>OZ037779.1:10106004-10323504 GCA_964035525.1 Porites cylindrica | reverse complement strand
ACCATGGCAAGGGTAACGTATAATTCAACAGGTGGAAAAAGTCCAGAAGTAGCAATTTTACCAAACGCTACAGGAGGAACACAAAGAAGAAACGTTCTCCTGAATAGTGGATCCAGTTCAAACAAAGGCGACAACATTTTCGTCATAGAGGAAGGGCAGCTGAGGAAAAAAAACAAATGTTATTGAATGAATAAACAACTGTTACACACTTTAAGCCAATTACTCTCGCTCACGGTAGCAATTTTACCAAACGCTACAGGAGGAACACAAAGGAGAAACGTTCTCCTGAATAGAGGATCCAGTTCAAACAAAGGAGACAACATTTTCGTCATAGAGGAAGGGCAGCTGAGGAAAAAAAACAAATGTTATTGAATGAATAAACAACTGTTACACACCTTAAGCCAATTACTCTCGCTCATGGTTTTCTCGTGATTGTCTTACATACTTCACGAACAAGTTACTTCCTATTACCTGTTATCTGTGAAATTCCTTTCTCTCACTGTTTTGGTAGTAAATCCATTTGCACCCCACCAGGTGTCATCGTTAGGTTTAGGTTCCTCCATGAGTAACACTTCATTGCTAAAAGGCTCTGATGCCTGGGTCAGAAAATGAGCAAGTGGTACTGCATACAACCACACATGGAGGTCATGGTACTCTCTCACAACATGCCTACAAATGGTTTGAATAGATTCGCCAAGGTTCCTAAAAGAAAGGTGTAGAGCCTATTAACTTCAAGCTTTATTTACTGTTATTTAAGGACGTTCCTCGACTTGCATGTTCTTGCAATAACAGGACTCTTCAGTTCCTACATTAGGAAGTTTAAGATACCATGACGGCGACAGCGGCGAAACCTTCGCTTAGAAAGTAAATTCACTTTTTTCATTCTCGGTCGTGATTATTCCATCTCACTTATTTTGTCAAATGCAGGCGAGCTCTTCTAGATTCGAATTCTTATGAATGATATCCAAGTTCAGCATGAGAAAAATTCGTCGTCGCTTGTTCACGTCCTCCATAAAACGTATAACTAGGCATTTTCACGTCGTCGTCGTGCAGTGACGGCAAAGAAATATACAAATATACTGTTACGAAAAATTGTTGCGTGACTGTATGCTAATTTGGTCTAGAATATTCTTGCAAATTTAATTAGTTTTGCATCATAGTGACTAAGCAGTTTCTCAAGCCGTTTACGTACGATACTGTAAATAGTTTTATGTCGTAATGTTACTTTATTTAGTTGAGCCGGAAAGTTCTAGAGTCTTACGCTCATAAGTATATAAGCAAATCGGTTTAGCTTTTAAAGAGGTTGTTTTGAGAAGAGAGTACGTGTTTACTGTAGTGTGTGACAAAGGTCACGGGTAAAGTTTGGCAGAGGCCGTGTTTATTGAAGAGTGACAGAGGTCGCGTGTATATTTGGCAGAGGCCGTGTTTAATTAAGTGTGACGGAGGTCGAACTGTAATTTACAAGCCTAGCGTGTGCTTGTTGTGAAGTTTCGTGTGGAATTTACTACGGTCGTTTGGAATAAATAACCTTGGTGCTGTTCCGACAACCCTGCGTTCTGTTTAGACTACGAACTATCCGCCACTCACAAAACGAACCCGTAACATATACACGAGTAGAGTTGTTGTTTTGCCTATTCGCCGTACAGTGCAACACCGCCTTACGACGACTACGTCGTTATTATGACCATGTTCATTCGAAAAAATGTCAAAATTACGGAGTCGTTTTATTATTTTGAAGACCCCGTTAATGTGACCACCTCGTTATTACGAGCAGGAGTTTATGGTCCAATGGTGGTCGCACCAACGGGGTTCAGCTGTATTGCTTTTTTAACGTTCTCGTTGCCGTCGCCGTCGCCGTCGCTATCGTAGCATCTTAAACTCCCTAATAACAAGAGGCTCCCGTGCAGTGCATACCCCTGTTTTCCACAGCAAATGGTCTCTTACCGACTAATAGCGGATATTATGGGGAAATAAAATTTGTTTATCTATGCATCCAAGAAAATTTAGTAATCACGTGACCATACGTTCGTTCGTTCGCACCACACGGAAACCAATGTGAAATGTCGTTTTCTAGCCAGTGTGACAGCCTGCAACCTGCATGTCCCTTGATTTTAGACTTTCATGTTAAGTTCAATTAACGGCTGTCAAAACAAGGTATCCGCTGGCCAGTATCATTTGATCGTTTCGCGGACCCAGATGTCAACTTAGCTAGTTCACCTGCTTTTTAGTTTTCCGCTTACCAGTTATTTGATGTTACTTGATCGCAGGCTCAAGTCCTCGAAGGGCCTTTTTTTAAAGTAATTGCAGTGTTTTGTACACAAAACAAACATTGCCTCGTAGTAGAAGTTACTATCAGATGTGGTGTAATAGTAAAGGCCGGTTTACGTGCTACGATTACAGCCTAATTTTTTATTTTGGCCTTCTCATTAGACAGAGAGATTGAAGGGTATGGTTTTATCTCCCTTCAGATACTCAATTATTTTGCTGTTTGTTCCAGACTCGTGGTAATGAGCAATACGTATACTTCTACTTAACAACTGAACACTGCTGAATATTCAACACTTTGGTCTCCAGATCAATGTTAATTAACAAGCAACTATACAACTTACTGCCACTCTTCGCTAGGAAAGTAACTTAGGATTCTTTTCAGTTCACAACAAGTTTTTTCCTTTGCATCTTGCCACAGGATTAAAGATGAAAACAGCTTGGTGTAACCATCACCATCGAGGCGCACTTTGTGAGAAACAAGAACATGAGCAATTGCCACTGATGACACAGCGCGAAGAACTTTTTTGTTGCCATCTCGGGCATCTGACAAAGGAAGCGCATTCTCCTCAATCTTTGGCTTTAAAAACTCTTTCAGGAGCTATAAATGGCAAACAAGGGCAAATTAATGAAGAGTTTAATACTGAAACACAAGAGGTTTATAAGTAGGAGGAATATCATCATCTGGGTGCATAGCAGCAATAGGATCGTGTTGTTGACAGAGACTGACCGGTGAGTGTGCGGTAGTCAACTTCAGAGCCAAATTGAGATGCATCTCGTCAGTTGATGGTTATTGAACCGATTGGTCAGTTAAAACGCGATGATATTGGTCGTCTGTCAGTAAAGCAGTGATGTTATCGCCTATGGAGACCACAAATGTTGGTGGTGCGTTTCCAGACAAAAGACAGAGGGAAGACAGACAGAGAGCAGTATAGCAAATCAAATTCTGCGATTGCCAGGTCACTTAACATTGATGAGACGGGCAGAGAACTTAGCACGCGACACGATTCCTGGGTTCAAACCATTCACTCTGTTACAAGACGTTTATGTTACGCACAAATAATGAATTATTTAAAAGGACGTTGATTTCACATCGAAATTATAACTTAAAGCAATCAATTACAGGAAAACTAACGTTGTTGAAGCTATATGAACTTGGGACATGTTTTGCTAAGCGACCACCTTCCTCCACCAATGTTTGTGTCATGCAGAAAGATAAATTCTTGACAGCCTGTATGGCCTCCCAAGCAGTCATGTTAGTACTGGCACTGCTCACAATGAATCCTTCCCAGCGGGGTAGCATTGCCCTTGTGGCGATGTTTCGTCCTTCAACAGGATCCATACTTTTCAAAAATGGCATTTTGTTGCGAAATGTTTGAAACCAGCTCGGTGAGATAAAAATTGTGTCATCATATTGGTGCCAGACAGCTAAAGAATAATGGCAAAAACCATTAGCTGAGAAACAACATTTTTAACCTCAAAGGTAGAACATCTGAACAAGTAAACGGAAGGTCATAGGTTCAAGGTCTGCTGGGAGAACACGGCCTCTTTTTGAGTCGCTTGTGTCACTAACTATAGAAACATCACTCCAGCCCGGGGGGGGGGGGGGGGCGGGGATGCTCGTCGTCTCGCTTAGGGGTGTAAATTTCGGAGATTGGTCTCACTTAGGGTGTTCTGGGCAAAACGCCATCATATTTAGCCGTGAAGGTCTCGTTTAGGGTTACACGCGAAAAAATATAAAAATATATATTTGATATGTATATTTTTTTGGTCTCTTTTAGGGGTCAAAAAAAGCTTGGGCTACGCCCAAATCGGTCTCCTTTAGGGGTTTAATTCAAAATTTCCGACAAGCATCCCCACCCCTTTAATATGTGGGTTCCCCCCCCCCCCCCCACCCCGGGCACTCCAGTCATCATTAACCGTTTCTTTCAGACATAAAATGTCGAAAAGAAAAGATTTCTTTGGCACCATCCAAAAGCTACACAATTACAAATGTTTGGAACACGTTAACGACAAAAATATTAAACACAAAAAAATTACAAAACAAACAAGCAAAACCTTCTGGTACACATCTGTCCTTTGGTATTTGAAGACATCTGTTCTTGTAATGTCCCCAGCCTAATAAGTGGTCCCAAAGGTACTTTGGTTTGTCTTTTGAATCTCTTTTTTCTTTCCATACAATGTATTTGTAAGGAACTTTGCAAGACACGTACGAACATGGTACCAAAAGCGTCGCTTGAACTAAGAGAAATTCGTTTTCCAAATATCTATATATGAAATTTTAAAAAAATTCATCATCAGATTCAGTTGGCTACTACTACTATTGCAACTGCTGGTGCGGTGCTACTGTTACCACATGTATCACGGCTACAGCTACTTCTATAACACCACCATCACCTCCACTATCAATTAAAATTGCTGTGAACGCTGGCACTCCAATGAAATTTCAGTGATTTTGTTGCCTCTGCGACCTGTGTCCCTGACGCATAAAAATCCCCAAGGACGCAAAATAATTAGTGGTATGCGTCCCGTAGGACGCAAAGATCGATTAATCGATCGGAAGATGTTTTTTGTAGAATATCCTCTTTGAGTGATTTCTGTGGCACTTTTTGGGGCTGTTGTTAAACGACGTTTATTTAGTCTTTGTTGTGTTTTACACTAGAAGGAGTATATTTTTACTTCAGTAAACTGTAATACAGAGTTTTGGAGTCTGCCTTCAGATTAACTGTGTGGTTACAAAAGCCCAGGGACATAATGTATTTTGAACTGGGACGCAAAGGTTCTGGACTGGGACTCATGATTTTCCACAAGATGAGTCCCAAGAACTCACCACAACTATTTGTAACAGAATCACTGTGAAATATCACTGTTTACATCGCCCAGAATGCCTGTACGGCAAGAAGAGACTCCCAGGGGGAAATTCCAAGTAAGTGCGCCTCCTGGGACGAGCGTTTGCAAGAATGTTCTTAAATACGGGAGTAGATTTTTAAAACGCTGAAAACGATCAACCTTCCAACGGTAGGATTTGAACGAAAACTAGGGAGATGATTCCTTACATGTGACATGTGAAACAAAAAGAACCATATGAATACTATACTGCGAGTATCTTATTTATCGATACTTTAGTTCAACAATGTCGGTCCCATACAAACATTTGAGGCTGAATAAGACTAATATCTCTTCTACACAAGCCATATGAATACTAACACGTTGCCTGGATAGATTCCCGAAAAATATGAATCTCAACGTAGTAAAAACTGTTTTCTGATAAACTTTTTCTGTTATTCTTCGTGCTTTAGTTTACGAGCTTTCAATTTCGTGGGAGAGAGTGTAATAGGGACCTTAAGCATCGACAACGAAACGGACGACGACGACGCTTCGCAACCAAGGCAGACTGGGCCAAGGGTTTCGTTTTCGGCGGGGAAAACGAAGTTTAAGCAGTGCAGCTTCCCAGACGGACGACGACTTTTTCTTTGCGAAGAACTTTGTCTTGTTACAGTCTTGTTAGGGCATTCAAAGACGTCCGTAATTTGCATTTTATAAGGTATGAAGATGGTTTAATCGACGATGGCGAATTCATTGTTCTTTAGGACCTGGATTATTTGATTGTGGAGGCTTTCTCTTCGTCGCGCAGCTTTTGTTTTTGTTTTGAAATGAAGTTAAACCTGTATACCGATCTCGAACAGCTCTTGATTTGCAGTTAAGCTAAATTTCGGCTGCTGAAGAGAATTAAGTGCTGCTACAATGTTCTCCCATATTTGTCCTCTCTCAGGGCTCCTCATAACCACATCATGTTCCAGCTGAGTCCACTGGAAAATAGTTGCCTTTCATAGCGGCTAAAAACAACATGGGAAATTATTAAATTTTAGTACGAAAAAAATGAACATTTATTCCATAGTACAACCTAGAATGCATGAGTAAACATAGGACCGTAAGGGAACGAACAGCAGCTGATCTAAAAGGTTCGGAAGATAGCAGATAGGAAAGCTTACTTGTCTGTCCGACTTGTTGTTCCGCCATCACTCAGGTTTTCAAACAAACCGAACCTGAAAAATAAATTCAAGTTAGCAGGCGAAGAAACCGACAAAGTGTTTAACATTTGGATTCTGCTAATCCACAAAGAATATATTTCTACTTGTACTGAATGACAAGGGGGGAAAAGAGTGATTTACACGCAAAAAGTATAGTTTTATACTTACGTTTTAGCGACGACGGCAAACCTCCATGAATTACGTCGTAGACGAAGGCTGGACGACGTTTTGACAACCTTACGCATGCCCAGAAGGTTCGCGCGGGAAAATTTCACTTCCGGTCGGCGTCGTCGTCCCATTTCGTCGTCGATGCTGAAGGTCCCTAATGTCCCGGATGGATCGCCGAATTCTAGGCCATAAACTGACTTAAACTTCAAGTAGAATGCTACTTTAATTGCGATTTTTCCTGATTTACCCAAGTCCTAGAAACGTTTACAAAACCATATACTTTTAGAATACACTGCTAATCTGCGGTGTCTGCTGTGCCCTGATGTTCGAATCTTATCAGTATAAATGATTGCAATTTCGAATTTGCCTAATTATCAGAGCGAAGTTTCTTATCAGCGGCGACAAAGCATTGAAGGCTGTTATTTATTAACGGTTGGAAACAAAACCGAGAGATGGGTCATTTTTTATTTTTGAAATTACAAGAAAACTTTGAAACAGCTCCATTCAGCATTAATCATACTGAAATATATGATATTCTCAGCTTACCGTTCAGGAAACACCTCAACAATATTTTTCTCGAAACTTCCGAGAGGAACTCCACCAAACCTCATGAAGATTTTGTCACCTTGATTTCCCTCAAATTTGAAATGGGGAGCAAGAACAGCATGGAAAAATACAGTCATTTTCTTTTCCTTAATTTCACCAAAGTAATCTGCTTTCATAACCTTCGCCGGTGGATATTCCTCTTGACCATCTCCAGACGTTCCTTCCCTACGTCCGTTTTTGTCTTTATCGTGAGATTGCTCACGATTACTTGCATGTTGGTTCTTTTTTATATTGTTATTCTCTTTCTTGTTTGTCCTGTTTGATCCTTGGTCTTGCGCTTCACTTTCTTGAAGGTTTTTCCTGCAAAGGTTGTATAAATACACCACCGTTTTATTAAATGTTACAAAGAATGGCTCACCAGACTTAGCCAGGGGGGGCGGGGGGGCAATTCGTATAACAGGTTTTATTACATGTCAACGGGGGGCATAATATTTTAAAGTTCAGCTTGCGAACGCACGTGAATGGTAGTTACCTGAACCAAGAATGTACTGTGCCTCGCAAAAGACCGTGGAGGTGCATATATAAAACATACTTGCCGTTTTATGAGATTGTAAAAACCGCCCACTCAATTTCGTGTGAAAAATCATTTTGCCTGAATCTCCGGCAAGTAAAAGGCTTTAACGAGACTAAAACTAAGATAGGTTTGCTTTGGCGCTGAGTATTTTGTCCCGCCAAGGCCAGTTTGCCCGTTTTAAAAATTAAAAAATTAGACAGTTTTTGCGGTGATGGAAAATGCTTGATTTGCATCTGCCAATGAATTTTATACCTGTTTATTGGTAAACACCTCTAGTTTTTCCTAGTTGAAAGCTCTAGAACGAATCGCCCAAAAGAAAGATCATCTATTATTAAGAACATACAAAAACTCATGTACGATTAAAGTATTTAAAAGTTATGACCGTTTGTATCAACGCGTATGCGAGCTTATGCGATATTTTCAGCTCTAGCGACGCTCTAGAGACGTGCTTGGCGCATAAGTTAGGGATAAACACGGCCGAAATTCCGGCGTCCTGTTTAAAATTAGCAACCAACATGATTCCAGCACTCTTTGAGAAAGGAATTCAAAGCAGTGGTTTCAGTTTGGTGTGTGCCTTCTCAATTGGCATTTAGTAATTTCTATGAGCATCATAAGAGGTTATACGAATTTACTTGACTAAGACTAAAAAAAAATCTAAAGGACTACGAGACAATCAGATTCCTTGCCAGCTGAAATTAGAAAACCGCATTTAATAATTTCTCTATTTACGAATTTTGTATGTATTTTATATCATATATTTCATAGTGTCAGTCTTACTGTTGGCGTGACCTATAGATATTTTATGGAGATCTAAACGTTGATATAAAAAATCAGTCGAAAAGCGTTAAGTGATACCAAGAATAATACAGTATACCTAAAAAAATCCTAAACGTTGCTGGCGCATTTGTTAGTCCAAATGGAACACCTGTACCCAAAATCTTCTATTTAGTGCAAATGGGAGATTTGGTTCAGAAACAATTAAGACAATTACGTTACAAACATTTCAAAACTTACACTCTAAAACTTCGCCTCAATATGTTTGTTTCAGCCAAAACAAAAGCTAAAGGTTACCTATTGAGTCGAATTGTCTCGATTGAATAGTTTTTTGTGTATTCAAAACAGGCAGGATAGATATAATTTTGAAAAACAAGTCATTGCCTTGAAGAAAACTTTTAAAAAGATACTCTTCCAAGTGGGCCAGAAAATCAAAAGAACGAAAAAATCTCCCGACAAGGGAGTGGGGTTGGTCAAAAAGGAATCAACACTATCAACGCGGAAAACGTCTGCAACCCTTGACTGCACATTTATGTCGATGCATGCACAACTTGCAGTTGATAAAGAAAACCAAAAATGTAATTGTGATTAGTTTGTAAGCACATTTAGGCCGCATATTTCCAAAAGGTAATTGAAACGAGCATATGACATTTTTCAGTTCATTCACCATGAAGTTCCCCAGGAGAAATATTAAAAAAACATGTAATGATTTGCTTGCAGCCTGACAAAAATGATGTATACAAGCTGTACAAAACTACAGGTCTAACCTCGGGAGGAAAATACTTACTGAGCTGCTTGCTTCCTTTTTACCTCTTCCCTCCTTGTTTTCCTGTCTTTCTTAGTTTTCCTCGTCCTCTGGGAAGAACTTGGGACCCTTTTTTCTAAAGGTTTACTCTGTGAAACCTTATCTTCTCCGGAGTTCAATAAAGTATCTTCCTGAAAACAAACATAACAAAATAATCATAGCATGAAGGTATAACCAAGAACAAAAATCTTCGTTATTTATGAATGCTATTGCTTCCTTAATGCACCAGTGACAACTTCAAACAAATGTCTGTTAACTTTTAATCTCTAAGTTCTCATATTACTTTGATAATTCTAACCTACCCCGTTTACCAGTAAACGTGTAAACCCAACTGAATAAAGAAGTTTGTTACTATAAGATGTTTAGAAATTTTTACAGCATATTATTACCCCTATCTCTGATTCACTTTCATCACTGCCACTGTCATTACTACCTCCCTTCTAATATTACTTTGATAATTCTAACCTACCCCATTTACCAGTAAACGTGTAAACCCAACTGAATAAAGAAATTTGTTACCATAAGATATATTTAGAAATTTTTACAGCATATTATTACCTCTATCTCTGATTCACTTTCATCACTGTCACTGTCATTACTACCTCCGTTATCCTCGTTGAGATGGTCCTGTTCTTCCGTCTCTCGAGAAGATGAATTAACGCGATTGTCCTTTAAATACACTTCGACCTGCTTGACCAGCTTTGAGTCTGGATCGACAGGGACATGAGTGCTTACAGACGGTTCTGCTGATGTTAATGGTTTCTCTAATTCACGCCGACTTACAGTCTCTAGCCCTGTTGACTGTTTGAACGTACTGTCAGCTTTGTGGGTCAACGTCTTCTGCACATCCCCTGGGAGAGTTGCTACACGTTGGGCAAAGAAGGGAAACTTTCTTGTTATATAACATACGTATAATGACAAAAAACAAGTTCAAAATACTAAAATTAGAACCAGTGTCAATAGATCTAATTATTTCAAAGTTATGGCCTCTAGCTAAAAAATGGCATCTTTTATCATTCTGTAGGAAAATAAGCTAAATTACGTCATTATCAAATCGGTCACATTACAATAATTTGTAAAAACACCACCTGTTCACTAACGCTTCATCAACACCGTAGATGATCATCCACATTCAAAAGCTACATTTATCGTATTTATTCGAATAAACGCCGCCCTCGACTAAACGCTGCAGATGGAGGCAAAATTATCAATAAGGCCCTCCAATAAACGCCGCAACCAATCGAACGAATGCAGCGTCTATTCGAGAATAATAATAAAACTTGATACAACTTGGCAATTTACACCATTCAGACATTTACGATTCTATCTCAGCAAAATAAGAGAGACCCTTGAACCTTTAAACTACATAATATTCACAAACGATTTACAATAACTGTTATCAGTGATTTAAGAAAAGTTATTTCTTAAATAGACGCCGTCCTCGAATAGACGCTGCATCGGAAACGCTGAAAATTTAATAAAAGCCACGGCGTTTAATCGAACAAATAGGAAACTTTCACAACTTAAATCTATTTAACATGAATTAATTCATACTGACATAGATCCTGATCTAAATTAATCCAGCCAAGATTGCTCTCTTGTTTCTACTCAGGTCACAGTTTTTTTTTTATCAGCAGAGTGTAAAGCACTATATTTGTAAGGATTTAATTTACACTCTGCATGCTCACTCTGCTGAACAGCTGATTATGGTTTTACAACAATACCAATTTAAGTACTGAAGCACACGTACCAACTCCGCGGTATAGCCAGTACCTCAAGGTGGCCCAAACCTATTTATTTGCGTGTTGATTATGTTTTTGAATCGCGTTTTTCGGCAGAAATGATTTAACCGATTTCTATGATTTTTGGCATCCTTAATAAAGAATAGTCCAACTTTAAGAAAATGCTATTTATTTTCTTATAGGTATAAAAACGTTTGAGATATTGGCATATGTTTAAAACCGGATTTTTACAAAAAATGTCAATAATTTCGAAACCCCAAGACAGATTTTTCCCTAACTTCGGCAAATAAGCCTCAGAGCTCTCTAGTTTTGTATCTGCGTGTTTGAAGTCAATCGTGACCGTAGAACTCGCTGCACAAATAGCTGGTCAAATTTAACCTTAAAATGCAACGCTAACACATTTGTGAAAGTTGACACAAATAGAGGACAACTGTCGACGGACTATCTCCTATCTGCAACGGTATTCTTGCCCAAAGCTTCAGTTGCAAGAAATTGGGTAATCAGAAACCTACGGCGAATACAGTTCGCAATATCAAGAAGGACAACTTTATGCTGAATGCGAGGCAAGATTAAATAACTTCTGTTTATCAAAGTTACTGTGTATTTTCCCTTCTCTTTTCGCAAAAAATCTCAACAAAGCACGATACAACATCTACGGAAATCTCCTACCAGTTTTCAGCACTGAAGGTTCCTTTCTTAAGGAGAAATAAAGCCACCAACTCCAGTACTTCAACCGATCCACTTTCACCTGCAACGAAAACCCTTGCATTAGGTAATTTATTCAAGTTTGAAAGATTTGCCATCACAGTCGCACGGGCATTTTGCCATTGCGAATAATGAAAAGAATAAGACGATTGTCATATTTTCTTCATCTTTGTCCCCAAGTGGGAAACTTCCCGTGCGCATGTGATGTCAAGTCTAAAAACGTTGAACAAATTACCAAGTACAAGGCTTTCAGTGCAGAAGAAAAATGGACGGTTAGAAGTACTGGAGTTGGTGGCTCTATTTCTCCTCACAACGGAAACCTGCGACGCTAAAAACACGTAGATAATATAATTTGACTCGTTAAGATAGGCTTCGAGAAGAGAGGGACAAACACAAAGTAAGTTTCATAAATAGAAATTCTTTTATCTTGCCCCGCATTCAGCATAAAGTTGTTCTTCTTGTATTACGAACTGTATTCGCCGTATGTTTCTGATTACTCACTGACAGTTTCTTGCAACTGAAGCTTTGGGCAAGAATACCCTTGCAAATAGGAGATGGTCCGCCGGCAGTTTCCCTCTATTCGTGCGTCAGCTTTCACAGCTTTTAAGGTTAAATTTGACCAGCTATTTGTGCAGCGAGTTCTACGGTCACAATTGACTTCAAAGTAGCAGATATAAAACTAGAGAGCTCTGAGGCTTATTTGCCGAGGTTAGAGAGAAATCTGTCTTAGGGTTTCGAAATTAACGTCTTTATACGTACAAGAAAATAAATAACGTTTTCTTACAGTTCGACCATTCTTTATTAAGGATGCCAAATATCATGGAAATCGGTTAAATCATTTCTGCCGAAAAACGTGATTAAAAAACATAACCAACGCGCATATATGTAGGTTCGGGCCACCTTAAAGGAGTGCTTTTCACTCGCCTCGGCAGTAAAGGGCCCCTGACAACGGCTTTGTCCGTACAGAGGTTCGACGGCTATGCCATCCTGATGAGCCCAGATATGGGCGAAAAAACTGTCCATGCATGCCACTGCCGGGGTGACATGGTTGTGCGGATGCGTAAGGTACTGGCCATACCGCGGAGTTGGTACGTGTGTTGCTTAAATTGCTACGTTTTAAGTATCACTGAATTGATACTTGAAGTATCAAGTATAAACTAGTACTTCACAGACAATAACTAATGGTCAACAGTGTCGGCTGGTAGTATACACATAGTATAAATATAGTGTAGGGTACGTGAAGGAAAATTTACAGCGTTGCCGCAATCACCCTAACCTGAAGACTGGTCAATCCCTGCATTTTTCTCTAAAACACCTTTATTAGGCTGAATATGTCTCGCTTCTGCATCAGGACCTTCCGCCTGCTGATCCCCTGCACTCTTGGCTAATGAAAGACTCTGTAATGCACTTGCTGTTACATCTGCAGCGTCAGGTGATAAGTCTGGTACATCTTCAGTACAAGTGGACTTTCGTTTGGCTGGTTTCTCCTCTGGGACTTCATTTTTTCTTTTCTTTTGTCCTTCACCTAATTCATCTGTAAAAGCAAGCAGAGACAACTTAAGATTTCTAGATGGGATTTTTCAACAGTCATTTAAAGTCGTTCCATATTAAGGGGCTAATGCCACTTGGACTGTACAAATAAAACTGTACTAGTATACTCTGCATTTTACCAGAAGGAAATGTAAATTAAAGGTTGTTTGCCATTTGTTTCATGAGCAGGAATTATGTTAAATCAAAATTTTTTAGAAGCAGGTCAGTAATGTCGAAAACGTGAAATAGATGAGAGCTTGAGAGATATGGAGAGAATAGCTGCATGCTGGTAGGTGTAAACAGACTACCCAGGAAAAGGCAGCCGCTAGCCTGTGCAAAATCGAAGAAAGTTGGCTCAAGGATTGCAGAAAGTAGCGCCCTTTGTGACAGGTGCAGAAGCGGTACTCAAAGATTTCTTCAAGTGCCTTAGCAAAATCAGAGTCCAGCTGTGAGCCTGTAAAGACGGAATGTACGTAGAACACTATATGAGGACATGATAGTAGCTAGAGGACTTCCTACATGGGCTGATGTTAAAGCAGGTGGCTGCAAAAAAAAACATGGCTTTTTTGGTTAGTGACGGCGTGTGATGGTATTCTCAGTATTATTCAGCTGGCCCTTAATTTAAGTGGCTGTACAACAAAAATTGTAAACGGACAAAAATTATTAAGAAAAGCACCCACAAAAAACCGTAACAAGACGTGGTACAGCTGCAAATTATTGTCACAATAATGAATGATGACATAGTGAATTTTCCACAAGAGCCCCCAGAAAAAGGCAGCAAGGATTGTGCCAGAACTGTTTAGTAACTGATGTGGAGGTTTGCATTGCACATTCTGGGCAGTTAATCAGAACATAATAGTAGAGCCAATCACTCATGCAGTATAAACAACAACAAGTATTTCAGAGAAAACCCAAAAAATTACGTCTTTATTGAAAGATTATTTGGCCGAAATAAAAAGCAGAGATCAACGAAAATCAGAACTTAACAACTGTACTGCATCTGAGATCCAGTCCTATCAGAAACACCTACAGAAGCACAAACTTCAGGATCACATACTTTTCTCCATAGAAGGTGCGGCGTACAGGGTTCTATTCACGAGTTGTTTGTGTCAAAACCCGAACGAGCGAAGTACGAGCGAGCGAGGGCTTTTGACATAAACAACAAGTAAATACAACCCTGTACAAAGCACTTTCTATGACGTGAGCCGTTTATTACACGTATTGTGATGTGATTGCTTAGGTCTCATCAGTCTTAGCGCGCAGACTGGTTTTACATGTATTTGTACTTGCTCGATTAAAGTCATTGTATTGTTGTATTCTCACATGTTTCACCCCTAAATAACGTTACATAGTGTCTAAAAGTTGGTAAGAAGAACCATGACATCTTTCCGAGTGCAGCTACCGGCAAATTTTGAATTCAGTCGTCAAGAGGAGTGGCCGAAATGGAGTCGAAGGTTTAAACGTTTCCGCCAAGCGTCTGTTCTGACGAAAGAAGAAGAAGAGAACCAAATATAAACGCTAATCTACGCTATGGGAGATCAAGCAGATGATATTTTGACCTCCTACAAACTTACCAAGACGTAGCTGAAACAATATCACACCGTTGAAAGTTTGATGAGCATTTTGTGGTTCGCCGAAAACTTTATTTTCGAGCGAGCAAAGTTCAAACAACGCCGCCACGAAAATGGCGAGACTGTTGACACATTCATTACAGCACTGCACGCACTCGCCGAATACTACGATAACGGAACCCTTAAGGACGAGATGATCCGAGACCGGGATACCCACTACAATCCGGTCTCGTACACAAGACCAAAAGTTGTCGGAGAAACGCCTTCTTCACCCCAAATTATCTTTGACTAAAGCGATCAATCAGGCGCGACAAAGCGAAGCTGCGAAGAAACAAGCTCTTTTGAGAAACCACTACAAAGAAGTTGAAGACTCAAAGAAAAGCCTCGACGCGGTCAAAGTAAAAGCAAAGAACACTCCAAAATTCAAGGACGAAAACTGGCCAAAATCTTCGAAACCGCCGACAAAGAAATCGCCTAATCAGCCTTCCTTGACACGCCGCGAACGCTGGGGAATTCCTCGACGCTGGTCCAGCAAAGGACGCAACTTGCTCTTAGTGATCAAAGAGAGGCCACTGAGGAACTGTCTGTAAATCCTCCAAGACTGTCGGCCAAGTAGAAAAAAAAGATGGAAATTTATTTCTTGGCGAAATCCGTACTGAAACGAACAAGACCTTTTGGTCAGTAGATCTGCTGATTGTTAACTCACAAGTTTGCTTCAAGATTGACACTGGAGAAGACGTAACTGTAATTGCCGACAGGATTTACGAAGCGCTGCTACCGACTCCAACCCTCGTAAAACCAACCAAGACATTGTCTGGTCCTCCCTCATACTTCTTCCCTCCCATTGCGTGGATGTTTTGTGGGAAAAATCCACAAAGGAGGCAAAACAACAGAGCTGTAGATATTTGTAGCGGATGTTGCCTGCAACGCCCCTCTTCGTCGTCCAGCTATCAAAACTCTTGCTATAATAACAAAAGATTGATTCTGTGGAATCCACAGACTTACATTTCCAGGACTTTTCACCGGATTGGAAAACGTCGAAGCCCTATTAACGTCATAAAGCTGAAACCTGATACCAAACCGTACGTACTCAGTACCTCAAGGAGAGTACCCGAACCCCTTCCTACTAAGGTCAAAGAAAAACTTTCCAGGATGGAACAAATGCAAATCATTTCCAAGGTAGATGAACCAACTGAACAGAGTGTTGGAATGGTCGATGTATCAAAAGCTAACGGCAAAGTACGCACCTGTGTTGATTTGACAAACCTCGAAGAGAGCATCCTCTGCCGAATGAGGACAACACCCTAGCCCAACTAACTGGAGCGACCGTGTTTACAATGCTCGATGCAAATTCGGGATTCGGGCAAATTGGTCTATTTGCCAGAGTCAGCAAAACGTACTACTTTTATCTCTTCAGTTGGCAGGTTCTTCATCAACCGTCTACCCTTTGGGATAAGTTCTGCCCCTGAACTATTTTAAAAGTGGGTCTGGCAAGTTCTGCAAGTTCTGGAAGGAACTCATGGTGCCCTTTGTGATATAGACGGTATTCTAGTCTTTGGACTGAAGAACATGATAAGCACTTGGAAGGAACTCTTTACAAGCTACAAGAGGGTAACCTCACTCTGAAAGAAGAGAAGTGCGAGTTCTCTAAACCTTGAGTACAGTAATTAGCCAGCATTACTGATTCCGGTGGCGTACGTGCTGACATGAAAACCCCCAAGATCAGTCAGGTCTAAGAAGATTCCCTGGCATCATTAACCAGTAATGAATATATGAAAATCATATATGTGAACTGCGGAGTGAAGAATTATATAGCCCGAGTATCAGGCCTTCCTAAGGGGCTAGGGTAGAGCAGATTTTAGATGGGGGAGATAGGAGGAGGGGGAAGAGAAAGGAAGGCCTGACACAAAACCATTCAGCAAATCGTGTGACACATCCAAAATCTGGATGTAGCAGTGATTGGATAACACACAATAACCCCTGACGTCAAGGACCGCAAGTAAATACGAGCAGAGCGATCGGCAAGGAGAAGCCATTGAAATTTTTCATAGATGCTTTGAGACCATATGGACAGACGCAGAGAGGAATTCAAAAAGGCTCTAGAGGGCGCTCTCAAGTTCTTTCGTGGAATAAAAATAAACCCCGAGCAAGAATTGTGTTTTCAAAGCCTTGTAGTTAAAAGGAAAGATGTTCTCGGAGTATGGAAAAGCCTCATATACCAGCTTCTGCCGAAACTATGTAGGAGTATTGGTTTCACAGGACCAGGACAAAGAAGGCAATATCAGTGCTTCAGATATCTATAGAGTTCTGGTTCGCATCATCCTGCCGTTAAAAGGGTATTGTTACTGTAAATAAAATTAGGGCGAGTAAAAGCATCTGTATCAGGCGTTTCTCTCCTTCAGCTCTCTCCCTTTCTCGCTTTCATCTTTCCCCTTTTCCCCCAGAAACACCGAATACTCAGGCTAAGAATTATATGAAGAAAGATCATCGCAGTTATACACATATTTCAATTAAGGTTGCTCCAGAGAAAACTGATCAATGATGGATGATCCATGTTTCATAGCCTGCAATGCACTATGGTAAACCTTTTTGTAGCGAGAAGTCTTCATTAGAATAATGGACTCCATGGGTCATTTAAAAAAACCTTTTTGAGAAGGCGTTCAAGAGAGCTTTCACCTCAAATGGTTGCGATAATTCTTAAGCGTGAGCGAGCTGAAGAATTTCATTTTTAAACCTCTCAGTAAGAAATTAGAATTCGCTTCGTTTACCGCTTGTTTAAGCTGTGCGAGTTTTTTGGCCAAAATGCTGATTATTTCAATAAAGCAAGTGAACACTATTCCTTCATTATCTCCAGTTTGAAAACAAACTGCCCCAAAAATAAACTAGGTATACCTATCGATAGAGTGCCAACGAGCAAATCATGCTTATTTTGCTTAGGAATAAAATTCCTTTTTTTTTCCCATTTGACCGTTTCTTGGTCCCTTCCTGTTGCAAGGATTATTTTCTTGAAAAGTTCTCAGATTCAGAATGGTGGCTTTACAAACCTGCTATGTAAAATTGTGAAGTGCCTTGAAAGAATAAAGTCAGCTTTGCAGAGGAAGCGATCGGGAATATTATTAAGTTAAGCTACAAATCTACTGTCGGTTCGGTTTCTCATTGTTGATAAATATTTGCAGTTTAATCATTTAATCCTCCTTTTAAATTTCCCGAGTCTTTTTGTTATCGGATTGAAACTTAAAATGATTCGCTGGGCCATCTGAAATGTTTCCAAGGACATGCGATGTACGGCACGTCGGTATTTAATTTTAGTTCATTATTTTTATACTGAACTCGGCCACGTTTCGAAAAAAATGGCGTTGTTTTCTTTTCCTTTGTCGTTCGCTTTAGGCTTGTAATTCGTTTTTGTTCTCATTGTTTTTGTTTGCTGGTTAGATTTTTTCCCCAACACCAGATTTTCCAACAGAAGCGACTGCGTTCTTCGTGTCAAGCTTTCCTTATCTCCTCGTGTAATCTGATCCTTTTTAGTGGTGAGAATATTGCTTGCAGCACATAGCACACTTTTCCTGTTTTACAAACTTCTCTTCGTTAAAATTTAACATTATGGCCCCTAAAATTAATAGAATATATCAAGTGCTCATGTCTCTTGACTGCGGTGGCCGGGTTTAACGAAAAAATTTAGGTAAATAAACACAGGAAGTCGCGACGGCGGGAAGTGTGTGAAATTTTGTTTGTTATTCGACTTGAGCCCGTGCGCCAGGTACTGCTTTTTGATTGGTTCACAACTGACCACTTGGTTACATTACATTAGGTTACACTTTTTTCAGCTCGATCGAGAATTTTTCTGCCTATTGCCCAGTCTTGCGCGGCTCTATTCTGCTGCCGCCTCGCCATCCGAGCGTCTTCGCTCGGATGGCTCGTTGGCAATAAACGTGTAATGTGAAGTTATTTATTATAGTTCATCAAACTCCTTGAATTTGTTTTTTAAAACTCCATCCAAAATTCCCAGGTGCACGAGTCAAGAAAACTCGTTGAAAATTTGCAACATTTGCACATTACAACTTAAACCTAAACTCAAATCACTGTCTTAAAAAGCAGCAACTGCTAAAGGCCTAGGCTCCAATATTTTTGAAACACTTTATCTTAACGTACTGCTGCCATTGCATAGGAGCGTCCGTAGCGTTTACTGTCTAGGTTTCTTGGCTCGTCGTGGGTACTTAATTTACTAAACTTGTTCCCATAATACACTGTGGGGTACGCAACATGGATCATGCATCATGTATCATTCTTCACCGAAGCAACTTTAATTGAAATAGGTGTATACTGTAACGCCACGATTCCCAGTTAAAACACGGCGTTAAGAGAACAACACATGTTTAATCTGCTACTTAACCAGTCTCACAATCATTTTTCGCACATGGTTATTACGCCATGTCACGTGACTTACTTAGAGGGGTACCCGCGGGGTTTGTCTCGCACCACGCTACTCCCCCGCTACATAAGCACTGTCCCAGTGCTGGTCCACTATTTCACAGATCGTTTCCGAAAACAACTTCAATTAAACGCAACAGATCAAGTCTCAAATGTTCGTTCATCAACGTGCCAAGCGTCTACAGTTCTTAGGTAATGAAAGGCATTAACTTATACTTGTCTAGTTGCCTAGAATGTCCTATAATGCTTATCAGTCCCTGAACATGTCAGGTTAATCAGTCACCCAAGTTCCGAATCGACTTAGTGGCTTTCGCTGCCTTGACGGTCTCCCACGAACACTTGAATCAATCCCAGGTAAACCTTGTACAGTCGACTCAGCTGTTTGACAGCTGACTCCCGCCTGGTTGAGGTCATGTGCAACAGAGATTGTCAATTTCGCACGAGGCTCAGGTTTCCTCACATCCTCAGGCTTGTCACCGTTATCACCCCCAATGAAATCAGCATTCTGGAGTCTCGGGGAAACATCATCCTTGTGTGCTTCCGTAGATTCCGTTTCGTCGCGCTCAACTCCCTCTCTAGCGTTAACCGGAGCTGACTGTCCCTCGTCGACGCAATTTGAATCCACAACCGATGTCTGTCTCCCCTCTTCTCTTGGGCTCGATAACCGCGTCTGCCTTTTCGGAATCCATCTCTCCAGTGGGGGTCCCAGGTAAGGCTTTAATCTGTCTGAGTGAACGACCTTAGGCTTGGCCTTTCGGCTCTTCTGAATACGGTACACCACATCCGATAGCACCGATATTACAAGATAGGGACCTTTTCAAGGACAGTCAAGTTTGGCGTTTCTCCCCTTCCTCCGAACGTTATGCAGCCAAACAGAAACACCAATAACAAATGGTCTACCGGAAAGCCGTTTGTCGTAGTTACGCTTCTGCCGTACAGCTGCCTTGTTCAAATGAAGCCTGGCCAAATCATGCGCACTAGCCAATCTCTTTTGAACAGCTTGTGCATAGTCCGTCTTGAGTGGTGATGCACCAGGCGGTCTCTCAGTTATGACATCCAGGGGAACCTCCAGTTCCCTTCCCAACATCAAGAGGTTAGGTGAAGCCCCGGTTGACTCATGAACAGCACCTCGATAGGTCATCATGCAAGTTGGAAGATGTAGATCCCAGTCTTTCTGGTCTTGCTGGATCTTCCCACGTAACATTTCAATGAGGGTCCTGTTAAGAGCGACGGTCAGGAAAAGTCGACCAAAATCTTAATTTCGTGGCAAGAGCTGAAAAATCAATTTCTTTTATTTTTTGCTCATAGATAGCTTTTAGCTAGATAAGAAACCTAAAGTAGATTGTTCCTGCCGACAGCTTTTTATTTGTGAGAAAAATTAGAACATCGGTTTTCGATGTCGGAGTCCCAGACTGCCCTAATTTTTAACCTGAAATTCGCTAACATTAACTTTCCTCGCGTTCGCAAACGAAGCCGCATGAAGAAATTTGGACACGTTCTATTAACAGAAAAATTCTTTTTCTTCCACTAAAAGATACTTTCAGGGCAATAGCGAAGCTCGTCGTCCTGAAATAATTCAAAAATGAGGGATAGGTTTTCAGGATAACAAAAACTTATGTTCGTTACTCATTTTCGACGGCAATATTTAACATGTGGTATAACTCCAGAGTCTCTTAATGCTATTTAAATCAGGCATTTAGACATTCATTTAAAACATACCTGGGAATGGGCTTGGGTTATTGAATGTGATCTCTGTGATCATCGAAGTTCAGGAATTTTCATGGTAGGCCGGCGGTAATTGTGTAAACACTTCCAATTTCGAAACGCACAAAAGTAGATATTTACAGCCTAAAGGCTCGTTCTTTTGTACTTCTTGTAGGTTTTCCCATTGCAAAATTCCTTTTTTCAGTCGAAGAGTGGGGTAAAAAGGTGAAACTGGGTCAATTTTAGGCATTTTGAAACACTGAACTCTACCAGACGGCGACTCAGTGTGTGACAATCTGTTCCGTGACTGCACGTGACATAACGTACGTTTGAAGAGACGGAGCCATCAAAATGACAGTCACGGAATCACGGTAGTAACGCAACGCAATTCTTGAAAGAGTAACATTTTCGATCGCGACAGTATTTTGAAGAACAAAAAGTCAAACGCGCTTTTTCTGGTACTCACTTTTTATCGAAAAATAAGGACTTTAACAATGGTAGTTCGCTAAGAATGACGGAACAGGGAGATATTTCGTCTTGTTACTTTACGATCGAGGAAACTTGGAGCCATTAAATAAGTTATTTGGTCACGCTTGACTATTTTTACCGGACTTCGATGCTTTCGTTTGGAGGCTGCCTAAAGGAACCCAAGCCAATTCTCAGGTATGCTTTAGATGAATGTCTAAATGTGCGAATAAACGAGGACTGAGAAAATTTGGAGCTATACCACGTGAAGAAAAGTGCCGCAGAAAACAACTACTAAATTAAAGTTTTTGTCACCGTTGAAACCTGTTCTTCTTTTTTGAATTATTTTAGTTCAACGAGTCTTGATATTGCTTTGAAAGTATCTTCTAGTGAAGGAAGAAGAGTTGTTCTATTGTTGGAAAGTGTCCAAATTTCTCCTTGCGGCTTTGTTTGCGAACGCGAGGACAGTTGTTGTTAGCAAATTTCGGGTTGAAAAAACGGCCATTTTGAGACTCCGACCACGAAAAGTGATATCCTTACGTTTCTAGAAAATAAAAGGCTTTTTGCGAGAACAACTTACATCAGATTACTTAACTACCTAAAAGCTATATATGGACAAAAAATGAAGGAAATCGATTTTTCAACTCTTGCCACTCGTTGGTCGATATTTCCTGACCGTCGCTCTTAAAACGCGCCATCTTGTCCGTCAGACTGGGGATGCAGTGGAGGGGTGCGGGTCTTCTCAATGTCTAAAAGCCTGCAGACTTCAGCAAACACCTTTAACTCAAAGTTAGTTCCTTAGTCGCAATGAAGCTGACGGGGTACACCTAAGCGACAAATGAACTCGCTCACAAGCTTCTCTGCAACAGTGGTGGCCTCCTGGTTGGGTATTGGATAACTCTCAGTCCAATAATCAGTGAAATAATCACGAGTTACGAGTATAAACTTGTTCTTTTGCGGGGTTTCTGGCAGTGGGCCAAGAATGTCAATCGCGATTCGTTCCATGGGAGCTCCCACCACGTACTGCTTTAACGGAGCACGACGTTTGCGTTCCCAGGTTTTCTTAGACCCACAGACATGGCACCTGGCGACAAATCTGTGAACTGCTGAAGTTAGTCCCGGCCAATAATAAAGAGATTGAAGAACGCCTAGGGTCTTCCGTATACCACGATGACTTGCAGTCGTATGACTATGATGAGCTTCAAGGGCAGCCTATCGAAGACTCTCGGGAAGAATGACCTGGTCAATAATCTGATCACCTCCGTCACTTTCCCATTTGCGGCAAAGTACACGGTTTCTGAAGTCGTTCCATATTAAGGGGCTAATGCCACTTGGACTGTACAAATAAAACTGTACTAGTATACTCTGCATTTTACCAGAAGGAAATGTAAATTAAAGGTTGTTTGCCATTTGTTTCATGAGCAGGAATTATGTTAAATCAAAATTTTTTAGAAGCAGGTCAGTAATGTCGAAAACGTGAAATAGATGAGAGCTTGAGAGATATGGAGAGAATAGCTGCATGCTGGTAGGTGTAAACAGACTACCCAGGAAAAGGCAGCCGCTAGCCTGTGCAAAATCGAAGAAAGTTGGCTCAAGGATTGCAGAAAGTAGCGCCCTTTGTGACAGGTGCAGAAGCGGTACTCAAAGATTTCTTCAAGTGCCTTAGCAAAATCAGAGTCCAGCTGTGAGCCTGTAAAGACGGAATGTACGTAGAACACTATATGAGGACATGATAGTAGCTAGAGGACTTCCTACATGGGCTGATGTTAAAGCAGGTGGCTGCAAAAAAAAACATGGCTTTTTTGGTTAGTGACGGCGTGTGATGGTATTCTCAGTATTATTCAGCTGGCCCTTAATTTAAGTGGCTGTACAACAAAAATTGTAAACGGACAAAAATTATTAAGAAAAGCACCCACAAAAAACCGTAACAAGACGTGGTACAGCTGCAAATTATTGTCACAATAATGAATGATGACATAGTGAATTTTCCACAAGAGCCCCCAGAAAAAGGCAGCAAGGATTGTGCCAGAACTGTTTAGTAACTGATGTGGAGGTTTGCATTGCACATTCTGGGCAGTTAATCAGAACATAATAGTAGAGCCAATCACTCATGCAGTATAAACAACAACAAGTATTTCAGAGAAAACCCAAAAAATTACGTCTTTATTGAAAGATTATTTGGCCGAAATAAAAAGCAGAGATCAACGAAAATCAGAACTTAACAACTGTACTGCATCTGAGATCCAGTCCTATCAGAAACACCTACAGAAGCACAAACTTCAGGATCACATACTTTTCTCCATAGAAGGTGCGGCGTACAGGGTTCTATTCACGAGTTGTTTGTGTCAAAACCCGAACGAGCGAAGTACGAGCGAGCGAGGGCTTTTGACATAAACAACAAGTAAATACAACCCTGTACAAAGCACTTTCTATGACGTGAGCCGTTTATTACACGTATTGTGATGTGATTGCTTAGGTCTCATCAGTCTTAGCGCGCAGACTGGTTTTACATGTATTTGTACTTGCTCGATTAAAGTCATTGTATTGTTGTATTCTCACATGTTTCACCCCTAAATAACGTTACATAGTGTCTAAAAGTTGGTAAGAAGAACCATGACATCTTTCCGAGTGCAGCTACCGGCAAATTTTGAATTCAGTCGTCAAGAGTAGTGGCCGAAATGGAGTCGAAGGTTTAAACGTTTCCGCCAAGCGTCTGTTCTGACGAAAGAAGAAGAAGAGAACCAAATATAAACGCTAATCTACGCTATGGGAGATCAAGCAGATGATATTTTGACCTCCTACAAACTTACCAAGACGTAGCTGAAACAATATCACACCGTTGAAAGTTTGATGAGCATTTTGTGGTTCGCCGAAAACTTTATTTTCGAGCGAGCAAAGTTCAAACAACGCCGCCACGAAAATGGCGAGACTGTTGACACATTCATTACAGCACTGCACGCACTCGCCGAATACTACGATAACGGAACCCTTAAGGACGAGATGATCCGAGACCGGGATACCCACTACAATCCGGTCTCGTACACAAGACCAAAAGTTGTCGGAGAAACGCCTTCTTCACCCCAAATTATCTTTGACTAAAGCGATCAATCAGGCGCGACAAAGCGAAGCTGCGAAGAAACAAGCTCTTTTGAGAAACCACTACAAAGAAGTTGAAGACTCAAAGAAAAGCCTCGACGCGGTCAAAGTAAAAGCAAAGAACACTCCAAAATTCAAGGACGAAAACTGGCCAAAATCTTCGAAACCGCCGACAAAGAAATCGCCTAATCAGCCTTCCTTGACACGCCGCGAACGCTGGGGAATTCCTCGACGCTGGTCCAGCAAAGGACGCAACTTGCTCTTAGTGATCAAAGAGAGGCCACTGAGGAACTGTCTGTAAATCCTCCAAGACTGTCGGCCAAGTAGAAAAAAAAGATGGAAATTTATTTCTTGGCGAAATCCGTACTGAAACGAACAAGACCTTTTGGTCAGTAGATCTGCTGATTGTTAACTCACAAGTTTGCTTCAAGATTGACACTGGAGAAGACGTAACTGTAATTGCCGACAGGATTTACGAAGCGCTGCTACCGACTCCAACCCTCGTAAAACCAACCAAGACATTGTCTGGTCCTCCCTCATACTTCTTCCCTCCCATTGCGTGGATGTTTTGTGGGAAAAATCCACAAAGGAGGCAAAACAACAGAGCTGTAGATATTTGTAGCGGATGTTGCCTGCAACGCCCCTCTTCGTCGTCCAGCTATCAAAACTCTTGCTATAATAACAAAAGATTGATTCTGTGGAATCCACAGACTTACATTTCCAGGACTTTTCACCGGATTGGAAAACGTCGAAGCCCTATTAACGTCATAAAGCTGAAACCTGATACCAAACCGTACGTACTCAGTACCTCAAGGAGAGTACCCGAACCCCTTCCTACTAAGGTCAAAGAAAAACTTTCCAGGATGGAACAAATGCAAATCATTTCCAAGGTAGATGAACCAACTGAACAGAGTGTTGGAATGGTCGATGTATCAAAAGCTAACGGCAAAGTACGCACCTGTGTTGATTTGACAAACCTCGAAGAGAGCATCCTCTGCCGAATGAGGACAACACCCTAGCCCAACTAACTGGAGCGACCGTGTTTACAATGCTCGATGCAAATTCGGGATTCGGGCAAATTGGTCTATTTGCCAGAGTCAGCAAAACGTACTACTTTTATCTCTTCAGTTGGCAGGTTCTTCATCAACCGTCTACCCTTTGGGATAAGTTCTGCCCCTGAACTATTTTAAAAGTGGGTCTGGCAAGTTCTGCAAGTTCTGGAAGGAACTCATGGTGCCCTTTGTGATATAGACGGTATTCTAGTCTTTGGACTGAAGAACATGATAAGCACTTGGAAGGAACTCTTTACAAGCTACAAGAGGGTAACCTCACTCTGAAAGAAGAGAAGTGCGAGTTCTCTAAACCTTGAGTACAGTAATTAGCCAGCATTACTGATTCCGGTGGCGTACGTGCTGACATGAAAACCCCCAAGATCAGTCAGGTCTAAGAAGATTCCCTGGCATCATTAACCAGTAATGAATATATGAAAATCATATATGTGAACTGCGGAGTGAAGAATTATATAGCCCGAGTATCAGGCCTTCCTAAGGGGCTAGGGTAGAGCAGATTTTAGATGGGGGAGATAGGAGGAGGGGGAAGAGAAAGGAAGGCCTGACACAAAACCATTCAGCAAATCGTGTGACACATCCAAAATCTGGATGTAGCAGTGATTGGATAACACACAATAACCCCTGACGTCAAGGACCGCAAGTAAATACGAGCAGAGCGATCGGCAAGGAGAAGCCATTGAAATTTTTCATAGATGCTTTGAGACCATATGGACAGACGCAGAGAGGAATTCAAAAAGGCTCTAGAGGGCGCTCTCAAGTTCTTTCGTGGAATAAAAATAAACCCCGAGCAAGAATTGTGTTTTCAAAGCCTTGTAGTTAAAAGGAAAGATGTTCTCGGAGTATGGAAAAGCCTCATATACCAGCTTCTGCCGAAACTATGTAGGAGTATTGGTTTCACAGGACCAGGACAAAGAAGGCAATATCAGTGCTTCAGATATCTATAGAGTTCTGGTTCGCATCATCCTGCCGTTAAAAGGGTATTGTTACTGTAAATAAAATTAGGGCGAGTAAAAGCATCTGTATCAGGCGTTTCTCTCCTTCAGCTCTCTCCCTTTCTCGCTTTCATCTTTCCCCTTTTCCCCCAGAAACACCGAATACTCAGGCTAAGAATTATATGAAGAAAGATCATCGCAGTTATACACATATTTCAATTAAGGTTGCTCCAGAGAAAACTGATCAATGATGGATGATCCATGTTTCATAGCCTGCAATGCACTATGGTAAACCTTTTTGTAGCGAGAAGTCTTCATTAGAATAATGGACTCCATGGGTCATTTAAAAAAACCTTTTTGAGAAGGCGTTCAAGAGAGCTTTCACCTCAAATGGTTGCGATAATTCTTAAGCGTGAGCGAGCTGAAGAATTTCATTTTTAAACCTCTCAGTAAGAAATTAGAATTCGCTTCGTTTACCGCTTGTTTAAGCTGTGCGAGTTTTTTGGCCAAAATGCTGATTATTTCAATAAAGCAAGTGAACACTATTCCTTCATTATCTCCAGTTTGAAAACAAACTGCCCCAAAAATAAACTAGGTATACCTATCGATAGAGTGCCAACGAGCAAATCATGCTTATTTTGCTTAGGAATAAAATTCCTTTTTTTTTCCCATTTGACCGTTTCTTGGTCCCTTCCTGTTGCAAGGATTATTTTCTTGAAAAGTTCTCAGATTCAGAATGGTGGCTTTACAAACCTGCTATGTAAAATTGTGAAGTGCCTTGAAAGAATAAAGTCAGCTTTGCAGAGGAAGCGATCGGGAATATTATTAAGTTAAGCTACAAATCTACTGTCGGTTCGGTTTCTCATTGTTGATAAATATTTGCAGTTTAATCATTTAATCCTCCTTTTAAATTTCCCGAGTCTTTTTGTTATCGGATTGAAACTTAAAATGATTCGCTGGGCCATCTGAAATGTTTCCAAGGACATGCGATGTACGGCACGTCGGTATTTAATTTTAGTTCATTATTTTTATACTGAACTCGGCCACGTTTCGAAAAAAATGGCGTTGTTTTCTTTTCCTTTGTCGTTCGCTTTAGGCTTGTAATTCGTTTTTGTTCTCATTGTTTTTGTTTGCTGGTTAGATTTTTTCCCCAACACCAGATTTTCCAACAGAAGCGACTGCGTTCTTCGTGTCAAGCTTTCCTTATCTCCTCGTGTAATCTGATCCTTTTTAGTGGTGAGAATATTGCTTGCAGCACATAGCACACTTTTCCTGTTTTACAAACTTCTCTTCGTTAAAATTTAACATTATGGCCCCTAAAATTAATAGAATATATCAAGTGCTCATGTCTCTTGACTGCGGTGGCCGGGTTTAACGAAAAAATTTAGGTAAATAAACACAGGAAGTCGCGACGGCGGGAAGTGTGTGAAATTTTGTTTGTTATTCGACTTGAGCCCGTGCGCCAGGTACTGCTTTTTGATTGGTTCACAACTGACCACTTGGTTACATTACATTAGGTTACACTTTTTTCAGCTCGATCGAGAATTTTTCTGCCTATTGCCCAGTCTTGCGCGGCTCTATTCTGCTGCCGCCTCGCCATCCGAGCGTCTTCGCTCGGATGGCTCGTTGGCAATAAACGTGTAATGTGAAGTTATTTATTATAGTTCATCAAACTCCTTGAATTTGTTTTTTAAAACTCCATCCAAAATTCCCAGGTGCACGAGTCAAGAAAACTCGTTGAAAATTTGCAACATTTGCACATTACAACTTAAACCTAAACTCAAATCACTGTCTTAAAAAGCAGCAACTGCTAAAGGCCTAGGCTCCAATATTTTTGAAACACTTTATCTTAACGTACTGCTGCCATTGCATAGGAGCGTCCGTAGCGTTTACTGTCTAGGTTTCTTGGCTCGTCGTGGGTACTTAATTTACTAAACTTGTTCCCATAATACACTGTGGGGTACGCAACATGGATCATGCATCATGTATCATTCTTCACCGAAGCAACTTTAATTGAAATAGGTGTATACTGTAACGCCACGATTCCCAGTTAAAACACGGCGTTAAGAGAACAACACATGTTTAATCTGCTACTTAACCAGTCTCACAATCATTTTTCGCACATGGTTATTACGCCATGTCACGTGACTTACTTAGAGGGGTACCCGCGGGGTTTGTCTCGCACCACGCTACTCCCCCGCTACATAAGCACTGTCCCAGTGCTGGTCCACTATTTCACAGATCGTTTCCGAAAACAACTTCAATTAAACGCAACAGATCAAGTCTCAAATGTTCGTTCATCAACGTGCCAAGCGTCTACAGTTCTTAGGTAATGAAAGGCATTAACTTATACTTGTCTAGTTGCCTAGAATGTCCTATAATGCTTATCAGTCCCTGAACATGTCAGGTTAATCAGTCACCCAAGTTCCGAATCGACTTAGTGGCTTTCGCTGCCTTGACGGTCTCCCACGAACACTTGAATCAATCCCAGGTAAACCTTGTACAGTCGACTCAGCTGTTTGACAGCTGACTCCCGCCTGGTTGAGGTCATGTGCAACAGAGATTGTCAATTTCGCACGAGGCTCAGGTTTCCTCACATCCTCAGGCTTGTCACCGTTATCACCCCCAATGAAATCAGCATTCTGGAGTCTCGGGGAAACATCATCCTTGTGTGCTTCCGTAGATTCCGTTTCGTCGCGCTCAACTCCCTCTCTAGCGTTAACCGGAGCTGACTGTCCCTCGTCGACGCAATTTGAATCCACAACCGATGTCTGTCTCCCCTCTTCTCTTGGGCTCGATAACCGCGTCTGCCTTTTCGGAATCCATCTCTCCAGTGGGGGTCCCAGGTAAGGCTTTAATCTGTCTGAGTGAACGACCTTAGGCTTGGCCTTTCGGCTCTTCTGAATACGGTACACCACATCCGATAGCACCGATATTACAAGATAGGGACCTTTTCAAGGACAGTCAAGTTTGGCGTTTCTCCCCTTCCTCCGAACGTTATGCAGCCAAACAGAAACACCAATAACAAATGGTCTACCGGAAAGCCGTTTGTCGTAGTTACGCTTCTGCCGTACAGCTGCCTTGTTCAAATGAAGCCTGGCCAAATCATGCGCACTAGCCAATCTCTTTTGAACAGCTTGTGCATAGTCCGTCTTGAGTGGTGATGCACCAGGCGGTCTCTCAGTTATGACATCCAGGGGAACCTCCAGTTCCCTTCCCAACATCAAGAGGTTAGGTGAAGCCCCGGTTGACTCATGAACAGCACCTCGATAGGTCATCATGCAAGTTGGAAGATGTAGATCCCAGTCTTTCTGGTCTTGCTGGATCTTCCCACGTAACATTTCAATGAGGGTCCTGTTAAGAGCGACGGTCAGGAAAAGTCGACCAAAATCTTAATTTCGTGGCAAGAGCTGAAAAATCAATTTCTTTTATTTTTTGCTCATAGATAGCTTTTAGCTAGATAAGAAACCTAAAGTAGATTGTTCCTGCCGACAGCTTTTTATTTGTGAGAAAAATTAGAACATCGGTTTTCGATGTCGGAGTCCCAGACTGCCCTAATTTTTAACCTGAAATTCGCTAACATTAACTTTCCTCGCGTTCGCAAACGAAGCCGCATGAAGAAATTTGGACACGTTCTATTAACAGAAAAATTCTTTTTCTTCCACTAAAAGATACTTTCAGGGCAATAGCGAAGCTCGTCGTCCTGAAATAATTCAAAAATGAGGGATAGGTTTTCAGGATAACAAAAACTTATGTTCGTTACTCATTTTCGACGGCAATATTTAACATGTGGTATAACTCCAGAGTCTCTTAATGCTATTTAAATCAGGCATTTAGACATTCATTTAAAACATACCTGGGAATGGGCTTGGGTTATTGAATGTGATCTCTGTGATCATCGAAGTTCAGGAATTTTCATGGTAGGCCGGCGGTAATTGTGTAAACACTTCCAATTTCGAAACGCACAAAAGTAGATATTTACAGCCTAAAGGCTCGTTCTTTTGTACTTCTTGTAGGTTTTCCCATTGCAAAATTCCTTTTTTCAGTCGAAGAGTGGGGTAAAAAGGTGAAACTGGGTCAATTTTAGGCATTTTGAAACACTGAACTCTACCAGACGGCGACTCAGTGTGTGACAATCTGTTCCGTGACTGCACGTGACATAACGTACGTTTGAAGAGACGGAGCCATCAAAATGACAGTCACGGAATCACGGTAGTAACGCAACGCAATTCTTGAAAGAGTAACATTTTCGATCGCGACAGTATTTTGAAGAACAAAAAGTCAAACGCGCTTTTTCTGGTACTCACTTTTTATCGAAAAATAAGGACTTTAACAATGGTAGTTCGCTAAGAATGACGGAACAGGGAGATATTTCGTCTTGTTACTTTACGATCGAGGAAACTTGGAGCCATTAAATAAGTTATTTGGTCACGCTTGACTATTTTTACCGGACTTCGATGCTTTCGTTTGGAGGCTGCCTAAAGGAACCCAAGCCAATTCTCAGGTATGCTTTAGATGAATGTCTAAATGTGCGAATAAACGAGGACTGAGAAAATTTGGAGCTATACCACGTGAAGAAAAGTGCCGCAGAAAACAACTACTAAATTAAAGTTTTTGTCACCGTTGAAACCTGTTCTTCTTTTTTGAATTATTTTAGTTCAACGAGTCTTGATATTGCTTTGAAAGTATCTTCTAGTGAAGGAAGAAGAGTTGTTCTATTGTTGGAAAGTGTCCAAATTTCTCCTTGCGGCTTTGTTTGCGAACGCGAGGACAGTTGTTGTTAGCAAATTTCGGGTTGAAAAAACGGCCATTTTGAGACTCCGACCACGAAAAGTGATATCCTTACGTTTCTAGAAAATAAAAGGCTTTTTGCGAGAACAACTTACATCAGATTACTTAACTACCTAAAAGCTATATATGGACAAAAAATGAAGGAAATCGATTTTTCAACTCTTGCCACTCGTTGGTCGATATTTCCTGACCGTCGCTCTTAAAACGCGCCATCTGTCCGTCAGACTGGGGATGCAGTGGAGGGGTGCGGGTCTTCTCAATGTCTAAAAGCCTGCAGACTTCAGCAAACACCTTTAACTCAAAGTTAGTTCCTTAGTCGCAATGAAGCTGACGGGGTACACCTAAGCGACAAATGAACTCGCTCACAAGCTTCTCTGCAACAGTGGTGGCCTCCTGGTTGGGTATTGGATAACTCTCAGTCCAATAATCAGTGAAATAATCACGAGTTACGAGTATAAACTTGTTCTTTTGCGGGGTTTCTGGCAGTGGGCCAAGAATGTCAATCGCGATTCGTTCCATGGGAGCTCCCACCACGTACTGCTTTAACGGAGCACGACGTTTGCGTTCCCAGGTTTTCTTAGACCCACAGACATGGCACCTGGCGACAAATCTGTGAACTGCTGAAGTTAGTCCCGGCCAATAATAAAGAGATTGAAGAACGCCTAGGGTCTTCCGTATACCACGATGACTTGCAGTCGTATGACTATGATGAGCTTCAAGGGCAGCCTATCGAAGACTCTCGGGAAGAATGACCTGGTCAATAATCTGATCACCTCCGTCACTTTCCCATTTGCGGCAAAGTACACGGTTTCTGAAGAGCAGCCGGTTCCACTGTGACCACAAGGTCTACACAGCACAACTCTGAGGCGAAACATCTTCCCACAATGGTTTTTCTTTGCCGGCTTCCTTCCAACCAATAATAACCTTGAGATCAAAGTCAGCTTCCTATTGTTCCCTCAAGACCCTAATAAGGTAGGTTCTAACTTGACAGTGACACAACGAGCACCAACAGGTTCTTCACAAGTCACAGGTTGTTCGTTGTCCTGGCAAGGGACATGCATCACAGTCTGAACACCCACATCAACAAATGACGCTCGCTCCTGTGACTTCCAACCCTTACACCACTTACAACGGACATCACAGGGTCTACGTGAAAGCACATCACCATTCAGATGTCGCTGTCCTGGTCGATACTGGATCTCGAAGTCGAAAGTACTCCAGTAATCAAGCCAACGTGCAAGCTGTCCCTCGGGATCTTTGGCCTGGACAACAAAACGCAAAGGGGCATGATCAGTTCGAATGCAGAATCTTTTTCCTTGTAGGTAATGCCGGTGTTGCTTAACAAACTCAACGATTGCCAAGAGCTCACGACGGGTCACACAATAGTTCCTTTCAGACTTGGACAATGTCCGACTTGCAAACGCAATGGGTTTTTTCACCCCGTCCTGAAACTGTGACAACACTGCCCCAATGCCATGGTATGACGCATCGGTGTCTAGCACAAACTTTCCCTCCCTGGTAGGGTAGGCTAGGACTCTCCCGGACGTAAGTAAACCCTTCAGGCTGTCAAAAGCCTGACATTGCTCTGTCCAAGCAAATTCCGCCTTGGCTTCCGTTAGCTTGTACAACGGCTTAGCTATGGTCGAGAAATCAGGGATGAATCGGCGGTAATAAGAGGCAAGTCCAAGGAAACGTTTGACCTTCGTGCTGTTTTCTGGGGTGGGCCAGGTGCGAACGTGCTCCACCTTTTCAGAGTCTGCAGCAATGCCTTCGTCCGTGACCACATGTCCGAGGTACGAAACCCGTTTCTGGAAGAGAAAACACTTTGTTGGCTTAAGTTTTAGCCCTGCCCTGGCTAGTCGCTCGAACACCTCTTTCAACCGCTCTAATTCTTCTTCAAACGTGCGTCCCATAACTATCACATCATCAAGATAGATCAAACAAATCTTCCAATGTAAGCCCTTCAAAACAAGTTTCATCAATCTGGCAAAGGTGTTGGGTGCGTTGCAGAGGCCGAAAGGCATCACGGTCCACTCATACAGGCCGCTTGAAGTTACGAATGCTGCCTTCTCCTGGGTGCCCGCATCCATTGCCACTTGCCAATAACCTGAGGCAAGATCCAAAGTTGAGAACCATCGGGAACCACTCAGAGCAGCAAGAGAATCATCAACCCGAGGCAAGGGGAAGGAATCCTTTACCGTCACTGCGTTGAGCTGGCGGTAGTCCACGCACAGCCTTTGGCTACCGTCCTTTTTGGTTGCTAGCACAACCGGAAAAGACCAGGGGCTGGACGATTCTTTCACCTTGCCCAGCTGTAGGAGGTTAGTGACTTGTCGTTCTATCTCATCATGTTTCCATGGTGAAGTTCGCCGGGGTTGGATTCGGATTGGAAGAGCATTGCCGGTATCGATTCTGTGCTGGACCATGTGCGTGGTGCCTAAATCCCCGTCTGAAATTGAGAACACATGCTTGTAATTGAATAGCAACTCCTGCAGTCTCTCAGTTTCACTGTCAGTTAAATTATCTGTGCTTCTCTCAAGTAGCTCCTGCAAGGCCTTCGGTAGAGTCATATCCACTGCTCCTTGTGACACATGTTCATTTATTACTCTAGCTTGGCCCATAGCACCGTCATGGTTCTCTTCATTAAGCTCTAGTGAGGTGACATCAGTAACTGGCTTAGCGAGGGCAATCACAGTCTCAGCAGCCAAATGAAACACTTCATTAGAAACATTGAAAACACGTAAGGGGACCACCCTGTCCTCCGTAACATCAACCAGAGTCCTTGCAACATAAATTCCCTTTTGTTGCAAATGTGAGTTCAGACATGGTTCTAACAATCGCGTGCCTAATTGAGACGACTTTGGGTCTAAGTTAAATGAACGCTTGTGAAAAAGGACTGGGACGATCACCTCAGTGTTAGGTTCAATCACGGTTGACCGTCGAACCATACATCTAGAACTAAGGGGTTGGTTCTTGAAATCAGAACAATCAAACACTTCGCCATTAATTAACAGTTGGTTTGTCGCAATGTCAATACGTGAATCAACTTGTGACAGGAATTCCATACCCAAAATGCCCTCATCCTCAATCTCAGCAACAATTACAAGCATTTGAAACTCGCTGTTACCAAGACGCATGACAACATGTCCCACACCATAAGTTTTCGCTTGTTGACCATTGGCAAGAGCAATGGCAGAATTTTCTGAACTCAAACTGAACTTAACGCTAGCAGGTAAAGAATTATAAACCTCGAACGACAAAACTGAACGTGCGGCACCAGTGTCTATCAACCACATGACACGAGATCCTCCAAGAAAGCCTGGCAAGTAAAGGCCTCGTAACTTTTCATTAACATGTGACCGTTCCATGGGTGTATTAGGACATGTCATTTCCTGGTTTGGCAATTGCTGAGAAAATGCATTGTTCACATCAGTACCACTTGTGGGGCCAACATCACTCGCATTTAGGCATCCCCCTGGCCCGTGGGCGACACCTTGCGGGCGTTTCCCGAGCCCTGGTTGGCTCGGTCAAGTGACTTGTACTTTGGGCAGTTACGACGATAATGGCCAAATTCTTTGCAATTCCAGCATTGAACATTGCGGTTGGAGTAACGTGAAGGAGGTAGTCGCTGTTGGCTACCAGAGGTGTTCAAAGAGAGTGACTTGGAGAGCTGCTGTATCTGCTCAACTAACTGTTGCATAGCAACTTGCTGAGTCTCCTGACGTTGTTGTTGCACTCGAATGCCAGAACGTAACATACCCAGCTGAGCTTTAAGCAAATCAGGCTCTTTATCAGCGTCATCCACAGAGCGAACCTGAAGAGGGCTTCTCCGCTCATCTCCATCCACGAGACGAAACGCCTCAAGTTCACCAGCCAGTGACAGGGCGTCATCTAAGGGGCGAGGTTTATCTCTACGTAATTTAAGTCTGTCGTCTCGATCCTTGAGGGCATCAATAAAGTGCTGGACGGCAAATCTTTCTTGAGTGTCCGGAGATAAGTCCTGATAAGCTAAACTTGACAGAGAGCGAATATCTGCAGCAAGAGCTTGAACACTTTCGTTTTCCAGTTGGCGACGGTTATGAAGGCGCACTTGGTGTAACTCACGCTGCTTTTCAACACCAAACCGAAGCTCCAATTTGTCAACAATTTTGGCGTAATTTCGACAATCGCTATCAGACATACCATTAAGCGCCTTTTGGGCTTCTCCTCGAAGGCCTGCAGCAAGAAATAGAGCGGCTTCTTCTTGGTTCCAACCATTAACAACAGAGCAACGCTCAAAGTGTTTCAAATAATCACGTAGCGACTGAGCACCATCATAATCCGCAGGATTTTTAATAGGCTTGTTTAACCATGAGCGGTGTGTAAACAAATCAATGGAGTAAGTATCCTGTTGACTCTCCGATGCGAACGGGTTTTTGGAGTGAAATCGGTGACTTGCACTGTTACCATGTACTGACGGATCCAGCGGCGATGCAAACGGGCCCGCTGATTGAAATCGCCGACCTGGACTCTCCACATGCATTGATGAGTCTACCGATGAAACAGACTCTGATGTAAATGGGTTTCCCGCTTTAAAAGGATTAACTGGCGTCGAACGACTCATTCCTTTAAATCCTGAACCCACACGTGAGCTTTCCGCCATTGTAAACGGGCGAGACCGCGATAGCAAACACACGAAGAGACTTTGGATGAAAAACAACGGAGGACGATGGAACTCAGTCACGCAAACCATGAAAATATCGCCGTTGAACACATATATCTGTGAAGTTCGTCTTTGTTTAGCGCTACCACCAGTGTAACGCCACGATTCCCAGTTAAAACACGGCGTTAAGAGAACAACACATGTTTAATCTGCTACTCAACCAGTCTCACAATCATCTTTCGCACATGGTTATTACGCCATGTCACGTGACTTACTTAGAGGGGTACCCGGGGGGTTTGTCTCGCGCCACAATACGCAACTTTGGCAGTTGCGAAAAGAAAGACAGAAAAAAATTCAGGCTTGTACGGGATTCGAACCCTTGACCTCTGCGATACCGGTGCAGCGCTCTACCAATTAAGCTAACAAGCCAACTGGGAGCACGTCGTTGAATAGGTCCTTTATAAACCCGTGAAAGGATGATGATGAAGTTATGAATATATGAAAATCACATTTGTGAACTGCGCAGTGAAGAATTATATGAAGGTAGACCATCGCAGTAATATACGCAGTTCACATATGTGAAATCATACATGTGAACTGCGTATATAACCGTGCGATGAGTACTTGATCCATTGCATTAATTTTGGGGCAATTAATGTAAAGTTTTAACGAAGGGAAGCTTCTAAAACAAAAAGAATGTCCCACGTGTAACAAGCAATTCTCACCACTAAAAGGGATCAGATTACACGAGAAGATAAGGAAAGCTCGATAAGAAGAATATAGGCCCTGTTGGAAAATTTGATGTTGCGGAAAAATCTAACCAGCAAACAAAAAACTAAGAATAAAAAAGTATTACAAGCCTAAAGCGAATGACAAAGGAAAAGAAAATAACGCTATTTTTTTCAAAATCGGTCGAGTTTATAAAAAAATGAAAATAGAAACAGACGTGCCGTACTTCACATGTCCTAGAAAACATTTCAAACAGCGCAGCGAATCACTCGCGTAAAAAAAAAGGCTCGGAAAATTTGGAAGGAGGTTTAAATGATTAAACTGCACAAATATTTATCTACACAGTGAAACTGAACCGACAGTATTTTTTTAGCTGGAGTGGTAAGATGTCTGGTAAGAGAAACGATCATTCTTATTTCTCTCTAAATATTACCGATCGCTTCCTCTGCAAAGCTGATTTTATCTTTCCCGGAGTAATAAATCGATAAATCGATAAAAATCAGTAAATCTGATTTGATTGATATCGATTGTATCGACCAATCGGTATAAATCGATGGCACACTCGTTTTGTTATCGCTTTTCCTTGATTTTTACCGATTTCATCGATTTCATATCGGAAGATACATCTGTTCATCCGTTCATCAAAAAATGAAAACTGACTTCATGCAAACAGCAAATTTATTGAGAATTGAGTTGAAATTGAGAGTCTAAGAATCATACGTTTATCACTGTATTGTTTATCGATCATTTATCACTTTTAAGGTGACTCGACCCAGTTTTTTTTGGGGGGTACCATCCTACTTTGAAGCTCTCTGGTATCCCCACCTTTACTTTTATCGTAAGTCTAACACATAGAATGGATAACATATAGATCAATCTACAATATAACATAAAATTTTTGGCGATCGGAGTAAATGTCACGTGGTTATAATGCCACGCCCCTTTGAGGTCTGACTCGAAAATATGCTGTTCCCGGCATTTTTTCGTGAAAATCTCTCGGCTACACATAGTGCGCATTAGTGCCTTGCGCTGAACAGAGTTTTACCAAAATCGCAAAGACCCAATTCGAGAAATTCAGCGGTTTCCAAATTTAGGTCATAATTTATGCGAAAATGATAAGCAAACTTTACACGGATTATATCTAATAAACTATGAGATTCATCTCTTTATTTTGGACATCGTTATAACAGATGGGTCCTTGCAAGTCAGCAAAACGCTTTAGGGCCTTGTAAATGCGCGCGATTTCGAGCAAAGCAAACATAGAGAAATTATAGTTTTCGCTATTTGTTGACGCTTGTCAGCGTTTAAGAGTCCTTCTCACGAAAAAGGCATTTTCTTAAAAATTCGTAGTTTTTTTTCCTTCAAATTTTTTCAGGGCCACAATTGATTAACTAACTACCCGGACTCTTTCATGGTCATTGAAAAACTGTGGCATTATCTTCTATAAGCCCAAAGTTGAGTAAACATTGAAGAGTTTTAGCGTTTTGGCCGAGTTTGTGCTTTGGGAGTTGTCTATTGTTTCTAGTCTGTCATTATACAGCATTCTTGTACAGCACGCGTGTAATGACCGCGCTTGGCTGACTTCCGAATGATCACCGAGATAATATGATAATTTTGGTACAGTGAGACAGGCCATCACATAGAGGTTTAACTAACAATTTTTAATCAATTCTCGTGCTTCTTGTGCCTTTGCAAAAAAATCAAGAAGTGCTACACACCAAATCTACTTACTATTACAAAAATATCATTTTTTCATAGGTTTAATGCAAGCCAATAATTAAAGCAACTCGGGACAGGAATATCTCGGTGAGCATTCGGAAATCAGCCAAGCGTGGTCATTGCACGCGTGCTGAACAAGAATGCTGTATAATGACAGACTAGAAACAATAGACAACTCCCAAAGCACAAACTCAGCCAAAACGCTAAAAATCTTCAATGTTTACTCAACTTTGGGCTTATAGAAGATAATGCCACAGTTTTTCAATGACCATGAAATTCAGAGTCCGGGTAGTTAGTTAATCAATTGTGGCCCTGAAAAAAGTTGAAGGGAAAAAAAACTACGAATTTTTAAGAAAATGCCTTTTTCGTGAGAAGGACTCTTAAATGCTGACAAACGTCAACAAATAGCGAAAACTATAATTTCTCTATGTTTGCTTTGCTTGAAATCGCGCGCATTTACAAGGCCCTAAAGCGTTTTGCTGACTTACAAGGACCCATCTGTTAAAACGATGCCCAAAATAAAGGGATCAATCTCTTAGTTTATTAGATATAATCCGTGTAAAGTTTGCTTATCATTTTCGCATAAATTATGACCTAAATTTGGAAACCGCTGAATTTCTCGAATTGGGTCTTTGCGATTTTGATGAAACTCTGTTCAGCGCAAGGCACTAATGCGCACTATGTGTAGCCGAGAGATTTTCACGAAAAAATGCCGGCAACAGCAGATATTCAACTCAGACCTCAAAGGGGCGTGGAATTATAACCACGTGACATTTACTCCGATCACCAAAAATTTTATGTTATATTTAACAATTATTCTTTGAAATCGAGGTGAATAGTGGCAAAATATTTACCGAGCCGCGAAAGCGGCGAGGTAAATATTCCCAAAGCCACTATTCACCGAGATTGAGAAGAATAATTGTTTTAGTATATACACACGAAGTGATCTCAACAAAATCAGAAAGGAAACCATTCAAAAGTAGGATTTGATTGACAGATCAAATCACGCGTAAGTTTAAAAATAGATCTTTGCAGAATTTTCAAACATGGCAATTCACAAGTTTACTCATTTCGCAAACAACAGCGTAATGGCTTCAATGGAATCGCTAAAAGTTTGAACTGTTTCCTTACCTGAGAAAAAAAGTAGAGCTGTGTTGTTTTCTGTTGACTCGCCAAGTTTATAGCCAAAAGGGCATGTTGTGTCGTTCTTCGCATGAAGTGCTGACAAAAATGGCGGCTCGGTTGCTCGAGGTAAGAGTTCGTCTTCCTGTATCATTCTTTTTCCTGTTTACTTGAAATGTAGAATTTCTGCAAACATTTCCTTTTAAATTTGTTTGTCATAAATAAACTTCGATTTTTGAGCCAAAATTTTCTTCTTAGAAAACGCTGAGTTCACGAAACGGCTTCTTCTACGCGAATACACGGGAGTTGTAAACAATCCATCGAGCACAAAACTCCTGCTACAGTAAATTGAAAAACGCCGTATTGAATCCTTCCAAGTCTTTTCTTGCCTTAAAAAAAGTCAGCCCTAGGATTTTGTCGACTTTTAAAAGATCGTTCTCTAAAAAAAACGGGAAAAACACCGAGCTCACACATTATCCACTCGCTAGGAGGTGAATATTGTTGAATAGTCCGAGATAGCGAACCAATCAGATTGCTTAAATCACCAAGATCACTGAGTGTGTATATACTAAAGTAGATTGATCTCCATGTTATCCATTCTATGTGTTAGACTTACGATAAAAGTAAAGGTGGGGATACCAGAGAGCTTCAAAGTAGGATGGTACCACACCAAAAAAACTGGGTCGAGTCACCTTAAATAAGTCTTTAAAAAAATATTTTCTTTTCTTTAAAACCAGGTTTAAAATCTTCTTCTGATGGCTGATATTGGCCAGGTTTATAGGCACCCAGGTTTTCAGGATTTAGATCTATCTTCCACCCTTTCAAAATAACGTCGGTGTAGTTCGGGTCGATCAAGGTGTAGTTACATCCCGGAGTAGTCAATAGATAAAAATCCTAATCGATAAAAAATCGTTAGCGATCAAGTGATTTTTGCCCCCGCAGGGATTTCGCCCAGAAGGCGAAATCCCGAGGAGGCACTCTAGTAACTCGCGCGTATATTAAGGAAAGTACTTACAGTTGAAGTATACAGTCACACAGTCAATATAGAAAAAATCTCGATTTGCTTGAACAGGGGCCGCTAGGAATCGGTAGGTAATGATGACGTTCCTATTGTTTGCGCCCGCAAGTACGAAATGGTTAGGATGACGTAAACCACAAAAAATCCCCAAGGAACAGCTTACAATGGGTAGATTTTGTGACATTAATTCTTCAGTCATACTTCGATACTCTTTTGCGTTACGTGTTATTAGTGACATTCTGTGGAGCAGTTGTTATGAAAGTTATGGACCAAAAGACACTCGTTAAGCGCAGGTGAAGTTATAAGGTTCGTAGAACAGTGTATATTTTAACACTAAGTGAGTTTGTCAGACACGAGTTCACAAATCTTTGATTGGAAACCTTCGGCTGAACCTTGCCAGACACTCTTTCTCTCTCTTTGACCGGAATAAGACTCGGCCCAAAACAAGCAAGACGAATGAATGATGCAACGGCTAGCGTATCACTAGCAGAAGGATGGACGATTACAGAAATTAGCCGACCATCAAATTCTGTGCTGACTTATTCCCTGCTTACAGATGTCCCTCCGCTATAAAGTTTAAAATAAGACTAGAATGCGCAAGCGTGAATTGATCAAACGTCGTTTTAATTTCTAAGGCTTACCTTCCGGCAAATGAAATGAACTGAATGTGAAAAGTGAAATAGAAATAGAAATAGCGAAATATTCAACTTCTAATTAAATCTTTCTTATGGTTGAGAATAAACTATTCTCGAAACTGAGAATGTTTTGATCAGAGCTGTGTAAATCGAACCGAAAGTGTGCATGGAACCTTGCGTTTATTTCCTGTGTTTATCTCACCTATATTGTATGGAATATGTGTGAACATCTTCATTATGAATCGGTGTATTTCAAAGAGCTACACAAGGAGCAAAAATACTATATACAGAGTGGGGGCAGCTGTAGTGTCAACTATTACTAGTTATCGATTGTTAACGGAAAACGGTGAAATCTATCGAGGCATGAGGACCCGCATACGACTTTTTTTTGTACACCACAGGACGCTGGGGTTGTTAAGGACGCTAGGGTTTGAGTGACAAGCAATAAACTTCCTACCGCGAGAAGCAATTAGTTTCTTTACCGTTTGGTCCAATCATCAGTGGTATTATTCGATAAAGCGTCACTTTTTTTTAACAAGATTAAGGCGGCATCTGGCGATAGAGTAATTGAATTGAGAAGAGATTACAATTTTTACATAAGCCAGAGATTTGCGTTCTTAGCGCACGAGTTATCCGGAATAATCGCGCGTGGCCTACGACTCAAGCGTTGTCTTTCTGGTCTTTTCCAGTATTCAGTAAAATGTAGCGTAGTTCCATATTGTATTGAATGTACGTACTGAAGGTCGCAGAACTCAAATAGAATCGGGCGAATGTTGCTAGATAAAAGCGTTGATTCACAATCTTTATTATGTAAAACCCGCACTCCTTGAACACACAGCATACTACTCATCGTAAAGGAAAGATGGATGCCAAATCATATTGCAATCATTGATCTCCGAGGCTTTGTGTGGGCAGATTCAACGAATTTCTTTGGCGTGAGCTTGCTAAACTGCAGTTTCCGCAGTGAATCGCGTGTCACGCACGCGCTGGTGTGTTGTGTTCGTATTTTTATGGCATCTCTCTGATGGAATCTTGTACATTCAACGCACTATAGTTAAACATTTAACCAAACAATGGAAATAATAATTGACTTTTTCTTTATATGGAAGTAGTGTGACATTATGATTTGACCTCTGATCGAATACATGTAAAGCCGGCATTGCATTCTTGAGATGAACGTAAAGGACGGTGAGTGCGTCTTTAGATTTATGACATTACGAGAAGAAGAAGGTCTTCCTATGCCTTCAAAATGTTTCTGAGCCTAACGATATTACGACAAACGTGTAAGTGGTAATATTCATCGGCAGTCTGGTAGGCATTTTGATGTTGAAAACGTTAGATCTTCTAATCCGACTGCATTTGTTTGGTGACTATTATGCATGATCTGCTGCTAATGATGTTAAGTGTGTGCAAACGGGCTACATAAAAAATTTCTGTCATTTCATGACGACGGGTTGCGGAATACTATTGTTAGTAGATGAAGATGTCATAGTAGAGGCAGAAAACACAGAGACCAAGCGATCAAATGGATTCGGTCGAATAGTGAAATCGTCATCCCGCCAAAACGTGTCCAAAGCCCGCCAAAAATTACCAAATCTCGCCTCTTCTGCTATTTAACTCTTTATTCATTCAAGAAAAAGCTATGTATTGCAGGATTTTAGAAAATTAGGTATGGGAGTGGAAATCATTGTTAACATGTTTCAAGGGTGACTATTTTTTTAAAAAAAGACCAGGCGTGCGGCGAGTTTTATTGTAATGCCATGGTGTTCTTAACTCCTAAGTGCGATTTTTAAAGCAACAGAAACACCAGGTGGCACGCCCGTGATTCTGTGAGTTTAGACACCACGGCATTATGAAATCACTTGTGCACGAAGTGGAAATTTAAAGTTTAATATGTTTAAGCTTGAGTAAGCGAGTTTTATTGTAATGCCATGGTGTTCCAAACTCCTAAGTGCGAGTTTTATCATGCAACAGAAACACTAGGTGGCACGCCCGTGATTCTGTGAGTTAGACACCACGGTATTATGAAATCACTTGCGTACCAAGTGGAAATTTAAAGGTTAATAAGATTTAGCTTGAGTAAGCGAGTTTTATTGTAACGCCATGGTGTTCTAAACTCCTAAGTGCGATTTTTAAAGCAACAGAAACACTAGGTGGCCCGCCCGTGATTCTGTGAGTTTAGACACCACGGCATTATGAAATCACTTGCGCTCCAAGTGGAAATTTAAAGGTTAATACGATTTAGCTTGAGTAAGCGAGTTTTATTGTAATGCCATGGTGTTCTAAACTCCTAAGTGCGATTTTTAAAGCAACAGAAACACTAGGTGGCACGCCCGTGATTCTGTGAGTTTAGACACCTCGGCATTATGAAATCACTCGCGTACCAAGTGGAAATTTGAACGTTAATATGTTTTAGCTTGAGTAAGCGAGTTTTATTGTAATGCCATGGTGTTCTAAACTCCTAAGTGCGATTTTTAAAGCAACAGAAACACTAGGTGGCGCGCCCGTGATTCTGTGAGTTAGACACTGGAAAACCAAGGGGTACACAAGCTACAAAAGCTATATGTGTGTCTTAGAGCGTTTTTTAATAGGAGATTTTCTTGTAGGAGACCCTCCGCCAGTTATATTTTTCGGCATGTATTATAAGATTTGTTTTCACGCTACAAATAAAACACGCATAGCAGAATTCCCATTGCCGGCACTTTTAGTACGTCCTAGAAACTGGAAAGCACAGTACGTAACCGTTTATTCGGAAGAAGGCTTTTCTTCTTCTTTTTGATATTTATTTAGAACAATACTGTTGCGATCCGTTCGCGGAGAATCTCTGCTAATGCGGTTACATTTCGAAACAATATTTTTGTGGTCTCGCGTTCTCCTCGCGCGCGTCCTTTTGTTTTTAAGCACCTGGAAACTTTGGTTTTACGTGGTAGTTACAAAGAAACGTTTCGGCGCGGCCCGCACAATGTAAATAAATTTAAGTAAAGTGGCCGAGTGTTCTGAAGTTGCTCTCTTTGAAAATTTTTAAAATAGAATCGAAGATGTATTCACGGAGGTTCCGGTTGTCGTTTGGGGACAAAAGCATATTTTGATTGTGTTAATTGCTCCTGTCGGAATGAAATGTCATATAAATTAGCAAGATGACGTGCGAGTAATAAGTTCCAGGGGTTTCTCATGGTTTCCGACCTTCGGTCCTGCACTATGTTGTCAACACTTCCTTTGTTTTATATTGCGCAATCGGTCAATTCAGATGACCGTCGTACACGTATCCAAGGCTTGCGGGTCATCATGATTAGCCTGAATCCCGACTCGAAGGAATGTCTGAAATTTAGACCAGGAAATCTTAATCTAACGGTTGTATTCCTCGTGATACTTGCTTGTGAGAACTGAACGTAACTGAGCAGTTTTTGTTAGCTACAAAATAAAGCATTTTAGAGGAAACATTTGCGTGTGTAATAGTTACCACATTTCTCTTTTTCATGTTTGCTGATCAGTTGTTACTCGAGCATGTGTTTTCTCAGCTGTACTATCCCACTGTGCTATCTAACTCATGCCAAAAACAACAATTGCGGACTTCCGTTATGAATACTTAAAATCACGAAAAATCGATAACATCGATTTGACACGGCACGTTAGTTTATCGGTTTTCACCGATTTCCGTTATTAATCGATAAAAATCACTTGATTGCTATCGATTTTTATCGATACCGATTTTTATCGATTGACTACTCCGGGATGATTCAAAAAAGATGCTACAATAGTATACAAAAGTTTGAAGTGTCATAAGGGAGAGTAGGTATCCCGTCATTTCGTTCCATGGTCAGATCGTTCCAAGTCAGATCGTTCCAATCAAATGTCACATCGTTCCACCAAATAGTCAGTTCTTTCCACAAAAGGTCAACCAACCAAAGTCGATTTCCCCTGGATTTCCTTCTTACATTACTGTAATTTTACCTTCGGTAACTAGAACCCTCGATAACTCGAACCTCCCGCTAACTCAAAGTAATTTTTGTTTCCCTTCAGATCATTTGTTAATCAGATCAATGTTACCCTCGATAACTCGAACCATGTTATAAGCGCGTGACAAGTCGGGACAGTGTATCAATCAAGAAGTTAAATAAATGGAAAGAAGCCTTATAGATGGCTTTCACAGTGACAACATCAAATGGTAAAGTCAAAATAGCGAAATTTTACGAATTCTTATTTACACTAGGTTGAGGATAAACAAAAAGTAAATCTTTGTACAAGTTTTCATTCCCGTAACATGTTTCATTTCGAAGATTCAGCAATTTGAACTTCCGAGTTTTCACAGTGCGTGACACCGTAATAGGAATGCTGTCTCAATGAAAAAAGAGTATCTCCTCTTGATTTTCAGCAATATAACCATTCCAAGTATTAGAAGATATTTTTATGTGCACGTATGCTAGTTCTCGAGTGAAAAGAAGGAGCTTTTATAGAAAAAGTGTACTCCACATGTTTTTATTGATTTCCGGCGGCCATATTGGTGCATCAAAACTGTCCACCAATATGGCGTCTCCATACAAAGCTCTACAAAGGTGCGTGAAACGTTTCAGCAAATAACTCAAAAACTGTGGGCCACAAAGACCTGAGAATTGGACAAATTGTTTAAAAATTAGTCTTTTATAACAGTTCATTTTCTTGGCTTCTTCCACTGGACGGTTTCCAATTTGTTTTTTTGTTGCGTGACAGTGAAAACGATCTATAATTAAAGCTGCACCGTAATTGCCGAAGTTATGCACTTGTCATTGGCTTGCCCCGGAGGTAGACCCCCGGGCCAGCCAGGGGAATATGTCGGAGAATACAAGGGGATAGATTGGATTCTCTGCCCCTGGGTAGGGGAAAATCCAGGACATTGTTTTAAGTTCGAAGAGAAGAGGGTAGGGGAATTGCAAATTTTGTAAAATCGCGGACGGTAACCACGGGGATATCATGGCATCGTGGGGATTTACGGCAAAAAGGGTTTTATAAAAGGAGAAGCATTACGTCTTTTAAGAACTAACTCAGTTAGAGAAAACTTTGAACAAAGCAAACGAGACCTTAAACGAGGCTACCCTTTAACGCTCGTTCAAGAAATACTGACTGAAGTTAAGTTCACCGACAGAAACGAGGCTCTTCACAACAAAACAAACAAAAGATATTTTACAGTTTGTTACTACAATACCTACAATCCGGCCACACCGAATCTCAAAACGATTCTCATGAAACACTGGGACATCATTCAACAGCAACCCAAGCTTAAACGATATCTTTAACCAGCCACCGATTGTCTCCTTTAGGAAGGAAAAATCTCCCAAGGACATCCTGAGCGAGAGAATTCCTTCGATCTTGCAACAATCACAATCAACGAAGCGGTTAAAAGCAAACTAAAACTTGGCAATTTGCACACGATCTTCTTAACTGACTCCTAAAAACAGCAATCACGCATCCATTCGTTTATTGCAAAACAACCGGGTCAATATATTTTCAGATCTCTTACACCTATCACTGATCATTCTTACTACGAACGTAGAACGCTGATATGAGGACTCGTAGACTTTATTTAAAAATTCACACGCAAATGAAATACAAGGAATAACTGTAATTTTTTAGCATTATGAGGTAGATTATTTCAGGTCATCTTAAGTAGTCTATGGAAAAACAATCAGTCTCTCCTAACCTCGGTGAATCTGTCTTCAGGCATTCTTTCACTGTGGTGATTTTTGTTCAATAAAGAGATTATATTGTTTCTCGAAGCCCAACACGGATGAGTTAAATTTCATCCCCAAATTTCATAAAAACGCCCCCTCCGTGAAGTAAATCTCAGTTATATTTGTCGTTAAGAAGCACTTGACCTAGGGGACTTTGTCTCATTAAATTCCTCCACCCCTGGGGAAACCCTCAACCTTGCTCCACCCACTTTACAATCCCCCTGGTTGGCCAGGGGGTCTACCCCCAGGGCAAGCCGATAACATGTGCATTAATACTATTGTGGCTATCAAAAGCTTCATCTTTTTACAGCAACAGGTTTAAAACTGAGATAGGGAGTATAAACTATAGATATTGCTCGTAGTTCATGGATAAAAACGAACTCTAAATTGTGAATTAGCATAGCCAGCGAATTCGGCATGTTAGCGAACTCGAACCGAACGGTTAGTGTAAAACGCAGACTGCGGACTGCAGACTGCGGACCAGGGGTAAAATGCAGACTGGGTGTAAAATGCAGACTGCAGACTGAGAGTAAAACGCAGGCTGGGTGCAAAATGCAGAATAAAGACTGTAGACTTTTTTTAAACATTTGTGCTCCTTCTTCTCCAAATCGGTGAAATAGCTAGTCGGTATCAGTTACACACTTAATCGCTTCCTAGTCGAAGTGATTTGCACATTCGCCAGAAGTTTCAATTAACATCCGAACAGCTTACGTCTGCGTACCTTGATTTGCAATACTTTCATAGAAGGTCATCCAAATTTCCTGCAGAACATCTTTCTTTGTTGTTGGAATGATTTACTCCCTTCTTTATCGTCATAATTCTTCCTGTACAGTATTTTGGGTCAGCAGCTTTCATTTAAACGTAAACATCATGGTGTTGTACCAGTTCATGGTCCCTGGTCACGTATATCGAAAACTTCACATCTAAAGTTGAAGCGTGAAGTCTCTCGGACAGAAAAAAGGTTCAAGATTGCGATTATGTTTTCGGGTCGTAGACGACGTTCCAGAGAAGAAAGGAATAGATTTGTGAAAACAGATGTCGTCAAGTAAAGTAAAGTAAAGGAATGGATTTGTGAAAGCAGATGTCGTCAAGTAAGTGTTCGTTGACATGTATTTGCGCGATTTTTTTACCTTTAAACCCTTCCACGACTACAATTTATGCTCGGTCTGCATTTTACCCCAGCCTGCGTTTTACTCTTAGTCTGCAGTCTGCATTTTACACACAGTCTTCATTTTACCCCTGGTCCGCAGTCTGCAGTCCGCAGTCCCCAGTCTGCGTTTTACACTGACCGGCGCCCCAACCTCTTTACGTCGAGAGCGCTAACAAACACGCAAGGCCATGTAGTACTTTATTTTATTTTCTGTGTTGTGGTCAAAAATCGACAAACATAAGTTCTCGCTATTGTTGAATAGTTCTCACATCGTTCTGCACTGCACAGTGAAATTAACATACAACGCTCTCAGCACTATGTAAATAGTTCTGAAAATACTTTCATCCATGTTCCGAGCGCTACTCTGTACTCAGATCACATTTACAAATTTAGAAAATAGATATAACATATGTGGGACGAACTGATGTTTTTGCGGAACTATCTGACTATTAATTGGCACGATCTGACCACGGAACAACATGACCGTAAATTGAGGGAAGGTTCATAAAGCCACAGGAGTCTGAGAATTGACTCTTCTCTGGAACCTTGATACATGCATAACACCTTTTCAAGAAAATAATCCTTCCAGCAGGAAGAGACCAAGAAACTGTCAAATGTTGGAAAAAAAGGAATTCATTCCATTCCTATGCAACTACGCATTATTTGCTCGTTGGCACTGTATCGAAAGGTATACTTAGTTAATTATTCATTCAAAATATTTCCAACTAGAAAACATTTTTACCTCAATTTAGCAGTCGTTGTCTCTTATGCAGTACAAATGATAGTGAAACATATTTCATAAAATAAGTTTGTAATTCGATTTCAAAGTGATTGGCTATGGGAATTGAACAGTAATTGTCTTTAACACACAGCCGATCTAACCGAAACAACATAAAGCGAGACAAACCGAAAGTACAGCCCGGAAGCTTCTAAAAGACTCTACATGCACTGGGTTTGAGACAGCTTCGCTTATAGCTCTTTGATTTTTAAGATACGTGTAAGCTGTAGGAGAGCTAACTTACCATCGGTAGAAACTGTTCTGTCAGTTACAACATTTGAGTCCAGAACAACTTCTTGCGTACTACTGAGGCCAGTGATCCACTTGCTTTCGTCCTGAGCTGCAGGAGATGTTTCCTTTCCTGATTTATCTCCAAGCGGCCCCCAAAATAAGCCACATTTTGGACATTTAAAAGATAGTTCCCCCTCTTTTTCAAGGACACCCTTTTTACAGCGAGGACATTCCATTTTATGCGTTTTTAGGGAATTTGTTTCCCTTCAACCGACATCTCGTACAGCCGAGCGTAGTGTCGACTGAGCTGCGATTCCAAGAAAGGCGGAAGTGGGTTCCAGGAAGCAACGCCTGGATGATGTTCTAAACGGGAAACACGGAATCTCCAAAATAGGGAATCTCTAAAACGAGGAATATCTAAATCGGGGAATTTCTAAAGTAAGGAATTTCTTACAGGGGAATCTTTCCGAAGTCCTTCGTACGGCGCGTGGATGACGCGCAAGAAGATTTTCATGACAGACCCGTGAGAGCACATTTTTCTTCTGATACAATAAATGAATGAAAAACTTTATTCATTTGTCCAAAGATCTAGCGCAAAGAAATCCATATGTTAATCAGGGACACCCAGTTATCTCTACTACATGAAATTCTTCATATCTTATACTATAAAATAGCAATAATCCTATGAAATGCTGATTTTAAAAATTAAAGGTGGTAATACAACAAAAGGTGATAAAATACAAAAACCTACACTAGTTTTCAAAAAGATATAACAATTGTCAAAGGACTCGGCTCACAGTCCTGGTCGACAAGGCTGCTAAACAATGTTGTTAATCCGCTTTGACAATTGACAATTGCTTCGGATGATTTAATTTGCCCAGATTGTAGGGCCGGGATAGCGCAGGCTTTTTACCATATGCCAGGGCCCACGGAGCAGTTTTCAAAGTGGGGCGGCCGATCCACCTCTTTTGAAGTGTAGCGGAGGAGGAGGGGGTTGTGGGGTTGTGGACTTTAAAAATGGTTTGACTGGTGCCGACTCAATATTTTTTAGTACAGTTATAACCCATCAATCATTTTTTTTTTTAACAGTTTAACAAACGAGAAAGAAATTAGTAACGAAAAAAGTGTAACCATGCACAGCAGCAGGATGCAGATTGCAGGATTTACCAGCAGAGGCTTACAGATCGGGACAATTTCATTTACCATGCTTGCTGAGGTAATTCCTGTAACTTTTTCATGTTGTCTACAATGTCATGGAAATATGTAATATCACAACCCTTGAACAAAACTTTCAGATTTCCAGCTGGACTTTCCAACGCGTCAGGACTACATCATCAGTTCAATTTGTTTTAAGAAATCGTAGCTCCGTACCTTGATTAAAAAAAAGACTCCATTGATAAACGTTGATTAAAAAAAAAAAAAAAAGGACTGGCTGGTGAAAACGCAGAAGTCTTCGACTAAATATAGTCGTTTAGAGGCTTACCATTTGATATAGGATCAAAACGGACCAATCATAAATTTGGATGCTTCGGAGAGGTCCGCCAGTCGAATATACTTATCCCATCAAAGATTCCTTTTATTTGAAAATGTCTATTTCTGAATTATATTATTATTTTTTTTCAAAAAGTGGGGGCCCTGCCCCCCACCCCAACCCCCCAGCCCCTCCCCCTGCGCTGGCCCTGTATGTTACTGAATTAAATCGAGAAAATTACTGGTTTTCAGTGTCACGCCATGCAAAATAGATCACAATAAAAATCAAAACCATTCGACAGATAAAGTTCAGAATCTGGGAAATGAAAGGAGGTAAATGTACAAAGACCCTCGCCAAGATGTGGGTCTCGTATACGAGATATTCGAGGAAATGTTTTACCCAAATTTATAGAGCTTTGTATGGAGACGCCATGCGGGAGCTCATCCGGATGAGCTCCAACATGGCGGACGGAAACCAACAGAAACATCTGTTACCGAGTTTTGCTACAAAAGCGTGAATTTACTCCTAGAGGAACTCGTAATCATTAAAGTAATACTTTTTCTAATACTTGAACGGTTTAGATAGCAAAATTCCTCCGAAAAAGTCACTTTTTTTACCTAAATGACAGCTCTCCCGGCCGTCCTGTAAATGCTGCGTCACGCAAAAGCTTAGAAATTCAAGCGTACTCTGTTACAAAACCAAGAACCCTTTTGAAGCGAAAATTTGTTTGAAAATTAGTTTTCAGCTGCTCTAATACACCATGAAAGTAAAATCTCAGTAGGATCGATAGTTTTGTAGTTTGAATTTTAGTGACGTCATGTGAAAACCAACTTCAAAAAATTCAATTCAATTCAATTCAGTTTGAAAAAATCGCTATGCAGGCGATAAGTTATTTTTCACTTTCTAGAAACGTGGCCATTTATTGTAGCCGACGATTCCCCAAAGTAGGCAAACCAGCCCAACGTAATAATTCACGTCACTTTTGTTGCAATAGACAGGACGTAGCGTACCCTCTTGAAGTTAATACAACTTTAATATTTTTATCATCGAGCGAGTGGGGAGGGTCGATCAATATTTGGGACGGGTCTGAGGGTTTAAGACCCTGACCCTGTTTTGATACGACAAAAAATTCCCAAAATACAAGCCCACAGCTAAGGACAATACCGTCAATTTTATTCCCCTGTTTAGGACAAAGGACAAAAAAATATATTTCAAAGCCATTTATTGGCAATTACAAACTCACGTTATAGTCATTGCTTCACTTGGAGTACAAACAAACTTCCTCAGTCTAGCCAATCAAATCCATGGTCAATCGTGCCGGCTGACAGACTCATGTGAAATTATATGTCCCTTCGGAGGGACATCGATGTTTGAGCAGCTCCGCTTTTCGAACTTTCCCGGAATATTTTTGGATCGTCATTTCCCACTATCTTGGAGCCTGGAACAGGCTACCTTCCTATTAAACACTTCTCTCAAATCGTTTCCACATGCCTCGATTGACATGACGAGGTTGATTTTTTAAATTTTCAAGCGAATTTCTTTGTAAAAGTACCTGCCTCACGAAAATGGAGCCACTTCTAAAAGCTTTCTTTTAAATAACTATACGATTCTTACAGCTGTCATTGTCAGTGCGGACAACCTGAGTACATGGACTGGGGATTTCATGGCGCGCGCGTGAAGGAACCCAAGACAACCACCTGCGATGTTGTCACACACCCCACCCCGACGTGGTTTGTTTGGTTTTGTCACGTGATTGATGCGGTTCCCTAACTTTTAATGGATTTGTTTGGATTGAGAAAACTGAAAGGAGAGTGTGTAATGAATGATATTTACAAAGTCGTCCAAGATCTTACATGTAGGCAGTATGAAATAGATTAGTATCTACTGAAATTATACAGACGATTTTACGGAATGGAGCATATTTCAGTGGAACGGATGCCGCAAAGGATCCCGAGAAAAATATCGGAGAACGTTCGAGAACTGCACAGCGCCCACGCTAAAGTGCTTCATAAGGAAGATCGGACGTTCTTAATTCAATCACTAAACTAATATCAACGATACAGAGATGTCAACAGTCTTGTTGTGGCTCTTAAGTCAGTACTCAACACACCAAGCAAGAGAGAAGTCTATCCGTTGTTATGGCAAATTATTCCTCACGGTGACCAAGATATTTTTCACAACCTTTGGCATCGCGATGCCGAAGCTTCGCGTCAACGTTACATGCATTTAAAATCAACCACTCTATGGCCATAGAGCCTTCGCCGGGTTCCAACCTCTTCGAGTTTGCCAGACAATCTTCATCGACACGCGTCTGACTCGGGGATAGATCTTCCAAATATGACGCAGTTTCAATCCTCGAAAGAAACAAAATACCCCATTAAACGATTAACTGTTAAGCGGCCTTCAAACTCAGGGTTTGGGTTCTCAATTCGTGGAGGAGCCGAACATGGCGTTGGTTTGTATGTTTCTTCTGTGGATGAAAACTGCGTGGCTGAAAAAGAGGGTGTTTTACCGGGTGACCATGTTATTCAGGTCATTATGGAACAAGATTTGACGGGTTAACGCACGAACAAGCTGTCAAGGTGACGAAAATTTTAATTACTCAGGTTGTGTTTATTTTGATGTACAAGTGAAGTGAAATTCAAAAGCCATTTCCCTTTCTTCTCTGCAACCATGTCATACTTTGTTATAAGTATTTCATTATTTATAATACATCAATGTCAGGGGCACCCAACGATAATATAGTTCAAAACCACTTAAACATAGCACTGTTAAACGTATTTTAGTATTTAACCGGTAGATGTAGGCATATTTTCATCCCCTAAAAATTTTTCATCTGTTCGGATTTCCTAGCTGAAAACCTAGTGATCCGAAAATTATAGGGATCAAAACTTACCTTTTCGAAAATTTCAGCCAGAAAAAAGGCTCCCGAGAATTCTAGGTGACCTTTTTAGGGTAAAAAGCCGTTAAAAATAGGCAATTATACCATCTTTTTTATGATCGAAAATCATAGGAGAGGCAGGCAAGCAAGAAATTTTACAACAAATGTTCCGAAAATTCTAGATCTAAAGTCGTCTTCCGAACAGACATTCTTCCGAGAATTGTCGTTGGGTGGCCCTTCAATGTTCAGAGGATGACAGCATTTGCCGTCTCGTGGCATTCATAGGATTTGTATACATTAGGGCCATTTATACGAGGAAAAGTAAGACGCGAACAATCCGTATAAACGGCACATTTCAGCTAAAATAAGACGCGCCTTAGCTAAGACGCGTCTTATTTTAGAACAGCCCTTAACACCTGTTCTTAGATAAGACGCGTCTTAGCTAAGACGAGAAAAACTTCGTACACTATACATGACCTTCGCGTCTTACATAAGACGCGAACGCATAGTATCGCTTGCCCCGCGGTGGACTGGCAGGGCACTGGCGGGGAAAAATTGTTTACAAATTATGACGCGTTTTCGTTTCCTTGCCTATTCTGCTTTATTTTTTTCTTCGCTCAAATACAATGAGCACGCCGTTAAAGGTAAAAAGAAACACTTGGTCCAGAGCGAAGGAAAAAGAGTTTTTGTTATTATGTAAGGAGAAGGCGATAACAGACCTCCTGGACAAATACGTGTAAGTGGACCCTTTTAACATTAAACTATCACAACTTATATTTACTAATCAAATTGCTACCTTCGTATTATATAAAACTTACACTTTAAAAGTAAGTTTAAGTATACAGAAGACTTAAATAAGACATGCTCGTATAAATGGTCCAGTTCGTGTCTTATTTAAGACGCGTCTTATTTTTCCTCGTATAAATGGCCCTATTGTGCTGTTGCTAAGATAGCCTCCGTGGCAGGCGGTTGAAAGTGAAGGGAAAGGGAGTTTTGTTCACAAGTTGCGAGTTTGCATGCATTGAAGGAAAATGTCAAATGGTTACGTTAAAAGTCGAAGTGTTTTCCTTTGCAAACAATTGATAATACATTGTAATTCAATGAGGCTGAGTACAGTATGAAGAAATTACGCAGATCAAGGATCATAATCCATGCAGGGCTGCAGAGGTGGAATAATTTTTCATATCATTTGAAAGCCAAATTCAATGATTGTTTGATTATTCATTCAAAATATTTCCAAGTTCTTAACACTCTTACCTCCTTGTAGACTTATATCAGGAGCCCTGACTACAGTTCAAAATATTTTGAATACCATTTTAAAGATGAAAATCAAACTTCATCAATGTACAACAAGTTGCTTGGTCCTTGTTTTATGTATTTCTTTTTATTGCAGATTATTCAGCACAGTAAAAAGCTCTATCTGATTGTCCGGTCAGTTGGTCGCATACCTAACAGTTTTGTTGCAGAGTCCACATGTAAGTGGGTAGACATACAGGGTAGACGAGTGCTTCCACCCCCTAGATTTGATGACAGTGGACATAAATTAACTGCAGAAAGCATACACAAGAATGATTTAAGGCTTCTAGGGGATGATGATGAGTGCAAGGTTTGTCAAAATAGACCTTAAGATCAGAAAACGGGGACAGCAATGAGAATGTCAAAAAGGAAATAGGTTTAATAAGCAAAACAACAACTTTGCACTTGCATCACACTTTTTTGTACATTTTTTTGCCATCACTACATGACCATGGAATAAAAATGCATGATTTCAATTTTATGGAGGACATAAACAAGCAAAAAATGTAATTTCCGTTCTCTTTCTCAAATTGGATATGGTTCTTAGGAATTCAACTCCAGGAGAGTTCACCTACATTTGACAAAATAAGTGAATGGGAATAATCCGGTGAAGATTGAAAGCTGGAAAATTTACTTTTTTAGCAACTTTTTGGCACTGTTGCCGTCCTCAGATTTTAAGGTCCCTAGCTGCCACACTCTATCGTTGTCGAATCGTATGTTAAAGCCTTCCAGTACAAAGTAATTAACTCAATTCTTTACACAAATACGAAGTTGTATAAAATAGGTTTTCGAACAAATGATTTATGCACTTTCTATGACAATTGTAATCCGAATCATTAACCGATTTGTTCTATCACTGCTCTCGTTCTAAACAGTTTTGGATTGAATTTGAATTATATTGTGCCTTATTTCGAATCAACGAATTCGTCTCTGCTTATAGAAAATGTGCTCTTTGGAATTTTGACGAAAAATGCTTACCCCTCACTTCAGTTGCTGAACTATTTTATAATTATTGGAAAATTCTATTTGTGGGACTGTAGGGGCTAACAAATCCTTCCAAACATTTATGGATTTAGGGCGAAGATCATCGCTAAATATGAAACGGAAGGAAAAATCATCAACAAAGAATTCTTTAAAAAAAGTGGATACTGACGCCTAAGTTAACTGTCTTAACTCCGTATCATTTCATTGCCCTGTTGTACTTTTTTCTAATTTCTTTTACCCTGTAATAATTTAACAATTAATTTTGCTTTACTCTGTTAATGTCTATTGTTAAAATGCTTTTTTGCAGTATTGTAAATGTAATTATTTAATGTGATTATCAATAAATATATTTTTTAAAAAATGACGGGCATAAGGCTATAAAAACAGGGTGTCCATCTACGTACCTTTACTGCCTCCTGTGCCTCATGTACTACAACTGGAGTGATCTGTATTGCTCCCCCCTCCCCCAAACCAACCAAGAAAATGCGTAGACTGTAGGATAACAAACTCACCTTAAAACAGAATAGCAAAACCACGGCTTAAGTATGTCATTACAGTACTCCTCGCCTGCGAGCAAGCTGTCCGGGGTGCTCTGGCAGCGGGGCGGGAAAAGGATAGCCTCCCACGCAGACGTTCTTAGTCTAAGGACGTCCGCGTGGGAGGCTAGGAAAAGGAAGGACCAGCGCGAATGTAGACAAACATTGAAAAACACGTGACAAGGGTAATGACGTCACCTAAATCCTATTGGACGGCCCTCAATACCATTGCCTGACCCTATACCGTACCTTTATCTTGTTGCATTGGTTGTTAATCACGCACACAACATGACTTGCGCACATCCATGGCCTTTTCTTGCATTTTTAAAACATCTCTTATCGTCCTGCATTTACTCCGACGAGGTTTGCAATTTTGATTTCGAACTATGACGTAACAAATTTTTTTGTCGCATGCCACTCTATAGATCTTTCAAAACAGCGTAGGGGGCTTAAGTGGTTTGCTGCCCAGAGTTGTGCTGTTGGTCTTATGTGTCTTATGTGGCCTCAAACTTTCCTCAGACGTTTATCCTCAACCTCAACATAACATTTTCACTCCCGTTTCTGTTTTCGCTCCCTCGATTACGTCTAATAAGTAGGAGAAGGGAGCCGCTTTTGTAGCAAAAATATCACAAAGCGCGGGATCCGTTAAGTATCGATGCAGCAGTTGTGGTTTTTGATATGGGTAATGCTGAAAAGTTAACACCACTGATATTTTTATTGGTGTTATTACATTTATTTAGACCTGGAAAGAAACACGGACCTTTTTTTTATTGCGTCCTTTCTATATTGTATCGTTTTAAAAAAAATCAAAGTAATAAAAAAGGGAAAATTAATTGGCTTAGCCTCCCACCCAGATGTTCTTAGGGTATTGTCACGTGTTCCTTCCCCTCAAACTTTGGGGAGGATTGCGTGACGAGCAAAATTTGCAAATAGATAGTTCTAAATAAGTGCCGCCCTCGAGTAGGCCCCCTACGGAAGAGTGAAAAATTCGACAAGCGCACGGATGCTCTTTCGTGTAAACTTGTAGGGTTTTTAGTAGTTTCCTTTTTTCCCATCAGGTGTCGATTCAATAGGATATTCTGGCTCCTACCCAGTTTCCAAGTTGACTATTAAAGACCAACGGTTTGGAGACGTCTTGCTGGACCTTTTCGCCTTCTCAGCCCTGAAACCACGTGATTCCAAAACATCTTCTACTCCGGCCATTGCTTTTACGTTACGCATCAATAACCCAACCAGGAAGTCTGTTCAAGTATCATTTATGTTAAATCTACCTCTAGGTGTACAGCCGGACACAGTAAGACTCGGGAGCCCTGACAAAACCATCAAAAGTACGACTGTTAGTCAGTGCTCGAGGGCTTGTATTGATAACAAACAATGCATCTTGTGGCAAATGGCCAAAGAAAACAAGACATGTCAGTTGTTCTATCGGGTCCCCCCTCATGCTTGGCATACAGGGTTTATTTCCGGTCAGAAGAGCACGTGGACAGCTCATGATTCAATGCTAACGCTCAAGAGGCCTGGGAAATATCCTCAAAGCGGCAACACAACTATTGCTACGGGCGGCAAGCGAGTTAGCCCCTCTTTTATGGTCAGTGACAGTTTTGAACAAATTTGGAAGCAGTTTGAGGAACATGGCTATCTTGGGTCAGCATCTAAAACATTTGGGAGCAGTTTCCATGGTGCTACACCTGTAAACGTTACCTTGAAGCCTGGGAAAGAGAGAACGCTTACTTTGGTTTTGGGGTGGTTCTATCCCAACAAAGATTTCTCGGGTATGCTTTACATTAACAATTACAGTTCCGCATTATGCTTAAAACGCACCATCAGAAAGAAATTGTAAATTTATACAGCGTAGATCCTAACGGAACCATTTCAACAGCAAAATATGAAAATAGCTCTTGGGGCGAAGAGGGTCAACTGACACTTGTAGTGAAGCCGTTTATCTGCCTAGATCAGAAAAATATCCTGGAGTACGTGTTTTATTTAAAATAAGGGGTTGCTGATATCTCCATCCTTTCCTTCAGGAAGTGGGCGACGATTAGAAATGAAAGCGTAGCAGATATTCCCAAAGCGAAGTCTGCTGGAAGTTTCCGGGAATTTCTTAAAATACTCTCTAAGGCTAAAACCATCCCAATGACTGACTCGAAACAGTCTATAATGGCGTTTAATAAGACTCAGTTTTCCAATACACAGAGCAAAAATAAACCCTCCGCATAATAAAAAAAAGCAACCTTACGTTTTTCTTTATGTCCTATTCTACACAGCGGAGATTGTTGGTAATTACTATAGTAACCTATTCGAGCACAGTGAGGAGCCAGCCTCCTTCCTATTACGTAACCTGTCCCCTACTCTGCAAGCTATTTCTGCGTGGCACGCTTCTATGATAATCGACAGCAACAGCAAGTCGGTCCAGACCCTCCCAGTGGGGTTACAAGATGTCTTGGTAAACGGGTTAAGTTTCTGGCGAAGTGGCCTCTACCTCCGTGACAGAAGATGGCGGCAGTTTGAATCTTTAGACTGTACTGATATTGATTCAGTTCATCACGACTTTCAGCGAGAGATTCCTTATGTTTTGTTCTACCCTGACTTGGTTGAGAATGTAATACGTGCTTGGGCAAAGTACCAGAGTGATGACGGCCATATTGTGGAAACTCTAGCTGCTGGTTGTTATTCCCCTATGTAGCTTGAGAAAAGAGTCGATATTTCACGACGCAACCGGTGTTTTCCCCGCAAAATGACGTCTGAGGCGGGAACGTGCGAGTCCAGACATTCCATACCGATGACGTGTCACTACCCAGATCTGGGTTAGTGTTACTGACTGGTTGGAAATTTGCTTTATCCAATCAGAAGGCGTACCACTACCCAGATCTGGGTAATGACACGTGATCAGCATGGAATTTTTTCGCTCGTTTCTCAGACGTCATTTTAAGGGGAAACCAGTGATGGCGTCGCGAAATGTCGGCTGTTCGCTCAGGTTAATTTATATTTTTCTGGTCATGACTCATTCCCTTTTCCTTCCAAACAGGACAATTTCACAAACGCATCATTGGACTACAACTTACTATATTTAATTGATTTTCGTTTTCTTTGTCATGATTTGCACAAGAAAAGACTGAACGAGTGTGTTAGTTCGAGTCAATTGGAATGCTTGGTTATATGGAGACAAACCTTCGATATTGAAATTTTGATTGTACAGACCTGTAGCGCAGCCTCTTAATCCAACATCGAATAATAATAGTCAGAATGGTGAAAAGTTGTACCATACCTTGTTTATGGCCGCAACAAATCACGTTGCAAATTCATCATGGTAGCTTATGGGAAAGTTAAAATGGACAATAGGTTATTTTAACATCCTTTTTTAAAAACCTTATTGATCTGTGAACAATATTGACTTGGCACTTTTCTCTTCTACAGTGGTCCTCCAAATCAGCGAATTATGGGCGATGTCACTACGGTGTTCATAACAGAAACCTACCATATTTATCTTGGACCAATAACAGCGTTTTCTTAAAAGACATGTGGCCGCACGTGGTTAAGGCGATTGCTTGGCCCAAAAGGGACTGGTTTACCTTACAGACTACAGTGTACATATGACCAGCTCTTTCTCAATTTATATGATCACAACACCTTTAACAGTTTCTTGGATGTCCTGGCTCTTCGAGCGGTTGAGGAGCTGTGCAAGATAATGGACTAGCTGGATTTGCTGAAGGAAGTTTCAACAGCACTGGAGGTAGCAAATTATCGAATATCGGAAGAATTATGGAGCGAAGAAGATGGTTATTATCACGCTTGGTGGGATAAGGAGAAAGGTTCACCGTCCTGGCTGATGAGTGATTCACTGTACACTCAAGTCTGGGCCTACACTCTGGGGCTAGGACACTTGGACGATCCAACAGGGTGAGGATGTAACTTCTGGCTTCAGGATAACCTTTTACTTCCGGGGTTTGAGTTCAGGGTAACGATCACAATTTTTTTGCGCTTTTCTTAAAATTTGCTTGACTACACTGAGCGGCGAAGGTTTGATGACCTAAAAATGGTTAGGTACTGTTACTAAATGTCCTAATATCTAATTAGGTGCCTTTTTCACTTCCACAGTAAAGCCATTTCCATTACGCTGCATAATGCACAATAATGTTAGTCACAACAGTGTAGAAGACACCACGTACTACTACTACGTTCATTATAGAGAGTTGTAGGTTAGAATACTGTTAAAGGTTATTACGTCTCTCTCCTTTATAAAGTTAATGTTAGGTATTGTACAATAGGGCCATTAAAGCAAACGCATTTTATTGATTCCCTGTGTACAGGCTCAGATCTCATTTGATGAAAGAACTTGAAATCAACGAAACGCCATATGGGCTCCGAGCGATGGCTACTGAACCATCCAGCTAACAAGAGCGTGGGCTTATCTCCCAAGAATATCAGTACTAAGAAGTTAAACGAGTTGGTGGCTCTACACGAGTCAATCTGGATGGGTGCCAGCCCTGAGTGGACGACTCTTCAACTTCATTTGGGTAAGCTTGAATAATTGCCAGCAAGAACAGGGTCGTCTTGCTTGTTTCGGTTTCTGTCTAGCACATCATTGACGTGAAAGTTGATAATCCCATGAGGGTAACCACTTTGAAAAAAAGTTAAGGAATTGTAGGTTACAATTAGCCAGCTAGAAGACTTGACACGTTAACCTGAATAAATTGGTCTTTGGTTCATTCGTTCGTTCATTCATGTAAGAATGTAGGTAAACGCCATCCATTGCGCGCGGTTATGGAGGAATGTAGCGAGGTTAAGCGACTAAGCGGCTAAGCGAGGTTGAAAAGAGAGCTTGCCACACCTTAAAAAGGTTCTCACCCAGTAAAGCTCAGTGATGATCGTTAAACAGTAACTGTTTCTCTGAATTACTTCTAATCATTGAAAATAGTCTGAAAAAGTATTTCCCTGCAGTTGATGTATTTCCTCCCTGTCCCACTAAGAGAAGACGAAGCGTTTCTTTCATGACAGATTTCGAGGACATATTACAGTGCACCTCTCTCTTAACAGACACTTCTAGACGAATGACTCCTAAAAGAGGACAGTGAGGGTTTTTCCCGCAGTTCTTCAGTTATATTCTTTGACTCTCTCAAACGCGAACAGCTCTGTAAGACGGATACTCGGTGACGTTTCAAACGGTGCTCTTCTTAGCGAGAGTTGACTGAAGTAACTCTTGAGTGCTACGCTAATGCAAATCTTGAAACAATCTTATTTCAGGTTTGGACCCTCAGAAGGCGTTACTACAAGCTGAGAAAGCCATAGAAAACGTTCGTTCAGAGCTGAATGACGAATGGGATTTTCATGGACTTTACTCGGGGAATGGGTACGGACTTGATGGTCTCCCATGGAAGCACCTCGCACTATGCTTTTCACATGGTACTTTGGCACATTCCTTTTGCGATCTCGGGCCAGTCCTTCCCGGCGCCAGAAGCAACGCTTTCATTTGAACCTAAGCTCTCTTGTCCGTATAACGTTCCCTTCTATACATCGTTTGCCACGGGGACTTTGCAATGTACCTTTGTCCAAAAACGAAATCAAACCAAAATGAAGTTTCAAATTATGTCGACCTCAAATGAGATGTTTCTGCAACAGCTTGCGGTCAGCGGCTTTCGATATCAACGTGCACTAACGCTGAAACAGGGTGAAGTAGTCATGTGGTTTTCACATTAATTTCCAAGGTTGCTTCAGTTTGAATTGCCTTTCTTTAAAACTGATTGATGAGTTGTAATTTATCGCAAGAGAAATTCGTTTAGTCTCAATTCATACGTGAGTGTAATAAAAAACAAACAAGGATTCCCATCTAAGAATTATGGAGATCATCATAATAATAAGGGTGGTCAAGAGTCGTCATTTATAGTGTTGAAATGACCTTACCCTATGGTATATTCCAAAGTAATTTACATGGTCAATGGGGTGAAACTGAACAATATCAAATGCCCAAATTTTATTTTCAATTCTGTACACAATATAAAAAAGATTGATAATTAGCAAGTTAGGGGAGAACAGTCGTTCTCGTACAATACACCAAACAACTACTTAACTTATGAAACTAATAGTTAACAGCCAAAAATTCAGTAACTTGACATAATTGACTTTTAAAAGAATTCTTAATTCTCGTTCGAATTCTCAGGGATTTTAAATTCGAGCCCGTAAAACTGGACAAGTCAGTTATTGACAAGTAGACGAGACTCGAAATTCCTTTCATTCTTCTACATGTACAATTTCCTATATAAATACGCAAATTTATATTCTTGCAAATATTTTCTACTATTTTAATGCGCTTTATTACTTATCTTTTCTCCACCCACGGGTAAGAAATGGTAGAAGTGACCATTTTTCTTTTCGAATTTTTTTAGCACTTCCTTACTAAATACCAGGATAACAAATTTGGAGAAGTATTGGACAGGCAGCGAAGAGTGAGAAAAAAAATTAAAAGGTTAAGTTCTATGGGTGCATATTTGAATTATGGGAAAGTATCTCGAGTAAAAACCGTTCATGATGATGATGTTCGAAGCAGATAAGAAACCAATAAATGACAAGGGCACGCATCCCGCCACTCACTCTTGACAATTGCATTTGATCAGTGACAGATCCAAAGGGAGGAGAGGGAAGGGGACGAGACCTGTTATACCAGCTACGTTTTGTCCCTTTCTAGTCCTAGTAAATACTCTAACCATCTACTGAGAAGGGTCATTACTTACACTCCAGTTAATGTAAGAAAACCGATTTTCGAGGAAATGTTGTGAATTAAATTGACATTATAATTCAAGCGTTAGCAGCGTCTCGCTTGTCGTGATAATTGTCACACAGTTCAACAGAGGTTCTCCAAGCATTGATCACGTGCTTTAGCTGGACTTCCGATGGCAATGCGTCCAGTCCTGGCACTGGTTCATGTCCTTTGTTGTCAAGATGCCACTCGATGTATTCACCCAGGCTGAATAAAAGGAAACACAGCCGTTGTAAGATGATACGCAAATTATTCAACATGAGAAGGAGTTTTTCATGTCATATCTAACCACCAGGGGGTGGATTGAAATGAAAAACCAGAGCAAACCAAACACAAGGAACAGCCGAGTTTTATAACTCTATCAGATAAAATATTTCTTTGAATCTTCGGTGTAGCTTCTTAGATGAGCAATAACGGTAATTAAGGAAGAAGGGGGGGGGGGGGGGGGGTTAGGGGCGACGTGGGCGTTGGACTTGCAATCCAGTGGTCCTAAGGTCGACTATCCCTGTGACCACTATCAAGAATTGCTTCTCGACAATCCAATATAAAACTCCTCGTTCATGCTGGTAAATAGCCAACTACAGATCAACATTCCACAGATGACTATGTCAACCATAGACACACTAGTGACTAGTGGTAAAAGAGGCAATCTCTCCAAATTTACCTCATTTCTTCTTCTCCGGGGACTGCATCACCTCTTAAGTTCAGCAAAATAAGCTCCAGGACCTCACAAACAAAGCAATCCAAGTCAATCCTCCTCATTCCATTGCTAAACTTGATCATCTGGCCTCGGGACATGACCTGCTTGTAGGTGTCCGAAATCTGCTCAAACGGATCCTGCAAAGGCAATAACAAAAAAGTTAAGTCTTAGGCATTGCTATTTACATCTCTCTTACAGTACTTAGATAAACAACCAACAAAATTCCGTGGCCCACTCGACCAATCAAAAGCAAAACTTAAACCAATCGTGGCACGCTAAGCCAGTGTAAGTAAGCTCTCTATTTCGAGTAACGAGCGAGGCGAGTCGCAAGAAAATGCGCCTGCGAGCGGCAAAGCCCCTTGCCCTCGCACCTTCTTTCGCGAACCACTCGCGCACGACTCCCCCAATACAGAGCTTGTTCCTAGCTACTTTGCGTCTGATTTTATACTGTCTTGGAAGTCTAATTGCTTTTATAGGCTGTTTGCGTTTGTTCCGATTACACGGAGTAACTACTTTCTCGTTTATTTTACGACTCAATTAAAAAGTCGCCTTCCAGTCTCCTTGTTTTTTGTTTTTTGGGGGGTAGAACGGAGGCGACACTGTTTCTGTTCAATGATAACTTGGAAGTTTAATTCCTCAGCTCAGCTGAATGTGGTTACGAAGTCCTTGCTAATGTCGTGCAAGGGCAGATGCAAGTTACAGGTAGAAATATTCATATTCCTTACCTCGCCTCGCCTTATAAGAATTTTGGCTCTCTCAAGGGTGAGAAGTCGCCAGAGAGAGATCACGTGACGTAACTGACAGTACTGCTGAGCCTGGAAAGGAAAATGGCAAAAAAAGAAACTTAGATTCGACCTACGAAGAATCTTTCGGCAGCTGTGCGTAGAATACTAATGACAGAATACCCGGAGTGACATACATTCAAAAGGGAAAGGGAAGAGGAAAATCGGGCACGCAAACGCCAAGGTTACTGCATCTATAGTAATAATAATAATGATGATTAAAATCTTTATACGGGAACACGCCATCACCCATGGGTGGTTTTCAGACGAGAACTGTTACTAAATTAAAACTATGCTAAACAATAAAAACACTACGTACGTAAAATAGACAATAAAAAGTACAAAGTCTCATTGTTCCTATCAAAATTATGCTAAAAGATGTGAAATTCAATCTTAACTTTAGTTGTAGCTACAATTTATACCTTCAAACTCCGTAGAGTATTTTGTTGCATTCGTAGCACCCCTCCTAGATAGTTACTGAGGAGCCTTTCAGGGGCTCCCCCAGTGGAAGATAGAAAACCAATGGCAATATCCAAAGATGACAGCGCGTCACAGATGTCAGTCAGGGAGCGAAACTCGCTTATGACTTGACGGCTTACTGCTGAACTCAGAGGAACCTGTGAAAAGACAAAAATATATTCGTAGTTTAATTGAACCGCACAGTTCTTTAGACTTCCTCTGGTCATCGATATTACGATAATTAACACCACGCATTGTATTGACTACATTCAGGTCCTAATATATTCGGCGGTGAAGGTACCTCCTTCAGGCGCTTCCATTACTGCAAAACTCTGATTACTCACGTGACTAGGATTATACCACAGAACGGCGTACCCAGTGATATCATTTATAGGTGGGGTGTGGGACATAAGATCGTAGCTGCCTAAGGCACCTTGATATGTATATGTCTAATGTGATTTTCATAACGTCGTAAAGCGCCCATTCATTCGTTCGTTCGTTCGTTCATTCATCGCCCATCCATCCATCCATTCTCTCATTTACTCTCCGTTGAAACTACTTTACAATCAAGGCATATGCCACGCGGGGTAATCGTTTCTCGTACAACTACTTTTAACATCGTTATATCCCTAGAGGCTAGTCTGCAGGCTAGCTCTAGTATACTAGTAAGAATGATGTTACCTGACAAACTTTACCCTTTACGGCAGCAAAAACAGAGTCCAGTTGGATATCTTTACTGAATGCAAACCTCTCATCCTACAAAATAATTGAACAAATTGGGCTTTTAAAATCAAATATAAGAAATCGACAATAAACGCTTAACACTACACTCTTTCTTAAAGAGTAAATGAGAGTAAGTACGCCACCATGACAACCTATTTGTGTGAAAATAAATATATATGTGAATCATTAACTAGGCTCGATTTCCGCCGTCTCCCGGGTCCGGTTTTTGATCCTCCCTCCTTCGGGGGGATGAGTGCGGGCTCATTTTCCCGAACAGCGGGTGGTAATCGAGCCTAATCATTAACTTGCTAAATAAATATACAACCTATTTGTGTGAAAATAAATATATATGTGAATCATTAACTAGGCTCGATTTCCGCCGTCTCCCGGGTGCGGTCTTTGATCCTCCCTCCTTCGGGGGGATGAGTGCGGGCTCATTTTCCCAAACAGGGGGCTGGTAATCGAGCCTAATCATTAACTTACTAAATAAATAGAAATAATGAATAAAGAGAGAAATCTGACGAAACACTTTGACCGATATGCCAGCGTTCCACACTTGCACACTTGAGGTCTCAAAATAGTCTCCTCTGACTATTTTGAAAACTAGAGCCCGGGAGGGGTATCACGGCTCCGAAAGTCCAACCTCTTTTTTCTCTTGGTACATAGATTTACTGACGAGCAGCTATGTTTACTGAGCGAAAGTCTTCAATTGCTCTCATGAACATTCACCGTGACCGTGGTGCTGTCACTGTCAATTTTTTCTTTCTTTTCTTTTCCTCTGACTCGCTAACCTCTTGTTGACAGTTTGAGAAATGAAAATCCTACGAAAAACGTCACAAAAGTTGTTCTTCTTCAGTTGATATACGGAATCCATCTTAACTGCTGTATAATTCAACTTTCTTAGCTTGAGTGACTAACTTCAGACAAAATGGTTGAATAGGCTTTTATAGAGTTGTTTGACGGCATCGGTAACGAATGCCCCTGCTGCAGTTTTTTATAATGTAGCAATGCATTCCACTGTTGTTCTTTACAAAATGTGGTTTACCAACCTGATCGAAAATGATTAAATTTAAGGATTTATAGGAAACGTAAACACTCAAAGGTGTTTACGTCAATGGTTATAGGAAAAATTAACACACAGAGATTTCTCGATACAAACACAATAATAGTCCGGCAATGGATTGGTCTCCCCAATCTTTCAATCTAAATCCCACATGGAAATTCTACAGTTTACCTTGAAATCAACAAGAGGTTTTCTCCTGATGAACCTGTCGATCAGCTGTCTTTCCAGTGCATCCCAGTTGTACTGTACCAACGTTCCCCGACCCACCTCCAGGGAGTAGTTGCATTGAGCCAGGATGAGCGGAAGTAGATCTCTCTCAGTGTCATAAGCAATCAGTTGTGATGTGGTTACGTCTTGTAGCTGTATGTGAGGCAGATCCCTAAAGATCAAAAAGGGCAAATGGTGTTAGTATCCGTACTAACCGTAAAAACATTTACACATTACCCCGTTTCTCGGCACGGTTCCACGATGTAAACTTTGTTTTTTATTGTACTAGTAGATACTCGACATCTATCGAACAATAACTTCTTTTTTTTGCGTATTATTGCATTTCTTCTGTTGTTTTAGTTACAAATTCGGCTACTTTGTCTTTGGATAGCCGTGAAAGGAAAGTTCAAATAATAACTTCGAGCAGCTTTGAAAACAAGCTGCTAGCTTTAATTAATGTGTACCCTTATTCTTCTGATTGGTATTCTTCGTATAAAATAAGAAACTCTTCTTCAGTAATTGAGCTTTCTGCGAAAGAAATTACAAGCCAGTTTCGCACTTGACTTCACCGTCCTCTGTTTTGTTGTCCGAATCTTAAATTGAAAATTTTCGCGTCTTTTTACCGTCATGGCCCCAGGCCGCCCGTATACGTATCCAACCGTCCCAGCCTACAGTAGTGAACTATCTTAAATTCCCTACTTACTTGACTTCTCCGCCCGTCAAATTCTGGTACCGTTCGTTAAACTCGTTATGCAACATCGTGAGAAAAAATACCAGCGCCGTGGAGCAGATGCCCAACCCAGAAGTACTGGGCAATAGTACTGCAAGAGGACGCGAGTTATCCATGGACATCTCGCATAAATCACTTGGAGGACGAAGGCGCCCTGTTTCAATAAAAGGATTGGTTCGCGTTAGATCCCCGGGGGACACTCCTGGGAATTCTTGGTGGGGGTGTGCCACCCGGTTCTCCAAATCCTGACCCTATTTCAAACCACAAAATGTCATTTTTCAGACCTGGCCTCTAAAATCCATACCCATTCTCAGACTTGGCCTTTAAGAAATTACGTCATCATTACTTAGATAAGAACAGCGACAAAAAAGATTTCTTAAAATCCATTTTCTCTTTCTTTCTTACCCATTTGGAATTGAAACAATAAATACGTTCACACATTCCCGTAGTTCCCTCGAAAACCACACCCGATTCCAGACCAAACTGAGCAAAGTCTATACCTGTCTTCAGACCAATACGGATTTAAAAACCTTCCCTTTTGCGGCGGCACATACCTATATGGCTTGTATAGGGGAGTAACCCCAGGACATTAGATGTTATTCAATTTTACCTTACGGGAGTGTGACAGGGACACCCACTAACAGGCGGGGAGGCCGCCCTACAGGGTCTACGCCTAACAGTGAAGCCCGCCCATCTGAAATTACCTTCCGACACGGTTTTTTTGGTAGGGAATCTCCCTATAGAGTGGTATCTACCTTGCAGGATGCAGAGTTTCCACCCATAGGTTCTAATTTTCTTCGTCTAAAAGTTCAAGAGTCGAAACTGTCCAATATAATATAAATTGACAGTTGTCCCCTGTAAAGGATGTGTAAAATAAACTTAATCTTCATAGCGCAAAGATATAATCATCACCTTCCCGTTGTTTACAACGATCAAGTTTGTTTTTGCAAAAAAACATTGACGCTAGCTTCTTACGAGGGATATTAAAGGATTAGATAGCAAATCTAACTCATTCCTGCAATTCACAAAATTGTAAGTTACTTCAAAGTAAGACAGACTGACAGCTCTAAGAGACATACCTTGCTGGTCAAGACTCAGTCTGACGTGATTCCACGCATTGTTAAAACTCATTATCAGGGAAGTGAGTTCATCTTTAGATGTTTCTGTGGAGAATATTACGAATTAAAACCAAACAATTATTTTTGGCGCGATTTACTGGTTATTTTTGGTCACATTGTAACAGAAAGGAGCACGGGTATCACGTGATACAACCGACGATTTTTCAGTCGAGAGAAACCATAACAAAGTTCTAATTTTTAACTTCCTTAATTCAAACTGCATCAGAAAGACCAAACTCATTTTGTTCATACAAATACAAGAGAATCAACAAAATATTCTCCGCTGTGATGTTTTTGAAGCTGAACAAAGGTACGAGATATTAGGACCGTTTAAACGAGGAAAAATAAGACGCGTCTTACATAGGACGTGTCCTTAATACGACTCAAACTATCCAGTATAGACGGCACATTTCGTTTGAAATTTAGCTAAGACGCGTCTTATCTAAGAACAGCCCCCTAACACCTGTTCTTCGATAAGACGTGTCTTTGCTAAGTCGAGTCTTAATGCGCCCTTTATACGAGATAGTTTGCGTCTTATTTAGGACGCGTCTAATGACAGACGTGTCTTATTTTTTCTCGTGTAAATGGCCCCCTTGTTTTCTGCATGGACAATTTAGGTAATGTCATATTCTCACAATTAACTTACTAGAAGGAATCTTCTTTAGGAAATTTCGGATTGTGATATGTTCTGCTTCTGCCCTGTCGATTCTGCGGTGGAATTTTTCCATGAGAAGACGCTGTAGCTTAATGATGTCTGGCAAAAAGCGGAGGGCACGGAGATTGTGTTCCTAAAGAGAGGAGAAAAGAGATGATCCCTATTGTCTACGGCTTGTATTACATCAATAGGTATCCGGCATTATCCCCGAGTACAAAGTTACATAATTTATCGAAATGGGCTTAAATTGTTCAAAGGGGCCTAGACAGCTGAGCAGTGTTTTCATTGCAGCCTGTGAATAGGTTCTATAGTGGGATAAAAGACAAAGAGAAAGCTAGGTCCCCCTGGGTACTGTTCACAGAATATTTTTATTGCTGCAAGGTGCCACACTATTATTTACTTATTACTTTGTCTTTAATAGTAACATTCCTTTGCAGTCGTTGATTTTGATGGCAAAATATTCTGGTGTCGGTTACCAAACCAATCAAGTTAATGAGGCTATGTCATGCTATTTGCTATCTTTTTAAAAAGCTTAAACTTGTCTTAGCATCAACTGAATTCCAAAAATAATGGTCCCGTTTTGTTATTTAAGAGTAGATTTAAGATTTAGGCAATGGAACTGTTTCGTGTTGTCCTTTGTAACGGATGGCAAGGATGGTGAAACTCATTTAAAAAGTTTGGCCAACTTTTTCAATTTTCAATGCTACGCCTGCAAAAAATCACCCAGAAATTATTACGGTTTAATAGTGCTCCCTGATGAAACTTATTTAATATCTTCTTCATAACTCTACAAGAGCACTTTGTGTATGGGAAAAGTCAGTAAATAAAGACTTGCACAGCATTGACCTAAGACAGCAATATCCTAGTAACAAAGCTCCTTAAATGCAGACTAACTTACACTCACCTGTCGTAAAAACTCCGCTAACACTTTGTTCCTCTCGGGATCGGTAGAGGCCACCTCTTGTTGAAAGGTGTGTGACAAGTGATCGAGAGTCACCTGAGTTCGATATCTCCACAGGGCGGGACATGTGGGAGTGATACTCACAGACAGATCATCAGATGGGGTGTCCACCTCAAACAGCTGGCGCATCAGGGGGTTGTTGCCTGAAAGAATCGGAACAATAAATTTAACTTAATGGGGTGCTCTACTTTTCAAAACTACACGACGCGGAATCACATCATGTTTTTTATATGGCCAAAACGGATTTAAATCAAACAGTTTATGAAAATGTAAATTAACTAAAAACGACTGAAATAGATATTAAAGTACACGAAGACCCGGTTAAATTTATCGTACCCACGATATTCCAGTTACCGGTTGCAAGCTCTACCCACTGAGCTATAACTGACTCATATAGTAGCAGGACGTACGCTTGGGGTAGTCACAGGACTTCGCATGTAACGAGAACAGTGGACACTAATGTGACAGATGTATATCAAATAAATCATATAAGAACTACGGAAATGAAATCAAATGAAGAACGATCCTTGCAGTTGTGACACTAATCAAAGACAAAACGTTCACTAATTAAATTTTTTGTATCTTGCAAGCAAATGAAATAAGAGTTGTGTCAGTTATAGATTTAGTTACTGCAGTGGGTGTTGATTCACTAAATCTATTCAGTGTACACAACTCTTATTTTAGGTGCTTGCGACATGCAGGTATTTAGCTTTGCTTTGATTAGTGCCCTATGTCTTCTTGAGATGCGAAGTCCTGTGACTACCCCAAGTGTACGTTCTTCTTTGCCTCCTCCCTAGGCCTCATTATTTCTCGCGGCCAATGCATTTCGGGTCACGTGGTCCAAGCGAGGTCACCGAATTGAAATGACAGAGAGAGCCTGGGAAACGCTGTACTGGGACTAGCCAACGTCCTGCTCACTATATGAGTCACCCATAGCTCAGTGGGTAGAGACTACAAACGGTGACAGGAAGGTAGTGAGATCAATTCCTGCCAGGGGCTTGGATTTTTTCCGAGCACTTCTTCGTGTACTTTAATATCTACTTCAGCTTCATCGCATTGGATGGCTAGTTGGTTCTCTAAAATTATAAACTAAAAGGAAAAATATAGATAAATAAACAAATAGTTAATTAATTAATGTACACGAGGAAATAACACGTAAAAACGTACCTAGTCGATTGTCTCCAACCATCATTCCCAAGCAATTTTGGATCTTTCCCTCGAGGTTCTTAAGAAGTGAGAATCAAATTAGAAATTCCAAAAGCATCAAAATGATATCATTACTAATTATAATATTGCAATAAAGTAAAGTCCGCATACCGTAAGCACTGGAGCCACCACACTGTTGCTGAACGCTGTTTCCCATTCTCTTCGAGAATCTTTCGACCTCATATCAGGGGCGACATTCACGTCTGCTTGTCCTAAAATAGATGAAAGAGATCTGAAAACGGGTCAAAGATTTCTTCGTGTGAAGCGACTGCCTTTCTTGCATGACACATAGACACTTGACCTGTAGGAAGCTGCAAAGTTTATTTGCTAATAACTCAAGTTGATTGAAATAAGAAGTGGTTATTTCTTCTCTTTGCCATGCTCTTTTCAAATATCGCTGGATTTTTTCGTCATCCCCTGGTCTCTCCCAAGAATGCTATGGATTTACTGATGCCACCTCCATGTTTCAAAGACTGGTGTTTTAAAAAAGCTCGCCACAACTTCTCTAAATTTAACGGATCTCGTTAGGTATTTTCAAAACGTTTAGTCAGTTAAGTATTTAAATGTTTCAGTTGCCCATATTATTTATACGTTTCCGTACATTTTTAACACAAATAACGTGAACATTTTAGGTCATTAAAAAGCGAAAACAAAATAAGTCTCGACTTCACAGCTATCCAAGTAATGCGTGGAAGCTGCGTAAGCTAATTCCGAATAGACCCGCGTAAGTGCAAATACCTGTACGCAACGCAGTCATTTATCGCATTTACCATTTTGAATTTCCAGTTCAACTTAATGAACACAACTAACGTTAGGTAACCGTAACAAAACCCTCTGATCCCTTAGCCATGGTATGGTTGTCAGTTTTGGTCTGCGTTTGACTATGCTTTCCAACTTACGGTTAGAAATAAGCGCGGTCATTTGCACAAGAACCATGTGAACGCAAAGAACTGTATCATCCACACTTCGTCCAAGGCTTTTGGCGAGAAGCTGTAGGTCCATATGGAGGTGATCCCATAAAAACTGCGCCAAGGCCGCGGGGGGAACTGTGGGTTGGATGAGGGCACCCAAACCCTAAACAGGGACACAAAACAGGGATAGTGAGAAACAAGTTATCCATTCATGCTATCATAAATATTACAGCAGTCAATGTTATACTCCCTTCTAGATGACTGGCATTCACATTTGATTTCATTTGATTTCAATTTCGGTGGCAATACATAGTTTAAAGGCGCATGGCTTAACTGGGTAATTCTAGTAATATTGTATAAATCAACAACGCTTGGAAAATATATTAATCCAGATACTGAATAACGAAATGCGACAATTGCTTTATTTATTTGTCAGAAGTGACGAGCTAAACGGATTACATGTAGTCTAGGAAAGGATTTCAAAGCAACTAAGGAAATAGCCTGCTTGGCCTCTAAAGTTTCAGCGCATTCCTTGAGAGCTTTCTAGCTGCTTCTCTAAAATAGAAGCTTGTGTTAGCCTTTTTCAACACTGCCCCTACACTCAAGACATAAAAAGCGACTTTTAATCACCTGTGGTTGGCGGATGGCTCCTTCTATCATAGCACAATGCATAAGAACCCTTGTGACTCCAACAACTACGGACGAAAGGTTTCGTTCAGGAACCAAACCTTTGGCCCTTTTACTGGGATGACCAAGAACGTGACCAGTCATTGTGCGGTCAGCCCTACAGAACAAGAATAATATACTTGTAAAAAGACCTTTCATGATCAATGTGATGAGTCGATTTGAGTACACTAATTTCCGATGTTTCTGGTTTACCCACTTTTGAACCTCGCACTTTATCTCTGAAGGTCAGGATTCTACCCTTAGCAGTAAGCCGGCAACCAGTTAGCTTGTTGGATTAGCGCCCATCTGCCAAGCGGAAGGTCGCGGGTTCAAACCCCGGCCGGACCAACACACAGGGTTTTCAAAATAACTGAGGAGAGAGTGCTACCTTTGTCCAACGGTTGGACTTTCTAATCTTTTCGGCTAAGGACGATAAACCTGAGGCCCCGTCTGACAGTCCTAGTTCACATAAAATTTTGTGGGACGTTAAAGTACCCACACACTGTTCGTTAAGAGTAGGGGAAGTGGTCCCCGGTGTGGTGGTCTATCTCAAACTCACTTTCTAATCAGGGCATTCATAAATCATTACTTAATTAATTATAATTGCGCATTAAGCAGTCGGGCTAAAGTCCCCCGCCCAGTTTTGCAAATTTTCCATGACAAGCGCTGAGGGAAGTGGATAATATAATATCATAATGTACAATTGCAATTACAAACCATATTAACCTAGGCTCCAGTTGTTCCAAAGGAAAAAGTTGTCCTGCTGTTGAACTGGTTGAAAAGTGTTAGGGATACTAATTGCATTATCCACTGTATAGATCCCTCTCTCTAAGAGAGATCTATGGCAGCGAGTAGTTAGTAGCGAGCTGACAATGCTGGAAATCACCCAGAGATGAGCTAGCATTTAGTCCACCTAGAGGGAACTTGCTTATGCTGAAAATAGTGTTAAGCCCCATGCAGCCGCGTGAAACTGCAACCTTTTACCAAGTAAGATAGCCGGGCCATTTCGGAATGCCACGACTAACTTGAACACAAAGGCTTCGCTTAAGGATTTACGCACGTCGTTAGGCTCTTTTTAGTTCCTGTCATTTTCTGTTCATTTACACAAGGTCGGCGCGGAAACGACAACAATAACGATACATACCTCTGAGCTGTGGTATTTCCTCGAGAGAGATGGTATCCGGAACCACCGATATTCACTTTACACTCAGGACAAACCTTCACTTCCACAGGGCGGCCACACTGCAAGGTAAGGAAACAGGATAACAATGAAAATAAAACAATAACATATGTAAGGAGCATGAGAAATAATCAGTTGCCTGGTATGGAATCCGGTCTCTAGAGCGACCGCTAAGACCCAGGAAACTTGGCAGAACATTGTTAGGAGAAAGAGAAACTTGTGATTTGACATTTATGTAAAAATAAACCATGAAAACAGATATGTAGAGTTGGTGACCACGGTACCAGTCTTGTTTTAAACTTGTAACTTTTCAAATGGCAGTAAAAAGGGTCACTTACGTCTCCAATGTAATAGGGATGTCCTTTGGGGCACTCTGCAACAAAATAACACGGGAAACCAAGTTTATTTCACCAAACAGAGCATTGTCTACAACCATCAATTGTAATCTGCCGACGTATTTGTATTCAGAAGTCGAACATCCCTGACCTTTGTTCACGAGCGTCTCCAGACTAAACCTCTTTATAAATCATTGACGAAAATACAAAAGACTGCGCCTTCCGCTCAATTATTCTGGGCTTAAATAAACTTGCAGTTCGTATTTGATCAAATCTAATACCAGTCGGTAACGCCTCGAATTTTTGAACTGACAGAACACCCCTACTTTTGCTTAACATACATTTAAAAGGAGCGACCTTTGGGTACCAACAACACCAACATGCGCAATAATAGCTGACAATTCACCAAACTACAGATGGCAACGTCACGTTTCAGTGACGTTTGCGGTTTTGAATGCCAGGTAGAGAGAAAGGGAGGAAGGTTCCAAGTACGTAATTGAGCCGTAAACAGTGTATTTCCATGTTATCACGTAAACAAGTAAATTTTTTGTGGATCAAGTCTTTCATGTTCGTTAATGCCAAAGAGCAAATATGGACCTTATTAATAATGTTAATACAGCACTGATGCTGTTCGAACATTCAATACGGCGGCCGGCTCAAGTCAAAACGTGTTCAGGTGGTATGTTGCTTTCGGTGGGTTTCTCTGCACAAGAAACAGCTTGTTGTCGGATTCATTGTGATCTTACTCATTTTTCGCTAGTCTGTTCAAGCTATTTTGTCTTAAAAATGTCAGGCATCAAACTGCCGTTTCACGTCAGCTAACTGATTGCACAACTTTAATTTACCACTTTGATACTTTACTTACGATACCAGGTTCCACTCTCTCGCATTCCCGCCATTGCTTCTTGCAGATTGTCATCAGGCATTGTGGGTAAGTATGCGTTCTAAGACACAAAAAGATGGCGATGAAGATTGCAAGAACGGGTAAGTGACGTTTTCGCCGGTTTCACCGTTCTCGGTTCTTAAGTGCACTATTACCTCAATAGGACAATTGCACTATGACGTCATTTTACTACAACTTAAAAGAGTCCTTCAGTTTGTTGTTTTCTTGGGCAACCCAGGCCTATTGATTTTTAAACCTAAGCGGGATTTACAGATATTTAAGAACGCAAAAACGAAATGTAGTCAAATGTCGTCATCGTGAAAGTGGCCCATTGGACAAAGCAGTGTGTCTGGTCATGGGTTTCGCAATCTAGCCAAGCCTGCATTTGTTAAGAACAAAAAAAAAGAAAAAGAAAAAGAAAAGAAAAAAACTGAACTGTACCATTAAGGCCACAGGATTATCCATTAGCAGTCGCAGTGGTTCGCAAATTGTGACGTGATTAATGGACTGAAGCACAGTCGTATTATGAATTACAAGCTCTGACAAATTCTGCTCTAAGCCTGAGCGACCAGGCCTGACTCGAACACTGGGAATGCCTTGGGCACCTTGTGTATTGTCGAGGAGTTGAGCGGCAAATGGTTGGATCTGTAGGACGCAATACATTAGGAAGTAAGGATAAAGAAGCAAACAACAATAACAAAACAACTCTCACAGCCTAACCACAAAAGAAAATTGGGAAGAAAGGTAAAAAAAGAATTAGATCAAAAAATTTCAACCAAGAGAAAATAGAATAGAATAGAAAAGTTTACATGTATGTAGAAACAAATCTTGGGATATTAAACGGGTCTTTGAAGTGATTAAACAAGAAAGGGGGTCTTCAGAAAGCTCTCCTAAGGTATCGTTGAGATCGAAAGCCTCTTCCTGAGAGATAATATTTAGGCATAAATCTCATCTTAGGAAGTTAAATTCTCCGACTTTCGACTTTCGTTTAAGCTTACAGACCGCAATAGTTCATTCCATGACTTACATTTCCAGACAAATATGTGCCCTCTTGTATGAATTCCTGAAGACACTGATGGGCCTGTTTGAGCAAAAAAGAAACAAACGTTTACAAGGATACAAATATTCGTTTTATTTGGTGTGACGAAAAAGACGTGTAAGAAACATGAAGTAAAATGCTTTATTTTCTAAAAGTTATTAGTTTGTATCCAAAAAAGCGCCAGTAGTCATCGTTAAAACCTCGGAGCTATTCAAAATATTCATTAAATATGACTCAACCTTGTTCAAGCTAGAAAGTTGTTTTCTTCATTCTCAATGCAGCTGCTATCAGGACAAATCCAGTTTATACTGACTTTACAAAACTAAAAGTCAATCAGATGAGTGGGATAAAAACAGTTTTCGGGGCCAAAAAAAGGTATCTGGGAGAAAGAGAAACGTGCGTAACATGAAATGATAACGGTATCGCATTCATCTATATCATGCCCCAGCCATATTTTAATAATTTAAATTTAAATTAAATTTCGTAAATATGACTGGCACATAACATCGAAAAATACGATACCACTATCACGTTACATTTGTTTTCCTTTTCTGGAACACGTACCTTAGTGGAGAGACGACGTTCTTTACCAGTGAAGCCATGGCATGTCGTAACTTCACGGAATAAAGACAACAGCAGCATAACCTCTCTTACAACGTTTGGTACGGCAACGGACTGAAATTATGTCACAATAAACATGGTGTGAGTCTCAAAAATTGTGAACTTTTTTTTTTTGCTTTTTCAGTCACAGACAAGCAAAACCCACGTACAGGGGCGTCCTCATTCGCCACTAATGAACTACGGGGAGGTCGGAGAAAAGCTCAGCGCAAAGATTTCAGGGAGCGTTTTTGGGTGGACAATCGTCAATTACGATTGGTCGATGGGCATCCAAAGACGACCATTGACAAATAACTGCTTATATTGGGTACCAACACGATCCCGAATTTTTTTGCCCTAAAGCTCGTGTGATGTCGTCACCTATTGCGATTAGCTCAAATACTTTGGTTTCGGATTCGCAACTTCCAACTGAAGCACATTCAACAGTGAAATAAACACTACAAAAGGAAAAATAAAGCTGGTTTAACTGAAATATTTCAGATTTGTTTATACTTTTAGTGCGTCAGTCAGCTCTCTGTTTGTTCCACCAAGCACTGTTTTGGCCATGGCTTCTCTGATCTTCTTGTATTCTTCTCCATAAATCACAAACCTATCAGGAACATTGTCCTCTTCCTGGGAAACAAACAATCAAACCAGCCAACAAATAAACACCAACAGAACAAATGTCTTGTGAAGTAAACTCACACGGATCAGCAAACTTTCGTATTTTCCATATAAGGGCCCAAACAGTTCAGCTTTTGACTGAAAATTGCAATAAAAAGTTTTAACTGTGAAAGGTTTGAGCACCGGAGTCATTTCAAAAGTAGGCCGAGTTTGATCGTCCAGGTAAACGTAGTCCTGAATAGGACTGTTGTTGTTGACACTGACTGACGTTTCGACAAGCTGTGCAGTAGTCATCTTCAGAGTCAAAGTAAGTTATATCAGGTCAGTTGATGGTATTGTACTCTGGTTATTGATCTGATTGGTCAATTATGTCGCGATGTTATTAGTAGGAATAGTGTTACTGGTGTTAATGTTATTGGAATGGTGACGTCAACAATCACATTGCTGAACACCATTTACTGGGACTCTACGACATGTATTACGTATTCTACAGACTACTATCAAAGACTTACTTTAGAAAGCTGGATCACTAACATAGAACAAACGCCACTGAATCGTAGCCAACAGTTACCAGCACCGTAGAAACGACTTATTAACGAGATTAAGCAAACCTGAGTACGAGAGAATGACTGGAGAACTGACAATTTGACTAACAATAGACGACTGTATGAGTGTGACAATACACGGATCGAAACGCACCAATTACTTATTACGAGTCTTCATAGCCAATAACATCACGATCAAACTCAACCTACTTTGGAAACAAGTTTTAAGTAGCAATTGTTAGGGTGGATTCATTTGTCCGCTGGAATATTTTATGTTTTGGGAGACTGAAAACAATAAAAAATTTCAGCGAGCAAATGCGACAGCTTATGCGCGTATGTTGCAAATGAATCAACCCTTAATTAGCAGCTAGGTTTAGCAGAACCTTACCACGAACTGTAGATAGAAAATTGTAAATATCTTATCAATTGGCTTTAGTCGGTAGTGTGTAGCTTGCGTAATAGTGGCTAAGTTGGTTGATACAGTTAAAAACGTCTCTCACCACTGGGCGAACTCAATCCTCTTTTTTACCCAATTTCTGCGAAAAATACTGTATTGTAACGTGGTCGCAAACAGCGAATATGGTAAAATTTTTCTACTTCAGAAGCTTGCTATACAGTTGTTTCAAATTACAAGCAAACTTAAAGGTCATTGGCTTTGTTCGGGTGAAAACGAACTCACGAACTCTAAATCTGGGAATTTAACCCAGACAGAAACCGACAATTATTTTGAATGAATGATAAAATGATTTATTTTTAGATATGTTTTGTACCTGCTTGTTTCTGCTCTCAGGTGGTACAATCCACTCAAGCTCCTTCCTACCACACAACACATGAATTGCCTCCACACCAAACCTCCTTGCTAACTGTTTGAGGAGGAACAGTCGGGGAGCTGGACTTAAACTCTTGTAACAAAGTCTTCTTGCAGTTTCAAAGAGAGTCTTCAATTCCATCTTTATCAGGCGATCACTCCAAGGCTCTGTGTTTTCTACTGTGCTCTTGTACATAAATTCGGCAGTCAGTGCTAAGGTGTAACGCGCTTTTGCCACACCTTCCAGCACATCAACATCAATTTCTCGAGTGGGACGAAGTGCGCTTGAAATCAACAACGGCGTACAGTCATCACAAAGTTGTTGTGCAAGTTTTATCATCACCAGCAGAATATTCGAGGTTTTAGAATACTGACTGATCAGAGAATCCTAAAGAACATTGTAATGGAGATGTGAGATGCAAGGTATTGTCAAGCTATGTTCATACTTAAAAACTCGTTTGAGATTTGTGATATCCATAGAAACGAAGAGAAGCAACCTAGAACAGAAAATCAGCTTATCCTTTTATACTTGAAGAGATCTGTGGCCAGACGAAAAAATAGGGAACGCTTTAACACCTAGTTAAATTAAAGACGGATGGCGCAGTGGTTAGACCACTCTCCTACCACCAATGTGTGCCATGCTCGATTTAGCCCGGTCTAGAATGAATTTCCGTTGGTTCTATTCCATGCTTTCACAAACGTAGGAAGAACACAAAGGTAAGCTTGCTTTTTTGCTTTTGCCAGGCTTCTTTCAATCCAGGAAAGCGTTTCGCAGCGCATGGCATAGTCTTCATACATTCACCTCGAGTTCTAGTTTCCTCAATGCAATAGGCAACCTGTGAGTACTATACTTTTTCAAAAACGTATAATTTAAAAACTTCTCTAAGGAAGAGACATACGTTATTCATGTACTTGTCCTGCCCCGCCACGACTAACTTTCCAGCTATACGCGGGGCAAGCTATTCATTTACTTGTGCGTGCAAACAATACAACTGTTGTTGTTGTTATGAATTCAAAGTTTACCTCCCGGCAGTGTACAAAAAGCTGACAGACTTGCAGCAGATGGCCAATCTCTGGTTTCAGTCCTCGAGCCTTCGTTAAATAGAGCGACAAATGCTCCTTGACTTCCTTGTCACTAAGCAAAAATCATGCAAACCGGTTATATATAATAATAAAGAGTTTCCTGCTGAATATAAGCCCCTGCTATTTACGAAAACATACTAACCAAAGTAGTTATTACTTTCAGGAACTGTTTACGTTTTAAAAGAAGGAAGGGCTAAGGGTGGTGTTGATCCCGAGGGACAGATAGTAAAGCTACGCAGAAGTTGTCTAATTTCTGCAGTGAAATGCAAAGAACGAACAAGTCTATGATGTCAGTGGTAAGTATTTGTCATAGGATCATGGCTGAATAAAACACAGTCAAGTCCAACTTTAAAACAGAGTGTCCTCTCAAAGCGACTTGGCAAATAAATAAATAAATACCGTAAACAGCCTCTTATTAGCCACCCCTTAGCTATAGGCCCGTCTACCTCAGAATTCGATTTATTAAGACGTTTTGAAGCTTAATTAAAAAGCACTGCAAAGCGTATTTTGATCACCACTGCAAAAGCGTCTTTCGTTTTTCTCTTCCTGTTTCCTGTTATAAGCCCCTCCATTTATACGCCCTCCTATAAACCCCTAGCCTCCCACGCAGGGCGTTTTTAGGGGAGCTCGTCTTTCATCCCTTCTCACAAACGCCTGCTCAACCGAAAACAACCTTCCTTTCCCAAGCTTAGCCAATCACATTGTACTTTCCAAATCCTGGAAAGTTGACCTTGACCGCAGGGTAATCTGATAATTACTCGATCTGCATCAAACACTGGGAAAGCTTTCTGACCTCTAATAAATGTTAGATTCAGAGCAGCAAAAGTACGATTTAGTCAAATTTTAGAATACTCCATACACTGCATAAACCTTAGCGAAGGAAAGAAAAGAAGGAAAACGGTAACTCTAGGGTCACGTTTTAGTCGTGTACATGTTTAGCCTGTTAACACTCTATTTCAAAACTGTTGATTGGTCACTTACCACGCAAATAAAACAATGGGAGAGGAAATTATGCGCATTTGATCATATTTCCATGTATTTTGCGCAATATAAATATTAAATTATTATTATTATTATTATGTTGTTTTCGGTTGAGTAGGCGTTTGTGGGGAAGGACGAAAAACGAACTCCCCTAAAAACGCCTGCGTGGGAGGCAAAAAAACCCCTTACGGACAAAAACAAGCCCTAAGTAAATATGTGAAAACAGTGTTTGCTCGAAAAAAAATCCTGCATTAGTTTACACCAACTCATGAACCACTGGCCAATGGAATGTTTCCTATAAGTGAAACAACAGATTCTTTCATGACCCACCTGGTCCTTAGTAGTTGCTGTAGAAGAAATGACCTCACCACAGGAGTTGCATCAATACCATGCTCAGGGAAAGGAGAGAAGTCTTTGGTTTTGGAACTAGCAGCTTCAGTCACGTAACTCATGAACATGTCGAACAACTCAGGGTCCATTACACCTTCACCATCTTCAGCACCAAAACAAAATAATGAAACAAGCTCCATGAAGAAAGAGTTACATCGGCGACGGAAGTCGTAGTGTTCTTTGACCGCTTTCCTGGAATTGATGTAAAACGAAGAATTTTCCAAAACAATCTTAATTCTTTTTAAAGGAGTCTCTTTTCCGCAAATAATTTCCAGGGACAAACGTGTTCAAACTGAAATGGGTTGTAGCTGAACGACATCCTTAATTAAAAGCGAACAATTGCTTCTTAGGCCCTGTTTACCTGGAGGTGGGGGACGCCAGGTAGGTGAGGTAACCCGCCTGTCCATATAATCTCTCATATGGTACTGGTAACCCCATCTATCATGTTAAACGGATCAAATTAAAATGAGAGATTATATGGACAGGCGGCTTACCCCACCTAAGTAGGTTACGTCACCTACCTGGGGTTCCCCATCTCCATGTAAACAGGCCCTAAATCAACTGAGAAATAAGGAAATATTGAGTACTGAACACTGGCTATTGGACAGATTTGTCGATTTAGTGGTGATGTTATTGAAAAATTGGCCGTCTCAGACACCAAACTTAAGTGGCGCCATTCGATCCTTCCATTGTCACGATAATATCTGTCGCACATTGCCAATCAAAGCTGTGATCTTTTGAAAGTTAGTTTCATGTTCGTTAGTTTTGCAAGATCTGGTCAATATGCTGTTTATAAGGTCACCCAGAACCACGGGCTTCAAACCCGGGTGAATGATCTAAGCTGTAAAATTTGTTTTTCAGCAGTAAGGTAAGACAAGTTTGTTATTTCCTTTGTTGCAGGTTAGAAGTCACACGCAGGTCACCAAGTTTGTAACTTTCTGTATTTAACTCTCCAAAGAGAAACTAACCACTTAAGTTAAGAAAAGAAATCTAACCTTATAATTCTAGTGGATTGAATCCTAAAATCCTCAGGGATTTGCTGTTTACACATAGGACAACTTCGTTCCTGTGATGTCCATTCAGAAATGCAAGGTAGGCAGATGACGTGACTGCAAGGCATTTTTACCGGGTCCCTCCCAACTAAACCTTCCAAGCACACGGGGCAGGTGTTGACACCATAACTGTGGAAAAGGAATTCATGATCTTGATTAAAATAATACCACCGGTATATTAGGCATCTACACTTGGTTGTTCCAAGCACAAGAATAGAGAATGCTTTTTATCTCCAATATCCGTATACAAATTCTCTAAAACGATCTCTCCATACAGTTACTTGAAGAGTTGAGAGAATATGTGTAAACATCAAATGCAATTTCCCTTGGTTAATCATTTATTCTCATAACCTCTCTTCAATAAGAATACTTTAATAGTAAAGTTACTTTTCTTTTCCGTCATTCTAGGTTTTAAAACCGTAAAATCTCATATCAAGAAAAACATGCTTCCCTTGCGCATCGCCAACAACCGACAGTCTTACACATACTCGTACCTGGTATAGCGTTTACTGACAGCCTCACTACAGTCAACAAGAAACTTCTCAATGACTCGCATGGTGTGCGGCTTTGCAAAGTCTGTATCCTCTCCCAAGGCCTGTAAGAAGAGTGTTTTTATTAGACACTATAATTAACAATTATTCCTCGAGCCCGAATGGGCTCTGACTCAGAGGCCATGAGGGCGAGAGGAATAATTGTTTTAGTAAAATCCAACTAGTTGATCTAAAATATCGAGAATAAAAAAATTTTACCTAGTTAAAGCTAGACTTTAATCCTTTTTTGCCGCCAAAAGGCCCGCGCTTTTCGCTACAAGAGGGCTATGACAGGAGCAAGATGCTCTCTCGCACCAAAAATGTAAGCTGCTATGTGAAAACTGTGTCCGAGAAAACCAGTTATAGGGTAGTCCACTGACCAGAATCAGATCTAAACCCTCGGTGTTTACAACTTAATGGAACACTCCTGCTAGTTTCAAATTAAAGTGACTGGCTTATTTACATCTAGGAAAGACGAGAATGCAACGAGACCTTCTATTCTCACCCAACTTCGTTCCCAGGCTGTTTTCCTACTCGTCCCCGGGAGACGAGTAGGAGAGAATCCCGAGAACAAGGTCGATTCTCACCTTCCACAACTTAAATGCATTTCCGACATCTGCTGGATGACAGGCCGATGAACCTGGGCAGGTGTGTTCTATAAACAGTCTTACAGCGCTCACTCTTTGCCAAGTTGACCTGTTGTAAAGGCAAAGAAAGAAGACAATAGCTTGGAAAAATATATCCATCGTAATTTGTCTATGAAAGGGTTCGATCATCGTTTGTGTCAAGGTGGTCCTTTCGTTATTGAACGCCAAGTTTCAACCGCGTAATGCTGGTCTTTGTTCGGTCTGTCAGTGTGGAAGACCAGCAGAAAGCGGTCGAAACGTGGTGATGGATACCAAAATGACAACCTTATTTTTATATTACTAGTAGGCTGTTAAAAGCTTGTGGGTGACAGACCTGCAATCATGAAGAATCCGAGTTGTTTTAGGTCCATACTGTGATTTGTTATAAAGCATGTTCTCAGCACTCGATCTGATGGCCAGGACTCTGTTGCACCACACTAAGCGGGTCTGAGGATCAGCAAACTCATCTGCTCTTGGTTCAAGCTGTGACAAGCACAACTGAAGGGAAACTGCATCAAGAACCTAACAAGTGGGTACAAAAAGTGGCTTTAAGAAAACAGTCATGGGTAGCCCTGAGGCACGCGCTGTAGCAGAGTCACACCAAGGATTTCTGAAAGTAAACGCTTTGTTCAAAGAGTAGGATTTCCCGCTTCGCAAATCATGAGGTTAGTAGCCAGAGGCTACTACACCCTTCCACAGCGTAGCACTGAAAATTCATTAAATAGACAGTCAGGAGTGTCATTAAGTCATGCTCGAGTTGAAAGCTTTCTTCGTTACATTCAATGTTGGATAAACTTTGTGAAAACGTTGTGGAGTAGGGCGTAATCGGTAGCATGACCATGAAAGAAAGTGTTAGTGGAGTCGGCTTTACAAACAACAACAAAAATACTACTTTACTTGTACCAAACAGTATTACCATGCTGATTAAAGACGATACATTAACAAAAAGAAAGAGGAGTACAGGCGGTCCCAAATAACCATACAAGTCCATTCACCGCAAAAAGCAACCTTTTATTTTTTCCATTTATTCCATTTCGTTTCTAAATGCTGCAAATACGTGCATTACGTCACACAAACCATACGACAACCGCTGCCTTCTTCACAACAGAAAGTATCACCGGCAGTGTAAGTTACTTAATATTTTTTCGGAGACATGTCCAGAAATGCACGCGTTGGCAAAAATGGCGAAAATTCCGCCAAAGTTTGGCGAATATTCATATGAGGTAGCAAAGGGTTCCCTCTGAGAGTGGCGATTTTGGCCAAATGGTATATTTGGCGAATATGGCGAACATTCACCAAAGTCTTAGCAAAATTTCAAATGAGATGGCAAAGGGGCAGTTTGCAAGTGACGATTTTAACGAAAAAGGCGAATTTGGCGAAAATGAGATGACAAAGTGGCCCTTTGAGAGTGGCGATTTTGACGAAAACGGCGAGATCGGGGTAAATGACGAATATGGGCGACATTCGCTAAAGTCTTAGCTACAAGTCAAATGAGATGGCAAATGATTTACATAGGGTATAGAGAATGAATAAATTCTCCTCAAAATGGCTATTATAACCTGTGGGATACGAACGCTTGATACTGCCATTATCAGAGACGTTTTCAGAACGAAACATACATCCATTATATCTTTGGCGACAGTTCGCCGTTTTCGTCAAAATCGCCACTTTCAAAGGGCCCCTTTGCCATCTTATTTGAATTTTTGCTAAGACGCTGGCAAATGTTTGCCATATTCGCCATTGTCGCCAAATATGCCATTTTCGCTAAAATCGCCACTCTCAAAGGGACCCTTTGCTACTGAAATTTTCACCAACCCGCTGGTGATTTCTTTTTTTGCCAGATCCGCCATTTTCGCCATTGCTTGCATTTCCGGACATTTTTTTCCTAGAACAGCATTACGCCGCAGGCGGCATCATGGCATTTCCTTAAAACATATGTGAGTGCAGACCAAGGTCTTGCTGTACGATTATAATTTTGAAGGAAATTTAAAAATTCGCAATAGTAAATCATAGCTTCCGGTACGTGCCAAAAAAGGAAAACCGTCAAGTAGACTGCTTGCTTCTGTCCTATGCGCTCCTCCGAATGTACAGTCACGGGGTATATTCATTAACAGACTACCTAACATATACCAATTCTTACCATCTCCTCTTCGTTGGGCGGAATGACTTCTAGAAGGCGGCTTACAATGTTCCTCTGCGCATGAACCAGTTGGCTGAAATTTGCCAAGCGTTTCTCGACAGTGTCATACGCCACATGGATAAAAGGGATGTTGAGACTAAATTCCTCAGAAAAATTTGACTCTATATACAATTCACGTGCGGCTGTGACAATAGCCTGACAGAGAAGCTAAAACAAAAACACAAGCAAAAAAGGTTTGTGGTGAGCTCTTAGCAATATATTGTTGCAGTGTCTCCAAGAAAGACTAGCTTAAGTCGTAGTATAATGCACGTCTTTATCATTGACTTTAGTCTGTAAAATACGTAATGCACGTCGCCGAGTCCCAGTCGATTTGATGGTTCGTCTACTACCAAGGAATAACTTACGAAAACTGGTTTACTAACTTGAAACAAATGCCGCCGAATCGAAGTCAGCAGTTACCAACAACTAACAAAAGACTTACTGACGGACCCAAGCAACACTGACGACGGCAGTTTGACTTATAATAAACGACCGTTTCCACTGTGACAAAAACGTAATGAAACGCACCAGTAACATTTAGAGTCTTCATAGACACTAACATCACGGCTTAAGGTGGCTCGACTGGATTTTTTGGGGTTGATACCTCCCAACTTTGAGCATTAACTACGTCGGCATGAGTAAAGATATCGAAAAAAGGTTACCACAACTGTATTACATAAAGATGAAAATTTCTTATGATCTGGGTTTCATTGCAATCGGAGTTGCCATGGCAACGTAATGACGCCATTATCCTCCAAATTACCTCCAAAAACTGTATCAAAAGCAGCTGAATGCAAGTTAATAAAATCCTTCTTACTCATGATCGCCCAGAGCAATTCCCCTCTTTTTTGTATGCAGTTTTCAATGGAATCAATCCACCATGAGATGAAGCCGCGTTCCCAGAGCTTATCATTTTCTTAATATATTAGCGAATTGAGCGGCTAGCATGCTATTTCACAGTTTTTATGATTCTTAAAACTGCATTTCAAAATATTTCGAAAAGGCTCTCATAGAATGTCTTTAAACTTTGCCATAATGGAGGCAATTATGGCAGGTACATACTCCCTTAAGCGATTTCTTCAAAAAACTCCTGGTACAGAGAAACACAAGGATAAATGAAAAACGTAATGGCCTCATTACGTTGCCATGGCGACTCCGATTGCAATAAAACCCAGATCATAAGAAATTTTCATCTTTATGTAATACAGTTGTGGTAACCTTTTTTCGATATCTTTACTCATGTCGACGTAGTTGAGGCTCAAACTTGGGAGGTATCGCCCTAAAAAAATCCAGTCGAGCCACCTTAACTGACAGGCGACCAATAACAACCGCGACGTAATTGACTAATCATACCCATAACCAGAGTTTAATACCATCAACTGACGAGATACAACTCACTCTAACCCTGAAGATGACCACCGCACATATCGAAACGTCAGGACTATACTATAGACGATCATTTTCAATCTACCAATGGAATATCGTGTAAATAAATCTTGCTAAGTTAACTCGTGAAAGCAGCTAGATGTTAGGAAACTACCAGTAAAATTCTGCATCGTATGTCTGATACCTTTTCCTCTTCAGGGACTAGTGGCTTCAGCATAGTGTGAACAAAATCGTGAAGATAACGCTTCACTGCAGCTTCTTCGTAACCTTCTAACCAAGACTCGTTAAGAAAACGGCCCATTGAAGAGTTATTTACAAGGTCTTGTAAACACTGTTGGATTGGCGTGTTTGATCTCGCTAATGACAAAAAGACACGATAGTATCAAGATCAGATCGTAGACCGTTTTCGGAAACAATCTGAAAAAGGAAACAACTCTTTCCAAAAAAAAAGCCTCACCTGCTATGCTTGAAGCCTCTCTCCACATGGCATCAATTCTTTCCTTAATTATCCAAGAGAAAGGAAACTGTAGTTCAAACGACTGCGTTTCACGCCCCGAGGTGACCACCGGAACACGTTCCCGTATGATGCCACTTTCCAGTGACAAAAAGCCATCATAATCAAGTTTGACCATTTTGTCACATTGGAAAAAATCTAGCCACAGACTTGACAGCCAATTCCCTCCATCCATCACCAGGTCTAGGTTGGAGTCACGGTCAACAAAAGCGATTACTTCAGAAAGAATTGGAATAACTGATGAATAAACTCTCTGCCACAGGGCTTTCCTGAATGTTCCATTTTCTTGGATTCCAGTACCGCTTAAAGCCTCAGAGCGTAGCCAGTCAATTGCCTTATCTCCAGCCCGCTCATCCTTTTCTTGAAGAAGTTTGTGGATTCGTCGAGCCAAAATAGTAGCAAATGATAGATCTAGAAAGCAAGAATAAAAGAGTCTTGCCGATATCAAGGTGAAAGCTATGATTTAACTATAAAATATCTCCGAAGTTGTCAAAACGCTTATCATCAGGCATCGGCAGTTGTCTGAAGCCACATTCACACCAAGCTTAAATATGTTTAAAACTGAAGCAGTTTAGTTCAACACGGTTTAAAATTGTCTCATCCACAAAAGTGCTTACTGACTGAAGTTGACTGCCAATTTTATTGTAAATTAGAAAACATGTTGAATTTCATTTGAATCCCGTGTAAAACCTGGTTTAATTAAACATGTTTAGTTGGCATTAATAACGTTTAAGGAATCACAATGATGTTACCCTGTTTCATACTTTGCCAGAAGCTCACTCACTGACTTTACATAATGTTGTGGGACTTGAGACAGTCACAATAAGGAAAGAATTAAAATCAATCAGCGCCACTCTTACCAGTTCCATCCGATCTACCATCTGGAAGAAGACTCAGCATAAGCTCAATTCGCCGTGTTGATCGTGAGGGGCGCCATGATTCATCATCAATTCTTGCAACAGCTGCTTGAACACAGCTTCTCAAAAGGCTGACGATTTCTACTCTATCCACGATAGCATCACCAGACGCTAGATCTGAGGCTTCCATTTCAATGTCAATGTCTTCTCCACGCTGTTCGTCGACTTCCATGTCATCTCTCGGGGCCTCAACGTCCATTTTGTCCACCCGTGTGGTGGTTGGTGCAACATCAAATAAATCACTCACCGATCGATCCACCATAAATTGAATGGCTGGGATGTGACCGGTTGGCGGTCGAAGTTCGTCAATGTGAACAGATAGCCACCTTCCTCCCTGAAAGCCAGCAAATGCTTCACAGCCTCCGACAAGACGAGGAAGTTGGATAATCATAACTACATGCACGAAAGATGAAGGATCATGTCCAACATTTTCTTTGAAATCTTCTTCGGCAGTTGTCCTTTGTTCAACCAGAAGGTGGCGAGCACAGGGTATCAAATTGCGATTTACATCGCCAGCATCGCATTGCACGATAAGCAGTCCTTCCCTGCCACCAAGTTTTGCAAAGAAATCCCTAGCGAATCAAAATGTTATCACAGATAAAATGTAAGACTTCTCTGTGTTGAAAATTTCGGCTTTTATTGGACTATTGTCTGCAAGATTTCAGTTTCAAGCTAACTTCTTACATGTAAAGCAACCTATAAAACAAATCGAGTCAAGAAAACACAGGATGTGACATGAGTACAACTAAAATACCTCAAGAACACAAAGCTAACAAAACCTATGAAGTAAAGTTACTTCCTTCCCCTCAACGATCAGCAAACCTAACATTTAGAAATGCTATAATTGTTGAGACTTGAAAGTAATTCCGTTTACCTCACAGATGAGCAAAACTGTTGTTCCGTGTGGAACTGCTGCAGACTCAGACATGTTACTTTTGGCAAGGGTAGAGATGTGGCACGTGCTATGTCTTGTAAATCATTTGACGACAGCAATCTGGAATGAGTTGTCACCTGCAAGGAGAAATAAGTTATCTCAAGCACTACACAGAGGTTAAGTGGTTAAGACAATTGATAACCTAACTGAAACAAATTCATTCATTATTATTACGTTTTTAATCAATAACCGAAGCGAGAGATCAAATCAGAGCTCACCTGAACTAAGCTTCCTTTTTCTGAATTTTCTCCCTCTGTTGTTAGCACATTTCGTAGAAAAGCTGTAAGACTTGAATGTTTCTGTACTGTAAAGTAAGCTGTCCAGAGATCGTCTGCTTGCTGTTTAAGGTGTGTAGATGGCAGACGTGCAACAGCGTCAGGGGTCGCACATTGTAACAACAATTCTTTCGATTCCTGGAAGACCTGAAACGCAAGCGAATGTTAATCGATCATGCGAATAAGGTGAGTGAATACTCACTTTCCTAGTTATGAAGGTGTACTTCTACCGCTCTCACGAAAAAGCATGCTTTTCTGTGAGTTCGTCAACAGTTTTATAACACTTTGCTAACAGACAGATGGCTATGCTGAACAACAACAGTTTGGAAGAGAACTTAGCTTTAAAAAAATGTGCCAGAAACTAATGAGATCCAAACAAAGGTTAGATTAGAGGCTGAGCCCAACTGGCTCAAATTCATCCGAGTTACGCCTCACTATACCTTGTCTTGAAAATCTTTATTACTGAACTCGGTTTCTTCAGTGTTGCTAGTTACTTGCAGTACGACGGAAGCTGCTGTGTCAGCATGGTAACCGACAAATGCGTCACCAGGGGAGTATTTCCTGTCGAAAACAAAAGGACATCACAAAAGTCGGACATGAATAAAATATTACAAAAGAAATTCAATATTTTAATTCAAGACATAACGCAAGAAAGTGTACCCTAAAGAGCATTTGTAAAGGGAAGAGTATTTCTTTCTGTGAAGTGAGGATTTTTTTTGCCATCTCCAAATTTGTCCCTAACCACATGCACGTACATATACATCTTGCTTCCGTCAAGTAGTTTCTTCAAAGTAGCCAATCTAAAAACCAACAGTGCAACCATTGCTCCTTCTCTTCTTCTTTCCTCCTCCCCCTTCTTTCTATCTACCCTTTTCTTTCCCTTCGATCGTGTGACTTTGGGCTTATCGGACGCAAAAACCTGCCTTTTGGCCCTAACAAGTACTAGGAAATTCCTGACAGACTTTCTGTCTTTACCTTAATTGCTGGTGACGAGGGATGTTGACATCAGAAAATCTTGTTACCCATTCCTGCAACTTGTTCACTAGGCGTTTTTGTGGAGAACTGAGACTTGCTGAAGTCACGAGGTAATGTTTTTCCAAGCGATTAATGAGAGGAATCGGAAACTTACTGTACACAACATTTTTCTCAGCAATGACAATCAATCTGTTTGGACAAAAAAAGAATTAGTAAGCGTTACTTACAGCACAATGACCAGACCTCATCGCATGAACCACACTATCCCCAACCACCTTTGTTAACAAGCACGGTAATTCAACGACCCGAATTCCTTCAGCGAAAACTTAAGAGCTGCATTTGCAGTAGTTGAATCGAATCTTTGACATCTTAACGCCATTAAGGCATTTCTATGTTCACTTGGCGTGGCAATGAAAAGGAATTATATCTAAGTATTAAAAGGGGAAATCTACAGCCTGTAAGTACGGTCTAAAGACGTTTCACCTGAATTCATTGTGGACGCGACATTTGAAACGGTGACTTCCAAGGCCAAGATCCACAAATTTCTGCCCTCCAAGATACACATAGTACTGGAAAAATGCAGATAAAGAAATATATCGCAAACATCAAAGCCATTATAAAGGTGGTCGATAAAGCTTGATATACGCCTAAAAACGCTTGAATGTATTTCCGGATTAAATGATCGAGTGATCGACTTAAAGGATCGGTTATTTCAACGCAATCTAACTAACGGCGGGTTAAGAAATCTTTGAACCTCCACGTCTCTTCCTTAGTGGGTGATGCTAGGAAAACAAACGCTTTTCTTGTCTACTTTATATGCTTTAATGAAACTGCTCACGATAAATGGTGTGGACATAAAAGCGTTTGCCAAACTGAAAATGGCTTCGCACGCGGTTTTGTTAAACACTGGCTAAACTCCGTTTAAACACCTGGCCCAAAGAGTTTAAATGTTAATAACAAGATGGAATTATAATGATTAACGTGTAGTGATATAATGTTCCGAGCCACTTATACCTGGTTTAGTGCATCATAAAGGCTTTCGTAGAGGCTCTCTAAGTTCAAGAGAATGACAGTTCTCCCTGTTTCCATGCACACTTTAATGCGATTTATGTCACGGCAGACCTGAAAAATATGAGACGATACCACAACTGAACATTCAAAAGATCGCTACATTTGTTGATAAAAATAAAGCGATCACAGCGATATTTTAAACAGTTTAAGCTGAAAGAACTTATGACTTAAGAGTGGTGATATAATGTTCTGAAAACGGCAGTAAGCTACCTTTAAAAACATCTGTTGTTCAGAATATCCTCTAACGGCTCTATCTCTGCAAATACCACTTCCATCGGTCCCCAGGTGGCCGTTAAAGACTGTAGTTGGTTAAGGGAGATGGTCCTTGAGAGGTAACGGGTTGGTCAACGAAAAGAGTTTGTCTTTATAGGCTGTGCAGTAAGATCTATGCCACCTATGCCTCATTGTGTCTTAGGGAGAGGGAACAAAGAAAGCGCGCGGGGACGACGTAAGGGGCTTACGGGCTTGTCGCGCGCTTACTATTAATCATTGCTATGTTTTATTTGATACAAACCAGAAGCCTGCGTGGTAGAGAGAGGTTACTCTTAGCAATGAAACAGTGTAATTCACCGAACATCCATTTCATGAGAAACAACACTATTTTTTTTTTAATACAGCTGTTGGTACCTGAGTGTATTCTTGGTCCTTGGGGAAGCTGCTGCCGAAAATTACGACAGGTTCTTCGCCTTTTTTGTGTAGCTCCTGCTGAACAATAGGCAAGGCTGCATAGTTCTCTGTCAGCACCAACAGATATCGACTCTCTCTAATGAAATGAAACACGACAAATGTCAAGTGGGAATAAAATTGTTTATTTCGTGCAAAAGCGCAGCAGTGTAATCTCTCCTATTAATTTTCATACCCTCCGGAGATTTTGCGTTCGAGGCTGGCTTTGATCAGGTTCACTGCAGAGAAAGCATCTTTATTTTGCTCCTTCTACAAAAAAGAGTAACAATGCAAAGAATCACAAAAAACACTGAAGAAATCTCTGCATAGTTTCGGAAATGTACTGAGACGATAACGAGTATTACTATTATATCCTTTCAAGGAAAAGTACATTTATACCCTGGTAACATTCTGTCCATTTTACGAGTTCGACAAGTCCTCTTGAAAGATAACTTACATTAAAAGACATACCGTAAAACCCTACATTCTACGAAATCAAAAAGGAAGGTTGATTGCTAACTGACGTAACTGACAACTCTGCTTGACGGTTTGCGCAAAGAATGCCGGTCCAACTTAACCTTGAAGGACTTGAGTGCACCAGCCACCTAGTTGTGAAATATGGTGGAAGCTTCGCAGGCAAATGTAAAACAACCAAATTTTTCAGCACTCCTACCTTGTCGTTTCTACTAAAAGGAAAGAATTTCCTAAAGATTTTCACTGGGTCAATCTCATCCAGTCCCCCGAAATTCCTTCTGATCGCTTGTTCGATTTCTGGCCAACGCGGCTCTCGCCTATGCTCCTTAGCTATTTTGTACACCATCTTAACCAGGCTAAAATCAGACATAAAAAAAAAAGATTCAATCGACTATTGTTTTATCTGAACATTAACTTAAACGATGCACACTTTAGCTCGTGTTTATCTGAACATTTTTAAACCACTTTAATTTCAATTTCCCTACGTTATCTACGTTACAACGATGATCCGGGATAAAATGTCCAACAAGTTTGAAAATTGTCCAACTGAAATAAATTTAAATTCCAACACATAACCACTTCATGAATGAAATAGGCCATTTCCGACATTCTACTCTTCTCAAAAGAACCTTGAGCAGATTGTAAGAAGAGATTCAAATAAATGAGCTGAAACATTGTACTGCACTTTGTACATCCCTACCTGTAGAAATCACGAAGCCCAAAGAACTCGTCCTTTTTGGACTCTTGAAGAGCTTCCGACCGTCTCTGACTATCGTACAACTTACTGTAACCCTTCGCCAGTGGATTCATAAGTGGAGCAACAAAGTTCTGCACTCTTTCATCAGTTGCACAAATGCCCCTAAGCAACAGAACGAAGATGGATCACGCTAATTAAATTGGCCCATGATTATATCTACATGAAGTTTACGTGTAAGCACTTTCCTCCACCCATGCCTGACAAGCCATAAATTTGTTAATTGAACCTTAAAATTTATATTTCAACTACAAAAATGTCTTTCTCATTTGACGATCAACGTTTAAACAAACTGGTCTGCTTTCAACACAGTTACCATTTTGCTGATAGCAAATTTTTATAAAGTGAGACATCTAGTATGACAAGAACAGTAACAAGGAAACGGTCCTATAATGTCTATCTGGTAAAAAGTATTTACTCTGGTCTGCATCTGCCCTGTCTCTATCTTTACTGGTCCCTATAATCTGCAGCTCCTATTTTTAGCAGGGTTAGGGGCACTGTCAGGGACTTTTTTTTCGTTAAACTAAAGCGAGCAGTTCAGTGCGCCTTTCTTTACTTACGAATACAACTCTAAGTCTCAAACTAAAGGAGATCTTACATTGCACTTTCCACCAGCTCTAATGTGTCTGGAAGCCCACGAGAAAGCATGATACCGCGATTCATTTTTGCAGGATCAAGGGCCCAGTTGGATATTCCAACAAAGGCCACTCTTTCAGGAATCTGTTCTTCCACCTCTATGATGTCATCAGTGGAACTAACACCGTCCTCCAGAAGAGGATGAAGCGTTTTAAGAGGCATAAGAGGCGAGTCTTCAGCGAGGCCAACTTCATCTAAGACCACAACTGAGACGAATTTGTCTGGGTTTTTGTCTTTCTGCAGCTTGCTGCATTGACGGAAAGTCGCAACGATCCCTTCCGCAGTTGAGAGAGGGCTGCACTGATAAGACACCATATGAACCTTGTGGAACATGAATTTAGCATACATGAATAGCGAACCACAGAACATGACGGACAATGCTGGGCAATGTTGAGTCTTTAAAGATACAATACTAGGATTAACACACACGAAGAAGACATTAAGCTAAAAAGTCCTGCGGTGATCTTTCCTCTCCTCATTTCTGTCGTTCTTATAAGAGATACTTAGCGCTCTGTGAAATTCTAATTAGTCGACTATCAATATATACCAACAATAGCTCGTGATCATTTGTCCAAAACATTATCGTCACCTGTTTAAAGGTCTTAAAGAGATCAGACTTTGAAGCATCTCCTTCCATGTTAGCAGCCACAACGGTCTTGGCTAAAGATTTAGAGCTGCCTGGTTTACCAACCACAAACAACGGAATCCTGAGTTCAATGCACACCACCATCATAAACACATTCTCACTCAGTGCTGTGTTTCGTGCGATATTATGGTCCAGGTCTAGCTCGTTCAACACTGCTTTTTGGCATCTAGTGTCGACGAAAGTAGAAAAAAGCAGCAGTATTAAGCATAAATCCATTAAAATGCTTGCAGAAGCAATCATCAATCTTATTCATTTTGTAACCCTGCTAGCTGAGTTAGTTTCTGAGTAGTAAAGTAAGCATGACATTATCCGTTTTTAGGTCAGGAATCTCATTAACTAGGGCAGGAACACATAAACGCCGATGACGTCATAGCCTTGTTGTTGCGGAATCTCATTAACTTGCAGTGGAATACATTAAATACATTAAAAGAGAAACGTGGTGATGGTGGCGGGGGAGAGAAAATAATAGAAATGTGGTGGTGGTGAGAAAGCAATAGAAGTGTGGAGACGGAAAAAAGGGAGAAGGGAAAGTTAAAAAAAATGTTTTTGTTTTTTGGTAGTAGAAAGAGCCAGTTTGCCTTAAATAACACGATTTGCGCGCCAAGAATCAATGAATCAAGATGAAGAATTAGCCCCAGCGTTTGTTCGAGGTCTCTGCGTTTATTTGCGGTAAAGGTGACAAGGTCCAGTTGCAAGAACAAATAATTTCTTTTACTTTAGGATAGATGCTGCACAGCAAAATGTACGGTACCATAATACTGCAACTTTGGGTAATGTGCGTACGGTAATCATCCTCGAAGATCCAGGGGCAAGACGAAGGGAAAAATCGCCCCGCCCGCCTTGATAAACTACCCCTGAGTCTCCGAAGACGGGTAATGATAAATTAGCCTGAAAAAATGACAAAAAATTGCATTTGATTAATCAACGCCGGACCCCGATTAATAGCTGGCCTCGAAAAAACGCCGGGTCAAAACTGCTGATTTTTATATGAACGCCGGGAGCGTTTAATCAAGAAAATACGGTAATAAAGAAAAGAAAAATTAATATATAAAGCAAGAGAGATAATAAAAGGTGTTTGTTAAAAAAAGCACAGCTTGCCTCAACTCATTTAACTCTGCTTATTTCTTTGAAATATTATATTTTTTTAGCTCAAACAACGCGCAGATTGCAAGCTGGGATGGTATAAAGTTGAAAGGGTTGTTTTCACTTCGGCCTGTCTTTGTAGTGAACCAACTAGGGCAAAATCAAGCAAACGCTCAATACAGTCCGTCAGGTAGAACGTAGTAGTAGTTGTAGGTTCTTCAGTCGAAGACCAGAAAAAAGGCGCAAGAATGTTACAATTTACGTCATTTCATATACAGTAAAGAACGCTCAGGTCTACAACGTAGTGTCACCTTTAATCAAGGAACCAGAAAAAGTTTCGGCACTTTAAAGGGTTGGGGGGATAGGGGATTTGGAAATTTGTGAAAACAATCCTGGCTACGCCCCTTATGTATTCTTGCCCCCCTTAATGAGATTTCTCCCCAAAAAAGGGATGATTTCATTCCTTGTATACTACTTTACTTAACTAGTTTCTGCCTTTTTCACACGATTTCTCTATTTATACATATTCTAGAAAGCCTCAAAATGTCACTGAAAAAAAGTCAAGACTTAAGCTAATAGAACTGCTGGAGACACCGCAGCCTGTCGTCAACGTATTCCCTTTTAGCGTAACAACCTTAAAAACAAACATTAAGGTTACAAGGCCAACCACTGGTTGCAGATAGTTCAGTGCAATCCCTGATGCGGTAGCTGATAAGGCACGTTCGGTACAATACGACTAAATAATACATTGAATAGTCGGAGAGTATTTAAACGAACTTCTACGATCTACCTTGTTATTTCCTGTAAAATACGCTCATGTCCACCTGGCAGTTGGCAAGGATGGGAAAAGATGGGCGCCACAGCACGCCGATAAGGTTCTCTTTCTTGAAGTCTTGCATGGTAACACACTCCAAGTGAAAGTACCAGGGCACGTGACACGTCATCAATGGGCTGCAAGAGAAAATTGACGGGGGATAGTTGAAAACCTGAAAAGCACTTCTTTCTGCACACAGAAGAATGTTTTAAGTAAAGAAAAATATATTCTTAACTGAGCGGAAAGTTGCCTTTTTTGATTCTATTACATCTCTCAAGAACATACTTAGAATTTGTTTTTTTAGTATTTCTACTACGTCTATTTGACAAATCCACTTTACCGTCTCCAAATCATCCTGCTCATACTCCTCCTCCTCATCAATGTCCTCATCTTCGTCTTCACTTTCCTCATCCTCCACGTCAATGTTTTCATCCATTAGAGGATTAAGAGCATCGCGATGATTGTAGAACCACACCATCACTCTCATTGCACGTTCCACATCTCGAAGGCTGACAAAGCTACATTCATCCTACAAAATTGAGTTAAGCGAACAAACATTTTCCAGGTTTGTGTCCTAGAAAGTACTCACTTGGGCAGGTGGAAAGGGTGTAAAGTAGTAGAATAGGTAAAAAATGTAATATAGAACGAAAAAAAGGAGCTGTTGGAGTAAGACAACAGGTAATTGATTAGAAACCACGAAAAACAAATTAATGGCAATCGCACTCAAACAAGAACTGTTAAGAGATGCGAGCTAATAGCGACTCGAGATACCAAGAATTAACAGAAGTTTCAAAGAAATCTGCTTTAAGTACAAATTCAGGCGACATAACTGCACGCATAAATGTGCATTAACAAGCAGAACCGTTACAATCAGAACGCACGCATACTTTGTTAAACTTATATAGAATTGAAAAGTACATTCGTGGAAACCAACATCAACAAAGAAAACAAACAGCGATTCTTTTACCGTTTGTTCTCTCATGTAACGCTGAGAAGCTGTTAGCACTTTTGTCAGAGCTTTAACCAGTAACTCATCCCCTGGAATCTGATTTTCTTGAAGAACCTTGCAAGAAAAAAGAAAGTAAAGTAAGTAAATGAAAGACAAAAATGAGTAACTGTCGCGAACATTTTAAAAACACCAAGGTCATTTTTCAAAGCCACAAGTATGACATTAATTGGACAGTATATTACTTCTGCCATGTTAATGTCGATAGCGACAAATGATAACTATGATTTTTCCAAGGCGTGTTGTCTAGAAATCGATTCCTTAATATTCAAGTTAAAGGAAATTTTACATATATATATATATAAACCAACAACAACATCGGCAAAGAACATCTAAGTAATATTAGGGGAAACTACATCGAAAAGAAAGGCTTGTATGTACATTCCTTTATTTGGTAAAAAAACACTGAAACGCTATGTCACACGACATAAATTCCACTTACAAATCTGCTGACAATTTGACGCGTATAGAGCTCCTCGATTTCAGGTTTCAATTGCCCGAAGTCCCAGACTAAAGGACGCATGCTCTCTGGCAGAGAATGGACTCTGTAGACCAGGTGACGGAGAGGAATACGTCCTAACATAAACATAAAGCAAATAAAGTATTATTTTCTGAAAATAAATTTGACAAAGCAAACCGTTTTCAGTCTGCGGGTGAAATCTAATTCGGTTTCAGTTGAACACAAAACCTTTCTGGCTGACGTTAGTTTAACGTACCAAGTTTCTTCTATTAGCATATGTATTAACAAAGAATTGTTTACTATCAATTTTTTTTCACACAGTTGCATTTGACACAGGAAATTTGGTGATTTCAATTACGACTTGAATACCTGACAGTGGAGTATGACCCCCTAAACGTGAAAAAGGACCGTGTCTGTATGTCAAAAATGTGCTCCAAATGTTTTGAGTAGTAAAAACGCCATAATAATGCAGGATTTACAATATCTTACAAGCCATGCCGCGATCGGAATGTTTAATTTCTGTCTGTTATGTCTTACCAAGCCGATCTTGTGTTTCTTGAGTTGTAACATGGTAACCCAAGCCTGCTGATTCTAGTTTATGGATCATTTCATCTGTATGTCTACATGATAAAAAACAAAAGGATTAATTTGTTGCGGGCGACAAGAGGAGCCGGCAATCCTAATCTCCAGGTTGGTATTACGCATGCGTCGCGCGTATGTAGTCAGCATTTGTTTGGACTTCCACTAAGACTGAATAGAATGCAGAGAACATAATTTGATCACGCGCGTTTGGAGCTTCTATCACTCGTAATCTGATCACACCTGTTTTGAATATCTGTCAAGTGAAACTTACGGAAAGCACAGCGATAGAGCAAAAACGCTTTGACCTTCGATCGTTGTCGCCCGCACTCAATAACCTTTGGTTATCACTAGCATATTTACTAAAAGTAAGAGGATCGAAAAGCTAAGGAGTTGTACACTTACTTTCTGTAAGGATTACATGCTGCAATGAACTGCAATCTTTTGAGCCCAACTCCGATTTTTCTGCCATTGATTCTGCGATCCACCATGACCTCTTTGATCATCCCTAGAGCATCTGTTGTGTTGGCTTCATCAAAGAACAGCACTGTATCCATATTAAGGCCTTCGTTCACTCTGGCCATAGCCTCAGCCTGTTCTACTTTCTTCTCAATATCTTTGTAGGATGTACCTCCATGAACCTGTCAACACATAATTCAACTAGCATTGCTGACTGTTCACTAATCTTTTTAATTCCTAAAATGTAAGAACAAGATACTGAACATCACAAGGGAAAGGGACAATAAAAAGGCGTCAGTTGTATATTTTATATGTTCCTCACTAATCCTGTCTAACAACTAATCAAGAAGTGGCGGAATTTCTGGACGAAGTAAGTTAGGAAAAAGCCGAAATAGAAACAAGCCCTGTTTGTTTACGAATCGGGTCTATTTCGCATTTGGCTTTCAGAACTACGGTCTTACGTTCTTACATAAAAGAGAATAGCATATTGATCAGAGATTTTTCAGTAATCAGAGAAATTTTCGGCCAAAACCTTAACATATATGCAGCCTGTCTTTGTCGCGTGCAATTTTTGTTCGTATCCATCTTTCAAGTAGTCCATTATCGTACGAGCCACGTTAATCAGCTCGGTGAGTTTTATTGAGTTGGGTCAAACAATTCCCTCACTTTAGTAAAAAAAAAAGTCGAAAAAAGCCTGGGAACGTTGAGGTATTTCTGGTTGTTGCTTCTCTACACCGAAAACGTAACGTCTGCGAGTCCAAGCTGCTAAACGTTTTCTGTCACGTAGAAATTAAAGTCACCCACAGGTTAGCTCTCAAACGCATTGGTGCGCGTTGATCCACATGTGTCTGCAATACCTTCAAGTCGTAACAGCAACGGAAGATTATGGAGCGTTAACGAAAGCTTATAGATGAAATAAACGCAAGGATGATTCCATAAAATATATTGAAGAAGAGAAGAGGGATACTTTCGTCTATTTGCCTATGGAGTTTAGAGAATCAAGATTGATAAGGTCTTGTTGTTTTCATCACAAGGGAATATTCTGGTGACGAAAAGTCGTTCGTTTACCTCGTACCAATGTTAATCGCCATTTGTTCCTTTTTTGTTTCAAACGAAAAAAGAAGTTTTGTTTTGTACTTTCTATAATGGTAAGATAGATGCGAGTCCGCACGCGACATCACATTATTTTTCTTTTCATGGTAACGATTATTGAGCACCAAAGTAACAGTTTTTCTCCATAGCTTTAGGATACGTTTCTCTACAAAGAAAGCATCACTGATTCACATTCGTAAATGTTGATATCAGAACGTTTCGGTCGTGGTCACAAAATTCACGGCCCAAAGCGTATTAAAACGCTCGCCAAATTCCTAGACACGCCAGCGCCCGAGGACGTGCAGGAGTCACTCGACCTGTAACTCTATTCTTTTATCTCAGTGGTAATCAACAAAACAAAAGGTATTACATCACAGAAATCCTTCGGCGGCTCAGGCTCGCAGATGTCACTGTTCGGGCGGACGAAAGCGACAACCGAAAATACGTCTGCGTTCCCGGCCAAACGAAAAAGGAACAGTAAAGAAGGAAAAAAAAAAAGGAACCTCCCTGGACCCATACCCCCCATGCACACACGCAACCATATACAAATAACAGTAAAAAGATATCTACCTTCATAAGCAGCATGTTTTTTGGTCCTCCGGGTCCTGACTGTAAGCCACACATGTACCGAATAAGGCAGGTTTTCCCACAGCCTGTCTCGCCCATTACCACCACAGGAATACCACATCTTCATTTGAATCAGTGCAAAAAAAAAACCAAATAGACTAAGACGCTGGCCAAACTTGAGACTGCATCAACAGCACCCAAGCAGGACTAAGCATTTTTACTAGCTGTAGAATGGGTTGAAGATGATGTGAGAAAGAACGCACTTGTCTACCCACTCTTACCCGCTACTACAAGTCTACGAAATTTCTATGGGCCTATTCAGTGGTTTAAGGCGGCCATAAAACGATCACAGATAAACATTACTAAGGAAGATCGTTTAGTAAATTAGGATTGGCCTAAATAAAACTTTCGCCGAATTCTTTTTTATATTCTTATTAAAGGCAAAGATAACTTGGTTCTATTAAAGTTAACTAAACAGCACAGACTATTGTTCACCTCTCCTGAGCAAGCTGAGATGGTGATGATGCGGGTGGTTGAGGTGGAAAGGCAGTAGTTTGAAGGTGGTGGTGGAGGACGATTAAATTGTGGTGGTGTGGTGGAGGAGAAGGATGACAGAAAAATTATGGTGCTGGTGTGGAGGAAGAAGAAGGACTATAAAACTGGTGAAGGGATGATGACGACAATAAAGTTGTTGCGATGTGGTGGTCGAGGAAAGACAACAATAATATTGTGGCGGTTTAGTCAAAGAGGATGGACGACAAAAAAATTGTGGGGATGTCAGGGACGAGGAAGGGCGACAAAGAAATGGCGTTGGTTATTGTGGAGTAGAAAGGAGGAGACCTAAACTGTGGTACTGATAGCGGAAAAGTAAGGACGACACTTACACTGTGACGGTCTGTGATGAAGGAGGAAGGAAGACAATAAAATTCAGGTGGTAGAGAAGGAGGAGAAAAATTAAATTTTGATCAAATTGTTTGTGAGTAGGGAAGACTATCTCATTTTGGTGATTTGACCACCTCGGAGGAATAACGAGGAAGGGGTGAGGGGCAAGTGATGATTTTTGTGCTCGTACATTCAAATGGTGTTTCACTGGTGTGAAGGTACTGGTAAAAATCATCGCTTATTCTTAACTTTTCACCCTACCTAAAACGCATATGGATGGCCAGAATTTTCTTAAAGTTGTCTGTGGTGAGCTCGTAGGCGTCATCCGGATCATAGGGCCATTCAACACCCATCACTCCACAAAGCTTCTCGATTTTGTCTCCCCTGTGTGCAATAAAACACAGCGTATGAACCTTATCACATCTTGCAGCGATACCACGCCAAAATGGTAGCGTAGAATAATCTAGATCTACAAAATCAAATCACAGGAGAAATATATTACTTACTTTCCCCAAGATTCGTAATTGGTTTCCATGTCAACCTTTTGGACAAACAGACCAGTGCGCAAGTGCCTTGACATTAAATTACGCTGGATGAGGTCGCCGCTGTCTGGATCAATTAAATTGCCATCTCGGTCAATATGGAAGCCAACAAACGTCATGGTAATGCCATCTTGATTAAAGAATATGTAGGGGTGTGAACTGTATTAAAACAATGAAATCCATGAACACACTTATAAAAGACAATCACAGAAAGAAGGAATTAAGTTTACAAAAACAGAAGGAGAAATTCAATTTGCTTTTAAACGTGTTTAAATTTTAGCAAAACGTGCACCTATTTTCCATGAATTTGACTTAGATACAAACTTCATGGTTTACAAAGGACGTTAGCTTTAATGTGGAAATGATGAACTCTTACCATTTTGCGAACTGCACATAACTCAAAATTTAGGTGTGAAACACGAAACCGAACGTGGCAAGATACCACATGGTGTAACATCATACCTGGTTTCCCAGTGTCTTCTCAAAGACAACTGAACGACAGCTGTATCTTCTTCGTCATCATCGGCACCATCGTCATCGCGTTCAACACGGGCTTCGACAGGTGTATCACAACAGTTCAGAGATGGCGTAGCAAAATCCTTTAAAAAACAGCAGTCACTTTAAGGAACGCGAATATTACCGCTCCAAACGTTATGAAGGTATTAATACCATTGGAAAGGAAATAGAGACATTCATTTGCGAGGTTTACTCGGCTTTATATGTTCACAACGATCGATGCGAACGTTACGGTGGTTGAAGAGTTATTTCTTTTGATCACGGAGATCAGCGATTATTGAGTAAGCAGCAATTACAGTCAAACCCCATTGATACGGACACTGAAGGGGTAATAGAAAATAGGCTGATTTAGCAACAGAACGGGGATGTCAGTTGACGACGGCGCGCGTAAATCAAACAACTGGCTTGACCAATGGCAGAGCGACAAATTGGACATCAGAACTAGAGTTTAGTCGTTTTCGCGCGCTTTCCCGTCGTCAAATGACGTTCCCGTTCTGTTGCTAAATCAGCCTAGTGTCCGTATTAACGGGGTGTCCGTATTTCCCTCAGGAATACACACAGTACCTACAAGGGTGGCGGTTAGCGACGCGGAATGAAGAAGAGAAGTGATGACGTCACAAAAATTACGGTTTGTGAAATGATGGGATAGGTTGGCATATCCAGAAAGAACAAGGTGAAAAATGTCCACTTGCTACAAATCAGCCTGTTAACGCAGATTGGTGGGAAGATACAACGTTGCTTATATCTCCCCACCAATTTGCACTAACAGGTTGATTTTTAGCAAGTGGACATTTTTCATCTCGCTCTTTCTGAATATGCCAACCTATCCCATAATTTTTACAAATTTTAATTTTTGTGACGTCACCCCTCTCTTCTCTATTGTGCCAGTAACATTACTGCGTCATGGCCACCTTTTACATTCTTCTTACCCGTGACATAAGGATCATAAATTGGACCACAAAGCTTCTAAATCCCTCAAGGGTGTCTCCCACAAGTTCCATGTTACAAAACGTACTTTCCTCGCAAGCTTGGAGCTGAGAATTTAGGAAGTTCACAAAGTGACGGAGTTCAGCCCATGAAGGGTCCTCAACACCGCAATTTCTAAAAGAAAATAAGTAAACAACGACTGACTTCCCCTTTTACTAGTAGTTGTGTCCCGTACAAAAACGAAAAATAGGAGAAAAGGCATTACGTAATTGAAGAAGAGTAAGGTTGAGAAAAGACTAAAATTCTGCCGGCTAAATTGATGAGCCACTGACACAATTAAATCCTAATGCACATCCAGGCATCGTTTCAAGAGAAGAATAAACGGAAAGTACTCCTGCCATTAGCTGCTTACCAAGCTTAATAAAACTCATGAATTGCACCTATAAAAACTTTAAGGCTGTTGTTAAATCTCTAGCATAAAAAGCAATCCATTTGGTTTTAAATGGTAAACTACCAAGCGGTGACAATAAAAGACAATTTAACCATCTTCATTGCTCCACCAATCGGAAGTCTCTGAAATACAATGTACCTTACAAGCGTTTCTATACACTCTGCATGGTCACCCATCACCTGACTAGGTATAAACCAGAACTGATTCAGGTTCTCTCTTGCTGACTCCCAAAACTTAAGATACTGAAACGCCCGTTGAACATATGAGCTTTTAAATTCAGCATTGTCGAATAGAGGGTTGCGACTGTCATCTAAAATTTCAAAGAATAAAAAACATTTCAATAGACATGCACATTACCTGCCTCCTTTCTTTTGAAAACAATCAACATATTAGAAACAAAATCCTTACAAGCCATTTAGTATTAATGCAATTTACACTTTCAAAATTAAGTTACTTTAATATTTAACACTCAAGGGGCATGTTTAAATGGCAATATTCATCGCAAAGAATGAAATAATACCCTCGCTTACCACCAGATGGCGAACTAAAAAGATATTGAAAAATCGCGCAGTTATAGAACATTGGTCAAACGAAGAAAAAAATGCTGCTGTCAATTAACGATGGAAAACGCCAGCACAATTTCTCAGTCCAACCAACTTTTTCTAGAGTTTGAGTCTGTGCGCACAGGTCTGCTAAAAACATGTTCGAACGTGGGATTGTGCTCTAATGCAAAGTCACTCATCAGCTCGATGACTTCGCGAACAAAAAAAAAAGTATAAAGAGTATTTAATGAATGTTTTCGCTTACCCATTTCTTGTGTCCTTAACTTCTTTAATGTTTGTATTGGTGTTCCACATTCAATAGTCGGCAGCAGCCTGTAAAAAGGTTCTGCTTTGCCTTTTCTAGAGTCCACACGCTACGGAGTAGATAATTGATGGTGTCAACGCCTTCCAAAGATAACCTTTTTACCTTTTATTTCAGCTTATTCTCACTTTCAGAATCACTGTCTAGAGTGGTCTAATATAGATCGTAATCGACTCTCATTTCGAGGATAACTTGCTATTCATGAGTCGAGTTCCAACAGAATTTTGCAGTGGTTTGACCAAACAACGTCAAAATCGTCTTGTAGCATCCGAAACATGACGTATAAACTAAAAACCGCTGTGTACATTATATCCTTTGCTTATTAATGCACCACCAAACTAAAGAAAAGAATTGAGAGAAAGAAAAAAAGTAAAACAAAATAAAAAGCACCCGAGGCAGGTTGCCTCCTAGAAAGTGATAAAAAATCTGTGCAAAGAGGATACAAATACAGTAGGATAAAACTCATAGTCTTTTACAAGAGCACTTGCACCGTACTGATGACGAATGCGTTTTCTGGACGGCAACTTACCTTAGGGGTCTTCAATTGCCGTTGAAAGGTTTCGTTGTCCACTTGTGTTGGTCCCGTGGTTAGTTCAATCACATACAAATCAGATAGTCTACGTCTCCAGACCTGACCACTACCGCTCTTCAAAACACCAAGGATCAGCAGATTGAACAAAAGAGAGTCAAGACCACTCTTTACCTATGAAAATATATAACGAACTTTTTTAAATTTATATAGGTGCGATCCCCATCTGGACATTTATTAATTTTAAGTGTATAATCACGTAAATATAAACTTTTTGCTTATCTTAGTGCTGCACAGGGATCGCAAAAAAAATTGCGTTCCAACTTGTCCTTTGGGCAAGCATCTCTCACATTTGGCTTGCCTGGGACCACTTCTTCCTCGTCTTAGTTTCGTCTATGATTTAGTTAGAGGTAGACTTGCTTGCACCCTTATCCACTGGGCAGGTGAACTTTAAAAGTTAATTTCCCTAGCAAAAAAGTCTACTTGTCCCGGACAACCGGACGGGTCTTTTTTCGAGCCCTGCTGCAGACACATTGTTTATTCAGTGTTTAAGAGCTGACGTGTTTCGTGTTGCTGTTTTTTTCTTGTGCGATTCAAACGTTCTAAGGTTGTGTCCTATGAAGGGTTCATACAAAAAATTGCAACTATTTTTCAAGGACTTTTCAAGGGCCACATTAGATTTTTAAGGACCACCAACTAGGAATATAATTTCACAGAATGCACATTCCCAGTCTATTCTAATAAGGCTTTAAGGCTTGAACTGTTTGCTTCACCAAATTCTCTACAGTTTTCAGTTCACTTCGTGTAAATAGCCTTTTAATTCTCTGAGCTATGATTTATATTCTGTGTTGGACAACCAAACAGCATCAAAAAACACTTTCCAGGCCACTACATTTAAAGTTGAAGAAAATTCAAGGACTTTTCAAGAACTTGCACAGAAATTTAAGGACTTTTCAAGGAAAAATGGAATTCAAAGACTTTTCAAGGACTTCCTCTAAAATTAAGGGACTTTTCAAGACTGTGCGAACCCTGCTTTAACACACATTAAAACGTGAAATATATTCAGAGACCGTAAAAAATTCTTCTTGTTTATTAATACTGTAACAATTATTACCGACGGATGGACGTCGAGATGAAAAATTCGGGAAAGTGGCAGATCAGGAACAATCACGTGCGGTAACAATGACTCTACAACGGCGCACTGATCGACAGTTGGTCCATAAATTGGGACGCTGATACACATGGGCACATTTGCCTCCATATCTCTGAGGTAACTAGTCACAAGGGAGTTGTTTGCAATTTCAAGTAAGCTTTCACTTAGTCGCCGAACCACCAAGCTCTTGCCAGAACCTGCTCTTTCAGAGGATACAACTCTTACTGACAACCTATAAAAAATAGATAGATATTTTATCTTAGAAAAAAGCAACTACTTTCACTCTCTTTATTAACCTCCTGGATATTAAAACTGGATTTCGGTTTGGTGTCTACAAGAAACAAGAATGGTTTTTTAATACCAAAAAGGATGCAATTCTGACTTGCAACTTTGGCATTTGCAGTGGTCGCATGCATCTTAAAACTTCAGTAAGATTCAAGTAATGAGGGCTGAATTATGTTTAGCACTGCTCAAGAGGTGACGATGGGGGATGTTGACCGGTGGCTGGTGATAGTGTTCGTGGTTCAGTTCATGGTTATGTGAGTGTTTCTAGCTGTAGTCTAGCTGTGGAGTTCTAAGTCGGAAGTGTTGGTAGTGGTCGGTGCTGTTACCGTTGATATTATCGTGGTTGTTAATAATAGAGGAGTATTGCTAAAGTCAATGGAACAGGCACATTATTGGTTTTCCTTATATACGACACACCAATAAAGAAAGCTTTAACAACCATTATGCCACGAGGATGAGACAAAGAAGAAATCCTTCGTCCCTGATAGAAACCAAGACTTATGACCTCCCGGACACTGGGCAGGCACTTGTGAATAGCCAACTGGTTTACCCAGTTAGGATTCCTACTTTTGTTATATTAAACCACCACCACCACAGCCACATCATCACTTTTAGTATTATTATTTTGCTGGTAAGATCGACAATGAAATTGGACTACTAGATTACCTACCATCACTAAACGTAGAGAGGAAATCCTTTTTTACGATCGCAGATATCAGAACAGTGACAAGAAAAGGTGAAACCAAACGAAAATCGTATTCTCTTAACGACACAGAACGTATAAGGTTTTCCTCTTACTTTTGTTTGTCCAATATTGCTGCAGGTGCCCATGGAATGACCTTATCTTGAAACCTTCCTTGTGTTTGAGGACACGACTTGAACTGCGTCTGTAGATATTGCCTGATATCCTTTGGTGCAGCACAATGTGGAATAGTTCCAAGTCTGTATTGATCAAGCGCTGCAGCCATATGAGCTCTGTCTTCATTCTCAGAACTACAGATAACCACAAGAGACAGCCCTAACAAGAAAATAAGTGGATCAAATGCTTGGCCACGAGGAAAAAAGAAAGCGGTTTCTGGCTTTTGTCTGCAAAAATACATCACGAGAGAATTTATATAACCCTCTAAGAATGAGCTTAACAGTCATAACAATCGTACTTCCTCTTTGTAATGATTCATTTTTAGACACTTTTTTAGTGTAGGTATCACTGAGGCAACTTGTTGATATCATGAGCCAACCTGAGGCCAGTTGGCTGTTACTTAAAACAGAGGCCGTTTGTGTTACTGTGGCCGTAGTTAAAGATAATAAGACTGTCTGTAAACAAACATCTTCCCTATTACATTGCCTTTCGGGGAGAGTTTGGTCAACTACATGCATATTTATGTATTATATACATATATTCTTTGCACGATATTATATCAGTTTTTCCGAGTATTTCAGCCAAGAAAAGACTGTTTGTCACTGATACTGTTTTTACGGCAACAGTGTGGACCTTACTTTGGCGTTTTCACTTTATTCAATAACACATTAAAAAATAACAAAAAATAAAAATTACCGGTTAAAACTTCCAACTGGCAGGAGACCACCGAGTTGGATATTTACAAGCGTGGCCGAGGAGCTGATCTCAGAACTACCTAGAAACTATAGACACTTAATGACTGGTCCCAAGGAAAACAGTTAATTTTGTCTCCCGAAAATCTCAGAGTTTCCCGAGGCGGAGCCTATGAGAAAAACCTTTTTTGTGTACAAATATATGAATATATACACACTTGGTGATCTTGGTGATTTATGCAATCTGATTGGTTCGCTATCTCGGACTATTCAACAATATTCACCTCCTAGCGAGTGGATAATGTGTGAGTTCGCTGTTTTTTTCCATTTTTTTTAGAGAATGATCTTTTAAAAGTTGACAAAATCCTAGGGTTTACTTCTTTTAAGGCAAGAAAAGACTTCAAAGGATTCAAAACGGTGTTTTTCCATTTACTGTAGCTGAGTTTTGTGCTCGATGGATTGTTTACAACTCCCGTTTATTCGCGTAGAAGAGACCGTTTCGTGAACTCAGCGTTTCCTAACAAGAAAAATTTGGCCCAAAAATCAAAGTATATTTATGACAAAAAATTTGACAGCAAATATTTGCAGAAATTCTACGTTTCAAGTAAATAGGAAAAAGAATGCTCCAGGAAGACGACGTCTTACCTCGAGCAACCGAGCCGCCATTTTAGTCAGCACTTCATGCGAAGAACGACACAACAAACCTTTTTGACCCTATAAACTTCGCGAGTCAACAGAAAACAACAAAGCTCTACTTTTCTTCTCAGGTACTTAATAAGGAAACAATTTAAACTTTCAACGGTTCCATTTAAGCCATTACGCTGTTGTTTGCGAAGTCATAAACTTGTTAATTGCCATGTTTGAAAATTCTGCAAAGATCTATTTTTAAACTTTCGCGTGATTTGATCCGTCAATCAAATCGTACTTTGTTAATGGTTTCCTCGCTGATTTTGTTGAGATCACTTCGTGTGTATATACTAAAACAATTATTCTTTTCAATCTCGGTGAATAGTGGCTTTAGGGATATTTACCTCGCCGCTTCGCGGCTCGGAAAATTTACATATAGCACTATATAGCACCTACACTTAAAGTGTAGGTGCTATATAGCTGGAAATTAAATTCCCAACAGCTTCTGATATTTCGCGCGGTCGCGGAGCCGCGAAATCCCGCGAAATTCGGTAGAAATCTTATCAAATACATGTCTGCACAACATACTTGAAACTTATTTCAGCTATTGGGGCTATATACTTGCCGTAAACTTGCAAATTTATGTCAGAACTTCGTCACTGAAACGTGCAAACAACATCCCGAAACTACCAGGCGTAAAATGTGTTGCGAAAAACTGGGCACTAGCCATGATGTTAAAGGCTTCGCCATTGGTTCATTTCCGGAGCGTATTGTTGTTGAAAGAGCAAATGATGATCTCTGTTAGAAAAACGTTAAAAACGCTGGTCTGATCAGCGCAAAGCTGATTGATTCCTAGCGAAATTTGCCTTGAAAATAACGACAAAATCGGCCGTTTTTTACCGATTGCTTTTTGGTGAAGTTTGCCCCGAAAACCCCCGCGAAATTACCGCGAAATCGGCCGATTTTTCCGAGAATTTGCTCCTAAAAAGCCCGCGAAATTTGACTTTTTCTTCCGCGACCTGTCAGAAGCCCTGCACTTTGTAGGCAGAGCGAGGATTTGAACTCGTGCTACCGCCTTAAAATTTAGCCCCCTTAACCACTGGGCCAAGCTGCATAGAGAAAACATTACGGTAACTTTAAATACCATCATTGCGATTGTATTGAGGTTCCTGCAGTAAGATTTCCAGGCTGTCAGCAGCTTTCTGGGAAACACTGTAGTCAAGAAGGTCAACATTTACCAAACAGAACATCTGACCTCCACTGTCACCAAGGGCTCGTCGCCAAAGAAGCTCAATCTGTAAAGGAATCAGTTTTAACGCGGTTGTTGCCAATGGGACTTTTGAGAGAGAGGTCTACACATGCATTTTGGCCAAAATGTTATATACTGATAACGTTAATCAGTCCAGATTCAGGTCAGGGGCCCGGATTGTTTTACGTCGTAATTATGCTCTTTCAGCTCTGTTTACCAACAACAGACATATGAAAAAAGGCCGCAAAGATTATATGTGTAACGCGTTGAATCTTCTATGAAACACAAACTTCCTTAGAAAATATTTTACCCCGAGTAGCATGTCTCCTTCAACAACTTAACTAAGATTCCCAGGACTACACGAAATGGAAGTTCTAAATGGAGACGTGTCTTTTTAAAAAACCCTTACCTCTTCTGCAGTTGTATCAGAAGAGCATATCAACACTTCTTCAGAACTTGGCAGAGATTGTGAGGTGTCTTGCATGTACAAGGACAGCACCGTTCCTAGAATGTCATCTACAATGGGAATGTAATAATTATGTTACATGAGGTCGAATAAGCGCAAGAACAAAGGAAAGGGGTTAAAAAGCACAAACGAATTTGAAATATAGGTCTAAGTACAATTTTAACGACAAACCTTTGAATCAATAATTAAAGAAGAACACAATCCAAACAGTCATCAGAGGGAGAAAAGTAGAACGAAGGGGAGAGAGGAAGGAAGAAAGGAAGGAGAGACGAAGAAATTCAACGACAGAATTATAGAAAGAGGGTGGGAGGGAGGGAAGAGAAAGGCAAGAAAAAGACAGCGCATTTTATAATTATAAAGTTTCCCCCTTTTTCTTTACCTTTAGGAACAACCACAAGATTTGGCTTTCCGCGATTACGATATTTTGGGTGACGTCTTTTACGTTTCTTTGAACCTGCAATAATGAAACGAAATGTTTTAGTTTTAAAGAACCTATCTTCGAATTCCTTTAGGCCCCCTTATGAAAGCGAGGCGGCCAGTGCATGAACAAGAATTTCATTTGCACGTGAATGAAAAGTTATTTTCATACGATAGGATGAGAAACAGGACTCGCTTTAAAAAACGTGTCTGGCCATTTTGATAATTACAAATATGAGTGATAAGTGGACATTTTCTAAAGGTGAATGCTGAATCACACCTTGCAAAGCAAGCTGTCTTAGAACTTTTCCCAGCTCGTCAAGGCTTAAGAACTCCCCGCCTGCTGTCTGGTCAGAAGTAAAAGTAGTTTCCATGGGTTCTGGAACTTCTTCGGGCTCAATCATCATATCCGCTGCAGAAGAACTTAAAAGAAATCGAAAAAAGTCAAATATCCAAGAACCGTAAATAGTTGTAAATACATCGCTGGATTTCCCTATCTCTCATGCCATGATGGCAGTGCCACTGCTGGTCAAATGTAGTTTTCGAGTTTTGAGAAACCACACCTTAAGCCTGGTTTTCATATGTCGGAAATTTCCCAGACGATCGGGGATTTTACTTTTCGCCGACCATCCCAGAGTTTGCCGATATATCAAATAATCGCCAGAAGTCTGTCCCAGTTCTCGAGAGACGCCATGTTTGTTTGTGATAGGGGGACTGGAGCCTAGCAATTTAGGGGATTGGTAATGACCGAAATTCATCGCTGACGTCCCCCGACGGTACAAATTTGAGTTTCATTTGTCGGGAATGATCGCCGACCATCGCAGAAATCTGGGACGCGTTGGGAAAATAGAAACGCTCCCGATTCTCCAGATTTGTCCCCGTCCATCCCAGACGATCGGCGATGTCTATCATTTCAAGTTTTCAGTAGTAGGCAAAATCTGGAACAGTCGGGAAACAGTAAAATCCCCGATCGTCTGGGATTTTCCCGACATATGAAAACCAGGCTTTAATATTAGCAGCGTGATCACAACATGCTATCTGTTCCTCGATGGTTACAGTAGTAGGAAATTTAAACGTCGTAAGATAACGTTTGATTAAACGAAGAAAATTGTACCATCCGTTTTCGCCTAAAGTGACAAGAATGTGCTTTTATTCCCAATTTGCCTTTTCAAACGTGGAGAAATAAGAAAGATGCTTATTGGTTCAGTGACACAGGTGGCTCGAAAGCAATCTGGTATGTAGTTCGGGTGTTCTACCACTGAGCTACAGGGGACTCGTGGGAGCTAAGGCCGCTTAAATAGTTTCATGTGTAGATTTATATAAAACATAAAACCTAACTCACCCTTCCTCTTCTATAGATGCGGTACTGTCTTTATCGATAAGTGCCAAATATCTGGGGTCACGAAGGGCTTCTGAGTAACTAGCATCAATTAGATCTTTGTTCCCAGCGTTTTTTACACACCACACAAAGAGATCTAACTCGCTGGCATCTTTGCATGATATCATTGATGCAATGGCAAATTTCTCAGTCTCTGAGTAACCAATCGATTCCAATTTTGCTACAAGCGTTTGAAACACTTCTTCATGTGATGATTTCGACCTCGGCTGGTGCAATAGAATGCTGGGTTGAACTGCGCCGGTCGCACCATACGATCTGACGATACTGTCGCCGGTTTGTTGGCTGCAAATTCCACAAGAGATAAGTACAGATTTAAGGATGGCTGGCTCAACCCCAGGTAAAACACTCTCCAACAGGTTATAAACCGCAAGAGGAATGTTATCGACAGCCCTGGGACCTCTTCCCTGAACAACAGCCAGCTGTTTTCGAAGGAACAACAACTGACGGGTGGTGAAATGATTCAGTTCATTGTACAGAATACGCTTCGTATGCAGCTCTTTTTTCCACGACTCAAGACACTGCTCCATCTGGGCACTTTGTTCTTCCAAATCCTGTGTAAGGGAGCGGTTGGTAGAGAGCCGTGTACACTGAAATTCATGCCTCCAACGGAGATGGCTTACTTCTCCAGCTTTGCAAAGAGCGATGTACACTGTAGCAAGTCGCTGAACACATTGCAGGATCTGTTAATTCCGAAAGAAAACAAAAAATGAAGAACCTTTAGAAGAAAAAGTATAACGAAAGTGATCAGTAATTCCAGGAACAACTAAATAAACGCTGTGGGCTATCCTAGATGCCGATTGTCACAATCCATTTAAGGAAACCATGTACACCTAACACTTTACGTTCAGCTGTAAGCAATTGTAACCCTATAAGATTAAAGTATCCTCGAGCCACAAAAGGAAACGTCAGGCAAAATATCACATCTATTATGTTGCAGAAAAATTCACCCCATATCGCATTTAAACCGTTTCAAATTTAACTGACCAGACTTAAGAACTACCTAAGGTTGGACTTACATCAACAAATCGGTCCACGTCTTCTTTTCCATGTGAAGCTTTGGCCGCAATAAGCATCAGTTTACTTTGTAAATCCTTCAGGTTGTCAAGAGTGAATCTTTTCTTATCTGGGACTACCGTGAGTTCAATCACAGCATCGAGTGACAACGTTTCCATTGACGTCCAGGCATCCTTACTGGGACAACCAACACGGTATACACCCTTTTCATTAATAGCTTGAGCTTCCATCAGAGAGGACATTGCTACTGAACCATGAGACTTTTTTACCCCCTTCAACCACTCTAACTGGTCACTTGTGGCTACCTGCATAAGGCCAAAGCAAGCAAAAAGACAAAGAAATAAGCTGAATTACTACATGTGGAAGTTAATGGTAAACAATGCAAAATTGGTGATATTCATATGTAGAAGTGCAACCGAAGTTTCCTGAGTAGTCCCGTTGACAAAGCATCTGAATACAGCCCATTTCTAAGTTACAGGCAGCCTCTCTATCAAAGCGAGGCCTGGTAGACAAGCGACAAGCTTTCAGATAAAAATCAGCTTAACCTGCATTTGTAGCATAACTTCTTTTTAAACGAAAAGATGTGCACCAGTACTCACTTTGAAAAAGAGGCTTAAGGGATTACGGAAATGGCCTATTGTGAAGTTTAAAGTAGTCATCTTTTGTGTGACTGTCCTGTTTACATTTTCATTTAATTTACCATTTAGGTCTGTCACTCAATACTGAGCATTTCAGACCGCTCTAAAAAAAAGGGAAAACAAAAGTGACTGAAAAGGCGCTTATGAGCGCAAAGGAGTAAAAGTGTTGATAAATGTTTGAAATTGCATTTTTTATAGCAGCCATTGAATTGGACTAAGCTGTATCCCTTGGGAGTTCATTCCATTCTGTAATTGTCCTTGGGTAGAAGGAATACTTGTAGTAATCCCTAATGGCTGTCCTGCCTGGCTGTCCTGTTAAAGAAGACTTAGGAAATATGGCATTTTCACGCAAATCTATCAGACTATGAACAAGGACCTAACATTTCATTTGCAGCAAGATAGCCAGATGCAATCACAAAATTCTTGACTTTACGTTAGTACGCTAGGAGGTTAAGGCGGCAACATCAACGTAGAAAGAATTAACTACTTAAACGGAATTTCAAAATGATCCAAACATACCACTAAGTACAGAAGTACTGGACGTCTGATATTTTACTTTTACTTCTTCAAAAATGTACTACTTGGAATATCTGTATTACCCTTTCAGGTAAATTAAAATTCCATTCCTAAATAACACGCTATCAACCAAATAGATCGCTACTCAGAAATGATAGGTTCAAGTCCCATCACATTTGCGACAAAATGAACATTTTACCTATTTCGCCATACTCTATGTTAAACAAGCCTACCAATTTTTCTGGGAGGGTGGGGTCAGCATCCACAGCATTCCAAACTGGTTCACAAGCTCTCATCAGTTTCTCAAATCCAAAGGTAGGTTTCAAATCAAAGATGAGGGGGGCAAAGCCAAGGCAGCTGGTATGTAGACACGTGATCTTGTACGTTTCCATGTCTGCCTCCCCAGCTGAGATTATCGCCAAATCCACAAGGACCTTGAGTTCTTGGGGGCCTAAGAAAGAGTTCGACAAGAAAAGATAAATGCGCCGAAGTATTCTCACATACTCTATTACTCACAAGATCTTCTGAAAGAGCTGGACGGAGTCGGGAAAGACGACGACGAGAAATGGGCCTATTTCATTTGGGGTTCCACAAGCTTTTCCCAAGGCGAAAAGTTCCAGTCACGGCTAAATCCAGGCCTTCTGTTGGATCAATCGCCGTTTAAGTTGTCTGCCGGTCTGCGTCTGTCTCAACTATACCTACCTAACTATCTATATATTATAAGCTAAACATTAAGTGACTATCATGATTAGTGGTAGCGTTTTTAATGAGTCAGTTTTGAAGACTCTTTACGACAGTCGAGAATCCAGTAAGGATGGTAAACGCCCCCAGCGAAATGCCGACAAGTAGTGGTAGCAATGGGAACTTTGGCTTAAGAGGGTCGGACCAACAACATTTTGTTTCTCTCTCACTGTTTGCAGAACAGGGGTGACCAGTATACGTTGACTTGCTTAGTCTATAGTTCAAACATTGAATATCAGGAATAGAAGGTCACAATAAAAGGTCGAAACTCATTGTCCTATCAACGCTTATGTAGCAACACAGTTTAGACATCGTCGCGTCCGTCTCTTTTCAATAAACGCACTTATCTTAAGTGCAATGTGAAAATAGCTAAAGTAACCGCAAATTCTACCTTTGATCGTTTCCCTTATCCAAGATATGAGATCTTTGCATTTAGCAACAGCAGCAAGACAATCTGCACGCTCAGGCGTTATCAGCGACAATAATCTGCCTGCATGTTGTAAAGCTGCATTCATGGTCGTTAGTGGTTTCTGTTTGAATTCCTTGGTCATCTGTGTAAAAAGGGTAAGAAAATGTTAAATATTTTACCATAACAAGTGACATGAACCAGTCAGGCGTTAAAATGCAAGCAGGAAATTCCAAGGTTTTCCACATACGGAAGAAAGTTCAATTTTATTAAGAGAAGGTTAATATGAACCTGGTTTTGTAGATCTTTAACCAGCTGAAAATCTCCTTGAAGGTCCAAACTCTCTTTAAATTCTAAAATGTTACCAGCGGCGTCAGCGCAGGTTTGCAATTTGTAGTATTGACTTATCTGCTCAATGCGCTTGTCGATTATCGATTCGCGGGCTGCTAATTTAACGCCATTTCTTGAGGTGATAAGCTTGAATTCGTTAGCGAGGTCTTGATTGCTATTGAAAACCGCAAAGAACTTGTCAATCTCTCCGAACGAAATGGTACAGCTCAGAAAACGATCTTGCAGCGACTGCAGCTGTTTAAATGATGGTGCCCATACCAACTCTTCAACATCGTCGACATTTAGTAAGCCTTTATGTCCTTGCCTTTGTGCAACGCGTGAAAGTGCCTTTTTGCCATTTTCAATCCAAAATCGTCGAAGAAGTGTACTGTTGCATAGTGTGCTGAGCTCAGAAATCATTGCCTTTGCCTTAGGCGAGAGCTGAAAGAACGTCACCACTGGGCGCACTTTACCATTAACAACTGTTGACCGTGCCAGGTCTTTAATCGGCAAACAAGAGGCGTCCACTACAGTTTTCCTCGACAATTCATCTACATTTACTAGAAAAAGGAGAAAACCAAGATTTAATCTATAAATGCCCCATTAACGTATCGAGCGTAACGTCATAGCTTATGATATATTCTAGTTGTAAACGGAAAGTGTAATTTGTTTACCCACAAAGCACTTAGAAATTTTTAAGAACTCGTTGAAACGTGTCTGTGCGTTGACCAGATGGAATTGGAATTTAGTGTTGGTTTTTAAGGAGTGGGGAAAGTCGGAGTGCCCGGAGAAAAACCTCTCGGAGCAAGGGAGAAAACCAACAACCGGGCCACATTGGTGGGAGGCGAGTGCTCTCGCCACTGTGCCACCCTTGCTACACACTTTGACTCTGATGTCGAATTCCGCAAGGATGTCGAAACTTCAGCCGATGTTACCAACAATCCTATTCAGGACTACACTCACTAAAATGATCACATTCACCATATCTTCATATGGTTGGGAATCCGGAAATCGTTAATTGACAGGAATTCAACCGTTTCGCCTTTGCCGGGTTTGATGTCATCCCTAAGATTCAACTAGTACATAGCTATGGTGTATAAAAACCGCGCAACGTTCGTTGTTTACCTTGTGTGATGAGCGCACACATCCTGACAAAGGAACCAACTTTCTTTCGTTCTTCTTGAAATGCAGTTAGCTCGATGATACGTTGGTTTAACAGTTGTTCCAAGTATTCCTTACTCCTCTCTTTAATAATCTGTTCCATTTGTCCGCAAAGCTCCAGAAATCTTTCAGAGTTATCACTTATAAGAGTTAACATTTGAAAGGTAATAGATTCATCCTCTAGGTACATCACTGCAGCTTCAATAGATGACACAGCCTTCATCAAAATCTCCTGTCCATCTGGTTTAAGTACTTGGCGAAAATCAGACTCTCGACCTGATGAAAAGCAAAGAACGTCTCCTAAAACAAAACTTTCTAACTAACCCCAGAAACGATTCTTTGTAGTTGTCTTTATAATTTTGCAGCATCAAATGTATTTACAGATAAGTTTGTGTAGCATATTCAAAGTAATTGGTCAACTGTCAGTGTTTTATAATTTTATTCAACCGCGATTCATTTCTTTACCATTTATACTTATATTTTTGTAGCACTCCAGTTATAATGACGTCGTCATTAACACCCAAAAATGCAAACAACGGGCAAAAATAGCAGCATGCTTTTATTTCCTTTCTGTTCTCTTCTCAGACAACAGTCATTTGCGTTTGAAAATTGCTGGAGCAATGAGAGACTTCACAGCTTAACTGTTACTGAAGAAAAGTGAAATTTAGCTCTTTATCTAGGATCCAGGTCCCTTTCGATATGCCTCTAGTTCTACTAGGTGGGGTACCTCCTTTTGAGTGAGCTGCTTCCTACCTCCAGGGGGAAGCATATATCCCAAGAACCTGACCAAATCGTTATTTAACAGAATGGGAGCTTGCTGTCATAAAACGCCCCAATGATAAGGAATCTCGTGTTTTGCCACGAGCGAAATGCTTGATTGATATCGCTTTAAGGTTTTCTCCGTACAAAAAGGGCAAAATTACCGTGCTTTTAAGCTTTTAAACGCTAGCTTTCATAATGCTTTCTTCTTTGAATTTTTTCTGTTGAAACGTTGAAATGATGTTGGTTTATCAACCAAACCGAAGGAAAACACAGGTTCCCCAGAGGAAACACAGAATAAAAACAAAGAATTCGTACAGCACGGAAGTCCAGATAGAGCTAGATCATGCAGAGCCTTTTCATCTAGTCACTCCAATGACGTTTTCAGAATAAGAACTTTTGCATTACTATGCATTAGAATAACTACGCAGTTTTTGTAGTTACCTCTCTCAAGAAATCACTAATATGTTTATGCCTACAGAACTCCTTGAACTCGACAAATTAGAAAACAACATACGATTTGCCACCTAATACAATAGAAACGTAGTCCCGTGTGACAAAAACCAAACTCATAAGCGACTACTGTAACTCTTTATAAGATGTAATAACACCTTACCTAACAGATATTTCAACCGAACACAAACTAAAACATAGAAACGTTCTTAGCAAACAACATGTGGATGTAAACGAAGAGTACACCAAAGTGCCTTCACACGTCTTATGGTCAACTTTGGCACCAATAAACGCATATACTGACAGTTAAATCGGACGCAGAAAAGGTCCTCTACTAACAGGGATTTCGCAAACGAATCCAATTATAGTCTTACCGAATCTCTGGAAAAAGCAAGGCCATAACTTCCAGGTCAGTACGTGCCGGAGAATCATTTTACTGGAGCAGGGAATGCCTCCTTGTGGTTTAGGCCAGCAATGGGTAAGCATCAGTGTTAAGAGTTCACCGCACTTTGAAGCTTGAGGAGATCCAAGGCCATACTCCGAAAGGTTCTTAAAGAGCTCCTCACGCTCAGTTCCCGTCTGAGAGAAGAATTGAAGTAAAATGGATATAAATTACGTTAAAACTAACATGTCACCATAATATAATGGTATGTGCCAGCCGATTCGTGAAATATCGTGAGCAACGTTCTTTTAACTGTTGGGTTACCGTTCATCCGCAGTAACCCTTAACCGGCGTACAATATACAGTCGAACCTCTCCGCAACGGTCACCTTTGGAACAGAAACAAGTGGCCTTTGTAGAGAGGTTTAAACAAGAGCCAATGTATGGAATGTCCACCAAAAAAAGTGGCCGATAGTGGAGGTCGAGTGTATATCGGTTTTAACGAAACAGGAGAAACTTTTAGTTCGTCTGCAGTTGTGTTTTCTGGTTTTCGTTCTCCCCTGCAACTGTCACAGAACCTCTGCTGCACTTCCAAACCAAAGTTTGCTTTCTTGGTAGTATTTTCAGCACATAATTCTCCCATGAACTGATGCGTATTTTCCAGCAAAACGACATTATAAGAAAAACTTGAGGATGAAACTAGCATTCATCAGGAAAGCTTTCGTTGTCACTCATTGTAACGAAATACTGTAATAGTCATTTGCCTCCAAATGAATTGTTAAAAAAAATGGTTTTCCCATTTTCTTTTTTATTCATTTATTATTTTTTTTGCAAAAATGAAAAAACACACTAAAAAAATAGTATGAAAAACTGTTAGATTGTTTTGTTTTTTTTTTGTGGATAGAGCTGCGCGCGAATCGGGGCCGGAGTCTGGATCGTAGAATTCCGAACCACTCGCGAACAAATCAGGACACGTGATTTAATGGCAAGAAATACAATACATTAAAAACTGTTATTATTCATTCAAAATATTTCCCCAATTCTGATTGGCTAAAAGCACACGCATAATTCACCACAACCAGTTACTGATGACCTAATTTGGAAGAATTTTGTGTTTAACGAGGAAATGACGTCAAAAATGCAGCCTTTTACAGGTTAATGCACCGTTAACCGAGAAGACCTGGGGACGAGATTGATTTGTTTTCGTTGTAAAAACTAAAATGGCAGACACTTCACTCGTTTCAAGAGTAAGAACTACAGCTGGAACTAGGCGAAATAATGGCTAAAAACATGGCAAAAACTGCAAGAAGGCAACTCGGAGGGTGACATCTGCTATTTGGAGAATATTTGCAGAGCTGGACAAACCTAAACGTAAACTATCAAAGATAAACTTAACATCGATGCAGGTAAGCTTGTTTTAGCTATGTTTTTTAACTAGGAATTATTTTGAATGAATAATAAAACAATTATTGAATTCGGCTTTCGTATCATATGAAGAATTATGGAGATCTCGGAGGGTGAATCCTTCATAAGATACTCAGCCTCATTCATTAATTGTTAATTCTTTTCTTCTTTCACAGTTAAAAGCGATTTACCATTACCTTGCCTGAGTCAAAATCACAGTTCAAACACTTAGTGAACAAATAGAAGCGAAAAAGTTCATTACACGTTCCGCTGACGTAAGCTTCAATACTTTACAGACTGGAAATGTAATAAATTTGTTCGCTGAATCGCTCAGTTTTCATCAGTCGCAAGTGCGTGGTTGCAAAGCAGTCACGTGACCTTAGTTAACAAATCAATGTTGGCGATTTTACTGAGTAATCAAACACATTTTACCTGGAGCATACCCTCCACTTTTTGGAATGTCACTTCAGACACCAAGTCTTGTACACATTTGTGTTGAGCATCCATATTAGTTTTGCTGAAGACTTCCACTAGACCGTTACTGTCACTCTAAGAGTCAGGAAAAACCAATCCATATTAACCTGTTTTTATCAATAAAGTCGACACCTTAAAAGACCAATAGGACCAGTTCATAATTTTCTTGCATACACAGCCAATTCGAGGCTGCAAAGTATAATGCACTGGAAATGCAGGTACCACAGCTAGAGTAAGGAGGTTACATTATAACAGCTTAGATTAAATTTCTTTCATATAAAAAATGATTGTAACCCTACCACTTCCAAGCGCATTTTCAACATCTCTAACAGGTGGCCTCTCCAAAGCTCTTCGCATCTTTCATTTGTCCATTCCACAGACAGCAGGTCGGTCCAGACCTACAAATCCATCCGTAAAAATAACGGGTAAATTTCTTGTCATGACACCTATCTATCCCGTAGAAACGCCAAAAACCAGACTGTAGTTGGCCTTTTCTTTGCCTTTTTCCTGGCCTTTACCTAGCCTTAGGGCGGCCTTAAGCGTTTTTCTGGTATATATAACGGTTTAAAAAACTCTTCCTGTTTGTTTTCCTCCACGATAATCAGCGCTCGGACATTTAATTCTTTACAACAAGAATCAAATTGTAAATTTCGCTTTGAACGAATAAATGATAATTTCATAATGTTAAATGTGTTATATTTTTAAATATACCTTAAGTTCTTTCTCTGTTTCATCTTTTAGGTAGCAAGGAATTTCACGCAGCAAGTTCTCCTTCAACCACTTATTGATGATTTCAAAACAGTCCGCCACAAATTTCTGAACTTTATTAAACGCTTCCTCTTCTTCCTGCTCTGTCACAGCGGTCTTCAAAAGAATGGAGATACAAGATTCAAGGCTATGTAAACCATCACGCAGCACTTTCATACTGCATTTAGAGTTGCAAACAGCCCTTAGAATGCGTAGGCAGGAAATGCAGCAGAGAACAACTTCTTGATTCCAGACGACGTTATCACCTGGGACGGAAAACCTATTGAAAAAGAAATTAAAAATTTTACGATGGATAAACATAGGAACTTACCAATCACTCCTTTTTTAAAAATACAGTCAATTCTCTTTAAGAAGGAGACCTTCAGGACCGGCCCAGACTGTCTGTCTTAGAGAGGTATCCGGCTTATAGAGGGTCAAGCCGGGTAACGTGACACCAGTGAAAACGTAAGCTGAACCCATGCGCATTGAAGACACGTCTGTTTAACCTGTGCGAAACAGCTAAAACTGGAACACTGGAACAGAAAAGTGGAATCATTTTCTAATTAAGAAATCAAACGTTTATTACAAGCAAAAGTTCACGGCTTCGAGGTCAAAAAGCGTAACAGTACACACTCTACGAACTGGAGGAAGACTACAAAATATAAGACATTTTGCAATTTACGGTGACATAGAGCACCTACATGTCGATGATTTTGAGGTATTTTTTTACTGCATAGAGCACTTCTCAAGTGTCCGTTTACGATTTCAGAAGTGTCCGTTGTCCGTCTTATAGTTGCAGTAAAATGACTCAAAAACGGCAGGGACCAACACGAGGTGTCCGTTAAGAGGGAGTTGACTATAGTATCACATGCTTACAGAAAACCTTTTTCATAACGAGTAATAATTTAGAGTGGCCTTCACACAAACGACTGGTTCTACTGGTTTGAAACCAGTTTGAAATTCACCAAGAAGCATAAATCAATCAGTCTTACTCTTTAGCTGGCATTTTATGGGCTGTCTTGAAATCCATCTTAAAGCTGGTGGCAACGGCCTCCCACTAGATGAAATAGAGAGCGTGAGATTCAAACAAAAATTAAACAAAAGCCATTACAAAAACTCTATATTTACACCAACTCACGTCGCACTGGCTAAACCGAAAGAGGCCATTACCAGACAAAGGCTTGAAAATTTTAGGATTATGTTATTTCCAAAAATTATAAATTACATCAATGCGGTAACGTCTATATTTCTCCGTATCTGATCTACTTAAATCTTAAGGATAATATATTTTAACCCGCCTACGCTAAAAAAATCAATGTTCAATAACTACAAAGTTATCGAACGCATAACTTTAAGCAAAGGCGGTAGTTCAGCAGTTTGGCTCGCTGTTTAGGGTGGTTTCCCCTGTTGCGTAATGTTAACGTTCATAAATAAAATAGAGGCAACGTGTGAAAGGTCGAGCGTAAACGTAAAAGTTGAGCCTTGCTTAACATTTACGTTTACGCGCGCCCGCGAACGCACCCAGAAATGAGATTGCTAAGTATTACATTCTATCGAGAGAGGATAATTATGTTTTCTTGCTTCTATAATATATGCTACATAAAGACTTGAAATAAAATAGAGATCAGCAACTTGCAGCTTATCGATATTTCAACTTGGACTAATTCTAAATTTTAAAGCTCGTAAAAGTGGTACCTCCTTTTCCGTTAAGTAGTTCTTTTCAAACAAGATCTTGGCAAGCGTGGTGTATATTTCAACGGATGCAAAAGCCCCCGAAGAGGCAATTTTACCAAACACATGAACAGGAACTACTAGGAGAAACGTCCTTCTAAATAGAGGATCCAGCTCAAATAAAGGAAAAAACTTTTCAATCCATGACGAAACGAATCTGGAAAACGAAAATAAATAACACAGTCAGATAACAAACTGCTAAGCCTACTAATAAATGAAGTCATATTCACATATTTTGCAAAGAAGTCCTCTATTCGTTCATTTTACTGCAGGAATATCTGTACCAAAACACAATAAATGAGGCACTGTGCCTTAACTGTAGTCTGCAAAAGTTAACTTTCATAGTAGTTTTTTTTTCGCTTCGCTACGCTATAACAATGGGCTAGTTTTCCCGACGCAAACTGAGCCCCTCCGGCTTGTCACAAATGCATTGCAATCTCTTATTTACACTTTCAACTTTCCATGGATCTGGCACCTCGAAGCGGCAGCCACCATTCCTATCGCAGTCACCTCACTACCACCAATACTACTTTGAAGACTAAATTCCGTTAGATACAGATTAAAAGTTGTCTCGCTGTTGCATGCACTGATGCAGATGGCCACATACGATGAAACTGAATGCACTCAAAGAATGAATGAATGAATAAATGAAAACTTTATTCACCAGTCAAAGTTTAAAGTTTAAAGTTTAATACTGATTTTTACCACTGAACAAAAAAGAAATACTACAACTAAAAATAACAATCATCACCTTAAAAAAAAACTATAAATAAAGGTAAAGTAGGTAAAGGAAAGCAATAGGGGTAAACTGAATTCCCACATAAAAACTGCCCTCAAAAACTAAAAGATGATACAATACAACAAGAACGCTCTTACAGCGGTACTCAGTCTCGCTTGCTTGGAGATTAGATCGAGAAGTGAGGAGGCGATTAATTCTACACGAAACGGGAATTACTCGCTAAAAGTTTCTTACATCCTACTTTATCGAGGTCGAGACTCTTCATTTGTTTCTGAATTGATTTAGTACACGTGTTAGCGACGACAGGAAATACGTCTGCAGTCGCAGGTTATACGCGTGTATAAATACACGAGAATTCAACGGCCTCGACTCCAGAAAAATTACATCATTGCCAGAGATCAAAAGAGTGATTTACATGACACGTCAATTTCAGTCATCTCCGAAAATAAACCGAATGCTCATCACAAGACCCATTTGCATACAGTGAAAGTTTACAACACCCGACCATAGTACAGGCGTACCCAACGTCAATTTCTGGAAGATATCTGTTCGGAATACGATTTGAGATCTAGAATTTTCGCAACATGTGTTGTAAAATTTCTTGCTTGCCTGCCTCTCCTAGGATTTTCGAACATCTGAAAAATGGTATAATTGCCCATTTTTAACGGATCTTTACCCTAAAAAGTTCACCTAGAATTTTCGAGAGCCTTTTTTTTGGCTGAAATTTTCGAAAAGGTAAGTTTTGATCCCCATAATTTTCGGATCACTAGACCTTCAGCTAGGAAATCCGAACAGATGAAAAATTTTTAGGGATAAAAATATGCCTGTATCCACCGTTTAAATACTAAAATACGTTCAACATGCTATGTTTAAGTGGTTTGGAACTATATTCTCGTTGGGTGCCCCTGATCGCAGTTTTGCTAATTTAGATTCTTATTTTTTTTCGACCACTCAGTAGTGTTCATTTGTTCCAAAGTAATCAACGCTTTCAAGCGATAGAATTTGTGGACCGAAACGTTTCGGAAAAGATCTAAATTTAATCTTTCCTAAGCTTTCTTCACAAAACATGCGGGGCTTCGATCACACAACGATTCTTAGTCCCAATTTCCACGGTCTCCGCAAGGAACGCCTGGCACAATGACCCCCCTTTTGTGTCCTAAATACGACGAAAAACGCGTTGCAGATTATGAGTCTTGCTGCCTACGCAAGCGAGACTAAATAGAATATCTAATATATAATTGTACATTTTATGAAAAAAAAAGAAAGAGGAACTGCTTAAATGATTAACAAGAAAAAACATCAAATATGATAAGAAATAATAAAATATGACTAATTACAAAAATAAGTATGAGTAATCAAGTTTTAAAAGAGTTCAAACTGGAAACTGACATAATAGAGTAAGGTAAATAGTTCCGGTCATTAACGTAACGGTTAAAAAATGAAAATTTAAAATAGTTGTTCTTGCTGCTCTAGGCCTGACTTTAAAGTCATGGTCACTTCTAGTTCTTGTCGGGCCAGTCAGATCCACATATGTGGAAATATGGTATAGTCAACATCAGAATTCCCTAATTTCATACCGCGCGGGGACCTGGCACTACCGTATTTTCCCAGACTCTTTGAACAGTCCAGTTTCAAAATGGCGGATGGCTGCGGATGGTCAGACGTCAGAGTAAAAAGTCGAAAGAAGGCATATCTTTTGGACGAAATATTGATCAATGCTCGCTCGGAGAATCTGCCTAAACGTCGCGAGGAAAAGCTGCAGTATTTGCGCAGTGGCCTAAAGCTAAACTTATTCGGCGAGAAGAAAACGCTTGTTCAATCTGACTAAAGCCAGCACTCGGCAAGTGCAAGCAATTGCTCAATGAATAGGTCGCTCGAACCCAAGATTGTGAAGATTATAAATTTGTAAGGACACAGATGTTATCGTGTACGTACCGATCGTAACCTAAGCATGCTGGAGGAAATTTTAAAAAGCAGTACTGAAGGGCTTTGCTGGATTATTCCGGTCGAGAAGAGTAATGTCCATGAAAGGTACTGAGTGAAGAGAACTTTCTGGCGTTATGTATGTAAAAGCTAGTGTTCTTAAATCACATGCAGGGACAATAAGAGACTGGTCTATATTCAGTGCATTTTGGCCAAAGGGCAGATGTACGTTGCATTCTTGGTTACGATTACAAGGTGATTGCCCAAATGGTAAGCTAGACTTGCCTACAAGTCGACCTCAATTTTTTTTCACGAGCGCGAGGCGCGAGCGGTAGATTTTTTTGGAAGCGGAAATGAGAAGCGAATGACTTATGAAAGTCTAGCCTTTCGTCTTAAAATGGAGGAACGGACTTGACTCTGTTCAAACCCTTATGGTAGCATCTCTTTGTCTTCTTGAAATGCCGGAGATACAACCGGTCATTCAGCTCAACCTTTCGCATCTGGGCCTCGCAACTATTCCTGAAACAAGACTCCGCGGAATTCCAGATCTTCATATCGACAGCTATACTAGTCAGGAGATATTTAGCATCTTGTGACGCCTTCATAAGATAGATCCACTAAAAATAAGAGCCCTATAGGCGCCTAAAGACTATTTCTAATGATGGGTTAAATGAAGTTTGCTATTGTAAATGCTTTTTGTGTTTCATAAGTAACTGGTTCATCGTTGAAAATAAACTTAAAGATTTTTTACCTGTTTTCCGTCCAACTTCTTTCTCTCACGCATTTCGTTTCAAAGCCAGTGGCACCCCACCAGGTCTCATCGTTACGTTTAGGTTCCTCCATGAGCAACACATCACTACTAAACGGTTCTGATGCCTGGGTCAGAAAATGGACCAATGGTACGGCAAACAACCACTCATGAAGGCTATAATATTCCTTGGCAGCATGCCTACAAATTGCCTGAATGGCTTCACCCAGCTTCCTAGCATAACATAAACGGACACTAGTTTGTTTCCATACATGAAAAAAACATAAAGAACATCATTCAACAACTGCTCGAGTGGATTTGCAAGTTATTAAGTTGTAATCATGCGGTAATCTAAGATGGCGTGGGCTGAGTCGCTCCAACAAAGATCTCACCTTCTCATATAATGCAACAAAAGTTTAAAAAGAACTGAGGCATGAGATGCGCGTGACAGACCGATTGAGCGGGTCAGTCCGGCTAACTAGGCTGCTTCATCTTATATAAACAGGCCCTTAGACAAACTGAGATATGAGCCTTTCACTTTAGGTGTTTCGATACAGTTTTTCAGAGGCTGTACCGATATTTTTAAATCGCCTTAAAAGCGATTTTTTCGTTGTCCGATCGCTATAAAATTTTCATCAGTAATTGGCTATGGATTGAAATTTGTCAAAATGTAGTTTTAAGTAAAATCGATATTACTATGACAACAATAAACAAAGAACTTTGAAATTGATAAAAGCCGAATTTTGAGCGATCTAGACCAGCTACTGGAAATCTAACACTAGGAACTTAAAGTTTGGTGTTTAGCAAACAACCTCCGTAAGAAGTAAAAAATTCTGTATGTTTGAATCCGACTAAAACGAAAATATATTTCAAACCTTAAATTTTCAATAGTTGTGATAGATTATTTAATAAAAGCGTTATAAATGACTCAAATTATTCTTAAGTAGCGTCAGAATGCTGTTTAATATCATATTTCGATGCTAGGAAATTTTGGTGCATTTTCGTCCTGACTAACCCGTTTTCTCACTAGCTGTCTAAGTGCAACTTAATTCAGAATTTTGACTTTTAGCGCTTTTTGGAATATCTCTGAAACAACTCGAACATACTAAAAAAAAATTCGATAAAACGTGTTCGGATTTATCATATAAAATAATACTTATTGATTAAGAGGTGTCCTTTTTGTCTAGAAAATGTCATTTATGTACAACATAGAAAGCAGTTTTTACATCCCTCTGTGATTACTTTTTCAAGATCTACCTTACGAATTTTCTTTTTAAAGCTGTAAATTGATTCTGCGTTTTTTACATCCTTGATTAATTTAGACCATATTACTGAACCCACATATCTTAAGCTATGTCTGCCGTAAGTTGTTGGGTTGTATCGAGGAATAAAAAAGTCACCAGAATTTCTGAGCCCATAGCGAGGTTTATCGAGCTTGAAAATGTCATTTATGTACGGAGGGCATATATTGTACTTTGCCTTATACATAATTATGGCTATATCCTGCAATCGGCGACAGCCTAGTATCGTGAGTTTAGCTTTTCTCAAGAGCTCATCGTATGAACTTCTCGTATCGCAGTAGACGGCTCTTAACGCTCGCTCTTGTACTTGCTCCATCTTTCTGCTATCTAACGCCCGACAGAAATGCCACACTGTATGACAGTATGTAATTTGAGGCATTATGAAAGAAATGAAAATCTTAAGTTTGGCTGACGTTGTTAACATGTTTCAAAGCCTCATCAAAACACCAACCTTCCTAGATGCGTTTTTACATACCTCTCCAATATGCCTTCTAAAATTCAAATGCTCGTCAATGGTCACTCCCAATAATTTCATTTCAGAGTGACTCTCAATATCATTGTTCATAACATCAATTTTCATCTGTTTATTTTTATGCTTCGACCCGAGACTCATCGACTGAAATTTTTCATGATTACACATGAGTAGATTGTCCTTATACCAGTTTGAAATTTCCTTCCCCTCATGGTTCAAAATACTCTCAACGTCTTCGAATCTTTCCCCGAAAGTATTAGCTTGATGATCATCTGCATACATCGTTACACTACACTTAGGAACTTTAAGTTTCAATGTTTTACATGTAAAAGACGCAATAAAATTCTCACTGAAATGCACTAGTCATGGAGGTATGTATGGTGGGCATCATTTGGAAAAAAATAGCAAAACGTCAAAAAAGTGAATGCATATATATTGCATTACCAATATATATATTGCATTACCATTCATTCAAAACATTTCACCGTTTGTGATTGGCTCTAAACCCCCCCCCCCCCCCCCCCACCCCGGTTAATTCTTTTGATCTATAAAAATTTTGATAAAAGAAAAAACTTACTGCAAATTCACTTCAGGAAAGTGTGTTAAAAGTTTGTCATAGGCAGTGCAAGTTTGTCCATTCTGGTCTCGCTCAAGGATGAGAGATGGAAACAGCTTCGCATAATCCTCTCTATCCAGCACAACGTGATGCGTATGAATAACGTAAGCAATTGCCATCGATGAAACCAAGCGACGAATCTTTTTGTTTTCTTCTACGGCTGACTGAAGTGAGGCGTTTTCGTGAATCTTCGGTTGAAGGAATTTCTTCAAAAGCTAAAAGGGACAAGAGCGAAAGAGATAATCGAGAGAGAAACAAAGCACTAACACCAACTGGTTAACAAACAATCACCACTGCTTCAGCTAGCTAGAAAGCTAATTCTCTTCGATGTCTTCAGTGATCAAAGTTAAAAGACCACATATCGAAACCAAGGCCACGGCAGTTCCAATAGGGGACTTTCAAGGAATCTTTTAACGATACAAGCTGGATCTGGCTTCCAAAGCTGATTTACAATACAGCACATTCTGACCTAACGGCCGGACCATTAGAAGAGTGAATAGTGGGCGGGTGGGAAAAACAAAACAGAATCCAAACATGAAAAAAAAAACGTGAACAAAAAATGCATACAGCCAGAAGAAAAACACATATCAGCTATAAAAGAGAAAAACAACACAACAACAAGAAAACGAGGTACATATTGCGAACGGAAAAAAGAAGGTTACAAGTAAAGCAGAAACACTACCATCCCCTCTTCCCTTTCCTTATGGTAGGTCCCTTTACATACACATGTAACTAAGTTCAAAAGGTTAACGCCGTTCACCAATTAAACATGAACATGTACCTATCCGCATTACAACTACTGTCCTCCCTTATTATTCCCTGACAGCAATCCCTGGGACATCTTAGAGTTGCACAAAAGATTGACGTGACTGACATCAATTCTATCTTTGCTAACTACACTTGTAATAATGTAAGTACATACTCCACTGAAGTCATACGATAGCGGAACATTCCTTTTCCAGTAGCCATGCTCTTCCACTTGTGTTTGAGTCATACAATGAGCTAAATCGTCGACAGCTGTTATTGCCTCCCAAGCAGTCATAGTTGTGGTTGTTTGGCCTACTGTGAATCCTTCCCAAAGAGGCAGCATTGCCCTCGTCGCAATGTTTCTGCCTTCAACAGGGTCCGATTTGTTCCAAAGTTTTTTCAAAAGGCTTTGTTCGCTAAAAATACCATCATCATACCGGTGCCAAACAGCTGAAAAACAGAGAGAATCATTTCTTCTATAAATAGAGACTAATTAATTTAGAACTGGTGAGCTCTTGTCTTTGTAAAAGAAGAAAAAGCTTGATGCAATCACAAACGTGAACTTCTTGAACTGAACTATGCCGATGCAATCATCTCTCAAAGTGATGAAAATCGTAGCCTGCAAGTATTAAAGCTCTCCATTTGGGGGGTATTGAGAGAGTCACACGCGATCGGTACGCAAAAGGGAACTCGAGAGAAAGGGGCGAGAAAAGAAAGGAAGGGCTCTCCTCCTCTCCACTCCTCGCACGTGCGTTCCCTCGTGGCTCGCACCGCTTGCAAATCAAAATAGTGGGCTCTCTCACAGGCTATATCATTTTTCAGTATTCGTCCGTGTTCACTATTCGGTAAGCCAGTTTAAGTTGGAATTCTGATTTCGAGTCTTCACTCTGCAGCAAGGTTGGCGAGTTGATATTCATTCCACTACAACAACTTGTGTAATATGAGCGTTGTTGGCACTATTGCACAACATAAAGATTTGTATGGAGAGAAAAACGATTATTATTTACCGAGACTTACAAAACACGGCTTCCCTTCGTTTCGTTTTTCTCGCGTGGTCCCCGTGCCGAATGTTGTTTTCGGTTGAGCAGGCGTTTGTGGGGAGGGATGAAAAACGAGCTCCCCTAAAAACGCCTGCGTGGGAGGCTAACTATTCCTTCACATTTACAATTAATCCACAGCCACGACGCCGAAGTTTACGCTCCATAGCGTCTTGTTGCCTTTAATTTGCCTCCTGGGTCTGTTGTTTGACTATATATTTTAGCTGATATTTTGAGCGATTTTCTCGTTCTAGCCATGAGTTTCGTTGATTCTATTTTTTCTAATGGCTTTGTTGTTTTGATATTTCTATAGTGTTTGTTTTGCAAAGTGAATCCCTACACTCTAGTCGTTAGTATTATTGGCTCTATCTTGTCGCACGGCAATCTTGTTATGTCCATGCTTTCAGTTATTTTATTGGTGGCCTTTATTTGAGTTTTGTTTTACTCTCAGCCATGTGTTGTGGTCTTATTCGGCGTTGGTTGTCTGTACTACTATCCCCTATTTTTACAGGTTTTAGTTTTCGTTGTTAGTTGTTCTTTCAAAAAAAGAATAAAGAGTCATTAGAAAAATTTCAACTTGTTAAGGACAAAAATGTAATTACCTCCTGACTCACGCCTGGCCTTTGGAATTTGAAGGGATCTGTTGCATTTGACTCCAAAGCCTTCTAAGTGTTCCCACATATACTTGTCTTTTTTGTTTTCCTTCCTTACAATGTACTTGTAACGAAGTTTGCGAGAAGCGTACTCAACTGGTAAGTCCAGCTGTGCTCCAACCAGGATGAATTCATTTTCCAAATACCTACAGTTAAATAGAACCTTGTTAACTTCTTATTTCCTATTGAAATTCCAATACTATATTTTAACGATATGATGTTAGATAATCGTCTGGATCGTCTAAATCGCCCAAGAAGTCCAGGTGATCCGGACGATACGGACTTGCCTATTTCCTGTACCGTTTTCCACAAGTCCACACGGAAACGAGAAAAATTTGCAAAGTTATCAAGCAAAGTACTTCACAGCTAAGGTTGTTACTCTCACTGTTCAAAGAGTAATATATATAGCCAACACTCTGTTAGTTTACTAAACTTTTTGAAAGTTTCTTAAAAAGGTTCTAATAGTCTGGAAAACCGCTTGCTGAGACCGGTGATACTTTTGGCGTCGTTAACAAACATGCATGGTTTTAAAAAAGCGCGAAATGCTTTCAACAAAAGGAAGGTAATTATTTTAGCAAAACTTTGAAGAAAGTTACGTTAACTTATTATTGTTAAAAATCCTCCCAGGGTTTCCATTTAGTGCCTAATAACATAATACAAATAACACCTCAGACGCTTGACTGCGAACCTCAATTTTCACCCATCCGAAATGTGACCCATCCAAAATGCATTCACCGCGAAGCGAACTTTTTGAGGGCTGGGAACTAAGAAAGATCTGGGCGATGACACGGAAACCAGCCTTAAGGGGCTAAATATTAGATGCTCCTTTAGTAACGAAACCTTCGACAACAATAGACAATACTCAGACCAAGGATCACGTTAACAACTGCTTTTACAGAATGTAGAGGTACAACAGAATTTGGATTTTGAGCACAATAAGAAATTAAGGCAAGTAAAACGAATAATAAAGTTCGCAGTAAAGTTTGATAATCATGATTACCACTAAAATATGTCTTACAGTAATATCACCTCGACCCTGCAGAGGTACTCTGGCCATAAAGAGCACAGTTGTGTTGTTTCAGTTGCATCTATTCACTAAAGCATCCTTTTTAAATACTGAACGACATTTACTGTACCTTACGGGATAAACTTCAACAACATCAGTATTGAAATCTCCAAAGACAGGGCCACCAAACCTCATAAAGATTCTGTCACCTTGCTGAGCATCAAACTTGAAGTTAGGGGCAAGAACAGCATGAAAAAAGACCGTCATTTTACTCTTCTTGTTTCTAGAAAAATATTCGGTGTTGTCTGTATTATCTTGATCATCTCTATCACTTGTGCGATTATCATTTCCTTCCTTGTTTTTTGACGGTTGGCCTTGAGTTTGCTTATTGCTGCTGGGCTGGTTTTGTTCATTTTTCTTGACTGCGTTTTGTGCCGACGCTTCTTTGGAGGCACCACTTTCTTGTAATTGCTTCCTGTCAAAACAAGACCAGCCACAAGTTTATTTAACCATCAAACCAAAATAGCTGAGATAGTATTTCCCCAAGCACCAATGTTGCAAAAAATCGTCGTTGCGAATCGTCCTGTGTAACTAGGAAGTTTCACCTTGTAGTCTGCGAAACAACGGCAAAGAAATGTACAAAAAAGGGTGTGCACGTGCAATTTTTTTTTTGGCTTATTAAGCAACAATAAGGGCCTGTTTACGTGGAGGTGGGGGACCTCAGGTAGGTGAGGTGATTCGCTTAGGTGAGGTACTAAGGGCTAAAAGCAAAGGTCTCGTTAATATACTTATTGGTTACTCAAACAAAAAACAAAATTGTGTTATGCTAAACGGTGACGGTAACGAGAACGGCAAAAAAATCAATAGGTCTAAAGGCACGGTAAAACGGGCAACAAAAAACGTGCAACTCCTTTTGCAACATTGCCCCGAAACGAGTTGAATAGCGATGTAGCGCGTTTTACCACCCACGGAAAAAAAAAACCTTGCAACCTTATTTGTTGCAAGACAGGTTTGAACGTCCGTGGTAAAACGCACAACGGGACCATGCAGGCAAACCAGGTCACTGCCCTGGTTCGAGTCATCAACCCCTAAGACGACATTGTGAACAAACAATAGGTTTTATGAGCAAAACAACAGCTCTTTACGTGCATCACGCTTTTCAGTACATTTCTTTGACGTCTAGTGCACGACTACGACGTGACACCTCCTAATTCAACGTTTAATGTAGGACGTGAACATACGACGACGAACTGGACCAGGCTCTTTTTTAAACTAAACTAAGTTCTTACGAGTTCAACTCCAGGAGAATTCGCCGACATTTGACAAATAAAAAGAGACCAGATAAACGCGATAAAGTTTTAAAGGACGCTTATCTATTTTTTTAGCGAAGTTACTACCGTCGTCGTTGTCCCTTAAGAGGAAGAAAGCAGTTGGTATAATCCGAAAGTGAAGGCAAAGTTGTACATGTATCTATACGCGGTAGTAATAAGTTCATGTAGCAAACGGACGAAATTTCTCGTTATTGTCCGTTTGTTTGCTTTCTATGCTGTAAAATTGAAATTTCCAAAATAAAGTGATTTGAACTGAAGGAAGTACTCACTGCGCTGCTAGTCGTTTTTCTTCTTCTTTCTTCTTTTTCTTCTCTTTCTTTTTCTCCCTTTTCCTTTGTTTCCTTCCTTTATTCTTATTGTTTGTTGAAGTTGGTTGTAGTCCCACTTCTTTTTTGGGGTCCGAAACGACCTCCTAATGGAAAACAAATGCAAATTACCGGTCAGGAAAGGTGTCTTTCTTACTTTCTTTTGCTCATGCTGTTTTGTTGTTGTTTTTGTTGTTGTTTTTGTAGTTATGCAAATGATTGTCTAGTATGCTAGCAAATCTATACAAAATATTATCCTAAATGAAATTTATATTATTAACAAGAGCATCGTAGTAATAAATAGCCTGCGTAACAGGCTGGGGGCGCCACTTTTTAGGGCATGGGAAGAAATCACGAGGACGCGACATGATCGGCGCTTGCTACGCAGGCTAAACACAGTGTAATAAGTGAAGGAACTTGAGCTAAAATTACGTGGATTGGTACCTCTTCTCGCACATGCAAATGAGATTTTGTTTGTGATAGTTTGATGCTCCTGATATAACCATTTCCTTTACCAACACAGGTGGCGAAGATGGAAATATGTGCACAGAAAAAATCAGTGGACCAATAAACCCGGTTTTATTAACCAAAAAACCACACATGGGGCAAAGGTCGGCAAAGAAACAGAACTACGTTAGGGCAATTTTTTTCCATGTATTAATCACTGAAATTTACTTATAACCATAACGTAGACGGACGCACAGATTTAGAGCTTGGGCTACCTGGACTAGTTCCTTAAATTCAAGATTTCCCCTCTTTTGTACATAACAAAACATAATAAACTTCCAGTTATTTGAGTCTGAGGCCAAATCACCGTAGCACTAGACTGTGAGTATTTAACCTGGCAAGTCTAGTTAACACGACATTACCTCCTGGTCTGATTCGTTTTCATCGCTGTCATCATTAGCATCCCCATCCTTTTGAGAACGAACACCTCCTTGTTGTTTAGAACCTTCTATAGCATCGCTCTCCTCTGACTGATCCTTAGCGTCGCCGTCACCCGTCTTGACCGGAGCAGGATCTGCATCTATGGGACCATCGCCAACTTTGGAAGATCCAGGTACCACTTTGTTGTTGTCATCATCTTGTATGGTTCCATTTAGGTCAGGAGAAATGAATTTCAAAACACGGGCGATACGTCAACATGCACAAATAACAAGCAGTAATAGAGAGCTTAAGAATACGACTACCCACAAGGGGCTGCAGTGCCTAATGATGGATAGGCTTATACCTGTGACTAGACCTACCCTGAGGACCAGGGGGGTACTCTGGACTTCAAGGAACGGGGATAATGGAAGGATTTTTTGGGTTCGAAATTTTCAATTCCGGGATTTTTTGAGCAGGAAAACTTGGTAAGTATGTTTTTGGGTGGCTTTATTTAAGTAGGGATTTTGGGGTGGGTATTCAAAACCATCTGAAGATTCGTGGTAGGGACGCAGCGTATCGCGTCCACGTAGTTCTGCGAATAAAGTACAACCAAACTTTTCGTGTTACATCAATTTAAGGTTCGAAAATTTGGCGTCGGATTTTTGGGGGGGGGGGTTATTTTTTGGCCCAAGGATTTTACTGGATTTTGTTGCAAGCCCTAGAGGTTTTTGATTTTTGCCCCCATTCGATTATCCCTGTTACATGAAATCCGGAATACCCCTCCCCCCCTTGGCCCTAAGGCAACTGTTTCCCTCCTCAAGCCTAATATGGTCTACCGTAGGCAAGTGGGAGAGAGGCGATTCTCAGAAATGCATTGTAGAGCGCATTAAGCGCTAGTATCGTGGTCATTCGTTGTGCCCAACTCCGACCCCGCGCAGCACTGCCCTGCCTTGCTGCTGGATACAGATGAGTTTTAAACGAGTGGATAAGGACAACGAACTGTGCAACGCTTTCTTACGTTAATCCATTAGTCACCGCGCAAGTCACTTCATACTCATTTTTCCAACCCATCTCGAGTTTTCAAATCCTGTAGCAACGGACAAAAAATGAACGGGCAGCTGTGGGTAATAATAGCCGTAGCAACAATTAATCTACACTCAGGCAATGTTGTATTGACAAATTCTCCGCTGCCTGTATAAACGTCCGACTCATTCTGCCGTTGTCAGCACTAAGAAGACTGAGGTTCGGTACACTGAGCCCAAAAGCACGGTCAATGGCCCTGTACATTTATAAGTACTTTTGAAGCACATTGCCCTAAAATAGAACGTTTGAAATCATATTTTTGGACTGTTTACAAACCAGCCTTTCAAACAGCAAAGGCAGAAGGGTAGAGAGAATAAGTACGGAAGACAGTTGTGCACAAGACAGAACGCAAGACAGTAGGGCGGAATGCATTTGAAACCTGGAAGGTACATCAACACCATGAAAAACAGCTCCACCGCCTAACCCAATCAGCTTCAAAAATCTTCCAACTTCAAGCGGTGAGCCAAAATTTCGAACACTGAAATGCATGCCCATTACCTGGCCTGCCCAGTACTTTGCACCATCTTGATCTCTCACCTGTATTTACCAGGTACTTAGAAAGACGTTCACGGAACAACCGACACGGTTTTTACTGCACGATTCCGCGACACCCTAAAGTGACCCCATGGACGACCTACCAGACATTTGGGGGCAGATTACAATGGGCTCGGACAAAACAGTGCTGCTTCAATACTTGCTAATTACTGAAATTTTGTTTGTAAAATTAATGATAGTTTTTAAAAAGATACAAAGGTTGCAGAGTTGTCGGCCGCTAGGAAAGCTTGATAGTTTCAACCGAAAAACAACCCCTAGATAATTAAAGTGAACTTTGATGGACAAACACAAGTTTCGTATTTTGCAGCCTATTTGTAACATTGCTTGCTGTTCTTAGGTATTAAGGTGGCTCGACTGGATTTTTTGGGGTTGATACCTCCCAACTTTGAGCATTAACTACGTCGGCATGAGTAAAGATATGGAAAAAAGGTTACCACGACTGTATTATATAAAGATGAAAATTTCTTATGATCTGGGTTTTATTGCAATCGGAGTCGCCATGGCAACGTAATGACGCCATTACGTTTTTCATTTATCTTTGTGTTTCTCTGTTCCAGGAGTTTTTTGAAGAAATCGCTTAAGGGGGTATGTAGCTGCTATAATTGCCTCCATTATGGTATAGTTTGAACAAATTCTATGAGAACGTTTGCGGAATATTTTGAAATGTAGTTTTAAGAATAATAAAAACAGTGAAATAGCATGCTAGCTACACAATTCGCTAATATTTTAAGAAAATGATAAGCTTTGGGAACGAGGCTTCATCTCGTAGTGGTTTGATTCCATAGAAAACTGCATACGAAAAAAGAGGGGAATTGCTCTGGGCGATCGCGAGTAAGAAGAATTTTATTAACTTGCATTCAGCTGCTTTTGATACAGTTTTTGGAAGTAATTTGGTCCATGCCTAAAAATTTCGCATTTTTCCAAAAACCGCTCGATAAATTTTTTTATAAATTCAACAATCCCGAGATCAATCGTCAAGAAATATTCCCTGCAAGTCTTAAGAACATTGAAAATAGGGAAGGCTTTTAAATAAGGCCTCAAATATAACCAATTTTTCCCCCAGATTTTGTGTTTACAAGTGAGCGTCCTCATTATTCACTGGCATTGTTTTCAAGTTTCATAAGCACGTGCACAACTAGCAAAAGATATAAATTTGCATCAAAAAGAACTCTCGATTACTTTCCGAAGAAATATCCGGAGTATGCTAATATATAGTTGGCTTGTCGTCACAGATAGTAGTGAGAGCCGAAACGGTGAACGTCACGGCTTATCGTGTAGAATGGAATACTTAATTATCTTACTCGGGTTATAACATCACAGAAACTCTCACAAAGAGTTGCTCTGATGTTATAATGTATCATTAATCTCTTTACCCAGTAATTAGCATATCGCGGAGATTTAACCGAGGGTCCTTTTTGATGCAAATTCTATCTTTTTGCTAAATGTGCACGTGCTCCGGATATTTCTTCGGAAAGTAATCGAGAGTTCTTTTTGATGCAAATTTATATCTTTTGCTAGTTGTGCACGTGCTCATGAAACTTGAAAACAATGCCAGTGAATAATGAGGACGCTCACTTGTAAACACAAAATCTGGGGGAAAAATTGGTTATATTTGAGGCCTTATTTAAAAGCCTTCCCTATTTTCAATGTTCTTAAGACTTGCAGGGAATATTTCTTGACAATTGATCTCTAGATTGTCGAATTTATAGAAAAATTTATCGAGCAGTTTTTGGAAAAATGCGAAATTTTTAGGCATGGACCAAATTACTTCCAAAACCTGTATCAAAAGCAGCTGAATGCAAGTTAATAAAATTCTTCTTACTCGCGATCGCCCAGAGCAATTCCCCTCTTTTTTCGTATGCAGTTTGCTATGGAATCAAACCACTATGAGATGAAGCCTCGTTCCCAAAGCTTATCATTTTCTTAAAATATTAGCGAATTGTGTAGCTAGCATGCTATTTCACTGTTTTTATTATTCTTAAAACTACATTTCAAAATATTTCGAAAACGCTCTCATAGCATTTGTTCAAACTTTGCCATAATGGAGGCAATTATAGTAGCTACATACTCCCTTAAGCGATTTTTTCAAAAAACTCCTGGAACAGAGAAACACAAAGATAAATGAAAAACATAATGGCATCATTACGTTGCCATGGTGACTCCGATTGCAATAAAACCCAGATCATAAGAAATTTTCATCTTTATATAATACAGTCGTGGTAACCTTTTTTCCATATCTTTACTCATGCCGACGTAATTAATGCTCAAAGTTGGGAGGTATCAACCCCAAAAAATCCAGTCGAGCCACCTTAAATGTGGCTACTTTAACTTGAGAAATAAAACATAGTCTCTTCTTGTATAGGACAAGTTATTTATATAATAAGCTGCATGCAATTTGCAAGGCATATGTTACACTTTAATTTATACTAAGCAAGCTATGAATTTTTCCTCGATCAATCAAAGCAAATTTAATGAGTTGCTAATGGACTGGACAGTGTACCTGAAAAAAAATTAAATCCACATCTGGACGCCTTAGATAAAACCAGTAAGACAATTAGAGGTTTCACTTAGTCTACCTGATGGCTGGTCATTAGTTGCTTCTTTTTGGTTTTGCTCTGAATCAACACTGGCATCAGTGGGTGCTTTAACACATCCTTCACTAGCTTCATGTGGGACTCCCCCCTGTTGTTCATCTGCTTCCCTTAACAGATTAAGATTTTGTAAGGCAGCTGCTGCTCCTTCTGCGAGCTCGGGTGAGTTGGGTTCATCCTCAGCACAAAAGGATGTTCGCTTTGCTGGCTTATCTGAGTCCTCACCCTTCCTTTTCCTTTGCCTATCTTCCTCATCTATTTAGAGAGGGTGACAAAAACATATAAGAGCAGACAAACAAATATGTTGCGAGTAATATATGCAATGCACGCTTGCATACAGTATACATATACAACATATTTTGTTATCATTATGTAAATTAATTATTATGTACATAATGACATAAATCCAATAATTTACATTTTAGGGAAGTGATCTGATACAGTACCATCTCCAAAAAAGAAAACACTAAACCCGTCTGTCATAACTTACTCCAGTCCACCAGGACCAATCAAACAGAGGATAAAAATATAATGTGCATATTAATTGTACTGACTGCCTGTCTGTCATCTTAAATGCATTCTCAAGAGAACCAAACAGCCACTTCAGAATTAGCATCTACAGGAAGCCTGCATTATACAATTCTGAATCAATTAATTTAGACCATAATGCACAGCAGCATGCTCCAGCAGAATGACGTTTGTAAATGAAGGACTTTGTCCCCAGGGAAAGCTTCTTCTGATGAAACCACTAAAAATGAATCTCTCGAAAAAGAGAGAAAAATTCACCAGTTATGCACCTGTTTCTATAGAAGTCCATAATCCTTTGTAATGAACAATAGCACTGTGTTTAAATCTATTCCTGTTCCATAGATCAGAGTCAAGAAAGCTATCATCACCCAACCTAATTCTGCATATTTTTCCTTTTTTCATGTGAAGCACAGGAAATAGAAGCTGTCTTCATGCACGCTTATGAAATTTACAGAAGCTAGCAAATCCTTCTCAGTTTCAAGGCATATTTCATGAGGTCTTTGGAACAGATGCCAATTCGGGAGTAAGTTTTTATGTCCACATCTGGCCCCCATTAACAAAATCAGTAAGATGAATGCAAAGTTAATAGAACCAGCGAGAAATTCACTTAGCCTAGTGAGACTACACGTACCTGCAGGATGGTCATTAGTTTCTTCTTGTCGGTTTCGGTCTGAGTCAATGCTGCCATCATTGGGTGGTTCAATATATCCTCCAAGCTCACTACCTTCATGTAGACCTTCCATCTGTTGTTCATCTGCCTCCTTTGGAAGATTAAGATTTTTTAAGGCAGTCGCTGCTCCTTCTGTGAGCTCAGGTGAGATGGGTTCATCCTCAGCACAAAAGGATGTTCGCTTTGCTGGCTTATCTGGGTCCTCACCCTTCCTTTTCCTTTGCCTTTCTCCCTCATCTATTTAAGGAGGGTGACAAAAACACATTAGAGCAAACAAAGAAACATACTGCACTAATATAAGTGTGTATACATACAGGCATGTTTGCCTATATGCATATATTGTAATATTATATTTTTTTCATTATTATTATTATATTATCGTTATTATTTTTATTATTATTATATATTTTTATTATTATTATTTACAATTTGGGCAGTTTAAAATGTCTGGATGCTAGGTCCAACTAAAAATCACAAAGGCTAGGCAGCGAACCATGACCAACCTTTGTTTTTTTTCTTAAAAAGGTAATGATAGTTAATTAAAAATAATTGTTTAGAAATGTAAAATATCACTTTAAGCATCCTAACGCATGCAAAATTAATGTAAAATTACATTACTTGTAAAATTGATATATCTATAAACAGAATAACTAGCTCAAAGTGGTTCCCAAGAAAACCTGTGGGTCCTTGTCTAAGCCAGCTTAGTGCTCTTGGTCACTCCCAGTGCCAGTAAAGGGTCATCCAATGGACCTTTTATTAATTCCTTCTGTCTTTTTTACCGGATTTCATCAAGCCCTCCATCTTTTGCAAGGACTTTGTTGTTACAGGTGTAGAATCTGCACTGCCTAGCTTCAAGGTAGTGGCCACAGGCCAGTTCAGGACATAGCTCTCTGATTGCTTTGGCTAAGAGTTTTCTTTGAGCAAGGGTCACATCCAAGTATTGCAACACGAGACTCTGTATATGACCAGGACTATGAGAGGATTTATGTCCACTGTCTCTTTCTTTTAACATTATTGGTGTCACGCCAGGTTTTGAAGCCAAACATTGTAATTATAAAAATCACAACAAAAAAATACAGAGTGGATGCTTTAATACTTACTGCTCACTATTTCTGTTGCTCGCCTAGACTAACTCAAATTATATTAGTTTACCCTGCCATTTCCCACTCATTTCTTCCCTTTCCCAGTGTGACCAGTTGGATCTGGATGCTGTAGGTTTATATCCATCCCTAGCTCCTCTGCAAACTTTTGTGCATCGTTAACCAGAGAGTGCCTTTCAGCCTGGCCAGGCTGCTTTCTCTTCAATTAAACTCTCCAATTACAAAGTCCCATTGTAGGATCTGTGTTTCCATAGATATTCAGTACTATTATCTTTGTGATCTTATACTCTCCTTAATTAAATTCTCTGCTTTATGATTATCATTGTGAAAGGTTTGAACCCAGGAGTCATTTCAAAAGGTCGAGTTTGATCGTCCGGGTGAATGTAGTCCTGAATAGGACTGTTGTTGTTGACAGTGACTGACGTTTCGACAACCTGTGTGGTAGTCATCCTCAGAGTCAAAGTGAGTTGTATCACATCAGTTGATGGTATTATACTCTGGTTATATTGATCTGATTGGTCAATTATGTCGCGATGTTATTGGTCGTCTGTCAGTTAAGCCGTGATGTTATTGGCTATGAAGACTCGTAATCAGTGATTCAGGTGCGTTTCGATTTGTCTATTGTCGCAGTTAAACAGTCGTCTATTGTTAGTCAAATTGTCAGTTCTCCAGTTGTTCTCTCGTGCAAAACTAACTACGAGAGAACAACTGGAGAACTGACAATTTGACTAACAATAGACAACTGTTTAACTGTGACAATAGACGGATCGAAACGCACCAATCACTGATAACGACTTTTTATAGCCAATAACATCACAGCTTAACTGACAGACGACCAATATCATCGCGACATAATTGACCAATCAGATCAATATAACCAGAGTATAATACCATCAACTGATGTGATACAACTCACTTTGACTCTGAGGATGACTACCACACAGGTTGTCAAAACGTCAGTCACTGTCAACAACAACAGTCCTATTCAGGACTACATTCACCCGGACGATCAAACTCAACCTTATGATCATCATTATTATCATTATAAAAATTATCATCATCATCATATACATAATTATATTCAATTTGGATTTAACAAATCCAAAAATCAACTAACTGCAGTGTATTGTATTGCACAAAAACACCACAGTAAGCTGTACTTTCAACAGACAACCTTTAAGGGGTCAAGTGACTGCAAACTTGGTTATGATAAACTACATTGATCATAATAAATTAAAGTAGTCGTGTAAATTAAATTTAGACCAAGGACACGACAGACATAAAGCTAAACAGCCAATTGATGAACGGGACCATGCAAAATCATTAAATTCATCATGATGCATAATATTGATTGCATATTATTGTTTATTAATGTTTTGTTTGCCATAAGATTATACAAAGCAAAAAAAAAATCTAATTATTTAAACTCTCATGGCAAGGAAGCCCAAGAGAAGCCACCGGGCTTATAAGAAATGGGCTCCCTCACTTAGATAATTAGAACAAAATATTATCATAATTACACATGGGAAAATCAATGGCAGAGCTATAGTAAATCTTAAAATAAATATATTAGATAGTCGTACTAATCATAGTGCTAGGCTAAAAAGAGTGAAATGACAAAAAGAAAAGAAAAAAAATGAAAATAAAAGAGCAAAGGTAAAAAAATATATATATATATAAATATATATATATAAATTACTATTTTTGATAAGAGGAATGCTTTCAGCTTACAGCAAAAGGAAGCGGTACTTGTTGCATTTCGAATTTCAAAACTATTAAAGAGAGTTAAAAGATTTAGGACCTTGGAAACTGATGGAGAACTTTCTTATATTAGTCCTGCATTGTGGTAAATAAAAAAGCTCCGAACTTCTAGAGTTGCTGGAAAATGTAGTGGGTTGAAGTGATCAATGTAGCAGAGGGTAAAACATTGAAATCATCTTTCTGTTCAAATCATACTTTCATTTAATGCCCAAAAACTACAACAGAAAAAATTATAACCGTTCCGCTTTCAATCTGAACTCTGTACTGTAAAGTTTTGCTGGTTTAATAAGCTTACGGTTATGTATTAATTAGCTCAGCTCGTTTAAAGTTTAAATTCTTGTATTTTATTGTTAACCATCGAAACAACAAAACAGCCAAAATGGTTACTTTTTCAACCTTGAAGTTTGACACAAGTTATAGGTTGTCGCTACCTGCTGGTTACGGGTTTTGATGAAAAATTAATGCAAACATCTATATTCCTTGTCTCCTAACCCTAAATCCCTAGCCTGGGTGGCTTTATCTTCGTGTAAAAAGAAATCTAAATATGAGACAAATGCATATCGGACAGATAGTGATTTGAAAACGTTCATACTAGCAGATAGGCTGCCGTCATAATGACAGATCTAGATTGTATTCAACCTGGTATATCGGTACCCCGGAAATCGGCAATGGAAAAAGCAAGGGAGGAAAATCCACGGCCTTCATTAACCGTGAACCGCGTTTCTAATATCCATTGATCCATAAGCTGACTGGTAACCTACCGAGTGAATCATTTCTTCCATTATTTACAACGTTCTGACCTTTTTGAGTGGAGTCTGCAATCGAGTCTGTCGACTTCTCTAAAGCGGGTGGAGGTGATGTCGTTTCTTCTGCGAAGGGCAAGACCATAACACTGCCACATTTCAAGCATTTGAACGTTCGTTCTTGCACTTCTTCAAGGGCATCGCTCTCACAATGAAAGCATTTCATGTTATGTTTCTTTCGGGAATTTGCCTTTCCCTTGGACTTCGAAATATACGCATCTCAGTCAGGCTGAGACAGCTTAGTTCTTAGAAAGGCGGAAGTGGGTTTCTTGGAAGCGACGCCTGGGTGATCTCCCAAGGGAGAGCTAGAAGAGGAATTTATGCCAAGGGAGGTGGGTTTAGGGATAAGATATAACTGGACAAATAATTTCCATTAGGGGCCGAAGGGTGATTGACGAATCAATTTTGGGGATGAGGCGATGGATTTTTGCAGTTTGTCGTAATTATGCAGCCATTTCCGTACAAATGATTTCGCACAAAAAAGCGGGGAAGCGCAAAGCCCCCCTGGCCCCTCCCCTTCTGCGGTCCCCGAATTTCCCTGATTTTCAGGGATAAGAGGCATATATAAAGCCAGCCAGAAGCGAGCGACTGGTGGTGAACTGCAAGGGACCATGGGAAGGGTACGGACGGCATTTTCTTCGAGGAGGGTCTCAATGGGGTGGTAGCTTTTACGGTTATCGGCTAAAATTTTGGCTCTTTTACGGCTATCGGTTATTTTTTTTCAGTTACGGTTAACGGAAGTTAAAAATTAACTTCTTTTGTTTCAAAAAGTTAAATATTAATTAACCCGTACTTTTTTTGTATCTAAATCCAGATAAAGTCTTTGAATCATCTCGGGATGAAATAAGCTATTCTTTTGAAAATTTTTAACATTTGATAGATCACACTTTCTATAAAGTATTCCACTTCTAATATTATTTTACACATAGAAATGTCAATAGTCAATTTAAAAATAATCTTTGTGAAAAAGCAAAAGCAGACACGCAAACGCCCAACTCAAGGCCGGGGCGCGACATTCATTATAACAGAAATGGCCGTTTTCACACTAGAGAAGGATTATTCGTGTGAGACGGGTTATCCGTTTCATGATTCGCGTCAGATAGGTAATACGTCTTAATTTGAAAATGGAATAGTTTTAATTTTGAATGAACAATCCGCCTGACTTTTGAAGACGGATTATCCGTTCCAGATAGCCTGTGTACAGCCGCCCCCTCCCCCCAGAAAAAATCGGAGAAGGGGTGTCTGTGGGGAGGGCGCGACTGTACACAGGCTAGTCTCAGAAGGATGATCCATTTCTAGCTCTAGTGTGAAAACGGCCAATAACAAACATTCCCGTGTCCAGTGTTTTTAATGATAGCGAAGGACTGTACGGAACGACTGTCTGCCGTTGCCTTGTCCGTAGGCCGCATTATTTCGCGCGGCTAATGCGTTTCGGGTCACGCGGTCCGAGCGAGTTCTCCACCGAAATTCCTTGACCGAGATTGCGTGGGAAGACACAGTACAGGGACTAGGCATAATGTCTACCGTAGCGTCAGAGAAAAACAAGGAAATTTTGTTTATCGGCAACGTGTTTTACAAACAGTGACATCTCTGCGTGTTGTTTCACTAGTGTTTCGAGGGCACGACCTCCAGAAAATTGCAAATATTAATCCCCAGCAAGAAGCCACACTTTCGCTATAGAAAAAATTAGTTCCCCGAGAGAGCGCCGGAAAAGGAGCCTAAGTCTTGGTTAACATCTAAAAGGCGCTTCACCCAAAAAGAAAAAAGCAACCATAAGTGAGTTTAGTACCTTCCTTAAAAGTAGCAAATCTAGGTGACAATTTCTTTTACGGTTAACTCTTTTTTACCCTATTTACGTCTAACGGTTAAAATTTTTCAATTTTTACGGCTATCGACTAAATTTTTGGTCGTTTTACGCCTATCGGTTAACCCCATTGAGACCCTCTTCGAGAGAGAGACGCCTGGGTAGTCGTCTGGGTACGAAGCAGAGACAACATTCTTGGCATTTTTAGGCAAGCATTGATTTGATATTGGGCTCAAAAAAGTGGTAAAATATACTTCTAGCAGTAAAAACCTTTGAATGCAGAGGTCCACTTAAAGCGTAAATGAAACCGACTGGTTAATTCTCTCTTAGCTCTGGCCATGAAAAAGGCTAATTTTACTAGCCAAAATATTGGCCTGAAGTAAATCAGCCCTTTGTCGTATTGCCAGCCTTGCATTCAGTTTTGTTTTAATTCCCACTTGACTTCTAGAAGTGCTCGTATATTTCTAAATTTATGCCAATAATTATGCTAGTTTTCGTCCACGGGTTTTGCAGTTAATTTAATCTAGGTTTTGTAAATTTTACTCATTTTAGCAAAAAAACATGCAGAAATTATGCCTCTACTTTTTAACTTTAAATTTGGCAAAAACGTAAAAAAAACAGATCCTGAAAAAACAACACCTCAATTACTAAGCAACAAGTTACTGAAAAACGCATTTACCCTATTTACATGTAAAAACGCTGACACCATCTTGGCTTACGGAGCTAAAGCTAGTTATGCCCTGGGTTGAATCCTGTGCCGAAAAGAGGAGCGGGTCGCAAAGCGGGTCGTAGCGGGCAACGTAGCGGGTCACTTCTAATCTCGTACCCAGATCTCACTCTGCCTTTCCCTTGGCCGCAGGAGATCTGGGTGAGAGATTAGGTCACTTCCCGATCCCGTGGGAACAAGGTCCCATGAATGAGAAAAACTGATAAGCAGTTTTGTTACTTAAATTTACCTGTAACACTGACCTAGGGCCAAAAAATCTAGTCAAAAGTGCAAATTATGCTGGCAGTGCATTTTTCGGAAAATAGATGAAAATCAGTATGATCGTGATGACAAATTATGCCAAAAATTATGCTAGCACAATCTATCAAAGCCTATTTTTTAGGGGTAATAAATATTAGTTCTCAGAGTTACAGGGATAACTGGGGGGATAATCAGCAGTTCGGTGGTTCGTTTCACACAAGCCACAGCCGTTTCCGTCAACTGCTCTTCACGGTCCGTAACAGTGCGACAGTATTGGACATGACTGTCATATTCCATTGGAGGTTTTATAAAAAATAAAAAGATGTAAGTTTCTTTAAAAAATGCACAATACATGTCTATTCAACCATTTGAACTCACCATTTTAACGTGATAAAAGGGTTGGAAGTTTGACGTCTACATCGAAAGGGGATTAAATTTGCAGCAACACTAAAGCAACTATGTTTGTAACCGGTAACCGAATGAGCACCGCCTTTTTTTTTGCGCTGTCTTCTTGCTAGGAGTTTCAACATATTCAAGCTTAAGGGCAGGGTTCAAGGGAAGGTTAGCATGGTTAGCAAGCGGTGGCGTCATACCTTCCAGGGAGACGGTCTCTGTGGATTACGGTGTGTATGCAAACTTTATTTCTTTTCAGCTCTTTATTGGCAAGTGTTCGCGGGCGTAACGTAACTTTTTAGAGGTGTATACAAAGGAAGAAAAGTTCTAACGCCGAAGGCGCCTCAAGCTAGTGTGGTCTCCCACAAAAATTTTTAATTCAAGGAATCGGAAATGCCATTTCCTGCGTTTTCCACAATACATTTTCAGTGAATCAAACAAAGGAAAATGCATCATTAGTTACAGTTTCAAGTCTTTTCCTCTTGGTTGTGTTCTTTACCCATCTCTACAGGTGTTCTCTAGTGTCAAGTTATCAGTAAGGTACATTATGATTACGAAAAAAGGGTAAAACAATAAGGAGATCAAGGAGGTAACGTCTACCCTTCAGACGAGCAAACTCTGTTTGAACCCCATCAATATCAACGTCGTCCTTGTGCTTGTGTATGTGCAGACTTGTTTCAAGAGAGTTTTATCAGTCACGGCCCGATTTAATGATACAAACGCTCTCAGGAAACTGAAAAATACTTTTTTTTTCAGATTTCAGTTGCACATGTACGCAGGGGCGTATGTGCGTAAATACACGCTACGCCCCTGGTGTCTATTACATTGTTTTCCTTGTAAAAGCACTCCGCACACGTCCATAAACTGACTATGGCGCCAGTGTCATAATCGTGCAAAATTTATCGTTTGATTATCAATAGTGGCCAATACGTACGTAGATCTACGGATCTCTGTACAGACGTACAGCTTGATACACTCGATCTGTCGTCTGTAGAGGTAGCCTGCGTAGCAGGCGTCGAAAAGGGTAGAGGATAGGGAGGGAGGGAAAAAGGGAGGGGGATTTCACCCTTTTCTCCCTCTCCCCTTCACCTCCTTTTTGCGCGTGCCACGCAGGCTACTGTTGAGGTCCCCTTCGTGTCGTATAAAGAAAGTTATTTTTATTGGAATACCAAGCGTGGAGCCACTGCGGAGGAGAGAGTTATCGGCGGGCGGGCGCGCGCGTGCACGAGCCCATGACAACCACCTGTCACACACTTGACCCAGCGATTTTGGGTGTTTTGTTTAGCTTTGTCACGTGATAGATGCGGTTTCCTAACTTCTGATAGATTTGTTTGGACTGAGAAAATGTAGCATTGTGTGTAGTGAATGATATTTACCGAGTCCTTTAAGATCTTGAGCAGTATGGCATAATTGTCTACTGAAATTACGGGCGATTTTACGGAATGGAGCATATTTCAGTTGAACGGACGCCTCGAAGGACCTCGAGGAAAGTATCGGAGAACGTTCGCGAACTGCACAGCGCGTTAGCTAAAGTGCTTCATAACGAAGATCGAGCGTTCTTAATTCAATCACTAAACCAATATCAAAGAAATAGAGATGTCAACAGTCTAGTTGTGGCTCTTAAGTCGGTACTCAACACACCAAGGAAGAGAGAAGTCTATCCGTTGTTATGGCAAATTATTCCTCACAGTGACCAAGATATTTTTCACAACCTTTGGCATCGCGATGCAGAAGCTTCGCGCCAACGTAATTTGAAATCACCCGCTAGATCGCCAGGGAACCTTCGCCGGATTCCAACCTCTTCGAGTTTGCCAGACAATCTTCATCGACATGCATCTGACTCGGGTATAGATCTTCCAAATATGACACAGTTTCAATCCTCGAAAGAAACAAAATACCCCATTAAACGATTAACTGTTAAGCGGCCTTCAAACTCAGGGTTTGGGTTCTCAATTCGTGGAGGAGCCGAACATGGCGTTGGTTTGTATGTTTCTTCTGTGGATGAAAACTCCGTGGCTGAAAAAGAGGGTGTTTTACCGGGTGACCATGTTATTCAGGTCAATGGAACGAGATTTGACGGGTTAACGCACGAACAAGCCGTCAAGGTAACGAAAATTTTAATTTCACTGCAAACCATAAAAGCTTTGTTTGGCTTCATGCCTTACACTGTGTGTCATTTGTGAAATTTCTCTATTGTTGAAGTTTTTTGTTTTCTTGTTTCACAACTCTGTGATACCCGACGGTTCTACTGTCTAGGATTCTCTGGACAGTAAAATTTGTCGGAACGATGATTTAAATGACTCACGATTTCGAGGAACACACAAACAATTATCTTTATTCACGTTCTGAACACAAGCTACGACCCTTTTGTTCTAAATAGCCGTAGGTGGTGTTATGTTTGCATTAAAATGAGTGGTTCGTACACTGTGTGTTCGATGTGAATTTTTAAACCGGCAATTTTCATGAAATATCGCAGATACTTCACATCTGTTGCAACCTCTGAATATTGTTAAAATTTTATCGTGCAGACTAAGTGTTAGAGTTCGACTTCGATTACTCCAGGTTGTGTTTATTTTGATGTACAAATGAAGTGAAATTAAAAAGCCATTTCCCTTTCATCTCTGCAACCATGTCATACCTTGTTAAGTATTTCATTATTTATAATACACCAAAGTTCAGACGATGACAGCATCTGTCGTCTCGTAGCATTCATAGGGATTGTATACGTTGTGCTGTTGCTAAGAAAAAAGATAGCTTGCGTGGCAGGCGTTTAAAAGGGAATCAGGGAAAGGGAGTTTCGTTCGCAAATTGCAAGTTTGCATGCATTGAAGGAAAGTGTCAAATGGTTACGTTAAAAGTCAAAGTGTTTTCCTTTACAAACAATTGATAATACATTGTAAGTCAATAAGGCTGAGTACAGTATGAAGAAATTACGCAGATCAAGGATCATAATCCATGCAGGGCTGCAGAGATGAAATAATTGTTCATGTCATTTGAAAGCCATATTCAGTAATTGTTTAATTATTCGTTCAAAATGTTTCCAAGTTCTTAACACCCTTACCTCCTTGTAGACTTATATCAAGAGCCCTGACTAAAGTTCAAAATATTTTGAATACAAGTTTAAAGATGAAAATTAAACTTCATTAATGTACAACAAGCTGCTTAGTCCTTGTTTTATGTATTTCTTTTTATTGCATGCAGATTATTCAGCACAGTAAAAAGCTCTATCTGATTGTCCGGTCAGTTGGTCGCATACCTAACAGTTTTGTTGCGGAGTCCACATGTAAGTGGGTAGACATACAAGGTAGACGAGTGTCTCCGCCCCCAGGATTTGATGACAGTGGACATAAATTAACTGCGGAGAGCATACACAAGAGTGATTTAAGGCTTCTAGGGGATGACGATGAGCGCAAGGTTTGTCAAAATAGACCTTAAGATCAGACAACGGGGACAGCAATGAGAATGTCAAAAAGGAAATAGGTTTAATAAACAAAACAACAACTTTGCTCTTGCATCACACTTTTTTTCTGCATTTTTTTTTTGCCATCACTACATGACCATGACATAAAAATGCATGACTTCCATTTTATGGTGGACATAAGGCAAAAAAATGAATTTTCTTTGTCTTTCTCAACTTGGATATGGTTCTTAGGAATTCAACTCCAGGAGTGATTGCCTAAATTTGACAAAGTAATTAGTGAGTGGGAATAATCCGGTGAAGATTGAAAGGTGGCAAATTTACTTTTTCAGCAACATTTTTGCACCCTCTCTGTCCTCAGTTCTTAAGGTCCCTAGCTAATGTGATCTTCTGATGGCAAATGTTTTAAGAATTATCAGAACAATGTTTGACTGTTTGACCTCAGGGCTTTATGGACTTTGAGTGACTGATGTATTTGATTTGCAGGTAAACATCTTTGTTGAAGATGGTGAAAAGTTAGGGTTGATGATCCGTGGAGGTGCAGAGTATGGTCTTGGAATCTTCATTGCTGGAGTAGATCGTGATTGTGCTGCAGAATATGCAGGACTGAAGGTCAGCTCCCATTGTAAAATTATTGTAATATTCAGTTTTATTTGTGGTTTTATAATTAACAATTAATGAATGAGGCTGAGTATCTGATGAAGAATTATGGAGATCGAGTAGGGTGTTATCGGCCGAGGTGGATAACACCCTCCGAGATCTCCATAATTCTTCATATGATACGAAAGCTGAATTCCATAATGGTTTTATTATTCATTCAAAATAATTCCTAGTTTAAAAATATTGCTAACTGAAACAAGCTTACCTGCATCCATGTTAAGTTTATCTTCGATAATTTATGTTTAGGGTTGTCCAGCTTCTCAAATATTCTCCAAATAGCAGATGTCACCCTCCAAGTTGTCTTCTGCTGTTTTTGCTATGTTTTTAGCCATTATTTCGCCCAGTTCCAGCTGTAGTTCTTACTCTTGAAATGAGTGAAATGTCCGCCATTTTAGTTTTTACAAAGAAAACAACTCAATCTCGTCCCCAGGTCTTCTCAGTTAACGGTGCATTAACCTGCAGAAGGCTGCATTTTTGACGTCATTTCCTCGTTAAACACAAAAGTCTTCCAAACTTTGTCATCAGTAACTGGTTATGGTGAATTATGCGTGTGCTTTTAGCCAATCAGAATTGGGGAAATATTTTGAATGAATAATAATATAAATTAATGACTGTTAATAATGTAATACTTGTGGAAATGGGAATCCCAGTTTCTAGTTCTATTGTCTTGTTTTAGTACATATTCATGAGATAACATCAGTACTAGCAGTGTTTGTTGCAGTTTGAACTATTAGTCAAACAATTTAGGCAAACTGTAGGGTACTTAATACATAGAGATAATTTTTTTCACATTTTAACCTACTTAAAACTGCACTCCTTCTATGTCATTTTAATGCTTCACTGCTTTGTGTTTGCTGTCAGTATTTCTTCAGTAGCTCATCAATATTTTTACTTAGGAGAAACTTTCATCTGCAATGCTTCCCAAGTCAAAACCCATGGACAATAAATTATTGTACAGTCACACCTGTATAACATAGTACCAATTAAGCCCTCTACATAATAAAACTAAAAAGGAAAAACAATCACTTTTTGAGTGTCAATGTATTCAGCATTAAAGTCCTAATTGAGGAAACTATTTTTACGACCCTGTTGTTGATAGGACTGCCATTTAAATGGCCATCCAAGCCTTATGAAGGTCTAGCCATTTGCCGGACAAAGGCAGTACCCTCATTTCTCACTCTTTTTAAGGCCCTGAATATTAGTCCAGTCCTGGGAATTGAAGCTGCAACATCCTACTCTGCAGTCAGATATTCCCTCAACTCAGCTTGTCCTGCCGCAGTTATAAGTTGATGAATACTACTAGCAGGAGTGTTTTGCAGAATGCCCAACCCCAAATGACCATTAAGTTAAATGATTTACATGTAGGTTAGGTCAGTTTTCCCTGTATAATGTCCATAAGTGGATCCTGATTCACTTAGTTTCCTGACCCTAATCACTAAATTAAACTTGAGAGTCATTTGGTATTCGGCAGCCATTTGGCGTTTGCAATATACCCCTTCTGGATGAATATGGGTACTTGTGAATGTGAATACAATAATTGTTGTACAATGCACAATTATCAAGATGTGGGTTCTGTTGTTTTTTAACAAATACTATATCAGAACTCCAAACCTACTGATGCTTGATTGAGCAGCAATTCATGATTTTAAACATACATTGTATGGTGAAAATAGTTTTGCTGATAATGAAGTTTGTCTCAAAGGCTGGTGATCAAATCCTGGACGTCAATGGGCAAAGTTTTTTGAACATCACTCACAAACAAGCAGTTAAGGTGCTGAAGTCAACCAAGAACATGATAGTTACACTGAAAGATATCGGCAGGTTGCCATTCACGAGGGTGACTCATGATAAGACAAACTGGATAACAAGATCAGCTAAAAATGGCCAGATACAACGGTTAGTTGCATTATTTAATGATACACCTGCAATATTATTATTTTTATTATTGTGTTATCTTATTTGAACAGAAAATAAGATAACAAGCTGCTGGCTTGGGTGCCCTATTGTTGCTGGTAATAAAATCTGTACCCACTTGTGTTGTTTTTTGTTAAAGCTAAAAGCCGCTGTTGAAAGTCTGACATAATTTCCGTAAAAAAATGTCAACGAATCAGATTTTAAAGCTTATACGGGCATTGCAAGCTAAATGCTGAGCATTAATTATTGATTAAAAACAAAACATGTAAGCAGAGTGGAATTGCAAGACCACACACAAAACATACATAATTCTATGATAATCTTTCCAATCTGTTCTTAAGAAGCATGGAACACCCACGATGTATCTCTTACAACACTAGTCACCTACCTTGTTAAAACCTCTGGTTTCCTTTTTTAATGTTTTGTACCTTGTACATTATTCTGACAGTGTTTACCGGCTATCACATTGTATTATGAAGTGGCTTGGCTCTCAAGGTAGCCATTTTTGTCACGAAAATGTTTAGGAAAACAATTTATTTTCAAGTCGGGAAATTTTTCTATAAGTAAAAAAAAAGTCAGGAAAAATTATAATTGTTTCAGTTTTCAGTTACCACAGGGCTGTGAAGAGTATAAGTAAAACATTGTAATCCAGAAAAGCCATCTATTGTCAATTAATTTTGATTTTATCTGATTTTCCCATAAATAATCCAAATGCTTTGAAGAAAATAAAGAGAAGAATATATTTTGTGGTCTACGAACAAAACTGTGAAAGCTAATAAAAGATGAAAACACAAAGCCAGTCAACCTATATCATTTAGATGCAGGGTTCCAGCCAAAATGTCATAGCTGTCAATTCACAAGTGATCCCAGTGGAGGCCCACCCTCAGGGCAAGCAAATTTTGAAGCATTTAAGCTGGTTAGGTTAAAGACTTCTAAATTTGGAGAAAAAAAAACTTGCAACCTCTCTACTCTCTAGCCAGGAGTTCTAAAAGCAAGATGTACATCTCCATGTAACAAAAAAAAAATTGTTTCCAAAAAGGGGGCATCCACAAGATACCTGGTTGCCAACCTGGCTTTGAAGAATTTGTTTAGATGTCGGTGAAAAGTGAAGGAATTTGTTTCTCATCTAATGAGTGGCTACCCTGATACTCACATTTTCTCTTCTGTTTCACTCTCTGCACATGTTAGTGTTCCTGAAGGCACTCACATCACTGAAGTTGAAGTCCATGCACCCTCTGCTCGCTCAAGGCACCAAGGCCAACCTCCTCTATCTTATAGGTACACTATCCGTTAATTTAACGTTATTTTGTTCTTTCCCTTTGTGATTGTGGCTGGCAAATACTTGTCAGTTTGACATTGCTAATGATTATTAGATTTAGAATTTTCTGTCTTTTGTTATAATATCAGGGCTCAAAATTAAGACTTGCAAACTCCCATGATTTCGGAAATTGCAATTCAGAGGAAGTTCCTATCCTATAGCACGCATTTGTGAGTTAGCACCTGAGTGTACTGATGGCTGGTCTTATGTGCCACTTATATGCACATCTACACTGCACCTTTTCACTGTGTCACTTACATGTACCCTGTACACAGAAAGAATGACTTTCACTTATTTCGAACTGCTTTTCAACTCTTTCTTTCAAGGAATGTCAAAAAAGTCTCCTGTTTTGACTTGCTCTTTACCTCTAAGTCAATGGTAGCCAGTTAATTTACTCAGTGCTACTGGAAAAAAATCGTTAAATTAAGTTTTTGTAATGTAAATATTTCTTGGTTGCAACAGCTAAGTTGGGGATAAGATGCTAGAAATAAGTTTTATCGCCTCACTTGTTATTCTTTTCGTTTTGTTTTCCTAATAAGTCGACACACAACAGCTGGCCGAATGGGATTTGAACGCGATGGAGAGGTACGTTATCTGTTTATTTATTTATTTTTAAGCTTCTAAATGCTTCAGGGGTAAGTCAGTTTATTTGCAGCTTTTGTGAGTGATATGCTTATCATCAAACGCAAATCAGTACAATGCGGTGGTAGTAAGGTAAATAATAGCGGAGCTCCGTGCGCACTCGAGCGTAGCCCTATACCTAAGAAAATGTGGTAATCTACCACAGAATTATGAATTACGGTTGCAGGATGTAATAAAATTGATTGAGGAGGTCCAAGGAAAGCTGTGCCCGAAAACATTAGGACATGATAGAGGGGCACAAATGCTTAACCTTGAAAGCAGTTTTAATGTCAGCACGAGTTACGTTTGTGTACAGCTGTATGTGAGAAGAATTTTGATGAATTCGACCTTTTTTTGTCTACGGTATGCCCTTCTTCCTAATAACAATTTTTGTTTCTTTTTTAGATGTCCATGTTTCACCATGGCATTGCGGGATCTCAAGTTTTGTACAATGGTGGCTTCCCTACTCAAAAAAATCTCATTACTGAACAAGCTCGGCAAATCCTGAATGAAAATGAGCTGGGAACCTTGGATTACTACTTAGAAGAATATAGCCAAGGATATATAACAGTCAGTGCTTTTGCACTGGCATTGTTTGATCTGCTAAACACCCCGGCCAAGGTATGTTTTGTGTTCTTGTGTTCTTGTTCTCGATGCATTCCCTCTCATTCGTGCAATCACGCCTTTGCCGTACAAACTTATAGACGGTTTAAGAAGGGGGAATTTCGTAGTATCCCATGATGCATCGCTTCATACTATATTATCAAGCTTCCGAAATCACGTGATCCCATCAGTTCAACAGGGACCCGACAGTTGATCAACGGGTGGAAAGTAGCCTGCGTAGCTAGCGTTTCCGTTTGGTTTCGGAGCTAAGAAAGACCGAGGAACGAGTAGCCTGTGTACAGCCGCAGCGGGGCGGCTGTACACAGGCTCAAGAACGACGAGGAACGGGATTTTCGGTGCCCCATTTTTCGCGCGGCTTTTGATTCTCGTTCCTTGTTCTTTGCTTCGAAACCGCACGGAAACCACCGCTTGCTACGCAGGCTACGATGGAAAGCGATGTGTTTCGCTGATAAAACCTTCTGTATCTTTTCCTGTCGATCTATTTACGGTTTTCGTTTTATTACTATTCAAAATATATCTCTTTTTTTGGTCTAAGGGAGTGTTTTGGCCGCCGATATTAGTTAACTTGCCGTCCGATCGCAAGGTAGTCTACGCAGATGTTCTGTGATGGTGAAGCTGTCTTTACTTCTGTACGTCTTATTTAAAGTGTGTTGATAAAGCTCTCCATGGATTAACAAATATTTCCAAATGCTTGTTTTTCAAATAAACATCTATTCCAGGTGTTTATTTCTCTTTGTTGCCTGTTTTTGATCGCGATGCTCATTGTCAGTTCAATAATTCATCAATGCCGTAAATACATAAACCGTACAGGGACTGTACACGGTCAAGAAGTTCACGCCGCGCCAGTCAAATTTCCCCCGCACCGGCTAAAAACTTGACCTCAATATTGACGTTTTTTGAATGACAAGGCGCCTTAATATTCGTACGGTTAGCGTGGGTTGGTGTGAACAGAGCAGCTAACGAATTTTAACCGGTTGAAAATTCGTCCGGTGCTGTGTGAACATTAACCGTGGAAGCGCTCGGGGCGCTCTGGCGGCGGGGCGGGAAAAGGAAGGAGAGCTTGCAACTACGTCTCTGGAATTTGAATATCTGCATCGATGCGAAATGCTGATTGGCGCAAATGACATTAATAATGATGTCATTACCCTTGGAACATGTTTTTTAATGTTTGTTTATATTCGCGCTCGTTTGCGCTTCGCGCTGATTGGCGGAAATTCGGTAGCTTAGTCGACAGGGAACCACAGGGGAATTGGAGGTGGAATTCAAATTCCAGAGGATGCAAGCTCTCCTTCCTTTTCCCTCCAGGCCGCAAGAGCGCCCCGGAGAGCTTGCTCGCAGGGCATGTGAACATAGCCTTCGAAAGCTACAGTAGGCGGTAACTGTGTTCGTTGAAGGACTGGAAAAAGGTACCTTGCGAGCAGCCAGACGATACGCTACGCGTCCGGCCTGGAGAAACCACTGCTCGTAGGGTAGGAAGAAAAACCCTTTTTAACTTAACAGTCTCTGCGGGTGTTCTACAGGGACCTCAGGCATATATGAGCAAAATTAGCCTTTTGGTAACTTGGAGTTATTTCGAACTTGCGGAAAAAACTTTTGCTTTGGAAACCCTTTTGTCACAAGAACGTTTTAGTAAACTAAGTACCATGTAAGGCGCTTGCTAATTGAGCATTTTGTGTTTTGTAGATGTCGTTAATACAAGAAATACGAAGTTCTGTTGCGCCAAGAGACATTGATAAATTCGATGACTTGGTTCTCAAAAAGGAAGTAGAAATCATGAAGGTATGTAGAATACAAAGGTAGCAAACGAGAGAGTTATTATTATTATTAGTAAGTTATCAACTTACTAGAGACCTTTAGATTCAAGGACGAGGACGACTACGTGTACGAGATTTGACTTAAAGTTTTTCGCGTATTCTCAAAATATAGACTTCCAGGAAAGCTTCATTTTACCATTTTTCACTAGAAAAGTTAGCATTGTTACCTTTAGTGAAGGAGATTACACCCTCTCCTGATAGCAAAGTGATAAAACTTCTAACATTTGATACCTTGTTTCTGCCACTTCGACTACCACGTTTTCCCGCCAAAATGACGCTGGTTCACGCGCGCGCACTACTTACATTTGTAGTATTGAGAAAAGTCGTATTCGACGTAGAATCTAAAGGTCTATAATGTTGAATGGCTGTCTTCAAATATAGTAGTTATATACGTGGATTCTACGTTGTGGATTGCGGACTCCTTGCCAGTGGAACCTCCAGATGCTGTATTCCTGATTCCACGTGCAAAAATTTTCCGATTTTGGATTCCACAAGCTAAAATTTCCGTCTTGTAACTTGCGACCTCGACGACGACAGCGATGGCAACAAGAGCGGCTAAAGGGAAACAGGTTTAGGTTAGCAAAACAACAACTCTGTACGTGCATCACGCTTTTTTGTACATTGCTTTGCTGTCGTTACACAATTACGTCGTCAAACGTTCTTCCTGAATTCGTAAGTTTTCGTTTAGGGAGGATTTGAACACAGGACAACGATTCTCTTTTCTTTTTTTTTTCTAAAATTTGATTCATTCCAGAATTTAACTCCAGAAGAATTCGCCAACATTTGGCAAATTGAACGAAATGTAATGAAAACGATGAAGTTTTAATTCACTCTTTTAGTGACGTTTTCGCAGCGGCCGCGCGCCTTCGCGTCGTCGCCGCGGCAGGCTTCTCTTGCTTGAGAGAGTTATCCCCTAGGTCCTTGTTGTTTAAGTTCCCAAATCCTTTTTCAGTGTACCCAGGTACATACTACATTATGTTAAACCCTGCTTTCACAGCCCATTCGCTGATCCAGCTTACCATCCTTGGATTACTTAAACCTTAAGATAGTATATAACAGTGGCAGTCATAATGAACAATTTTTTTTAACAGACTCGCCAGTTTTTTGGTGACTACCTGGATGATGACCGGCACTCCGTACACTCCTTTGTAAGCAGTGTCTCAAGCTTCTCTGGAAAGGGATCCTCGAGGAGAAGTTCATTAAAAGTAAGTGCGTTGAAATTTGTGAAAAAACTCTTCATATTCTACTGAATGCTGGAATCACGGAGTTGGGTAGTTTCTTGGTGTTGTTGCCTGCATAACAGGCAGTTTTTTGCCTCAGGTACTACCTGCAAATGTTTTCGTTGTTTCTAAGGTTCCCTAGATGTGTACTGTTTCACACCCCATCACCCCTCCCCAAGTGCCTGAAGCACGTACTCTGTCTAAATATTATTTTGTTTTTAGGGTTCCCTAGATGGTAGTGGATCACGGCCCATCACCCCTCCCCAGGTGCCTGAAGTACTACCTCCAAATGTGAAGGTAAGAAAGAAGTTGAACGATTTCACATTCACGATAGAATTGATCATACTTCTCTTTTAATTACCAGTCTCTGGCTGCTGTTTTTTCCACAAACATTTAAAGTCGTTATCATTGTTTTTTTTTTTTTTTTTTGTAATCCAAATCTCATGAATCTGTTTTGGTTCAATTTTATCCTAGGTTTGAATTTTACTTTCCTATGTTTCGAACTCATTATCTCACATTACCATAGCTAGAAACAAAGCAAAATAAAATCTACTGGCCAAGGATAAATTTGATTCACAACCAAGCGTTTTTTTGCCGTTGTTGTGTATGTAATTTTCAGTCCAATTTGCTGTAAACACCCATCCAAGATGATAACATCATTGATAACAATGAAGAGTCAGTGGTCGCTCACAAGCGTCGAACCACGACAAATAAATTTAAAAGATTTTTGTATTCTGTTGTTTTATCTAACCCATAACAGGTAGAAAATGACATGAAAGGTGACTCAATGAAATCTTACGAAGTTTATGAGGCAACGCTCACATTTAACGATGAAAATGAGAAGGTAAATATATGCGATACAAAAAACTCTTATAGCGACCCAGAATTGATTTTTTTTCTTTGTTATTGTTCAGAAGTCAAAGGAACAGAAAGAAAAGCTGTAGTGCGTATTGTCGACACAATGCGAGCAGTATTACTTTCGTCTTTGTCTTGAGTCGAGTAATAAGCAAAAGAAAGACTCTGCTTCCATGATGATCACCCACAGATAAATGGAAAATTGTAAATGGCTGGCTCGCAAAGAATAATTATATGGACGGCAAGAATAGACACATGTTTTGCAAAAATCTTCTTTTTTGAAATTTTTGTATCCTCAGTGTTCCTACCTTCATATTGCAGAAAATTCACAAGGATAAATTCTGTTCTCATTACTTATACTGGCAGTATTTTCATCACTTTATCGAAAAAGTTGACAGTTTTTGACCCCCGAAAATAGCGTACCCTGAAAGCTTCAACATGTAACTCCGGAAGTGAGGTGGTTGTTAGTTTCAGATCTTACGGTAACTGACAGGTGTAAAGTGAGATCTGAAAATATTTTTTCTGCAGGTCTTTGAAGACGATGAGAATATAGGACTACCCAGCTTTCTTACAATTAATTCAGAGTCGCTGGATCTCCCGGAGGAAGAGGTAAAGGTTTTTTCCTTCAAATTTATCCATAAGTTTCTGTCAACAAAAAACCTTGCTAAAGCAGTTAATGTTGTCTTTGGAATTAGACGGCAAAGTTAATATATAAATGACTAGTGTCCAGGTCATTCTTCCAATGGGGAGCGAAAACTGGCCATTAGCCTGAGGAACTATGTAGAAATTATAAATTGGTCGATTAATTAGTTGAATTAGTTTCATTTCAGTTCATAGTTCCTCCGTTATAAGGTCTTTAGAAAATTTGAAAGAGGTGTAGGTCTCAAAGCAAAAGTTTGAAAGAAAAGAATGAATCTTGAAGTCTCTAGGGTGAGGTGGTTTAACCACTAAACCTTCTGTTTTCGCCGGAGAAGGGAGCGGGGTAGTGGAAGGTGGTAAGGGATGTTTTGTCGCAACAAATTCGTTGAAGTGTTAACAGTGAAATTTTATTCTCTGTATTTTAGACTACTTTGGTTTCGTCCTCCCTTGATTCTTCCACATCTCCTTTAACCTCGTTGCTTATGAATGAACAAAATGGACATGTTTCACCGACCAGGACAGTAGGAGAAGTAACAGCAAGTGTTGCAGTTGGTGGTAATTCAAGAAATGGAACTCAAGCAAATTCGGTTTCTCTCACCAGCGGGTTTGGCATCCACTCAGATAAGCCTCAAGTCGAGGGGCACAGAGAAACAAGGGGAGAAGTAAGCTCCACAGGACCACCAACCTCCCCCGAGCGCGATAAAGGCTCTCCTGTGCATTCGTATCAAAAGAAAGAAACTGAGAATTCGCAATCACCTCCTAACCCTTTCATTTTTCCGAGTACATTCCAAGGTAGCATAAAAGATACAGAAAGTTTTGAATCCGTATCAGCAGTCTTTGAAACATTTGCGGTAAAACATAACAACAGTGCGGGTAGTTCGCCGCAAGAACACTTCATAGCGCAAAACGAGGCTGATGATGACTTAAGACCTGAAGTGGCCAAATTACCAGGAAGAAAAAGAGTGGCTTCGTGGGGCGAAGTTCAAGATGAAACGACATTGGAAAATGAAAGTACATCATCAATCAGTGGAAATACGCTATTGGTCAATGATGACAGGCATCGTGTCACGGACAATCGACGTGATAATTTAGGGACTTCAGAAACTGGGGACGGTGTTGTCCAGAACAGGAACTATCTTAGAGTAAGCAGTGATCCTCAGGGGGGTAGTCAGAGTCAACGAGGTGGCTCTGTGGCTAACAACAGAAAGAGCTGGGATGGAGTTCGACATCCTGGCGAAACTAGAGAAAACCAGAAAGTCTCGCAGCTGCATAAGCCAAAGGATAACAAAGAAAGAAGCTGTAGCGATAGTAACTTGATGGTAAGGATGATCGGTTTTGTTCCCAAGATTGTCAAATAACAAGGATACTTCCAAATTTTTATTTTGTGAATAATGAAAGCAAAACTCAATTAACGAAATGAGAGGTTTTATTTCAATGTTAGGATGTCAGAACTACACGTGCCCTGTTAATTCACTTTGGAAGAGATAACTGACGAGACGGATTTATCTCTCCCGAAACTTCATTTTTTTGTTTGCTCGCTTTCTCAGTAGTTAATATCCTCGATGGCTTAACCGTTTTAGTAAAATCCAACTAGCGGTCTATTATCAGTGCTGCGTTCTGATTGATTGAGCTACTACTAGGCGATATGTTATATCAGTCCCACTAGTAGCGAAAAGCGCCGGCTTTGAAAACCAAAACAATGGCGCCTGAATCGCTTTTTGCTAGCTGAAGTTGTTTTGTCTCGATATTTATTTTACTAAAACAATTATTCCTCTCGTCCTCACGGGCTATTGACTCAGAGCCCATTGGGGCTCGAGGAATAATTGGTAAATGTACAAGACTAAAAGCCTTAGCATCGGCGATGGCTGCGAAAGCGTCACTTTTAAAATGAATTAGCGTTTTTGAAACTTTGTCTCGTTTACTCCAATTCGCTGAAAATGCAAATGTAGGCGAATTTCCCTGGAGCTGATTTCTCGCGAAACGCACACAAGTCAAGAAAGAGAAAAGGAAAATTCGTCGTATTTACATCCTCCTTAAAACGTGAAATGAAACGCCGTAGTCGTGCAGTGACAGCAAAGAAATGCACAAAAAAGCTTGTTGTTTTGCTTCATAAACCTATTGCTTTTTGACGGTCTCGTTGCCGTCGTCGCTGCCAAACTGGCTCCCTGCTCTTTACGGCCCTCATGACTCATATTGTTACAGTACATAAATGCATGACTTTTTTTGTAATCGTAGAATTTGCCTAAGGAACAGCAGAAGGAAATACAGGCAAAACACAGGGCCAGCCAGGAACTCCTCGAACTTCACCAGCAGAGTAAAACAAAGGTAAGGTAGAGTTGATGTTTTGCTCAGGAAACCTTTTGCTGTTAAGCATACAAGTTCTTCTTTTTTTCTTTTCTTTGTTGTTGTTCCTGGCAGTCGGGAAAGAAAACAACGTCGACTCTTTTGTTTCATGAAAGCGTTCTCCCAAGATTTATTTGACGAACGGCAGCAAGAGACAGAATCACTGTAAACGTAATCGTGAATTAACTTTCGTACCCATATTGTTTTTTGTCGTTGGTTTGTTTCGTTGTTTATATGTTTTTGTACTCGATCGGTTTTTGTATAATAAGACCACAATATTCAATGTTAGTTCACTGTCTTCACTCTTAACTGGTTTTACTTGTTGTTGTTGTTAATGTTTCTTGTTAATGTTGTTTGTTTTGTGTTTTTCGTTTTTCAGAGTACGTTGATCATATTCTGTGTAACATTCGTTTTTTATTGCCAGGTACCTAGTTCACATCAAGTTGAAAGCCAGAAAACTGACACGGTTACCAGAGGTGGGGTCCAGTCTCTTCGAAGAGTGAACGGAGTTTCTGAATCAGCGTTTCTTGTAGAGGTCAATAAATCCTCTAGCAGCTTAGGTTTGACCTTAGAAGGCGGTTCTGATGTGGGGAGTGACGTAAGGATTAAATCGCTTAAGGTGAGACAAACGGGGAGTAGAGTGGAGGCTGCCTCGTTCCTAGGCGTCTCAAGTGTAGAAAACTGAAAACGCGACTGCACGAGCCATCAAGGAGTATCGCGCAGTGGACCATGGGAACGTTTAGCATGGACACAAAGGACGCTGGGAAGGGTGAACGAGAAAAATGAGACGTTTTTCTCTTCACCTTTCCCATGATACCGAGCGCGGAACCAAAATCGCAGTTGCTCTCGAATCCGCTAGAACGCGCCTGGGTACGAGGCAGGAGTAGAGGTTGTATAAGGCTTTTATGGGTAAAGTCAATGCCGTTTCTTCGTTTAAATCAAGCTAACAAGGCAAATGGTTGCTTTGTCATGCAAGCTCTGTATTAGTAACAAAGGTCTTCGTGTGATTAGTAAATTAAAGTAAGGGTCGCGGTTGTTTAGGCGTAGTGGCCGCGCGCCTGCCCTAAAACCCAGCACTAGCACTTCGGTTCTTATTTGTCGCTCTTATACAAGGGTTGTTTACCATTTACATGGCCAGGGTAAACTGATCGGTTCACGGTTTGAACAAATGGTAAACAAAACTCGGGACAGTGGTAAATTTCGCTCGAGAATCGCGTAGGCCATCAATTTACAGAAAAAACGGCCGCAAAAACCTGAAACTGGTATCAGAGATGGGTTTAAAGAAATGGAACGCGAATTTCTGTTTTGGAACATCCACACCGGGAAAACAGTAATAACTTTTCAGGCGTTCCATTGTTCCCGAAATATTCAGCTGGTACCACCCAAAAAGTCGTGAAACATTTACTTTCCAACGGGAATTTTCGGTAACGATCTGTTGCTCATTTAAGATTTGGGCCTATTACATAAACCGTGCTGTAGCCCTGCCTAGGATGATTAAGACGTGGCGGTGAGTTGTTGCTCAGGTCTTGCGTACATGTAAACCCATTCTTAGTAATGGAGTTGATGAACACCGTGCTTGTTTTCAGCCTATCAAAGAAATGTGGAAACCTCTCTTCGCCGGAAGAAGAGCATCAAGAACTTTACCATAATAATGGTCTGCCGTGAATGGATAGTTGTTAGTACCCTTAGTTGAATTTTCATAATCAGAGTGCGCACAGATATTTGGATAAAAATTTCAGAATTTTTTCCAAAAAACAATAATTTCGTGTTCTAGACTCAAGGTTATCAAATAGGCGATCAATACAGACCTGAAAACACAGACTATTTTTTACATGGTGCGCTGCAAACATACGGACGAGATTGAATAAAATTTGACCAAAGCACACTTCTAAAACACTTGTTGGAGGTTTGAAAAGAACTCAAGACTTTTTACCATTTTTCCAGACTTTATCTCCATTTTTAAGACTTTTTCAAGAATTCAATACTTTATACGAACCCTGAATTAATGATCTTGACTTTCACCGTTCACTGCACCTGTTAGATTCGATTATCGTTGATTGCAATTGTTTCTAAAATGGCTTTTTTGTGTTATAGGAGGGTAACTTCGCAGCTTGGAAGTGTGGTAGGTTAAAAGCGGGGCAAGTTCTCCTTCAAGTGGACGACACACCACTAAGAGGAATGACCAGCGGCATTGCAGTACTCACTTTAAGACATGCGTATTCTAACTCTGATTCCGATGTACTCAAGCTACTTGTACGAGACGTTTCATGACGATAATTTTTTAAAGATATATCATCATGGAATAACGTATTGACAACAATTTTAGACACACCTTTTATGACAATAGAAACAATAATATGTAAAAAGTGTGGCTTTAATGGTTTGTTGATCGAAAACGAGTTAATAAGCAGGAGTGAGTTGTTTTTTAACCTAGAATTATCACCCTTATGCAAAAGGAATATTTCAGCTATTTTCATTGTCTGCCGACTCCTTCCTTAAGGCTGGTTTTCACTAGCGACAGAGTCGGAGTCGGAGTCGGAGTCGTAAGAGCGCTTATGACCCAGTGAAAATCAAAAATCGGAGTCGTAAGCGGAGTCATAAGCGCGACGTAATCGGAGTCAGAAGAATCAGAACGTTTCCATTTTCTTCCGACTCCGCTTACGACTGCGTCGCTTACGTTCCGCTTATGATCTAGTGAAAACCAGATTTTCGGAGTCGGAAGCAGAAGCGGAAGGATAAGCCAATCAGAAGGCACGTTCCCACGCTTTGTGATTGGTTTGGTTCTTCTGCTTCTGCTTCCGACTCCGACAATCCTGTTTTCACTAGATCATAAGTGGAACGTAAGCGAAATCGGAACGCTGTTTTCACTAGATCATAAGCTCTACGCTTCTGATTACGACTCCGACTCCGACTCCGTCGCTAGTGAAAACCAGCCTTTAGACATCGATAAATTTAATTAAGAGATCTCTTTAAGGTCGTGAGTTGACTGCTCTTATAAAGAGAGTCATTTAAGAATGACCTGATGTGTGAATTGGTGTGAACATAACATTCCTAAATAAAGACACTGTATAATGCGAGAACTAAGTTACTTTGTAACCAGTAGTTGTAACTCAACTTCGTATAGTTAAAACAAAAAATAAGATGTATTCCAACCAGTGGCGATGCTGAACTTGAGACAACGCGCACAGAGCGGGGGGGGGGGGGGGGGGGGGATCGGCGGAGGGATTTATTCAGACCTTAGGGACGTTAAAAGTTCTTAAAGCAAATCGCTGCGGCGACCCCTACTACGGCGGTCGTGGATGCGGAGGTTTGGGGAGAGTACGTCACTACAGCCCGCCAAATTTCGACATTACGCATGCGGCACCAAAACAGAGACTACGGGAGTTCTCGCTTGTTAATAAAACACAGAGAGGACGTTTTTACTGGAAAACCAGAAGCGTGAAATACTTTCCATGATAGGTTCAAAACCAGTAATTGTAAAAAAAAATGAGAAAAGTCGAAATTTATATTCACGTAGTAGCGACTACGCCACTCGATAAATCTTCACGTTGTAAGATTTGGCGCAACGGCGAAAGGTCATTTCCAAGCATGCGCTTTACGTCATTTTTGGCCTTTTTAAACTCCGGCCGCCGTAGTGGAGGTCACTGTAAGGATTTGCTTAAAGTCTCTCTTGTTGTTTGGGGGCGTGCTGCCCGACACGCTCTGGAAACCTGCGTCATCTCATAACCAGATCTCACTCTGTCTGTAGTTGAAAAGTGAACGTGGGAGATCTGGTACGAGATCGAGATGGAGACCTGTTGGTCTCGGTTTCGTCTAAAATCAAGCGGGTAGCAGGGCTCTTCCCATATTTCCTACACTGATAAGATCTTTACAAAACAGTTTCCTTTTCTATCACACACAAGGTGGCTAAAGGGGTTGGCTCAGGTTCGATTTCGATCCTCTTCCGTGACAATTTCTCATTAAGGCATAAGTATAATCCAAAATTAAAAAGCCCTAGAAACTCAAGTCCACTAGCAAACCTAAAAGCTGCATGATACGAATTGGTCTTTTCTGCCACCAAACCTGAAAGTCCAACAATATGACAGGAATTAATGAGAGAAAAAGAATAGATTTACTGCGCTGTGTATGATATGCGAGTCGTCTGGTCCCCATCCCAAAATTAAAGTTATGCTATATAATAGGGTTTTCTTTATGGCAAAACAAGCTGACACATACAGCGACAATAACAATCGAACAATAGCCTACGTTCGATATATTAAAATTCGAACATGACTCCGAGGCTTTAGGGTCAAAATTGCAAATTTTTCACGACTCCGTTGTCTCGCAATTCCTAGAAGAGACTTGGGCACAAAGAAAACCAAACCAAATATAGAAAAATGACCAGAAAGCCTCGGAGTCATGGTTAATATATCGGACGTGGGCTATTTGCGTTCATTTTCAAATCACGAGGGTTGCCCAATACACCCAAACTGAATCCGATGGACGAAAGCCATGAACAACCAGACGCACCGGAAGTCAGTTCGCGAGAGACTTGGAAGCAAAGTAGAATTGAGGAGGGGGCGATGGTTCAAGAACGGCGTATATTACATGTGTTGTGCGCTTGTTTGGCCTCATCAGTGGCTTACAGAACAGTGCATTTTCTACCTTCTCTCATGATACTTTGCTGTATATTTTCTAAGTCTCTCGCGAACTGATTTCCGGTGAGTCCGATCGACTCTTGCCAGGACGAACAGTCTCCATCGGATCCGATCGAGTCTGTTTGCCAGCATCTTCTACCCGCCTCTTCCTGTTAACGACCAAAAGGAGCTTGTCATGAGCTGTTAACACTGATCAAAGCGCCTTGCGCCTATTTCCGGTTCCGGTCGCGATATGACTCGATCCGCCTGCAGGTGAGGACAATCGACTCAAGTCGAGTGTATTGGACATGTGCGGAGCGTGCGCTGATTACTTAATCGAACGGCCATACAGCTCCTAATCGTTAGCTACATGTACATGGGAAAATGAATAAAAACAGATACGTGTGGCCGAGGACGGGGCCTAAGCCCAGTTGAAAAGCCGTGAGGCATCTGCTCACAATATCTTCATAACAAGTGCTGACATCTGCCCACAACATCTTCATAGCAAGTGCTGTGACAATGTGGTAAGAATGTTGACATGATGTTCTAACTATTTAGCCAATGCTCTGACATGTTGTGAAGATGTGATAATGTTGAGCCGATTTTGCGATAATGTTGTGACGATTTTGTAACAATGTTATTACGCGGTCAGTTGTGACAATATTGTGGTGAAAAATTCTGTGACAATATTGTGGTGAACAATACTGTGACAATATTGTGGCTGTTTAATTTGAAAGGGGCTTTACGAGGGTAAACCTGCACTCTAAAGAGAATACTATGATAATAAGGAAAACAACTATTGAGATAACTTGAATCATCTTTCAATAAACTTACCTCCAATTGGTGGTCCGCATAGAAAAGCGATGCAGTTGAAGAGTAAATAAAAACCAAGGCCTTGGGCTTTCTGCTTCGGTGTCAGCATTTGCAAGCAACACAGAATTCCCCCAATTGCCATCATTCCGTCGGCAAGGCCATAAACTGATGCGTAACAGAGAAGTCGAATCAAAGTAGTTGCCAAAGGTAATAGCAGCGCAGATAGTGCACTGACGATCGCAAACACGAACAACACTTTTAGTGGACTGATGACGTCACAAAGCTTGGAGCCTGGTAATCTGGCTAAAAGAGATACTAGTCCAATGCACATGTAAAGCCAAATTACCTGGTCCTCTTCAATACCAAGATCTTCACAATATTTCGCCTTTGAAAGGATGAAAAAGCAACGTTAATAATCTTGCTGGGAATTCCTTCATCCATGAGAATATTACCTAAACAGTTTAGATAAACATTTGTATAAGATAACTAAGATAGTACGCTCGTTCTGGTTGGTTAAAAACCTATGGTTTGTTGTGCCGGTAAACTCATAGAAAACCGGAACATTTTCCATTTTACCTGAATTTATTTTATAAAAGCAATAGACCACACTTTCTATGGGTTTACCGGCTTGATAACCCACTTGGGACGTTGGGAGAACACTCGAAAAGCTTATAAATTACCAGTCGAATGTTCTCCCAACATTCCGCGTGGGTTGTCACGCCGGTAAACCCATAGAAAGTGTGGTCTATTGCTTAAGTAATAGCAAGGCTGGCACCACCACAAAAGGAACTCCTTTTTAATTAGTCTGATATTTCAAGGAGCAAAAGTAGTTGTTAACAAAATCATAAGCGCGCTGACACTGACAGTATTGAATGATCATAGAAAAAGGCAAAAGGGCGCCTAGAGCCATTCATATAGCGAAGGACATGACACCTCCAAACCTGAGAAATTATTAAGCATAAGAAGTGAATGGTAACTAGTGTAAATTACTTAAAAGAATTCATACTTCACAGCTTTGGATGGACAGATTTGGGATCAATCCACCTACCCCTCTCCTAAGTGAACATTAACACTTACTTCTCCCTTAGGGCAAAATGTTGGCTTAGGGGAGGAGTAGGTGGGCAGTTTCCCAGAAACCTAAATTGATCTCAGATTTTCAAAACAATGAATACAAAGTAATTTTTCTTAACTATCTGCATCGTAAGAAAGAAAGAATAGTACAAAAACTCTAAAACTGGGATTTTCAAGTGTTTGCCTGAACATGGAAAATGCTAGGCTGTTTGGGTAGAAAACACGATAGAGTAAAACACAAAAACGTTTCAGTCTAATGAGCTTAAAGGATGGCTGGCTTACCAGATGGAGTGGTACCAAGTGATGCCCAGTACAGATGACAAGCTGCGAAAAGTTGAGGACTACAAAACTTCTGTTTTTCCACATCGACAAATCCAGTACTTTTTCGCTGTGCTTGTCGATGGGTTCCTTAAAATCTTTAACTGCCGCCTGAGTCTCATCGTCTGCCACGTTGGGATCAAATACCCAACTGGTTAAGAAAACAAGGAATGCTAAGCAGCCCAGTGCGGCAAACGTCCTCCTCCAACCAAATGCTGTTAACAAAGCCTCACACACCGGGGTCATCACCACCAAAGCACCTCCTACGCTCATTGTAATTATTCCTGTTGCTACGGAACGATTTTTGACAAAATAACGGGGAACTATCTCGTAAATAGCCATATAAACTAAGCTTGAACCAAACCCAAAAATACCACCATATGTCAAGAACATTAGATGTAAACCAGGAACTACAGATGTAAAAAGAAGACCACCCGCACATATTAATGATCCACAGGCCACAACAATACGGGCACCAAAGCGATTTGTCAATCTCCCGGATAAAGGACCGAAAAGACCGCTAGCTGACATTGCGAATGAGCCAACCCATGCTGAAAGAGAAAAAAAAAACAATGCTTGTAACTTTCCCTTTTTCTACCTTCCTATCATTTTTCATTCACTTACACAATTATTTCCCCCGCACGCAATTAGCAAAGTTAACCGTTTCGAGCCAGGGCTTACCCCTAATAAGTATGGTAATTGTTTAACCCAAATCACTATTTTTAGTGCTAACCCAGTGCTAGCCTGGTGCTAACCCTAATCACTGTAGTCAGTACTCACTCACATATACCGATATTACTTTGTGTAGACATCATAACGTATGCAAGGGCGGTTTGAGCTAATTGGAAACTATTGTTAGCCGGGCCAACTGTACCGTGGGAACAAAACGCCTCCCATACGCAGATAAGTAACCAGGCTTTTTTAACAAAGCAAAGAAAGATGTTAGCGAGTTAAAAGGCTATCGTAATACCTACCAGTATTAGATTTTCCTTGTTTAAACTCCTCGAGAAGGTGGGGAAATATCATGCCAAAGCAGTAGGCTGATCCCAATACAATGACGTCGGAAATGGCACCAACTGCACACACGATCCAAGACCAGTAAGAGTCTGGTTGTCGTAATTTCTTTCCTCTTACATCTCCTGTCTTGGATGAATCTAGAGTTTCCCCGGATTCAATCAAAAACCCATGGGAGGAGGCTTCTGTTGACATTTTTGAACGCTGTTTTTAAAGGTAGAGGCTTATTCAGGCGGTCTTTAAAGAAAAAAAAGAACAATAAATAATTGGCTACTGTCGAATTTTGGTCTAACTGCTTCGTTCTTAAGAATTTGTTTTCCATTGTAATAAACTCCTTACATCCTATTTCCTTTCTCAACGCAAACTGAAAAGTACCTCACAAAGAGTAAACATGCACGAGCGCTCGCGCGATGACAGAGGGTTAAAGCGTGCGCGCTCCGCACTCGCCACACATGTCCAGTTTACGAATAAACTGAATATATTTTCGAGGTGGACTCGGTGGGCTGCTAATAAAGCCGTCTTTCCTCGCAAAACGTCCACAGCGGCGAGGAGCGAGGAGAGACAGCTGTATCCGCAGGCTAAACCCGAGAAAATCGAAAGCTCTCTCAGCCCATAATTACATAGACTGCTTCAGATTAAGTGAGAGCAGTGCACGCGCGCGGGAGCCGCGGGACGCGCGAAACAAGGGCGGCATCTCCCGTCTCTCGCCTTCAGTCACACGCGTGGCCATTTGCGTGTCTCGCGTTTTGCACAGAAAGAGAGACTGCTCGTAGTCTAATAATTACAGTAATTAAATTAGTGTCAAAAAACGTGGAAGAACGCCCTTTTTATGAAAGAAAACGGGCGTTACGATGCTTGCAAATGTGACGGTTCTCCTGTTATCATCGACAAGATAAGATCGAAAAGAAACAAAAATCTAGACCCCTAGTTTAAACAGTACCACAGCGACGTCATCCTCCGCAGGGAAGAGGAGATAGACCATGCAATTTTATGTGAGCAATCAAGCGCGGATCATCGCAAGTAGAAGTGGCATATTATGAGGGTGTGAATGGGGTTAACCGACTAGCCACGAAGGGCCAAAAATATTACTGAATCTTCAAACTAAACTTTTGCATGAAGTAGATTTTCATGTTAATGTCATGGGAGTTACTGAAACAAAAATCACAAATGCTAAGTCACAAATGTGCACAGCACATATACCTGGCTACGTATTTGAATATGTTCCAACGCATCTGGCGTCTGGGGTCGTAGGAATGTTTATTGACGAATTGCTTGATTATCGTATTTTAGTAAAGACCTCTAATGAAGTTTTTCAGGTATTGTGGACTGAGTTCTCCTTTGTGAATAAGAAAAATGTTATTTGTGGAATCTTTTATAGACAGCATAACTCACCTGAAATCTTTCAATCATATTTTGATGAGACTATTGAAAAACTTGCGTCCTCTGGGAAACACATTGTAATCATGGGTGATTTCAACATTGACCTTCTAAAATGCGCATCATCTTCGTATAGTCACGAGTTTTTGTCTTCCCTTCAAAGTTATTTTCTCTTTCCCTCAATCGACAAACCAACACGTGTTCACTGTACTTCCGCCTCCCTAATTGACAACATCTTTATTAATATTCCTGATCAAGTTGTGGCTTGTGGAAATATAATCTCTGATATAAGTGATCATTTTTCGCAATTCTGTATTCTGAAATCTATAAGGGATAAAATTAAGATAAAAAAGTCGAAAGTGCGGGACTTTTCTAGATTCTCTAGGGATAGTTTTAACTTTGATCTCTCCAATGTGGACTGGAATGCACTCTTAAATAAAAGACCGTTTTACGCGGACAATTTCTTTTCTTCTTTTTATAACAAGTTTAACAAATTAATAAGTAAACATGCACCTATGAAAACAATTTCAAACCACAAAGCAAAACAGCTCTCTAAACCATGGATTACCAAAGGTATAAGAATCTCCATTAAAGTTAAAAATAGGAACAAAATTTGTACCTTAAGGCGTTTAAGGAAATAGCAATATTATTCTAATTTTTTTTTAATGATAACGTAACTAATATGAAAAAAACGTGGGGGGCAATAAACAATGTACTTGCCCGTAAATTGAAGAACACAAAACCTATTACTTTTATTAAGGACCCTAATGACAATGATTCTGTCACCAGTGACCCAAGTAGAATAGCCAACGTTCTTAAACTATTTCGCTTCTGTTGGACCTAAGCTGGCAAATAAGTTACCAACCGTTCAGCGTAATTATTTTGATTTTTTGAACAGATCTAACTCTCCTGACTCTTCGTTTGCTTTCAACCTAGTTAACCCAGCTGAAGTGGAATAGAATTTTTGCGCATACCAATTAACAAATCTCATGGTTTATATTCATGTCCTACTCAACTGTTGAAATACTCGTCAAATGTTATCAGCAGTACACTCGCGGAAATAATAAATCTTTCTATTTCGACTGGGATGTATGCCACTAAACTAAAAATGGCAAAAATTATTCCTATCCTTAAAGCTGAAGATAACACTAACGCAAACAACTATAGGCCTATTTCTTTGCTATCAAACTTTAATAGGATCTTCGAAAAATTGGTCTTCTCTAGAATGGAGTCTTTCATTGAGCAAAATGACATACTTTCTCCATCTCAATATGGCTTCCGCAAAGCGCACTCAAATCAGCGTGCAATTCTTGACATTGTAAGTACCATTCAGGAAAACATGGGCAAGCGCTTGTTCTCATGTGGTGTATTTATTGACCTGAAAAAGGCTTTTGATACAGTCGATCATAAAATTCTTTTGCACAAGTTAGATGACTATGGTTTTCGTGGTGTTGTAAATAAGTGGTTCTCATCTTACTCAGAAGGTCGAACTCAAACGACGCAAATTGGTTCTTTTATATCTAAAAAAAATACCACTTGCGGTGTGCCGCAAGGCTCAGTCCTAGGCCCATTACTCTTGCTAATCTATGTCAACGACATCCAAGAATCCTCTGACAAACTTAATTTTTTTATTTGCTGATGACACGAATGCCGTATATGCTGAAAAAAATCTCAAGTTCCTTGAGTAGACTGTAAATCAAGAACTCTGCAAGTTGTTCGATTGGTTAACGGCAAATAAACTAACCTTGAATATTAAAAAAACAAATTTTGTCATTTTTAGACCGGCTCAGAGAAAACTTACCTATTACCCTAAAATAATGATACTCGACAATGATCAAAATAAGAATGTGGCTCTAGAATGTAAAGAATTTGTGAGATATCTAGGTATAATAATTGACAATAATCTTTCTTGGAAACATCATACTGACCACGTAGCTATTAAAATGAGCCGAACTGTAGGATTGATCTGTAAACTACGGCATTTTCTGCCAAAACATACACTTCTAACTATTTATCGATCCTTTGTTGCTCCTTATTTAAATTATGGTTTGACGGCCTGGGGCCAAGCATATAAATCGCACCTTGAAAAGCTTCTCAAGCTTCAAAAGCGAGCTCTTCGCTTTATCTATTTTTCTGAGCCAAATCAGCATGCAATTCCTTTATTTATTGACGCCGTTAAAAGTTTTGTATTATGAGCATTTAGCTAACCTTATGTTTGAAATAAGACACAGTAATGCTCCTGGAAACATTCAAGATCTCTTTCAAGATCTTTCTGATATTCATTCTTATAATACTCGATCCTCTGCCTCTAATAACTTTTACGCAAAAAGTTTTAGACTCTCAATTCAAGTGAATTCATCTTCTACAATCGGAACAAAAATATGGAATGAAATGCCTGTATCTTAAAGAAAACTTTCAAAAAATGCCTTTAAGAGGAAAATAAAACAAACACTTCAGTTTCGAGATCCTAGCTTCAGAAGACTGTTACATTGATCTCCCAGAAATCGTTCAAAAAGTTAAGTTGAATTTATTTTCCTCTTTAGTGTATCAGTAGTCTCTTGTCATAACTGTTGTCATTTGTTATTAGTAATACCATTAGTTTATCAGTAGTCTCTAGTCATTGTTGTCAATTTTAGTTTCTTTCGTTCTCTTGTTACTTTTAGTTGTTTTAGTTGTATTTAGTTGTATTTATTTCCTGTAAACATGACCCGCCTAGATCATCTTAGCTACCCGCGGGCATGTTATTGTACTTTTACCTCAAAACACAATAAAATAAAATGTATGTATGTATGTACGTGTGTTCGTTACTAGACTAATTTTAGTTATTTGGAAATAGTTGATATACTATTCATTGTATGAGACTCCAAATAAAAAACATGAATGCATGTATGTATGTACGGGGAGGCTCCGCCCCGAGGTTCAACCCCTTTTTTCACGAAAAAGGTACCTCTTATGTTTACCTTTTATAAAATTGACAAATGGTACCCCTTTCACTTACCTTGTTTAGAACTTTGCATCCCTTTTAACTGTTGTGAATGCACTTTCTTTTAAAAAGAAATCAATCAGAAAAATAGAACGTTTTCTCGACTTTTTTAAGCCATAAAATTCATGGCTTGGCTGCGAAGCTTGCGACTGATCTTTTGCTTTCAAGATCTTTAGGTGGGTTGTTTCCGTACAGAAAATTCACTTCTTCTTTGTCAGCAGGTATAAGAGCCTTAAGCCTTATGTTTTTTTTAATGAAAATTTGTTGTTTTGCAACCTTATCTTAGCTTTTTTAGTTCACTTAAACTGAATTTTATGGATGATGGAATTGTTCTTTGCTTATCGCATCTCTTTGTCAGCTTAAAGTGGCGTCTATGGTCCTTAAAGTGACCTCAATCGGTAATTAAATCTTATACATAATTGGAAAGAAGTTTTTGCAATAATGTAACTTTAACTTTGTTTGAAGGAAATCTTACTTACGCGTTGGTTTTTGACAGGTGTTATGCATGTTCAACTTGACAACACAAAGCAAAATTAATCTGCGCGAAACGATCAAGTTTAAAAAACTATGGTTGCTTTGAAACCGATCTTGGGGAAGATTTACTAGATAAAGAATAACTCTTTCTCTGCCCTCATATCAACGCCAAAACTTCTACATTGAGGATTGTTTTTATATTTTAGTGATCTGCGAAGCTCAGTAGAAGTGTCCGATCGAGCGTGGGTTTTAAATATCAGCTCGAGTGCGACAAAGTTCAGTGACTTCAAACACATCGTGGGCAAACTTGAATTTCTTTGGGCAGATTATTATACAAAGATATTTTGTTTTTGTGTCCACGGTGGAGTTCCGGACCTTATATATTCAGGAACTTCCTTATATGAACGCATTTTGTGAATGCGTCTTGAAAAAAATCAGACTTACGCACGCACATTTCCAGTACAACTCAATGATGTATTCTTCGAGAAAATTAAATAATAAGAAGGTTATAACCACAGCTTGCAACTTTTTGAAGACAAATTGCCTGTTCTTTCCAGGTTTATGGCTGCACAAATCACTTCTGCGCCAAGTCGCGCAACTCGAAAAACACTGTTTTGAATTTCCCGCCTTTTTTCACCTGACCAACATAGACGTCACAAGCTATTTTTTCCAACAATTTTTCCGACCGCTCTACGAAGATAAGGGCCAAAAAATAGCAATTTTTAATTGCGAATATCTCGGAGATACTTGCTTCAATTGAGCGGAAACTTCATAGTATGTTTATTTGGTTCATATTAAACACATTTCACTAGAATTGAACTAAAATAAAAGAGGTCGAAATTTTGGTTCATTTGACCTTTAATGAAAAAGTGAAATCCCATGCAAACCCGATCACTACTTTGCCAAATTTGCCTACAATTTCCTTCAAGAAAAGAAAATCATGGCAACGGATATGCTTGTTAGAGCCGAAATATGAAGGTCAAACATACGATTTCACGCCGGTATAGATGCGCAGCCTGTCACCCTTACAGTTTTTCGCTAAAAATAATTTACGTACCCAAAAGGCTTAAGTGAGCGTTTTCCTCTGTGTCCATTAATTACTTTTTATTGTACCCTGTAGTAAACAGGGAAACAAAGTTCGCATTTGCATAAAAAGCTTTGGTGATTTTATCGGTACTATATTGGCAAACAAAGGTGAATTCAGACCCTCAGATATGCATCTCCTACAGTTAGTTTCCTGTAAAAGGTCAAGGACGCTTCTTTTACTTGCTTAGAAAAACATGATACCATCCTAATCAGGGTTTCCAAGTCTTAAGTTACACTTTAAAGTATCCCCGCAAATGTATGAGGTAAATCAGGGCATAAGCGAAGTGAACGATTGGATAAACTCAGTCAAGAAAGTGTCTAAGGGTAGCTAACCTGAGGCGGGGAGTCTTTTCTACTAACAAGAACCCTCATTTGCCGTAGAATAGTTTGAAAAACAATGCTATTTTCAAAAAATTGGAAAGTAGCCCGAGAAGGAGGTAAGAAGGCGATCGACTGGTTCGAGCGAGACTTTTAAAAGATGTCGGACGCGGAATTTGTTCCCATAATTTTTGCTCTCAGTTGCCTTCTCTTTACACAGCAACAAAATGTCTTTTTCTACTGGACTTGAACAGATATTTCTTTTCTCCTTTGTTGGCGTGCTCATAATAATGAGTCAAGAAAGAAATAAAAAGTCGTTGATGACAACCCGAGGAAACGAAAAAGCGTTGTAAACAATTTTTCCCCACTAGTCCGTGGTGGAACACTGCTCGATCTTAAAATAGCGTATGCGTACTATGCGTTTGCGTCAGACCCAAGAATCCAGATGTCGACCCCAAATATCGGATATGTCGACCGGTAGAATTCGTTCAATTGAGATTTGCTAGAGAAATGGCATTTTGTTTATCTTTACATTGAGTGTGATATCATTCAAATGGGAATGATTCATCTTAAACAAAATCAACAACAACACTGATTATATTAAATGGAACCACACATATGAAATATTCGCGTGAACCCAACTACTCAACAGATTCAAACGCACCGCCGACACAAGAAAGTCCCCATGCCTTTTTAATCTCCTCCATGTTGTTCGCCTGAACGATTGCCCGAAAAGGAAGTGAATGTTGAGAAAGAAAACACGCTTAATACGCCCCACTAGCTCTGCTCTGTTTTTATGTCGGGAAAATTAGACATCAACGATTTGCTATGGAAAACGAGAACCAGATTCAGTTCTTTCCGGCCAACTTCAAATGCCCGGAAATTCTACAAAACTACATGTATACTTAAAATCATATTTTTACTATAAGAAACCCAACAAACTATTCAAATGCAATCAATGCATCACTTGAAAGCTTAAGTGTTGGTAGTTAATCTCCTCAATCCACAAACATTAGACAGTAAAAATTGTTTGAATGCAGTTTAGGAATCACGCTCCAGTTGATGACATTATGTGTCCTATCTGACTAAGCGTATTTTCCGTCCTATATGCTCTGGGCTGTCTTCATCACGAAATATGGTTTGAGCTTTGCGAACGAGACCAAAACGCATTTTTTATGGAACAGGAAGTTCTACTATGGATCGTATAATCTGCTAGTATTGTAAGCCCTTACTCCCATGGAGTACAATGATTACGTTTGATCGTTTTTGAAAAAATATCCGAGTTGTAACTTTTTTCCAGTGCACTCTTTAAGTTGAATTTCCACTGGCGCGTGAATTTTACGTGAGTAAATAAAATAGAGGCAATATATGGAGGGTCGCGCTTAAGCGTCAAGGTTGAACGAGCAGTGGAAATCCACGCTTAAAGCAGCAAAAATTATCTCACCTTAATGCAAGATCTCCGCAGCCAGGCTATTGCTACTTCGCCGATAAGGAGAAAGAAACACGCAGGCCACCAGGTCGGAGAAAAGAAGGAGAAAAAAGTAACAAGCAAAGCAACGGACCAGCAACTATAACTAGAATTCAGTGGAGGACAACATCGTTAATGAAAATCCTACTCCAGCATGACTACAGGGCCAACGATCTGGCTTGAAAGATTTGGTTTCTCTCAACTGTCACGTGCTTCTTTTCTAAGAGGTTCTTTGTTTGTGTGCAGGTCCCAGATTTCCTTTTTCAATACTTTCGTTAATTACGAAAACTTATCCCTGACTTATGCCCTCTACCTCTAAAAAAATAGTTTTTAAGGATGGTAGACTTTAATTGGATGAGATACGTTCCACGCTGTGTTTTTGGTAGAAGATGCGCTCAGTGCAAACAGCAAGGGAAACAAGTTTCACGTCGCCGTCTTGTAAATGACTCTTTATTTTACTCATGTAATTGCCGTTTTGTTTATTTTTTACAAATCTGGTAAAGTTTTCACAAGGCATTAAAGATGTGGCTCATCAGGGGTCAGGAAATTCTAGAACGTAAACCATCCATCACGCTATTTTTTTTCCTTTTTATTGTAGATATTTTGAGTTAGGACAGGAGCCTAAAGTGTTCTCATGCTCTATTTCCCTCCTTTTCCCTCCCGTTTGAATACCTGCTACCAAAGTGCTTCTTTTAAATGGGAAGAGCGCAAAGGCTTTTCTGATTCGTTTGACGGTGGTCAGATGAAGCAAATCGTGATTGATCCGGGGAAACGGATGGATTAATTAAGCTACAGAAGCTCGGAAAACAGCAATTGCCACCAAAGAGAGGTCATAAGTTCCGGGCTCCTTGCCCTACAGGGCTTTTAATTCGATGTTTTTCTTTCAACACCAAAACGATTTCTGTAAGAAATACGCCACGGGTTTGATTTCAGGTCTCCTTTTTTCCGGGATAGCAGAACGAGCTACACACGCGTGGGCGAGTGGAAAAAGAATAGACTATCACCCTCAAGGAAGCAAAAGGCGCGGTGGAAGAGGCGATGTTCCGCGCGTTCGTACATATTTTTTTAAAGCGATGTCCACGCTATCCTCTTTGAAAAACCTGACCCGAAAACTAGAGGTAACCGATGAAAATCGACCAACGGCGAGGCAATTACAAGCAAACGTGGGCTTTTTCAATAACGATCTGATGACAGCCTGCTCCAGGTCTCCCCTTTCACTCCTCCCTCTTCCGCTTTTTTTTTTTGTTGTTGTTACCCACCAGATTATTCCGCGCCATTCTTCCCTATCTAAGCCTCTGGTGCAGGCTAGCACCTTTACGAAACTGTATCACCCCTGGATTTACTTTAATGATACAGTACAAAGACTTTCTTCTAAGAAATAAAATTATTAGTGTTCTATAAAAGGAACTACCCCATAGGGGTCATTTTATACTTGCTCTTCCAAGAGAGTTTGACGCAACTGTAGCTGACCGTGTGCATTGCAGACCTGTTACTAGGTTTAACTGTCTTTTCCTGATTGAATATCGAGGAAGGGAAAAAATTTAAGTGCACCATATTAACCCTCTAAATCCCAAGAGTTGATCAACATCAATTTTCTCCAGCTATATCAATTCATCATCAAGATAAAAGGTTATGAGAGTTTATAAGACGATCACATTATAAAATTCTCTCAACTAATTCTTCAAGGAAATGTATGGAGATCAGTGGGGAGAATTTGTATGTGGATACAGGGGCTTAAAGGGTTAAGCATGCACCTTTCGTGTGGTCTTGAAATAATGGTTTCAGTAAGTATTAGTTACTAGACTTGCCCCAAGTCGACTGGGTGAGTGAGCGCCGAAGCGCAATGCGTGCGCAAAATCAAAAATTAACGACTAAGCCAAAAATTCTACAAAACAGTTTCTTTTTCTACTACAAGCAGATTTGCCAAAAAGGACGACTCGGAGTCGATTTCGATCGCCTTACGTGAGAACTTCTTCTTGAGACATAAACAAATTCCAAAAATCAAGAGCCCCAAAAATTCAAGTCCACTAGCAAACATAAAAGCCGGGTGATAAGAGCTTGTCTTTTCTGCGATCAAACCTGAAAATCAGAAAATATGAGAAGCATCAGTAGTAATCTTGAACAGTCTTAAAATGACAGCAAGTTTTAGATATTAAGGAGGCAGATAAGGTTTTACATAAAATATCAAATTCGTCAACTTTTTGCCCATCGAAACACTAAATGACATCTCCTTTGTACTATCACTCCCAACCTACGCGTCAAGCCCTGTTTAAAGATGGCAGGTATCGAGAACGAGATCCCTCCGTCAAGGTTTGCACCAAAATCAAACTTGACTGTGCGTATGAAATCCAAGAACCTCTGGCGTTCAGCTCAGACGTTTCTTTTTGGTACAAGGAACTGTTACCGACAGCCTGGTACTCAGATTTCCAGAAACTTCTATCCATTCGTCAATTTAGGCGCAATGGATGGCGGAAACGAGAATTTAGGCCTATGATTTGCGTCGCCTCGAACCTACCCACGATCAGACGTTCTTTTGGCGAACTGATGGAACACCTGTTCGTCAAAATCAAAGATCACTTCCCATTAAAACAAAAAACAGGGTTCTTCAGTTCCACCGCTTTACGTTTTCCTTACAATTCTTTGTTTCTTGGCGGCTGATGTTCTATAGGTCAGCTACACCAAGGGTTACGATTACTTCGCAAAAAATAGCAGTGCTTGGTGCGCGATGATCTGGCTTACAACATCTTAACTTGCCGTTCTGGGCCAGTTTCTTGCGCTTGGAAAAAGAACCACTTTGCCGCCCCCATGCTTTCTAAGTAAAGGACTGGGACAGTCAATTTCTGATCAAATACCAACCTGGGGCCCCGGAAATCTGAGTGGCTCTTTCATATACGAGCTACCACGGGTTGGTAAATGACCCGTAAAGGAAATGTGTCCTCAGGCGTTCTTTTAATTCTCCCCACTTCCTTTACTGTTTGGTACTCCCAAATAGCCTGTGTAGCAGTAGGGGATTGGGATAAAGGGAAAAAGGAGGGGAATTGGGGCGCCTGCCACACAGGCTACTCCAAAAGGAACGCCTGGTCACATGGAACGTCGTCTTATGCCAATACAGGTTGGTATTCTAATGTATTGAAAATAATTTAGCTCTCACGGTAGCTTACCTCCAATTGGTGGTCCACATAGATATGCAGAGCAGATGAAGAATTGATAAAAACCAAAGCCTTGGGCTTTTTGCTTAGGTGTAAGTGCCTGAAAGCATGACAGAATCCCTCCGATTGCCATCATTCCATCAGCAAGGCCGTAAACTGATGCGTAACAGATAAATCGGATCAAAGTAGTTGCCAAAGGTAACACCAGAGCAGATAATGCACTGAGAATTGCAAACATGAAAAATACTCTCTGTGGACTGATGACTTCACAAAGCTTAGAGCCCGGTAACCTGGCTAGAAGTGATACCAGTCCAATGCACATGTAAAGCCAAACTACCTGGTCCTCTTCAATACCAAGATCTTCACAATATTTTGCCTTGAAGAAATATAAGGGAAATATTAGAGTGCAGATTAGAGTAATTGCATGAGGGTTCTCTTAGGCCCATGAACCGAACATGAACGAACTTTTATACTTATTTGGGTCGACCCAAATGATACAACATGTTTACCGGTCAAAATGAATTAAAGTATTGATAATTAATTATGCATTAGATTTAAGACATAAAAAGCTCGACGATTGAAACGAAGTCGGGTCCAAGTTAGTTCATGGGTCCACTCAACAACGAATAACGAAAACAATCTTTATTAGCGCCCTTGACAGACAAATACGTATAGAAAAAGCATAGTAATTTAACATTTAGTACTTAAGGATAAAAAGAGCACAGTCACTTAGACAGACACTAGCCCAGCTAAGTGGCCGAGTCAAGGGAAGAAAACACAACACTTCCCCCATTCTATATCGTGTTAAACTAAATGTCTAAATCTTTAACAGTTAAGCATAAACATAAGCGGCCTTAGATTAGTGTACACGAAGCGATCACTCTTAAAAGCGACAAACTTTATGAAACCCTGTATGAACTGTGACCAAGAGAGGACCTTTATCCCCTTTTGCTGTGACTTAAACTCTGTAAAGAAATGCTGTCTTAGCAAAGGTGACCACTCTTGTGAACTACCGGACGGTGTTTTACCCTAATCGTTTCTAAGGTGGCCAATTTGGGCGCGTGTTATTTTCGCTTTTCTTCATGTTTTATTTTTCGCGACCGTGAAAGCTTGGCACAATTAGGGAGTACTTTTCCGGCAAGAAGAAAGAAATTGCTGCTGGCTAGCAAAGGCATTATGTTACAATAAAAGCATCAAGAGTTAAAGTCAAAGTATGCTTACCAAATGAAGTGGTACCACGTAATGTCCAATATAGATAACACAATGCGAAAGTGTGAGGATTGCAAAACTTTTATTTTTCCACATTGACAAATCCAGTATTTTTTTCTTGTGTTTGTCATCGGATTCTTTACCGTGCTCAACTACCGTATGAACTTCATCACTCGCCACGTTAGGATCAATGAGCCAGCTTATAAAGAAAACTATAAAAACCAAGCAACCCAGTCCGCCAAACGTCCCTCTCCAACCAAATGCCCTTAACAAAGCCTCGCATACTGGAGTCATCACCACCAAAGCACCTCCAGTGCTCATAGCAATAATTCCGGTTGCCATGGAGCGATATTTCACAAAATATCGGGGAACTATCTCGAAAACGGCAATGAAAACTAAGCTAAAACCAAACCCGAAAATTCCACCATACGTAAGGAACATTAGAAATAAAATCGGAACTAAAGATGTCAATAGAAGACCACTTGCGCTCAAGAGCGAGCCACTGGCGACAACAATACGGGCACCAAAGTGATTTGTCAATCTCCCGGATAAAGGACCGAAAAGACCGCAACCTGACATCGCAATTGAGCCGACCCATGCTGCAAAAGAAAAAGATATCCTTCTTATTAACCAAGTTTGGGGTATATACTGGAAGATAAGGACCGTTTGGTAGTGTGTGCTTCCTTCCTGTTTTGGTTTCGATTTTTTTCTGCTCGGAATTATTGGCCCAAGGGAAACGTGCAGCCTGTAAGTCCTACCGGGAAAACCAGGTTTTTTGTAACTTACAGCACGGACCGAGTAATCAGAATGTTCTACTATATTGTTGGGATTCAATTAAGTAAAGGAGAAAAGATTTCCATTGCGAATAAACAAGCGTCAAATTCTTTTTGATTGGCTTTTTGAATAGTTGTGGTTTTCATTCGTCAAATATACCTCGTAACAAACTCACTGTCAAAACAAGAAAGAAACAGTTATATAGAGTTTTTTATCGGTAACATGTCAAACATGAGACGCAGTGTTTCATCTCTGAGAAGAGAGTCGAAAAAATACGACGCGCAGCGGAGTATTTTTGACGATCTTCACGTGTTTCTTCACCAGATGAAACACTTTGTCGAACGCTTGATAGTACTTCTCAAACAAAAGGATTTTACCAGGAGAAGTTAAGGATGCAAAAATGAACAGTTTTTCATCTGATTTCCAAACACTCATTAAACATTAATTTCCTTTGTATTTTCTTTATGAATTATTGATGAGTATTGAGAATCACAAATTATCGACCAAACCAAACTTCTGAATTTGACCGATCACAGCGCGCATATTAACTGTGAGATCTGACCTTCGCTGGAAACGTTCTTTTCTGCCTGTCGCCGCCATTTCATCGCCACCAATTTCTATTAATTTACCTCCTTCTCAACCATTATACTTCTGCTGTTTGTCATTCACCACCGCAACATCTCTTTTTTTTTATCTCCTACTGCTCAACCACAATCCTTTTTTCCCACCTCCACTACCAGTCTGTCGTTCTGCATCGACCACTGAGCGCTGATCCCCGATTGTTCCAAACTTCAGAGTCTTTAAAATATGAGGAGATTGCGCTATCTTTGCTCTGAAATCTGCAACTGTTTGGACATCTTAGTCTTACTGACACTTGAGGGACAAAAAAATAGCCACTAACGATCTTTAGTATATACACACTCAGTGATCTTGGTGATTTAAGCAATCTGATTGGTTACCTATCTAGGACTATTCAACAATATTCATGTGTGAGCTCGGTGTTTTTCCCATTTTTTTAGAGAATGATCTTTTAAAAGTCGACAACATCCTAGAGCTGACTTTTTCTAAGGCAAGAAAAGACTTGGAAGGATTCAATACGGCGTTTTTCAATTTAATGTAGCTGAGTTTTGTTCTCGATGGATTGTTTACAACCGGCCCGTGTATTCGCGTAGAAGAAGCCGTTTCGTGAACTCAGTTCTAACAAGAAAATTTTGGCTCAAAAATCGAAGTTTATTTACGACAAACAAATTTAAAAGGAAATGCTTGCAGAAATTCTACGTTTCAAGTAAACAGGAAAAAGAATGATACAGGAAGACCACGTCTTACCTCGAGAAACCGAGCCGCCATTTTTGTCAGCACTTCATGCGAAGAACGACACAACAAACCCTTTTAGCTATAAACTTGGCCAGTCAACAGAAAACAGCAAAGCTCTACTTTTCTTCTCAGGTAAGGAAACAGTTCAAACTCAAGTTTAGCGGTCCCATTTAAGCCATTACGCTGTTGTTTGCGAAGTGATAAACTTGTGAATTGCCATGTTTGAAAATTCTGCAAACATCTATTTTTAAACTTACGCGTGATTTGATATGTCAATCAAATCGTACTTTTTAATGGTTTCCTCTCTGATTTTGTCGACATCACTTCGTGTGTATATACTAAAACAATTATTCTTTTCAATCTCGGTGAATAGTGGCTTTGGGAATATTTACCTCGGTAAATATTTGGCCACTATTCACCTCGATTTCAAAGAATAATTGTTAAATATGACAATGACATGGGTAGTTCTTGCCCATGGTCTTGCCACCGCCTGGTAAAGCCGATTAAAGGAGGTTTTTTGCTACAAAATCTCTCTGGAAACAAAAAGGTCCGAGGGATTAGAGGCTACTACTATATACCTACCAGTGTTCGACTTTCCTCTTTTAAACTCGTCAAGAAGGTGGGGAAATATCAAACCAAAGCAAAATGCAGATCCCTGCACTATGATGATAGAAATGAAGCCAACTGCGCACACAATCCAAGACCAGTAAGAGTCTGGCTGTCGTGATTTCTTCTCGCTTAATTTGTCCTTGTTGGATGTATCCAGAGCCTCCACACATTGAAGAATGATCTTCTCGGTGGTAGCTTTTTTTGACATTGTAAGCTGTTAACAAAAACAACGTCTTCCTTAGTCAATAAACTAAAGAAACCCTATGTCTGTAATGATTGATTTATTTTTTGTTCGCTTGATTCCTAGCTTTTAACTTCAAATTGACAAAAACTCGAGCCCCCGTTTTACGAGCCTCATCTGAAGGCTAAAGCATCCTACTGAAACGGCTGTAATGTGCCCCTTAACATGTATATACTGACGTCAGATCTCACTTGTCTCGTTCCTCCTCAATTCAACCACTGGCTACAAGAGAGTAAAACCTGGCACCGTTTCCTACCTTCCTTCCTATCTTTTTAAGATTATTCCTCACTACTCCGTTGCACATCATTACTGTGCATATACTGTTCAAGCGTGATAAGCGCGCGCGCATAACAACATGGCGGCTTTTTCATAAAGGCTGGAGCTCCCCAAAGAGGTAAATCTTTATTTTCTCTTCAAATTGTACGGTGACCTATCATTTTTTTTTTCTCTTTATTAAAAGTGGGCATTAACTTTTTTCTTTAGAATAAATATAGACTAATTCCCAATAACTGTTTAAATTATGTACTCGTAAATATTATCATACAGGTATTTTAAGGAATCATTGCGGAAACGTAATTTGCTCCTGCTCCCAAACGCGTATGGGGACCCTCGATTTAAGTTTCTACGACATAAACAACCAACCGGTTAAGTCTAACAAAAATCTCACTGGAGGTTCTTTTTCAGAGGAATGACCTTAAAAACTATAACTCACTAACAACGATAGGGTATTGCTAAAAAAAACAACCAAACGAAGAAGAGGTCATATAAACCAAGTCAAAGTCTAAGCTTAAAAGACCGGTTTAATAATTTAAGGGACTCCATATCTCTTGTAAGGTGTTTATTTCATGTATGTGTAAATCCCAGGCCCCAAATGTACGCTGCATCGTTTCGGGTGCAAATGGCAAATTCTAGCAAAAAGAATGCGAAAAAATGAATAATAATATGAATAATGCAAAAAAAGGAATGCGACAAGTTTACTCCTTCCTCTTTTAGCTCCTTTAAATTGCGTAGTTCAAAATGGAAGTTACATTGCGTCCCATGGTGATTAAACTCAACCAACAGAGGTTATGGGAACTTGAAGTTTTTTGGCAATATCGTATGAAGAGTCTCCAAACGGGCTAAAATGTACACTGCAATTTGCGTTTTTTTAAATACGAAAATAGGATATGAGTCACAAGGACTGGCAAACTGTGAATGAAACCTTTGGATATGAAAACAGCTTTTACCTTGGATTCCCCCCCCCCCCCCCCAAAAAAAAACCCCTCCCATCCGCAACCCCAATCTACGCCTCTTACGGGACTCTCCACAACGGCAGCGAGGGATACTAGGGGGACGGCGAAGCGAAACAATTAGAGAATAAGGGTCTCCCTTCCCCACTACCTCTTTTAAATCTTGTTAATGTCTCCCCCGGGCAAGGATGGCCTGATACACGAGTTGTTTATCACCTGGCGGGCGAGAGTTACTGGCCTTTGATACTTATCAAATATCAATTATCATCTGACATTTTAGAAAGGAAATACATGCCGCACAAAGAATTACATTGTAGGTATCCTAAAGGCCAAGGTGATTTCTGCAAACACTTTGCATGCTCCACCCGTGATCAATGTCCAGCCTTGGTTACAAAAGGGCAAGATAGATAGCAATTAACCGTCGCAGAAATCTGGGAGGCGTTTTAAAAAATAAAAGCAAAACAAACAAAACAAAAAACGCTCCCGATTCTTCCGCCTTGTCCCCGACCACATTAGACGATCCTAGACGATCAAGGACATCTAAGATTTCGAGTTTCTATTAGTTGCAAAACCTGGGACGGTCGATCGAGAAAAAGCAAAATCCCTGCTGATCGTTTAGGATTTTCGCATGCATTGAAGTTAACAAAACGTTACAAAATATTTCGGGGGCACTTTCTAGTAATAGGCTGGGGATGTGCCGCTAGATGGGGTCGCATTTTCACGACTGGATTGACTATAATGAGCTTGCATTTTTTACTGAATAGAGTTACTAGAAGTGGGGTTCCATATTTTCGGGATAGTCACCAGATTTTGACAAGACACGTTGATTTGTGCTGCCAAAAAAGATTTTGGAAGTCAGCGGTAGTAAATCTAGTAGAGCTAGAAACAGATTGAGTGACATGACCTCCATCACACCACCAGCAGACAGAGAGATCATGCATACCTTCTGAAGTAATCGCGCTGTAATAAATCCCCTGCAAAGATATCTAGCGGGTGATCTAGGATTTGTTCTGAAAAAAAAAACTTAACTGACTTTCCCCGCTTCAATGTAAGGTTTCGTAGATGTATTGGGGGGTAGGGGCAAGTACTCAAGGGAAGTGTAAGTAAAGGTGAAAATTGATATCCATTTCAAGCCCAGACGCGCTACTTTTGGGAAAACCATAAGGCAATATAGTTTTAATAGGTCGTTTTTATTTTTTTCATTACACACAAAGCGCAGAATTAAATCGTTATGGTACAATAACAAGTAGCTTAGAATCTTTAAAGCAGCTTAAGGGCCAGTGCTTTGAGGTACCCTTCTATTAAAGGACCGGAATACCAAAAAATACCCCTATTAAGGACGCGGCAACTCGCCAACTCTACCTCGTACAAATATGACTAGCGCAAACATGGGAGTGCCGCCCCACCTCTCAGGCGACGCCGATTGAATTTATTGGTGATTTTAGCTTGTTTGATACAGTGTACAAACTGTAAAGTAAACCGTGGTAAAGGAATTCCAGTATAGTCAATTGAAAATGAAACCTCGATTAATGCACTAAAAGAAGAAACTGACTTACCTTAGATATTTTTATACAGGCAGTAGGTACTCGATAGATCTCCAGGTAGGAAAAGCGAACAAGAGTAAAAGTAGCGGGCAAAACAAGCAGAGAACTAAAACTAAACCCGGCGTTCAGAGGTGGACCACCATCCTGGATAGAAATAAGATCCAAAGGAGCAAAAACCGGCTTGACAAGATTTTGTATTCAAATGCCTTTCATCTTGTTACCTTCCGGTTCCGGTGATTCCAAAAAAAACAATCCTCGTTATTTATGAGAGAGTTATTTGTTTTTGCGTTGGTGACCCAGATTTCACCTTAGGATACCTCCGGCCGCGCTGCAGCTGGAAGTATCCTGTACGAAACGCCAAAAGTGACAAAAATGTAACATATGTTATTTTATTTTTATTAGACACTTAACACTGAGTTGAAAATCACGTGTATACCTTACAGTGAAGTTAAATACTGGTCGGAAATTTGGCCATCAGTATAGGAAATTGACACTTGTGTTAATTATTTAAGGAGATAATGGGTTTTGAAATTTACGCAGTTTTAATTAACGCGTACTGAAGGAGAAAATACTTTCAAGTAAAGGAAGTTGGGTGTACAAAATAGTGTGTAACATTTCAAGATGAGGGAAATTTACGCAACGTAGCTCGACAGACGGAAAAAAAACACTTGTGCAGACCACCGATAATCCGAAATGCAAACATTGTTCGTTCAATTCGCGGTAAATTTATAAAGCTTTTATTAATGTACATAGGTTTATTACGCTGTCTTAAAAGAGCTTTTCAGCAGCGAGGTACAAATAATAGTAAAGTGAATCTGGGAAGTAAATTAAAAACTGTTACGGTAAAAATCATGATGGAGAAAGAAAATTGAAACAAATGATAATAATGCGCCGATCAATTCGGATCTTCAACCCCGGGGGGGGGGGGGGGGGGTGGCACTTAGGTATTTTTTGGGTGGGTATGTGCCGCCCGGGACTCCAAGATTGGCACCCCGTTCTAAAAAAAATTCCCCCTAAAATGGATACCCTGTTCTAGAAATGGGCCAATTTTTTATACCCCGTTCTAGAATTCGCCCTAAAACTGATACCCCATTCTAGAAATGGGCCAATTTTTTATACTCCGTTCTAGAAAGTTTGTAAATTGAAATAGCTCTGTTTTTTTAAAAAGATATTTCTTTATTTGTTCGACTTATACATCAAATAAATGCTTCATTTTAATCAGCAACAACTTTAAGCAGAAGATAAAGCCGTGATTCACAAGTTTTTATACCCCGTTCTACAAAACGCCTCTGAAATGGATACCCCGTTCCAAATCAGGAGCTTCAAAATCACGACCCCGTTGGGAGGCACATACCCGTATAGGTAATGTATGGGAGTACCCCCCGGGATACACCCTAACCCCGTGAATACGGACTCTGAGGGAGCCACAGAAAGTGTCCGTATTAAAGCGGGTTGAATTTACAGAAAACTGTGAGGGCTTTCTTTCCCCAGGGACAACGAACGCACTTTTCATAACACTATTTATGTTTATTTTTACAGTAGATGGTGTTGCATAAAAAAGGAAAATGATATAAAGCTAAAATAGATTAATAACTAAAGAAAAGTACCTCCCCCTAAAAAGATATTTAGAGTAGATTAAAAAGTAGCCTGTTCCAAGGGTTCAGATAGTGGAGAGCGGTGCGAAGTAAAGAAAGCGATGAAAAGTAGAGGGGGACTGGGGAGAGAGGTGCTCCTTTTTACTTCGCACCGCTCCCCACTATCTGAACGCCTGGAACAGGCTAATTAAAAAGTACGGTAAGATTCCTTTGGGTTAATAGTACAATTGTGGTAAGGAAAACTGTCCAACATCACGAGGTGTCCGTATTAAGTGGGTGCCCATAAAGTAGGATTCGACCGTATATTAAGACAGACCTGTTAAAATTCCCATCCTTTTACGCCAGTGTAGCGAAGGGAAGGCTGGAGACCTTCTTCCCTTCTTTTATAGTGTTCAGTACTCGATGGGAAGAAAGTCGACTAAACGGCGTTTAAACCGGCCGTAGGACACAGAGTGGCTATGAACTAAAGGTAAGGGAGCTTTTTGAATCAATATTTCGCGTGATCATGATTTTTTTTTCTTAGCGTTGTAGATTCGAATACATGTGAATTAATTCGAACATTAAAGGCCCGAATCACATGTAATAATGCTAGAAATATCGACCTTCATTATCTTAAAGGCTACTAGTACAGATAGACAAACAAGAAGACTTCATATCTTTAAGATTTTTGCGTTTATTTAGCATCAGATAATACACTAATAATTCTAGTATATTCCGACCAAATAACCTCTGAAGCCCGAACCCACACATAGTGCGCTTGGGCTGCCTGTGGTATCTCTCGATGGTCATCAAAACTGTAGTGTTTTATGTATTTTTGAAGGCAATGATATTAGGGTTTTGGTAACTTTTTAAAATGTTCAAACCACGATGTAAGTCTCAGTTGCCTTAACAATCTTATCGTAACAGAACAATGCCTGGCTGTTCCTGTACACGGCAGCTACTTTGTAAAGCTTCTTGGGAGCCGCGGATGGTAAACACCTTGACCGATAAATTTACTTGATGTAGTGGCAATTGAAAACTCAAAATTTAGAAATCCTTTGTACTAAGAACTTTCTCGTTTTCATACATTCCCGTCAAAAATGTTGCATAGCTTTTGTCGTTCTTTCGTTATTAGCCATTTGCATGCAAAACAACCACAATCGTACAAAAATCAGTCAAAGTCCCCACCCCAGCAATGTCGGGAAAGAATAGTGGTTAAATGCCCACGGTATGCCCCAGGGATCTTGAAGTTTCTAACTATCCAGTGTATCAAGGTAGAGGACGACGGGTTTTTAATTAGCCTGTTCCAGGCTCTGAGATACTCGGGTCCGCGGGGATAAAGAAAGCGCGAAGATGAAAACAAAACGGGAGGAAACTTCCTTTCCCCCCCCCCCTTCCCCCGCCCCCCTTTTCGCGTACCTTTCACTTTAGCGTCTTCCCATGAGAGCCTGGAGTAAATTATTTAATGACACTGTAGAGAAACACGCACCTTTTATTTAAAAGAGAGTCTGGTCAATTCAGCTTCCCTGGATCAATGTACAGATGAAGAGAGCTATGCGAGTGAGAAACAAGTTGTAAAAAAATATCGTTGGAGCGAGGGCACCTGCGAAAGTTAGGACGGGAGGGGAACGAACGCGGTAAACCTTTCCGAACAGTTGTGTGCCAAGCGTGACAAAAATTTTGTTTGAAAAAACTTAACGCAATAAGGGCGAAACAGCTGTCCATGGCTGCCACTGCCCAGGTGATATGGCTGTGCGCATGCTTTAGGTACTGGCCAGGCCCTGGGTTGGTGCGTTTACCCCTTACTTTTAGTTTGTCTCACTCTGACAACAGTTCATCAAGTACCCTAAAATTCCGAAAATAAGCCCCGGGCTCGACAGAATTCATCTTAAACCTCATCACATAATCTTCATGATGTTTATAACAATGAAACTTTCATTAACATTGATTCACTAGCAACACCTTGAAATTTCAAGAGAAACCTAGCCAAAAATCCGCGTTTCAACATACACTGTTTTAACGTTATGCTAATTTTCCCAAATTGATACCCATCACACATACCTCCATGGCTAGTACATTTTAGTATGAATTTTATTGCATATTTTGACAATATTCACATTGATATGTACTAGCCATGGAGGTATGTACAATTTAATTTGAGTTATTTAGAACTTTTTTATTAAACATTTTATCAGGCTATTGAAAATATAAGGTTTGAAATATATTTGTGTTTTATTTGAATTCAAACATACAGAATTTTTTACTTCTCACGGAGGTTATTTGCTAAACACCACACTATAAGTTCCTAGTGTCGGACTTTCAGTAGCAGGTCTTGATAGCGCAAAATTCGGATTTTACCGATTTCAAAGTTTTTTGTTTATTGCTGGTTTTCAGTGTCACGCCATTCAAAATAGATCAAAATCAAAATCAAAACCGTTCAATAGATTAAGTCCAGAATCTGGGAAATGAAAGGAGGTACATATACAAAGACCCTCGCCAACATCCAGGTCAGAGGAATATTTCGTATACGAGATATCCGAAGAAATGTTTTACCCAAACTTACAGAGATTTGTATGGAGACGCCATGCTGGTGCTCACCTGGATGAGCTCCAACATGGCGGACGGAAACCAACAGAAACATCTGTTGACGAGTTTTGCTACAAAAGCGTGAATTTATTCTTCGAGAAACTCATAAACATTAAAGTAATACTTTTTCTAATACATGAACTGTTTAGATAGGAAAATTTCCTGAAATAAGTCATTTTTTAACCTACATGACAGCTCTCTTGGCCGTCATGTAAATGCCGCGTCACGCAAAGGCTTAGAAATTCAAGCGTACTCTATCACAAAACCAAGAACCCCTTTGAAGCGAAACTTTGTATGAAAATTAGTTTTCAGCTGCTCTAATGCATCGTGAAAGTAAAATCTCGGTAGGATCGATAGTTTTTTAGTTTGCATTTTAGTGACGTCATGTGAAAACCAACAATTGTTGTCATAGTGATATCGATTTTTCTTAAAACTGCATTTTAACAAACTTCAATTCATTGTCAATCACTAGTGAAAAGTTTGTAGCGATCGGACAAGGACAAGAGCACTTTTAAGGTGATTAAAAAACATCGGTATCGTCTCCCAAAAACTGTGTCGAAACATCATATAGGCCTATAATAAATCAACCCTTTGCCGCCTTTGCCGTACGTAGTGCCAGCCCTGCATTCAGTTTTGTTTTAGCAATATACTGTTACGCTTTTTGACTGCAATCATCTTTGGCACACGTAATATTTATTTGGCAAATACAAAAATGTATGTGTTACAGGACAGTTGTAGCTTTGTTTTATTTTGAATTTGAGGGCAATTTCCAATTTCCCGGGGGCTTATATTTGGAGGGGGTACTGATACAACGAAGGAGTTTTGCGTTATGAGTTTGGGGGGCATATATTTGGAGGGGCTTATACATGGCGGGGCTTATTTTCAGAATTTTACGGGAAACATGACCTTAGTTTCAGACGTGCGCAAGGTCGCGCAAGGTTTCAGTAATCGTAACATATCGGGACTATCCGGGAAAGTTCGCCGGAAGTCGGGACATGTCGTAGCATCTTACGTCATTGCGGACACAATTCTTCGTACGAGCAGCGCATAAAAATTTAATTTGCTGCTGTCTTTGACGTTGTCGCTTTTTCCACCATCTTGGCTTTGAGAATTCCATCCAAACCATCCTAAGCAATCTCGCAAGTACAAGAAGTTTCACAAATTTTAAGTTAAAGGACAATACCTCGAGGAAAATATTATCCGAATTTTTACCGGTGTTCAAAATTAGTTTGCAGGAGTAGCGCTGTCAAACGTCACGAAGCTTGTCGCCTGTCCGCCATATTGAGTTTGCACGAAAAAAATTGACGTCGAAGGAATTTTGCAAGTTGGGGTTTTTTCACCGCTTCTCGTCTTCATGAGTACCTATCCAGAATGTCCGACAGGTTTGGGCTTAAAGTAAAGGAAAATGCGGGGAAGACGAAGTATTCTTCACTCAACTTAAACCAAACATACAAAGGAACTAAAGTCGAAACCAAGACATCCTCAGGTTTGATTTTCTATTGTATTGTTTTACTTCCAAGATCTGATTTTAAAAAGGTTTGATGTGTTGTACTATACGGAACACCGATTTTTCTTTAAGCAATTTTTAAGACAACTTCTGATCTCGTTTGTGATGCTATCCATGAGTCTTTCAAAGCGGCTTCCGGTTTGGCGGTTTCTTCGTTTTCTTCATATGTTTTTAGTAACGATTTACTTGTTATGCATAAAAATTTCGTTGAAGCTAAATTGGACCCGTTTCTTTCTCCAAGGGGCCGCTCGCCATGGGCTTCAGAGCCTCGGAAAAGTCGGTGCAAGTCGTCGAATTCCACCTCCTGCGAATCTCCCGTCTTTGAAGAGCGAAAACTCCGGCAACGATCCTACAGTTTCTTTAGTTCCTAGCGGTGGAGGAGGATGGGGCAGCACAAAGGAGAAACCAACGGAGACTCCACCAGTGGTAACTTCACAAGCAGCACCTCCGAGTTCCACATTATCGCAAGCAAATGCGCCAACTTCTCAGCAGCCGCTATTGCAGCCTCAGCGGTCTATACCGCCGCCATCGCATCCACAACCTGTTCAACAACCTCAACCACAATCACAAACCTCGGGGCAAACGCAAGCACAACCGGTCAAACAGCATCAGCAAGAAGCTCAAGCGAAAACATGGGGCAATATATCGTCAAACGGGGCTGGTGGTCCAGGTACGAATATACTCGCAAAATGTTAAGTTGTTCGTATCTTTCTGTTTGATGTTGATGGTCTAATTTGCCAAGATGACATACGTGATGCTTTGCATCGTAAATTATACATAAGAAGTAATTTTCTTATTCTGTTCTGTTTTATATTGCTGCTTTGGTAAACTCTGAAGTTTGTTCATTCGTGTGAAATAAAAAGTCTCGCAGGATTTCGTGTAATGCAGTTAATTGAAATTTGTGTACTTGTATAAAACGTATTTACATTTGTCATGACAAAGAAGCGAATTATGCATATGGTACAAAAATTAATTATTATCATTTCTAACTTGATGGACTTAAGTATACATATAGGTTGGATGACATTTTAAGAGAAGAATATTCGTGTCCAATCTGGACAAAAGCAGTGCTTTCCCCTGAAAAACGGCTGTGCAATTCTAGTATTTCTCAAACATTTTTACATTTTGGTAATTCTTCCAAGTTTTTTGGAGCTTAAGCACAGCATCGTTATTGTTTGTTTGGGTTTTCATAGTGAATTACAACATACAGGCTCAAGCATTATTTTCCACTCTTAATATAACTCTGTCAACTCTGCTGACCAGCATGTGCAACACTGAACGTGCCACTCTTTAATACCAGGGTTGTGCCGTAGCAGCACCTGTTGGCCTTTGGCACATTACTTTTGCTCTCCAGGGAGGTTAGGAAGTCTTGGACACTGGGCACCCTGCAATTCACAATTTTAGAGCACTGAGCATTCGTAATTTTTTTTTAGAGCACAGCCTTTCTCACTGTTTTAGTACCACACTGAAAATATATTGGCATTTGCAGTAAAACAATCAACTTCCAAAATGATTTGATGTTGTGTAAGGTGCTTGTTACATTTCTCTGTTATGTTTTGTCCTGCCGCTGCCATAAATGTGCTGACAATGACTAGTACTAATGTATTCATTCATGTATTCCTTTCACATTTGTTTTTGCAGAGAAAACCTACTCTCACCAGGAGATGCCTTATTTCAATCGGGAATTCCCAGTGTTGGGTGGTGGAAACTCGGGAGAAAGGCCTCCACCTCACATGGAAGAAAAAGACCATTCACAGTATGGTCCAAGACCTATGATGCGCAACATGCGTAAGCATTTTCTCCATTTGTTGTAACTAATTTTCGCTAAAAATCAGGAGTTATTCCCATTCTCTTTTCAAACAGCAATGTTAAATACATTTCATGTCTCCTTTAATAAGGCGATTTTGACGATGGTATCATTTTCTGCTACTACGAGAAGCCTTCAGGATTTTGCTTCTAGGGCATTTGGTGTGTAAAACCTCCTTGGGATTACCAAACTTAAATTTGAAAGGAAGAACATATTGAATTCTAGTCTTAGTAGTAAAAGACGTCATCATGCACAAATTCTCCAGACCGATCTCCGTATAGCCTGACAAAACATTTGTGATGCCACCACTGGTTTCCCCATGAAATGAAGCACCACCCAGATCTGGGTAGTGAACATCATCAGTCTGGAAATTCTGTGCTCATTTCTCAGACATCAAAAGAACTGTGGAGAGAATTTATTTAAAGATCAAAGCATTTTTCCTTTGTGAAAGGTTTGAACCCAGGAGTCATTTCAAAAGTAGGTTGAGTTTGATTGTCCAGGTGAACATAGTCCTGAATAGGGCTGTTGTTGTTGACAGTGACTAACGTTTCAACAACCTGTGCAGTAGTCATCTTCAGAGTCAAGTGAGTTGTATCACGTCAGTTGATAGTATTGTACTCTGGTTATTGACCTTATTGGTCAATATGTTGCAATGTTATTGGTCATCTGCCAGTTAAGCCATGATGTTATTGGCTATGAAGACTCGTAATGTAATTGGTGCGTTTATTGTCTATTCAAACAGTTGTCTATTGTTAGTCAAATTGTCAGTTGTCCAGTCATTCTCTTGTAGTTAGTTTTGCTTGATCTTGTCAATAAGTTGTTTGTACGGTGTTGGTAGCTGTTGACTACGATTCAGTGGTGTTTATTCTAAGTTAGTAAACCAGCTTTGTAAAGTGAGTCGTTGATACTAGTCCTTTGGTCATTGCGTCATTTAAGCGATCTCTTTATGACATGGCCTAGGGTGTAGTGCTTGTAAATAGTTTTAGATCTATTTATAGCTAGTATTTTTACAGTAGTAATGTATAGGTTTCTAGCATAATTTTTTTTTTTAAATTTTTAATTTTCTAATTTGTATACACGTACACGTTTTAACGAGAACTTTAGTGTTCCTGGGTGTTACGTGTCTAAATAAAGGATTTGATTTGATTTGATTTGCTTCATTAATTCTCACAAGCTTTTCTCTTGAATATGTATTGATGTTGGTTGGTATTGGGATTTACAGGGTGAAGAGCAGCTATCCATTCTACAAACAAAATGGATCAGTGCTGTTAAAAGAGTATTTCTGAATTCTGAAATGTGACGAGGTTTTCAAAACGTGTGCATTTAGTTGATGCTTAAAGTGCCATGCAGAAATTACTGGGCTGGAAATTCTGACTAGACTGGCATAATAATTCCTAGTTGCATATCTTACAGTGGTGTCAACTCCAGTTAATGCCATTTAATATTATTTTCAGACGAGCCACCATGGATGGAACGCAGTGGTCCAGGTATTTAGTGCAAATCTTTTACACTCTCCTCTCCCTGTTTTAACCTGCCCAAAACAGATAATGCTGTTGGTAGTATCTTCTGTGGGAACACACAGGAGATACTGACTCAAAGGCGGAGATTGCCTTTTCATTAATACCATCTTCTTTCACCACTTTCTTTTTTCTGGGAAAAAAATCAAAGACAAGACTTGGCATTTTAAGGCAGTGTTGGTCTTTGATTATTTGCTTTAAATTTGTTTCAAGACAATGCATAGAGTCATGATTTTTTAAATCCTATGCATCAAGGACTTTTAAAGAGATTAAACTGCAAGATACATGTACATGTAGATATTAGTGATGAAATATATATTACCCACCAGCTTGATTAGACTTGGTTAATTCTCAATGTTTATGTTATACAGTACCATTCAATAGTAAGTTGACAGTCCATTGTGAGTCTCAATTCTTGACTTGATTCTCGATTACTGTGTGAACCAAGAATTGAGAATTGGGTCAAGGATCGAGTCTTGCAGAACACAAACTGTACACTGTAAAACTGTACTGTATGTAATTGATGTAAAGAATCAGGTATGTTATCACATATATTTACAATCCTTATTATGTATCCCTTTAGAGTATGGTCCTGGCAGAGAAAGATCAGATGTGTACAATGGAGGACCAGGCCCAGGCTATGCAGCAGGACCACAGTACAGAAGGCCTCCTGAATATCAGGTTAGAAGTTCTCTTAACAGTACAAACTAGCCTTTCAATAAAAGAAGCAAAGACAATGTAGTCTACAATGTCACACTTCTAAGCAGCTATCTTCTTTGAGAATCGAGTCTTGATTCTTGACTTGATTGATTTCTCAAACCTCAGTCTACTCGTATAGGTTAGGCTTTGTTTTATTGATGACCTAGTGTGTAGTTCATTATTATTGTTTGGTTTGTTTTTAGCATGGTCAACATGGAAAGAACTATCCTACTGGATACCCTCATCACCATGGAACTGGACCGCATGGTTATGGACCAGGTGCAGGAAGACATCCCCATGGACATCCTCCAGATTTCTACTCTAGGTATGTGTATGAAGTAAAAAACACATTTCAACAGTATTTAGTTGGACTTCACAAAGAAAAAACTTGGGGATTTTTGTTACTAAGGAATTAGGCTTTTCAAATTCATCAGTGTTTTAAAATGCCATTGTGCTTAAGCAATCATGTCAACAATGACAACAACGGCGTCCAAAAAAAATTGGTCTTGTGAGCAAAACAATAGCTCTGCTCTTGCATCATGCTTTTTAGTACATTTCTTCGATGTCTACTGCACGACTATGATTACAATGTGAAACCTTCTAATGTGACATTTTATTTTGGATGTGAGCATATAACAGCAAATTTTCCTTTTTCGTTTTTAACCTGGATAAGGTCCTTAAGAATTCAACTGGAGAAAAAATCTCCTACATTTGACAAATTTAGTGGGTCCAAATAGATGCGACTAAGTTTGAAAGAGTGCAGATTTATTTTTTAGCAATTTTTCCGCTGCCGTTGTTGTTGTCGTTGCTTAAGCTCGCTAATGGTGAGTGAACATACATGTAACCAGAGGGTGTTGTCTCTTTGTCCAATTTTTTCCTTGATCAAGAGACAAGATCATTATACTGGAGCCCTTGCGCGCATGCAACGGAGCACCATGGGTAAGAAAATGTGGTTATCTATGCTTCTAAGAAATTTTGGTTCTGCGAAAATCGTCTGTATGTATGACTGTATGTACATATGTCCACACCTTTTATGTAAGCCAGGGTGAAATGTTGTATATCGAGCACCTGCACATTTCAGCTGTAAATCGCATGGCCACCCAGACCTTTTAGAGCGAAAAATTAGACAACAACAAAGTTGAGTTTTTCTTTCAGCTAAATTTGTTGTCAATGTCTACATTGGCGAGGATAACAGAGAATGAGCTAGGGCTAGAGCTAGAGATAAAAAACGAAGGAGATCAATTTCGTTCAGAAGAAAAACATGAAAATTTTATAATAATAATAATAATGAAGGTCTTTATTAAACACTCTAAACAACAGACTTGTTTAGTTACAATGATATCGATACAGATAACTAATTAACTAACTTGGTAACTAACTAACTAACTAGAGAACAAAGGTCTATTTACAAAAGTTCTCTTGAAACGCTCAGTTCTGACAGGCGGGAGAATACAGTTATGACACCTCTTGCGTAACGTAACCATAGTTTGCTCTTGTGGCAGAAGGTCATGCAAAGCTGTTGTTGAATTGCTGTCGGTGATCTTGTCCCATAACTTCTTATCTTTCAGGGCAATAATATTTTCAATTAAGAAAAGAAAAAGAAAGGCATTATCTTATAGCTGTAGTGAGTAAATGAGAAATGCTAGCTGCCACCAAGGTGAAAATGAGTGGCAGTGAAAAACAAAGTGAACAGGAGCACATATGACATTTCCTCCATAAAACATGTAACTAGAAAGTTTCGAGAAGTTTCATGTTCTAGTCGTGCAAAGCAAAGGCAAAGAAATGTACAGAAAAGTGTGCTGTACGTGCAAAGTTGTTTTTGCCAATTAGACCTATTGTTTTTTTGCCATTTTCTTTGCTGTCACCATTTAACATTACACGATTTTATATGTTTTTTGAGTTAACTGTAAATGCAAATAAGAGCGTCTTGGCTTGAATCTGTGGTCTCCAAACTTAAAAAAAGGAAAATCAAGAGTAGAGTCTCAAGAATGTAGATTTGTGTGATGGTCAACTTACTTTTGAGCATTACTGTAGGCAGCAGTTTGAGGTTTGAAACAGATTATCTCTAGAACACTGGTAGCCACAAATATTGCACATTTTGTAACCGCTACCACTAGGACCACAGAAACTGAAAAAGGAAATTCTCTTTGTCAAGGTAAATTTTGTGTTGTGTAATATAACCATTGTAATTATTATAGGGGACCAGTACACAGACCAGGAGCTGCTCCAGGACCAATGCATAGGACATTAGACAAAGGAAGAGGTGAGGGATATGGTAGGCCTGCTATTTTGAAACCGGAAGATATACAAGCAATGGATGATAATGACGAAGAAGAGGAAGGTGGATGGGCTGGTGCTCAAGATGAAGTGGATTATGCTGCCAAGCTTGATTTTGAGGACTTTGATGAGGATGAAAAACCATCTGCAGAAAATTCAAAGGAGAGATCTAACAGAGATACAAGTGTTGGTGAGCCAGAATCAAGATGGCAAAGTAATGAAGGCAAAACTGTAAGTAGTTCCTGTCATGTGTACAATGTTCTAGCCTTTGTGGTTATATAATATAACCCACCAATGGTGCTTTTTCTTTACGGCCAGTAGTTTAGAAGTGAGATGACTTAAACCTTGGGTGTAAAAGAGTCAATCCTTTAACTGAAGTAAAGAAAGTGACGGTCACAGTGATACATTCAAGTCTGAAACAGAAAAAATATAAGATTTCTTTAATTATTGATTTTTAAGAATTATTATAAAGTAGTTGCTCAGATTTAAACTAAATTGGTTGAGGTGTAGCTTTTGCGATTGTAGCTACAAAAAGGAACAGTCAATTTGCTGAGGATTATTGTTTAAGATTCTCACTTCTAAACATCAGTTCTGAGGATATAGATATATTTTTCTTAAACAAAAGAAACTTTAAAAAGAATGTATGGTGGTAAAAAGATTTGGAACCTGATGCAAAGTGGTGGTCTTTTGTGCAGTAAGGATGTGCTGAAGCAGTTACAGTGCAGGTCAGAACTAAGGGAACCAAAATATATGTGTAATACGTGTCAGGAAATACAAGTCCATTGTGTCAGGCCAGATGCGTCCATGCGTCTGAGCTGACAAACATATGCATCTGCTCTGAAATGCATCAGTGCTTAAGACTCATTAGTATGTATGAGCTATCTCTGTGTTTAGAAGTGTAATGCGTCCAGTCGGTAGAAAGCCGACAAGAATCAAACTGGCAGATCAGCTCATGCCAAAAATTTGCATGTAACAAACCACACGAATGAACTGTAAAACTGTCATTTGGCATTGAGACACATTTCTGAAGTAATCAATCAAAGAACTCTCAAAAGTGTTTGAAAAACCTGACGCACGTAAATTTTGATTACAGTGGAGATGAGATTTGCATTTGATTTTAACTACTCATATCTCTCATACAGTAAATTGAGAGTGGTCAAGGAATTCCCTCATAACATAACATAACATAACATAAAACTTTATTTAAACTCGAATTTTAGAGTAGCTAACAAGCTAATATCTTCGAGCTGACACTACATAAAAACTATATAGAAAATATATATATATACATTAAATGCAAGGAAAGAAAATATCATTTACAATTGACAATTTTAAGTTTAAGTATGTCAGGCAAAAAGAATCTACATGAAGGTAACATCCTGTATTTTAGTCTTAAAGTCTGCAAAAAAACAAACATTCACATCTTTACAAGACCTATGCAAATACATGTACAAAAGTAACACCGAACCCAACATCATAACAACGTGTTCTTCCTGTTAAGCTGCTGTAAATGATTGATGTGAAAAGATGCATGGCACATGCATGAAGGCAAAATGAGCAAACTGTTGTTTGCTGTTCGCATCCATGAAGCTTTTACAAGGTATCAAGTCTTAAAGAATGAAAAGGAAATCTTTTTTGTAAGTCCTTCATTTGACACAAATTGCAACCTCACTGGCACAGTACATTCCTTCACTTCCAGAATGAATTACAAAAGCAGCTAAACAATCTAAACCTAAAATGTTGCACATAATTATAAAAATTTATGTTTTTTTAAGGAGAAAAACTGAGAATATTTTCGTTTTCATTGCACCATTTCTTTGCGTAATCAGTTTGAGTAGCTGGTTTTCAGGTAGACCTGGGTGAAACTCGATCCTTGTTGAGAACTTCGTTCACCATTATGTGACTGAAAGTTTATTTACTAAAGTTGACTTGTCAAGTCTGCATGTTTTACATTATACAACAGTGCTTGATATGTAGTTCTTATTCTTCCCCCTAAGTGTGGTGATGAGAATACAAGAATAAGCTTGTGGAAGAATACTTTATTTCTTTGTTTTTTTTTTTTGCCTCTGTTTCGATAAGATCATTTCAAAAAATTTACTTTAGCATTTCCTCGAGCGTATTCTGGTGCAAATGTTGCTATTTTTCACCGGACTTGAGGTAACATTTTGGATCAATTTAAGTTTTTAAGAGTACAATCGAGAGTTGCCTTAAATGTGAATGTATTAAAGCCTGTTGCAAAGTCAATTGGAATTATGGCCTAATTATGAGTGTGGCTATTTTACTTGCTAAGCGAGTCAAGTCTGTGAACTATTGATTCTCTCAGATATGCAAATTTATTTCATTTATTTCATTTTGTCGCTGTTAAAATAAAGGCTGATTTTCAGCTCTTCTAAGAACCGCTTGTATTCTTCAGGTGTATGAATCTAGAATTGCAATAGCAAGCGATTTTGCTAATGAAACTCCGCACGTCGCCAAATCTACCTTGATTAATCACAGCTAAAGTCCCTCAAGGAAAGTTCCTTAGAATGAGTGACTATTGAGCTTCTTCAAACCTGAGAATTTGTTTTGTTTTTTACAACAATGCGTCCCAAAGCAAAGCTGTCACAGTGAATAACAAAAGAAAAATCGTTTCCTTCCTGAAGAGTCTGAGCGAACGCAGATGCTCGTCACTTCTGGCCTGTACCCTTGTTTAAGCTGACATGTCCATTGCATCAAATTTGTGTCTGCATTGTTCGCTAAGCTCTGGCCTGCACTGTAGCATCAAAGTCCTTAATAGACAATTAAACTAGCAAAGCAAAGAAGCACAATGAATATTGTATGACACATTTGTTAGTCAACATTTGCTTGGGCATTTTAATAAAGTATGCATGGCCTTGTCAGCAGTTAAACTGATTTACACGGGGCTTGAAGTAATGACACAGACTGTGTCCAGTCAAAAGTAGGCTCTGTCCAGTTTGTTTGATATTTTATGCATGCGCTTCTAAATTTTTAAAAAATTAATTTCTTTCAACATGGTTGGACATTTCTGGTGAAGATATGGCCAGACTGAGAAATGTTACAAAATATTGTTTTTAGTTTTTATATCTAGTTTAAAACTAGAAATTTGTGCCTTGCAAAACCTCGCAAATCTTCAAGTTAAGCCCTGACAGTGGAGCTTTCGCTGGCCCCTTTAAAGCTTGCTCATGATAAATGATTCTTAATGGGGATTTCTTAGTTTCCGAGAGGTGCAATTTATTGCTATTTGGTCATCAGCACAAGTGTAGAAGTGTGTAGTGTAAATTATTCTTATAGTCGGCACACCTTTTACAAAGAAGGGTGATGAAATGTTGTAGTTTGTAATGACTGGATCAAACATTGCGAAGAAGTGGATAATATAACTGAAGCGACAGTTGCATGCACAAATACAATATTATGAAGGCTTTTTCGATTTAGCCCAATATTGCTGTTGCCCCACTGTACCATGCTCCACACTTCCTATATTTCACACAATGCTTCATGTATTATGTGGCTGAATCTGCAAGTGGACAAGATGGAGCGAATCCTGTCTTCTGATTGGGTATCCACCAATCTGGAGCTTATGCTTGATCAGTAATGCATGTGTCATGCTTGCCTTGGGTGGGTGTGGGGGATTTTATTGAGATGTGAAGTGATAAATGTTTGCCCAGCGAAAATCAGGTTGTCTGAGTAATAATAGGCTGATTTAGTAACAGAACAGGAATGTCATTTGACGATAGGAAAGTGTGCGGAAAGGACTAAACGCAACTTCCAGTGCGCAATTTCCGGCTTTGCCATTGGTCAAGCCAGTTGTTTGATTTGGGCACGCTGTCGTCACCTGACGTTCCCGTTCTGTTGCTAAATCAGCCTAATAGGTTTGACTGGACTACTTGACTTTACCAATAATTAGTAAAACTGCCAAGTTTAAGAGTTATTTGTTGAAAACTTACAAAGATGTAGCTCCTCAAAGTCGCAAAATTTCAGAGACATTTGTATGGTGGGTAGCCTGCAAATGCAGCTGTTTCTCCTTGCTCCTTGCCGCTTGGGATGTTTGGCCAAGAGAGATGACTGTGCCTCAGTAACAGAAATTCCATACTGATGATGTAAATCAATGTTTGCATTATTTATCCGGTAGTCATGGGGTTCCAAATGCAAATTTGTTCGATTTTATGTTCCTCCTGGTTGATTTTGGTGGAATTTTGCGTTTTCTGTCACTGAGGTGCAGACATCTCTCCTGGCGAAACATACCAAGGGTCAAGGAGAGAGGAGAGGTGGCTGTTTTCGCAGGCTATAGAGAGGGGGGCATAAACTTGCCTCCCGCCATACTAACATCTGTCAATTTTTGCAATTTTGAGGAGTTACATCTTTGCTCGCTTAAGATGTATCACTTTCAAACTTGGCAATTTTACTAATTTTAAGATTAGTTATTAGATTTTTCCTAACTGGTCCATGTCAAAAGTAGAAAAAACCGTGGAAAAGTATATGTTGTGGTTCAATTTAATCCTTGAATTAAATGTTATTTTCCTTTGTTTTTGGGTATGGTAATGTATGATAATGAGTTTAAAACAAAGGAAAATAAATTTCAATCCAAGGATAAAATTGAACTGCAACATATATCAATTTCTTATGTGTGAAAACTTTCTGCAGACTAGATCTATCCATACACTGGGTACATGTAAAATATAACTCATTCTCCATTTGATGACACAGTTGAGAATGCTCACCGACCAGCTGAATGTTGTGTTCTGTCCAGTTTCTAATGCTTTCAACTTAAGAGTAACTGAGGTCTGTGAGAAAACTAATCACATTACTTACTGAGACACCAGATGCCCCTTTGCAGAATAACACAATCTTTGAATTCAAATTTGTTACAGAGAAACATAGGTGTAACACTTTCTGATTTCTCCTAGGGAAACGAAACTGCACCACTTCCAACCAGACAAGCATGGGTTGAATCTCAGGGACATCCCCATGGCTATTCAGATGGTAGGCAAGTACCTGCAGGGCCTGGAATGAGACAATTTGACATTCGGGGTTCCCCACCTGCTCCAGGGTGGCCTATGCCATACCCTCAGCATCTGGCAGCGCAGCAAAGAGAAGGAGGCCCAGTACAACCTTCCCATCAGATTGGTCCTGATCAAGCAAAGTCAGGTCCCATGGAAGGAGAAGCAGCAGTCAACGAATGGCAGAAACGAAGAGTGCAGCAACCAGAAGAAATGCGTGTTGCAGTAGAGAGGGCCCGGATAAAGCGGGACGAAGACGCGTTGAGAAGGCAAGGTAAGCCAGTCGCCGTGGAAGGAGAACCAGTGGTCAATGAATGGCAGAAACGAAGGGTGAAGCAACAAGAGGAAATGCGGGCTGCAGTAGAGAGGGCTAGAAAAAGGCGAGAAGAAGATGAGTTGAAAAGGCAAGCTGAACAAAAAGCTGCTTCAACAGCAAAGCTGAAAGAGTTAGAGCTGAAGAGAATTAGAAGAGAGAGTGCTAAAGAGGGAGAGGATGCTTGGGGAGATGAACTGGACTCCATTGAAAAGGAGTCTAGTAAACCTGCAAATGAACATTGGGAATCAGAAACATCTGGTAGGGAACATGAACCCCATAGCACAACAGTAAACCAGCAGGATGGTTCTTTGATAAGAAATGAGGTTTTTGAACATGTTAATAGGCAGCGTAATGACAGCGATTCAAGTGATGCCTCCCGATCAAGTGCATCAAGAGGTGCTTCAAGAACACATCATCATCCAAGAGACATCCCCCCTCGCTTTCAGCAGCAGCAACAACTGCGTCAGCAACAGCAGCAACAATTTCAGCCACATTATCAGCAGCAGCAACCTCCGCAACAGTATCAGTACCATCAGCAGTTAGCTAGATCGCCGCAGTTGAGAGAGCTTCCTGAAGGACCACTCACAGTTAGTCATCATCCTGTGGTTGAGACAGGTGGGTTTGAAAGCATTGATCGTCTCTTTTTTAATAATGGAAAAAAGAGTGTAATAATTGCTAAACAATATTATTGTCAGAAACATGATCACTATAAACTGTCACTTGTGTATGACTCTGCAACATTGAAGATACCTTGCACTGAGACCTTGCTGCAGTGTAGGGGACAACTGGGCCCAGTTGCTCTCATTGATGGTTAAGGTTTAAATTTAAGGAAAATTTGTTCATCTGAGGATTTTGTAACTATAGCTTGTAGATTTATGCTGAGCCTTTAACTAGACCTAACTTATGCTAACCCAAAATGGTACTCCAGACAATCTCAGTGAAGGGGAACAAATTGTGAAATGGTGGAGTTAGGTTACAGTTATTTGCCGTCCAGCAACTAGACTCTGGTGATCAGTTTCTCAAGATATTGGTAATTCCCTGGTTTTGCACTTCCCGTCTCTTACTGTGTACAACAAGGTGGCTACTGTGCAAAAAGAGCTCCTCAGTAAAATCATTAAAAAGGGGGTTAATCAGTGAAAAAGGTTATTGTGAATGGCATCCTAGTTCCATCTTTCACTGTTGCCTAAATGCATGCGGCGAGATAATCATCTCCAATTGTGCTCCCCTCGGCTCTCTTGCCTATTGGTGTTGTACATGTGTTTTGTAAAGATAGTAATAGGGTTTGATACAAATGTTTATCAGTAAATTCATTAGCCAGTGCAACTACCTGAAATTGTGTCAACTAACCCTTTCAATACGTTGTAAGTAGACAGTGTCCTTAGAAATGAGTAGGTGTGGCTTCTTGATATTACAGAAAAAGAGGTTCCATTTTATTGTATCCAAAGTGGATTTCAGTATACCGAATTGTAGTACAAGACTCTTAAAATATTTATTACTTCTGGTTTTAGGTCCTTTGTCACCTTCACAGCCTGTAAGAAGAATAATGAAGCGTTCTGATAGCAGTAGTACTGCTGGAGATGATATTGCTAGTGTGAAATCCCTTGAAAGTGGTGGTGGAGAGCCAACCAGAGAAAGTGAGCGAAGATCACCTGCTGCACCACCACCTGATAAAGTTGACAAGGCTGACCTAGTCAGTAGATCAGCAAAAGAAGATGAAGCTAGAAGATCAGACTCTAGCAGAACAGAAAAGAAGCAAGTAGACAACCAAGAGGTGCCAGTGTTTGATGAGGCTGGAAGTGAAGAATCAGGCGATTTAGGGCAAAGAAAACAGCAGGAACCTGATAAGCCGGTGGAGTGTGTTAAAGAAAAGGGGCCTGAGAAAACAGATGGTAAAGGTAGTATTGATGGTGCAGTAAAATCTGTTCCTGAAAAATCAAGAACTTTACCTGACAAGGCAGATCAGACCAGAGAAAGACGTGAAGAAAGGCGCAGTTCTAAACGGGATGTAAGATCTCAAGATGAAAGACGGAGTGAAAATTCAAAAGACCTCGGAAAGCGAAAACGAGAAGACAGTGAAGATTTCGGACGGGTTCATGAAAGAAGAGGAAGATTTACTGGTCGAGATGATTTTAAACGTGAGCGGTTCTCAGAACCTCAAGGTCGTGGTAGAGTTAGCTTTCCAGTGCGGGGGCGTGGGCGTGGATTAGGGAGTAATGTAACAAGCCATCGTGGTCGTGGAAGAGGAGAAAGAGGTGGCAGAGAAAGTAGAGACTCCAGAGAATACAAGCCATACAGATCTCATGAGGCAAAGGCATCACCAGCTTTCAAGAGTGATAAAGGTGAGCAAAAATTAAAGGATGATGGCAAGGAAAATGTTCCAGTAAAAACGAACTTTAGTAAACCTGAAAGTGAAACCACTGTCAAAGTTTCACAGGATGTTGCCTTGGTGAAACAGGAAACAACCCAGGAAACTAGTCCCTCAATATCTGGAAAAGATGTGATTCCACCGCAAAAGGATGAAAAGACCTCTGAGGAAAAGAAAAGTGATGCTGTGACTGAAGATAAGAAAACTGCTGAAGTTAATCTTCCTAACAAAGATGGTGATAAGTCTAAGGGGACTGATGATTCAAAAAAGAAATCAGAAAACAACAAAGAAGCTATTGATTTCAAACCAAGGGGGCGTGGTGGTTTTGGAAGGCCTCCTCAGCATTCACAAGATTTTAGAAGTACAGGCATTGAGGACAAGCGTCCAGGAGGGAAGAAGTTCACAGATAAAAGGCGAAGTAATAATGAGAAAGGCAGGGATCGTTATGACGATTATGAAGAGAAACGGCCTACTCGGAGTTACAATAGGGATCAGACAAGCCAAAAGACTACAACACGGGACAACAAAAACTGGGAGAAAAATCGAGACAAGGATCAAAAGTCCTATTCCCAATATAATGAAGGAGAAAGCAGAAGTAGGCGTCAAGCTCAGGAAGACCGTATGAAGAGAACTAGTGAAAGGGACGATGACCAACAATATTCAAGATCAAGAACAGGGGAGAGAAATCAGCGAGGTGGCTTCCGCTCTTCATATTCTACTCGTGGACGTTTTGCTAAGCAGCCTTTACGCACAGGCATGCGGGGTGGAAGGTCGAATCAGCCAGTAGGAAGTGGACGCTTTGGGAATAATTATAGACGTTCCAAGTCGACTGATGAAGATCTCTCTGATGACGATTATGACAGTGATTCAAGCAGCTATACAACTGCTACTTCTGCGTCTGAAGAAAGAAGAGATGAGAAACCATCTGAAATAGTTGAAGAGTCAGATGTGAAGAGGTCAAAAGATAACAGTTATGATAAATCGAGGGGTGGTTCGCGATCTACAAGATCACCCATTCGTGGAAAGGTGTCCTCACGTTCTGGTGGGAGAGGTTCTGGTGGTTTTGGAAGGAGCAGAAGAGAAGTGGAACGTCCCCCTCGCTTTCAGAAACAACAGGAAAGGGAGAGAGCTAGAGGTGTTCCTCATGCTGATAGAGAAAGTGGTCCAGGGAGAGGAAGAGGTAGAGGGCGAGGAAGAAGAGACCAGCTTCAAAAAGATTCAGCTGCAGGCCCAGGAATGCCTGTTACGGAAGACTGGGATGAAGAAATAAAAGATAAGGAAACAGCGTCCTCCAAAGGTGATAAGCCAGGTCCACGAAAGGAGACAAGTTCAAGGAGAGGTTTTTCAGGCCAACGATCTTCCTCTGATAGGAATCGCAATGAAAAGACCAGAGAATCAGGTGGTGCACGTAACACATCTTCTAGGCGAGAGCCTTTTTTAGCGGAAAGGCAGCAGGCAAAAGCTGAAGGTTCCAAGTCTGTGGGTGGTGAGCCTCGGGTGCCTTTGCCTGCTGCTAGAAATGGTGTGAGCAAGGATGGAAACCGCAGATCAGAGATGCAAGGCCACTCTCATGGAACTGGACTGGACAACATTAACGCTGCAGTAAGTGAGAATAGAGCTTTGCGAAAGCAAGAAACTCCTTTGAGAACAACTGACATTAAGCAGTTTGACTTGCACAATATTGCTGGTGTGATCTGCATCGACGATATGACAGATGATGACTCTGATATTTCATCAACCCTTAGTGGTTTTGTGGAAGTTACTTCTCGTCGAACTCAAAAAGAGAACAAAGACAGACAGCGTGAAGAGGAAGAGAAAAGAAAAAAGGCTGATGAACAAAACAGGCCACGCAACAATCAGGCAGGTCATAAAAAGAACCAGTCTTCAAAACCACCCAGATTCAGTAAGCAACATGCACCTCAAGCTAATACACACAGCAAGTCAGCTGGAGTAATCGGAAAGGTAACAAGTGCCATTGTGTCCGAGGCAGTGACAGGTCTTCCAAATGCTACAACAAACAGTAATCCATCCAGTGCAAATTCTACAAAACGTAACAGTCCAGTAACAGTTGAAAGACCAGTATCACCTCCCCCTCCTCCTGTTTTTAATGCTTGGGATAAACCACTGATTGTTACTCCTGCAAAGCCACCAAGTGCAATCATTCCAGCAACCTCTTCAGTTCCTGATCCTCTGGCAGTGGGAAGTGGCAAACCTTCACGTCCTGTGCAATCGGTGAGTATAGTATGGTGAATGAATAACCTTTACCTTGGAACCCCATTGTCACATTTGTTAAACAGGCGTTTAACGGTTAGCATTGAAGTTAGGTGAGGTTAGGATTAGGTTATGTGCTACTAAAGGGAAGAAAACAAAAAAAACTGTTATGTGACTTGACGCATAGGATTAACAGAAAAAGCTCTTGGTATTTTTTTGTCTTGAGCATCTTTTTTCTCCCTCCTGTTAGTGCGTATCCTATTAAAATTTTGTATGATTATCAAACAATATGTATTTAAAGTGCTGGTGCATTGAATTTTAAAAGTTGCTGAAGTCACTGAAAAGGTTTATTACAACCTTGAGTTGATGTGTTTGAGTAGTCCTTATTTGTATTCCCGTATGGCCTAGGATAAGTGCTTGTTTTGGCGTGGAAGCAAGGCTGCTGTGGGGAGTCTCATCTAGAAGAGAAAACAAGGGCAGCATTAAAGAGCTTTAGATTCTGGAATGAGGACGACTATGAGGACGAGATTTTCCCAATGCTGAGTAGTGCGCGCGCGTGAGCTAACGTCATTTTGGCGGGAAAACGTGGTAGCCGCGTCATTCTACTACGAGTTTTATCGACAATGTTGTGGTGACGAAAACAAGTTATCAAATGTCAGGAATTTTATCATTAGCGATCGGGAGAGGTTTTACCCCCTTCAGCGGAATTAAGCGAACAAACTTTTGTCGTGAAAAAAAGTACAGTGATGCTTTCCAGGGTGTCTATTTTTGAGAATAGGCGAGAAAACTTACAATTAAATGTCGTCCTCGTCCACGAATCTAAGGCCCTCTATTTTTGTTCAAAGGTCTCAGAATGCTCAAAACTTACTGACAAGTGTGTTGTTCATCACTGAGAAAAACAATGAGCCTAACCTGAAATTGACTAAAACAGTGGTTTGTCATCTAGTTTAAGAATGCAAGGATGGCCTTAATATCTTCAAAGCTTGGTAATATCCCGAAATTTTGAAACTTTTTGAAGTATACCGCTTTCATTTGAATGGATAATTGTACATGTTGAAATCCTACGATAAAGTAAAAACACCCGCTTCACAGTCAACAGTTATAAATATTTAGGCGGGGGATTTAAGCCCATCAGATGGAGAAATATTTTGAGTGAAATAAAATCATAGTTAATGGTTTACAATTAATATTGCTTATAATAGGGAACAGTTATCTCCTCTACTGCATCATTAATTGAGGACATCAGCGTAGACGAGGACTACATTGCTATGACAAAGGAGATTGCTTTGCTGGCTCCTCCAGAAGAACCTGAAGAAGTTGAAGCACCTAATGACCCTGGTACCAAACCTAAGGGAAAAGTTGAAGCTATTGACAAAACGTCTCAAAAGGTTGTGAAGAGTATTGATGAGTCAGATAAAAGGTCCCAGCCCAAACCCCAGCGAGAAAAACCCCCAAAGTTTGACAGGACTGGAAAGCGAAGGGTTTCAGGAAACACTGATGTAACTAAGAAGGAACAGTCTGGTGAGACAAAGGGGAGAAAGAGCAGCCGTGACGGCCAGACTTCTCAAAAACTACAGAATAAATCAGCTCGGGTAAGAAGTGTTTTTACTTAGTGTGACTGATCTTTCTTTTCTTGTTGGAAACATGCGTTTATTGTCGACTTGTTTAATACAATACAATACAATACAGTAACTTTATTTAAAGAGGGAAGCGCAATAACCTGTTACAGTTTTCTAACCTACGGCCCTCAATCAAGAATACAAGCTCGAGGAGAATATGTTAATTGCTGCAGTGAAAGCATAAGCATTACGACTAGGAAACACTTGTGCTTACTCTTGTATCTGTGTTCTGCGTTCAAACTAGTGGGTTTCAACCATTAAAATAAACAAGGAGAGCAGCAAAAACACCTCACTTACCACAAAACCCATCTATCCCCCCTCCAACCCTCTCTATCTTCTAAATTTTATCCTTTTGTGCCTACAGTATATATATGATCATCCTTGTGGTTATGTTTGTGCTTATGCTTGCATGAGCCTTTTTTGTGGATGAGTATTTTAAACGTATCGTGGTATTCATAGAGGCCCTGATGTCTTACGACTCCCATTTAATTGTATTTTACTTCAAGGATGCTCTTCACAGCAAGAATCTAATTCAATTAGTTTTCCAAAATCCCTCTAAAAAATGTACCACATTTAACAGGATAAAACCACGAAGGGAAAGACAGTGACGTCGGCTAACAGCCAGCAGAAGTCAGTGTCGCCTGAAGATCAGACTGTAGATGGTGTGGACGCTAAAGAGCTGCAAGAGTGCGAGGAGTATGATGCTTCCACTGTTGAGGACATTTCAGCACCTGCTTCTGATGAGGGAAGTGAGGAAAAAGAGGATGATGTGAAAGAAGGAGAGGTAAAAAAAGATAAATTACGGACTTCAAGTACTGTAGTAAAGTTATACGTAGTAATTTTTGTTGTCGTTTTTACCTCCTATGATCCGTTTTAGAGTGTGATTTCAAGTACTCTGTTTGTCCTTCTGACACCGTATATGGTCGGATATGGAATGGTTTCTTTTTTAAATACTGACATGGTTTAAAGAAGTTACTTTGTTAATTCTCTCAGTTGCTGCAAACATATGCTTCTTTGTTTTGTGTCTGAACTGAAGCTCGGTTGTTTTAATATACTTGAAAGGGTATTGACTATGGTCAAGGAACAAGGGTGGCACAGTTGGTTAGTGCACGGCCTTCGGTGCGCGAGGTCTCGAGCTCGATCCTGATGACATGACATCCTTGTTTCAACTTCTCTCCTTTCTATGTAGCTTTGACTAGCTTTAAAAACCCTTAAAACGGAGCATTGATGTAGAGAGGGAGCAAAATGTCGACCTCGCGTTTATCAGTTGTTACTGTCACGAGTTATCGACGTTAAATATGGTTGCTTTACCTTTACCGTTTACCTTTAACCCTTAAGAATAGTTGAACAACACATTCAAAATTGTTTCATTCATTTTTCTTTTCTATAGGATCAAGAGGCTAAAGATGACTCCGAGAGTGAATCAAGCAGGAAGGATTCTGAGCCAGACTTGATCGTGGACACTCCTGAGAGAAATAATGATGCTGACAACCTTTTCAGTTCAAGCTCTCTTGCAGTGAACATCAATGAGAGACCAACCACTAACAGACCAGTCCGGGAGCCATCTCCAGTGTCACCAGCTATCTATGAAGAAATGTCAAAGAAGGTGGAAGCGTCGAGAAAGCTGTGGGATAGTGGGGTAGGCATTAGGCGAACAAGTAATCCAGTTGCTGCTTGGGAGGAGACGCTGCGTACACCAGCAAGTGTGGGGTCATCAATTGTGGGCATGCCAGTTGTGGAGGCAAATGAATTACGGCTAAGTGATGATCAAGTCACTGTTTCGAAGTCGGAAGAACTGGAAGTGAATTCCAGCAAGGTGGACTCTAAACCCTCTGACGGTATAAGCTTTACAAAGAAATCGGCATCTGGTGAACAGCAGAATGTCTGCAAGGTGAAGCCCCAACAGCAGCAACAGCCTTCAGTGAAACCTCAGCCGTCCACTTCACTGGTTTCACAAACTGCAGAAGAAAACATCCCTTCCGAACTGAATGCAGTCCCCTTGGGACAGCCTTTGCTGACACAGGACCAGTTGCTCACACAACAAGCAATAACACCCCGTTATGCATTTCCTTTTGTCAGTCAGTACATGGATTTACAGCAAAGACAGCCCTTCTTACAGCAACAGCAGCTTCAGCAGCTTCAACAAGCAAGTCAGCATGTAACCCCCACTTATCCTCTCAATCACGTGCAGCAGGTAAATCAGGCGCGTTCCTCTTCTTCCCCACTTTCCCAGACACCTCAGGATATATACCAGTCTTCGTTCTTAGCTGGTGGGGTCTACTCTGCTGGCAATTTTCAAGGGACACAACCTTTTGTGTCCATTGCTCTGTTGCCCTCCACTACAACTCAGTCGTTTGTGACCTCTTCAACAAGAACCCAGACTACTTCTTTAATGGGTTTGCAGGCTCAGCAACCAAAGACTGTATCTGGATCGGTCTTTGCACAAAACGTGAACCCTCAGGGAGGACAAATGTACATGCCATTCGATCCCAAAACGTTAGGTGGAGGAACTCCATTGTTCAACTTGGCCCAGCACCCACAGACTGCTCACAGACAGCTTCTAGGAGCTCAGTCTGGTATTGTGGGAGATAATATTCCTCGACAAGCCGGTTTTTCTACGGCCCAACCAACTCATCAGTCTTTCCAGGGAGCATACCCTTTTCAGCCGAAGCAAAGTGCATTTGATGTCTCACAAGACCTGCAAGTGAAAAAACCATCTGATCAGTCAGAATTCACCCGACAGTCTGAACTAGTAAAACATGTCAATGCCAAACCTTTTGAGCCTCCAAAGAGATCAGCACCAGGTTCAATACCAGGAAACAACCCTGCAATTGCACCGTTGGTTTCATCAACATTTACCCGAAATCCAAACATGATGACTATTCGTCCCAGCCCACAAGATGTAGGAGGAACGTCGCAGAGTCCACCAGTGTCTACATCCCTCATTTCTGGCAGATCTGTGTCCATGTCGCCAGTTGATCCAGGTGTCCCTTTTCCTGGTGCAGTAGGAAGTTTCCCAAAGCACACTGCAGTGGGTCAGTTTCAGGTGCAACAGCAACCTCAGGGAGTTCAACCTCAACAGTTTACCCCTTTTCAGCAGCAGCCAGTGGGTATTCAGCATGCTCTTCAGATACGAGCCCCGGGGCAGCAGCAACAACAAGCTGTGAATCCACTTCAAGGTGCTGCAGCGACCATCTTGCCAAATCCAGCTGTCATGGCTGCTATGCCAAGGCAGCTTATTCGTACACCAGGCCTTGGTCCAATAGGTGTGAGTGGGGCACAGCCAACTGCACCCAATGCACAGAGGTTCCCCGCACCAATCCAGCGTCCTATGACAACATCATTAATGCATGGAGTACCTCACATGCAGGCTCCACGTCCACAAACAGTAACACCTCAGATGGTGCCTTCAAAGCAACAGATCATGCAAAACAGACCGCAGATGCAACAGCCACCAGTGTCACATCAGAATCCAATGACATCTGCCTTTAAGCTTGAACAGCATCAAAAGATGTTGGAGCAGACCAAAATGTTCTTTGCCCAACAAGGGCAAAATCAACAGCAGCAGCAGCAACGCGTGCCAACTCAGAACATTTCAACTGATCAGCAACCGAAAGTTGCACCCACATCACAAGGAGAACGACCACTCTTAAAAGGTCAAGTACAAAAAGAAGCAAACAAACTACAGGAGAAGAAAGAAGAAACAATCCCAAGAAACCGAAAACCCAATTCCGAAGCAAACAAGACGTCAAAGACAACAAAAGTAGACTCAAAGCCAGAAGAAAGCAGCAAAAATAAAAGCAACACAAAACAGGATGGTAAAGGTGCTGCTTCTAAAAGCAGCAGCAGCAGTAGCAGCAGCATTGGCCGTGTTCAGCCCCTACCCATGTCACAAAGAGGAAAGCCAAACAGGGGTCGAGGCCCTCCAAGAATGCCTGTTACGCCTGTAAACAAACCTAAGCTCTCTGGACGACTAGAGAAAGACCCCAAAGATGGAACAGCTCCAGAGCAGTCCAGTGGACCCCCAAGCTCCAAGACTACCGATCAGGCAAAAACCGCCGATGCACAACAAGTGCCGCCCCTAAGTGTCAACAAGGCATGAATTTAACTTCTTTATATAAGAGACCGAAGTTTCGGTGATTTCATTTTCAGCCCAGAAAAAAGGTTGTTTTCGTGGTTGTTACCACACACACAAAACTATATCGTACGCGTGATTTTCGACTCGTTTGTTTCTAACTGTAGTATTTTGAGAGGTTTTTCTTTCGGGAGAAGCTCGCATAAGCATTTTTGTTCCTCTCATTGCCGCAACACTGTAAATTAGTTCATGGAATGTTTGTACAGAGGTTTGCGATGAGTTAATTTATTGCTGATGTTAAGCTTTCTTGATGTAAAATGGTGAGTTATTTCACCAAAGAGAATTTCAACATTTTTTGTGCTAATCATACGAACGAATTAAATAGATTTAAAAATGCTATGTGATGTTTATTTTGATGTAAACTAGTTTCGGTGGTGTAATGTTTTCGTGTTGGTCCTGAGTGTTAGCTCAAAAAGAGGCAGTTGGCAAACGTATTACCTTTTACCTTTTCAATCGACAATCTCAAAGCCAGGGCGGTGTTTCGAAATACGGGACGAGTTACACCCATCAGGTTGCTGTGGTAATTTTTGTCACCTTTTTTATCGTTTTGAATAGCTTAACAACTAATTCCAATAGGTAAAATTCAACCAGTGGTCTATTATCAATGCTGCGTTCTGATTGGTTGAGCTACCACTAGGCTATATGTTATAGCCCAGTGGTAGCGAAAAGCGCCGGCTTTTCGGCGGCAAAAAAAGGATTAAAGTCTAGCTTTAACTAGCGAAAGTTGTTTTGTCTCGATATTTTTGACCAACTAGTTGGATTTTACCAAAACAATTATTCCTCTCGCCCTCATGGCCTCTTGAGTCAATAGAGACCTTTAGCATCAGGCAAACCGTAGTTTGTAGTTACGCGTTTGCAGTTTTGCGTTTCCGAGATTTCCAATTCTAGCAAGGCGTTCAATTCAGTTCAGGTCATTTTTATTTAGCGAAAATATAATACAATACAAGAATACATATAGGAATTGTAAGGTTGCAAGGGAGCCCAGAAGAGGTCAGACGGCTTATGAAGCTTGGGCTCTCCAGTCTCAAAGAAATAAGCAAAATAAAATGACACTCGCGGAG
>OZ037779.1:9983504-10101004 GCA_964035525.1 Porites cylindrica | reverse complement strand
TTTACTTCTCAAATAAATATATGAATAAAAACTAAATGAAAAAAATCAATCAAGAGTAAAAACGAAGTAGGTAGGCAACACACGACTTTTACCTCATGCTAAAAATAATGCTGCTTGTTCCAATGACTTTTTTCCGGCTCTGGCGGGTAGATTATACCTCTGAGGAAACGTTTTGACTGAGCAAATGTGATTTTTGCTGCTTATTTCATAGTGAGAGGTCATGACACGCATTTTCTGCGGTTATTGTTGTTTCTGGTCGGCATGATTTGCCCTTTGATGCAACAGCAGTTTCTTTGACCTCTTTTGAAATGCAGTGCTCTTCATTGCCGCTAAATAAGGGTTTTAGGTTGTTTAATTTTCTCCTAAGTGCCTCCTGGATCCGAATAATCATAAGCGATTTTCTTTTAGTCCGTGAATGTGACGGTTTCTTTCGATGTTTTGTCACGCGATAACTACCGCTTACCTGGCTTTGCGTTTCTCATTACCAGGTTTAGATTTCTGGTAACTGTCTTCAGCAAAGCACAAAAAATGAATATACATAAAAACGCTAATATAACTATTCACAACATGTTCATGAGATGTAAGAAAGTTGCTATTTCGAAATAAACCGAAACCTGTGGACATTGATAAGTTCGGGGGCATTTTGACTTGTGTTTATGTTAAATCATATCTTGTTTCGTAACGGGCACCTAAGTTACGATCAAATGTCTTGCTGTTTATCACGTAAAATTAACACTTCAGAGGAAAATCAAAATGAAATATTCTGGCTGATTAATTTCACGCTTTCAAAAAGATCAGTAAAGTCAATAAAGCTCTTGTTAGGTAGAGGGTGCCCGGCTTTGTATTCCTCAATAGAAAGGTTGAGCGTCTAGGCGTTAAAACAATTTTTCTGCGTAACGTCCTGCCTGTCTTAAACATTCTTGAAAGAAAATTGAAGCAATCGACAAAGGAAGAAGTATACGGTTAATACCATACCTTTTCAGATTTATTCCATTTTTTTTTCGCCTTGTATAAATTGACCTGAGATGTAGCGTCCTCCTTCCCTTTTTATTTAAAAGGCGAGAGAAAAAGGTTTCTTTTTTATAATCAGTCCTTTTTTGTAATCAGTCCCATAAAATCCATTCCATTCGTCAAGTTGTCACGGGATCATTTGCGGTCGACTTTAGGGATCACTTGCGGTCGAGGATCATTTGCGGTCCATTTTGGGGATCATTTGCGGTCTCGGGATCATTTGCGGCTTGGGATCATTTGCGGTACTGTACAGCACTATCGGTGCTGACGAGCGAAAAAGCGGGTCCTTGGAGACTGGTGACAATTGATGCTGTCTAATACTGTCAATCAAAGGTTGACAAGAATGACGTCATTTCGAGCACCCGTCACCCGCTCGATTGGTTTCGCGCGCTTGTGCGACCTGTGCGACCTGGCGTATAGGTTGTTGTGAATGAAGCCGGACGGAGAAGTGATGGCGAGGACGTGTGGAGAAAAAAGCCATCGAAAAGCCTCCGTTCATGTTCACTGTGAATGGACAAAGCAAGAGAAAACTGCTGCGATAGATTTGGGATCTTTTCTCGGCTATTTAAACAGTAAGTACTGTATGGGCCTAGCTTTTTGTACCGAACGTCATGAGCGATCTAGCGCGCTAGCGCTGAGGTGAAAGTTGATGCCAATGCCTTGTTCCCTGCTCTTTTTTGCTTCTTTTGATTAGTTTCTGAGTATTTACCATTTGAGTTGTCCGAATTAGTACATATTTAATGTCTGGGTGTCATGGTTGGAACATGAGCTCCCGAGTTTGAGTTTTTTTGATGAATCACGGCCAAGGGTACCGAGCGATGGTTGCTTTTAGATTTAAGAGTGTTTTAGTCCTCCGAACGAAAATCGACCTGTAAAAAATCCGTCGGGCATTAAGGCCCGTTTTAAACGTCGTGCTACTGCCGTGCTGAGCTAAATTGATCGAATTAAATTCGATTCATTTCATAATATATGAACTGAGTTCGGCACGGCAGTAGCGCGACGTTTAAAACGCTTTGCCGTGCTACACGGCAGTGTCTGGACTTGGTTTCAAAACGTGCCCTTTTAGTCGCTTGCGTAAGCAGCAAGACGCAACGCGTTTTTCGCCCGGGGTGGGGGGGGGGGGGGGTTGTTCGGCTATATAGGTATGTGCCACCCTAAAGGTTATGTTTTTTTTTAGCCATTTTGGTCTGAAATAGGGTATCAATTTTGACCATTTTGGTCTGAAATAGGGTATGGTTTGTGCACTCTCGTCTGGAATTGGGTATGTTTTTAGAAGAATTAGCTACTTCGTCATCATTTGGCAATAAGACCATTTCCCTTTTAATGTTTACGCCAACTACTGTGTACGTGTCATAACAGCTTGTCAGCTTAAGGTGGGAGTATTATTTTCATTTTGAAGTCATCACTTCCATTGATAGCAGGGCTGAACATAACGCCCGGTCAACAGACAATGTCCGGCCTGATCGCGGACTTGACCGGTCAAACTCTCCTCTTGCCAGTCATTTTGACTGGTCATTTTTGGATACAAACATCTTATTTTCCATATAGTTGTCACTTAATGCCCTATAACGTTGTAATGATTTCTTTTTTTTTTTGGCGTTTTTTGCTGCTTTGCACTAAAACCGTCTAAGAAAAAGAACGCTGCAATAAATTAATTTCATGTCGTAATGAAACACAACAGAGTGAAACAATAACAAACTGAGTTGTGGAGGAATGCAACGTTGCAGGTCATATTGTACTTTCTGATTTGCTGTATTGATCAGTAATGTGACCTGCTTTGGGAATTTGACGGAATTCGGGCAAATTGATCACAATTCTCAACAGCTCATCCTGTGTTTCTCCGGGAATAAATGTTAGCAAGTTGATTAAGAACAATTTCTTTATGTCGAACATGAATCTCGTTTGCGGACTCGATTCCAGAATAGTCTGATAAAAATTTAAGCTAATGGAGAGGGAACGTTGTCTATCTCGTATTTAATATTATTCTCCCTCTTGTAAACAACTTTATGCAAATTTCTGTGGACATTTGAGCTCTTCGCGATAAGGTGTTGCGCGATGACCCAAATGAAAGCTCTTCTGTATACAGTGTACTCCTGTATTGACTTCTCATAATAAACAGGCTGTTTGTGGAACAGACTTCTCGCCAATGCAAATCAACTTCTTTGCCAAAAATGTTAGCGATGATTGTTCTTTGTGGAGGAGACTTTCGATCACGTGCAAGGCAAGGAAAAAGATCAAGTTTCACCAATGTTTATTTTGGAACATCAACATAAAACAAATTTGTGCAGATTTTGTTCTTTAATAACCCAAATTATTATTTTTTTGTAATTACTAAAGTTTGTTGAACTGTATGTGTATTCCACTTCCTAAATCTTGAAAGTTTGAAAAGGATTTACGCTTCACTTTTGACCTTTGGAGACTTCAGACACCGCTGTACAATGATACTCAAGGTAGAACGGACATTAAAACACGTGAAAACCACGGAAAGGAAGTTTTTTTTTTTTTTTTTAAATTTTTATTTTCAATTGCAAGGTACTTACTTACAATACTTACTTACAAACAATGTATGATACTTACGCTACTAACAGAACTATACTCTACTACACGGAAAGGAAGTTACTCTACAACGTATGAATGCATTTTTCACCAACTCTCTGTCAAAAATACATGTATGAACATCAATGTAGTAAAAAGTGATCTATTGCCAGCGTAATTCGAAGAATTGGGGTTTGTCTGGGCTAAAAAATATTTGGCTGGTCATCATGACTGGCGACCTGCTGCCCGTTGTTTTCAGCCCTATGATAGCTTTTGCAAACTAATCTTCATAAGCTTTTCTAAGTTCAGTCATTTCCTGTGCAAACTGAGGCATGACTGTTGCTCTCAGAGCGACAGTGGGTGTAAAATTTTACTGTTGGGGAACTCAAGCCTGGTCTCTTTTTGACCATTGCAAGCATGGACTTTTTAATAGACACATCTATCCCTGACTAATATGATTTGATGATCATTATTTGCCTGAGCAGCTGTTTAATAAATAAGTAAATAAAGACTGTTTATTAACCTCATTGCAATAAAAAAACTGAATTAGAGGGGTATAATACAATTCTAAATTACTAAATTACAACTACATGTAGTTCTACTATAATATTTTCAAGTCAATATTCTAATTATACACAAATGTTATAAAAGAACTTGTGCGGCGGAAGCTCATGTGTCTGTATACTTCCTTATACGTGGAAGCGGTTCTCAGATTATATCTCCTGACAGTTCGCGTATCTTTAAGGTCTAAGAAACGAATTATGTCTTTATTTTGTGAGATCTCATGGAGCGGAGACGCTAAGAAGCCTTCTTAGAAATGTACTCAATGTGATGGACCCACCTAAGATTGTCACTTATAATTACCCCAAGAAGTTTGTAAGTATTGACTCGCTCCACTGATAACAATTGATCTTAAAGAGAAATTGTGATTATGCATGAAATTTACAGGCAATTCCTTGCACTGTTTGGGATCAACCTCATGTTATGCTTGGATGAAAACTGATGGATTAATTGAATACTACAGGGATGCTTTTAAAATTCACATTGTAGGACATGTGCAGCATCTTTGCTGGTTTTGGGAATATTTTCAATGAAATAAATATGACTGCTTTGGTTCCTTTGTTTACTGTAACATTCCTTTGTAATTATGTATATTTAATTACTTATGAGGCTTGTAGGTCGTGGAAATTTTCATTTGAAAATTGTGTATGCCATTTTTTTATCTGAACTGAATTGCCATTTTCAAAACTACCGGTGTCCTGGGCACTTTTTCAGAATAACCAGTGGTGAATTTGTGAATGAGCACATAAAATAATGAAATATGTAAAAAAAGGAAAAAAGCTTGTTTTAAAAACAAAACATAGAAAGCATCCCCCAAAACATCAATGAAATTGGGAGAAATGTTCTAAATCAACATTTCATCTACCTGAAATTATTATGCTAGCTTCCATCGGAATAAAAATCTCATTCAATCAAAATTTACTGAGTCAAACTATTTGTACCACTGTGGTTGTTAGTGATTGGTGTATCACAAACCTCGCTTATTGTTGGTGGTTTTCAATCCAAAGCATTGTTGGCATTGAGAGAAGAAGAAACTAATCCTTCAGCTGTCTGCTGTGGTAGAGGTCAGTTGTCATGTTGTCTGATTGTAGGCATCAAAGCTTCAGGAATCTCAATTCCACTGCCTCTGTTGATGTTGTTAGGGTGAAGTCTTATGAAGATAGCCGCCTTAACTCTTCAAGACTACCAGTAAGGGTCTTGGTCAATAAACTTAACTTCGGCCCAGAGAGGAGAATGCCTGATCCTATTGGCATGTTCAGAAATGGCCAAAGTTTGAGTTCGTAAAAGCTGTATATCCGTATCGTGCTTCTTAATCTGTTCATGCATGCATGCACCTCTTTTTTCTTGGAATATGTCAAGGTGCATTCACAAGGAATCTTAAGAGCGAATGCACAGAAAAATCGAGCAAAATCGGCAAATCGTGGCCACAGCTCAAAACCTAACTTACTCTCATTTTCAGTCTGTAATAAGGTTTTAATGAGTTTATGACACTGCTGAGGTTTAAATTTCAAAATGCGGCCGAGTTTGGGAATTATTTGAGATTTTCGATTTCAACGATCTGCGGGCCTAAAATTAGCCGCCGAACAAGGCAATATAGCCTATCGACAGAAATGAGCTGACTTTCATAAATGAGCGAATATATTGCCAATCTTCCACTTAAATCTCAAAAAGCAGATATCTAACAATTTCTGAATGGCTTATTTTTTAGATTTAGAGTATAAAATATCGACGAACCAGCAGAATTTTGAAACGTAATTCGCATAATGCTTATAAATACAACAATTTACCGCTAAAACCAAAATCGAATTTTCTATATGGGGGAATTCTCCAAATCACCCCAAATCCCGCTTACTAACTAATGAGATATAGTACTTCAACATTATCTGAAAGTTAGTCTGGTGTTCTTGCGAACGCTTGTAAAATAGATTGATTATTTTGAAGTTATTTTGCCCCAAACAACTGCTAATTGACCCTAGGGTCAATTGACACGTGCACGTCACCTTAGTTTTATGCATCGATTTGAGCTCGTTAAAAGGGAGAAACTAACAAGATTCTTTTAATATGTACCTGTTTTAATGAAATACACGCAATCCTCAAAGGAGAGGCCGTTCAATGGGTAATTTCTGTTCTTGAGATCTTGAAGATTGCAGCATGGCGTCTGCGAGTGGACCTGAGTCTAGGTCTGTTTTGCCGTGACTGCGAAATCAGAATAACATCAAGAAATAATTCTCCCTCGAATCTTCGTAAGTGAATCAGCTTTGCAATGCCTTACCTGAGATAAAAAGTGGGCCGAATAGCAAAACATTTCCAGTGTAATTTGGATCCTTTGTCGAACGCAGTGTATTGCCGAGCGTAAGGTCAGTAAACAAACGTGGGAAAGTACGTTACCTTTGATTGCGTGACCAGCCAGTAAACGATAGTCTCCAGCGAAAAATAGGAGTCGCAAAAATCTTGCTGATGTATATTTAACAGTTTGTTACTATAAATTTACACCTGGTTTGTCTAAAACTTTAAACAATGCATATCTGTCGAAGAGTATAAGAATGTTTCGAAAGATCCACCCCTAAATAACTGTGGGCTAGTCCTTTTTCCCCATCACCGATGTGTACTTCCTTCCCACTGTCTTTTGCATGGGGCTTGTATGCCTTTTTAACTGTTATCGATACTTAAAACTGGCCGTTTAAGGCCTGGTTTAAGAACTTGACTGACTTAAAAAACCGTCGCGAACATGCGCTATTATTGTTGGACTTTGGAAGCTTAAAAGCCCAAAATGATGATGCAATCTCGAGAAATTTGCCCGGGTCTAATAAAAAGACAGGGAACGGGTACTAAGAAAGGGACGGTCTCATTTAGCAACCCGTGGACAATCTGGGCATGCATGCCTTCTGTCGAAGGGGCAACCGTTAAGGCCAGGTGCTCCGCCCCCACCCAAGAGGATTGCATGGCATCCACCATTTCAGTCGCTTTTTCCACATCATGACCTTCAATTATCATGAATTATAATGCGGGCCTTGATCGTTGCCACCTTACCAGAAGTCTAATCTTCGCACTGTTAGACCATGAGAATCTCTATTATTATTCCATAAATGCACCATTGAATTTTCCTTGCTCAGCTTCCGGGAAACCGATACCCCGAAGCAAAAATAGCTTTACAACGACTCTATCCAGGCCAGAACTCCTGATATCAACAAATATACCCCCCCCCCGCCCCCTCACTAAATAGAGCAAACGTTCCCCGAAATATTCACTTGACCCACCACATCCCTTCGTTAAGAAAAACTACGCGCTCAGTTCACTGGACAAAACGCGCTCGTGAATATACCAAACTATAGCCGAATATCCTACAAGCAATCTCAGTTTCAGCAGGCGTGGCCACGTTTCCAGTTGCTGTAGGATTAATTCGACTCCTGCAACAGACACTGTAAATTAAATAGCAGCCACAACGCCCTTCTTTGAGACCGTCAGGACGAGAAAGTTTATAAAAGACTTTACAGGTGCGCGCGGCGGTTTTCTTTTCTTCCTTCCCTCCCATTGTAGCACTCAAATTCTGACCCTGGTATTTATTCTAGTAGTAATCAATCGTTCCTGAGCCGATAGGCACAAGGATACCGGTTTCTTGCAAAATATGCTGTGACATCCGTTTGCTCATCCCCTTTTCTGCCTTCGGCCGCTGATTAGGTTTGGTTCTGTGCTTTGAAATAACTCTAGGAACGAAACATGATACGTGAGGGGCGTGTCTGGCTAAGGGCAAGTGACTGTCGGTGGTGAAGACATATATTGAGCTTGTCAGTATTTCGTAACCTGTAGCACGTCGCGAAAATAGAACAAGCCAAAGAAAAATAAGACGCCTTTCTTTCCCCAGCCCCCGCAGGTTTTTCGCATTACTTTTTACTGCACAACTGATTCTACCTTTTCGAGCCGGAGCGAACATGGACGCCCTTAGGGTTAAGTTTCCACTTCATTTTCGGCACCTGACTAAACGCAAGCACTGACTTGTGCGCCTATGCTTCGTTTGCACTGAAGTAGCAGTATATGACCACGACAGACTTGCTGCTATCCTTGGTTTGAAACCGCAATGGGCAAGAACAATTTCTTGAAAAGAGCAAACTATTTCCCCCTTAGCAGACATGGAGAAGAACTACTAGGACTTAAGCAATGCCATTGCTTAAGTCCTACTAGACTTGAAAAGAGAAAGCATGATGCTTTCTCTTTTTAATGATTTACGGCTAAACAGTACAATTTCATGTAGCTTTTACGCAAAATTAAATACTTAGTTATTTGCAGATTTGCTTTTAACAACAAATTACAGAAATTTAACTAAGTTTACATCTCATAGATAAGAATTGAACGAAAAAAACTTTTGGGGTAAAAAAGTAAAAAAATAATGTTTGATGGAAAATCACTTAATGGACATACAATAGCAGAGATATCATGCCTGTAATTTTCTGTTCAATGCACCTTATGACAAGTCTGACTAATCCACTGGTAACCCATGCCTTAAAACCGTCTTGAACCTTAAAATTTAATCCATTTGCCTTTCATGCGTAGTGCAAATATATCTTCTGAACACTCCGGGGTTAGGGGTAAAATCAGAAGAACAGAACATTCAGTTACTGTACCATTTTTAAAAGTGGGACAGTATGTTTGCTAATCATCTTAGTTAACCGCTTTTAAAATAGGACAAAAGGACACCTGGTCATACAGGAAAATGAATTTACTGTATCCCGAAAGTTTTGGTTTCACATGCACTTATTTTTCGTTGGAGACAATCTATAATTGCCTGGTCACGCAATCGGAGGTGAGTAACTAATTTTAATTAGTTACTCACCTGACTTGTAAAAAAGTCATAAATACCATCGCCGCTTAGCAAATACACTACGTGCTGCAAAGGATCCAAATTACGCTAGAATGTTTTCCTATTCTGCCCACTTTTTATCTCAGGTAAGGCACTGCAAAGCTGATTCATTTACGAAGGTTCGAGAGAGAATTATTTCATGATGTTATTCTGATTTCGCAGTCACGGGAAAACAGACCTAGACTCAGGTCCACTCGCAGACGCCATGGTACAATCTACAAGATCTCAAGAACAGAAATTACCCATTGAACGGCCTCTCCTTTTGAAGATTGCGTGTATTTCATTAAAACAGGTACATATTAAAAGAATCTTGTTAGTTTCTCCCTTTTAACGAGCTCAAATCGATGCATAAAACTAAGGTGACGTGCACGTGTCAATTGACCCTAGGGTCAATTAGCAGTTGTTTGGGGCAAAATAACTTCAAAATAATCAATCTATTTCACAAGCGTTCGCAAGAACACCAGACTAACTTTCAGATAATGTTGAAGTACTATATCTCATTAGGTAGTAAGCGGGATTTGGGGTGATTTGGAGAATTCCCCCATATAGAAAATTCGATTTTGGTTTCAGCGGTAAATTGTTTTATTTATAAGCATTATGCGAATTACGTTTCAAAATTCTGCTGGTTCGTCGATATTTTATACTCTAAATCTAAAAAAGAAGCCATTCAGAAATTGTTAGATATCTGCTTTTTGAGATTTAAGTGGAAGATTGGCAATATATTCGCTCGTTTATGAAATTCAGCTCATTTCTGTCGCTAGGCTATATTGCCTTGTTCGGCGGTTAATTTTAGGCCCGCAGACCGTTGAAATCGAAAATCTCAAATAATTCCCAAACTCGGCCGCATTTTGAAAATTAAACCTCAGCAGTGTTATAAATTCATTAAAACCTTATTACAGACTTAAAATGAGGGTAGGTTAGGTTTTGAGCTGTGGCCACGGTTTGCTCGATTTTTCTGTGCATTCGCTCTTAAACACTACTCCATCTTGTTTTTGTGGATTTACAGGATCCCAAGTGCGATCTTAGAGTTCTGTCAGATGTGAAAACAGATGTAATGCCATGCTGTTGTAGGCAACGACAAAGTGGTTCAGATAAACCTTTGATATATGGTGGTTTAATTAATGATCATATAAGCACTTGACAACACCGCGTTAAACTGATGGAGGGTGGTGTGAGTCATAAGACAAGTACTGATCAGTGTGCGTAGATTTTCTGTAAACACTTGTAGTGAGACGTCCTTCTGAATCTTTTATGACCAATTGTGTCAAGAAAGGGAATTGTGTTGTCATTTTCAGTCTCCATTGTAAAATGGATGGTTGGTTGAATTGTTGAGTGTTGAGATGCTTTAGAAAGTCTTCGACGTCATTCCGTTTTAAGATGGTAAAAGTGTTGTCAACATAATATTTCCAGATAGTTAAAACAATAAATTCTTTGTCAAGTCCAACATTTAAATAATTCATAATTTAATACCGGTAAATGCCGAGTTGCTTTTTCGAGTAAATACAGTATGCTACACTGTAAATAATGAGCAACTAACTTTCAATTGTCCTCTCAAAATAAAGGTTTGAAAGGACATGTCCTTTTCAAGTCAGAAAAATTAATTCCAGCACTGAATCCTGTTGTGAAACGCTTCAACTAGCACTTTTTCTTAATGAGCACGGATAAAACTGGTACGCGATCCTGAAAATCTAGCCCAGCTCGGATAAAGTGTGCAGTGTAAACGATTAGCTGTGCCGAGCTAACTCTAACTTTTCTCTGATGAGGCTTCGTGCCTTTGGTCAGCACCAATGTGGGAAAGCATGTACAGATGAGCTTTTTCGTTAGTTCAATATAAACCAAAAGTTCAATAAACACAACAGTAGTTCAATGACCACATGTTAGTTCATTGATGAGCGTGGACAACATGCAGCTGCGGGGGAAATAGCCGCAAATACGTTAGAATTTTTAAAAATAAATGTGTAGCATAAGTGGTAAATACTTTTTCGTTAGTTCAGTGTGTTCAGTAACCACACGATAATTCAATAACCACACCAGTATTCGATGACCACCCATTTGTTCCTTGAGCGTAGACTACATGCAGCTGTGGGAATTCTAAGAACTTTTCGTCCGCCATGTTTTTACAGAGGAAGCAGCATGCGCACTAGGCAAGAATCGAGTACGCTGGCTGAGATGTTGAGCCTTTTACCCGTACCAAATCATAATTTCACATCGCTTAGCACGGTAGAAAAAAGAACGTGTAAATGAGCAATCAGTACTATTTTTTTGGTACGCGTACCACTTTCATCCAAGCTGCGCCAAAAATTGTCTGCCGTGTAAATGGGGCTTTAATTTTTCATCCTTGATTGTGAACTTATCCTGGCAGAGTTATGTTGGATGATTTAAGTGGCATGGTCAAATCTCGTAGTCCATGTATTTCCTTATGTACTAGAAGCTAAATAAATTTTGCCAAGAGATCATTCTCTCTTGATTTTGCACATGTTGATATGCTTAAGTTCTTATCTTCCTGTGGTTTCATTTAAACTTTACCGTAGTTTCCAAGAAATGAAGCTTAGGCAAATGAAAGGGTAATTATTTTGTGTGTTTTGGAATTCTCTTTTCATGACAGCAGTTAGTTTGAGTCCTCATTCAAGTGTGTTTTGTTGCCAACAAAGAGGAAAAAATTAAAAATTCCAAAAACTACACAACCCCTTGGAACAAAATTATGGTTTTAAAAAAATTAGCTAAGTTCAGAAAATAAATGTTCAAGTTTGCATGTTTTGACAAGGACCACGTCTGGCTAAATATGCTTCAAAGGAAATTTATAAAATCAGGAAAATGGTGACATTTCTGTTTTTGCCTTTCCTTGGCCACTGTGATCAGTTTTTGCCATACTGTGAGCTGCATGTTATATTTTACACCTCTGGACATCACCATGCCAGGATAGTTTGTGTTTGTATAAAAATGTAGTTAATGATATAAAACCCTCTCAACTTAAAAGTAGCCTTGTAGTAGTGGATATGAAATACACCATAGGATGCCTTGGAAAAAAACAAGTAAAATGGTTGTTAAGATAATGTTATTTGTATTCAACAATAACAGTTAGAAGCTTGTGTTGAGGTCAGCAAAAACATTTGTTAGAGACCATAAACCTTCACTGACTTTGCTCTTACAACAAGTGGTAAAAGGGTATTAAAATGTGAGATCACCTCCCTGGGTTTGCACTGAAAGAGAGTATGGGTAGTAGGACACATTGTTCATTTCCATACCCTTTTTAAGCCAAAAGACCTTATTTTATAATCTGTTTCATTTCAGTTAGTATACATAATTCAGTTAGCTTTTAAACTCAGAGACATGGAAAAAAACTTGGGGAAAAAAATGGTGGTACCAAAAAGGTAACTACATGTATAGACTGCTCTTCATCAACATTTACAGCCCAAACAGACACCCTGTTCAAAACTCTAAAGGGTGAAATGGTCACAACCCTACATCATCAGCACAAACCCATCTAGGCCAAATAAGCCAAATGTAGTATCATAGAAAGAACTGCTGGGGGAATTGGGCTCAAGGGACAATAACTTCCTTTGATGGCTGGTAGAAAAGTCAATTTTACCTTGTTTATTTTAGTTGTAAATCAGATTCATAACTTACACAAATAATAATTGAAGTTGTACATTTTTCAAGTTCCTTTTGATTCTCTTTGTTAACTTTGCAAAACATTCAATTCTTTTTTCTGTTTCTTGTACTCCAGTCCTCTGAGGGTTTTCTCAACGCATACCCCTCTCTGATGTACTCACTCTTATTAGCAACTGGATTAGCCACTTGTCCCCACTCTAAACCATTATAATCATTTCAAGTATAATTCAGAACTACAGGGTAATTTTTATACAAACAGTTTCAAGGAAATACTTGAAGTGGAAGTCACTATCTAATATAAAAAAAACTAAATACGGTTTTGCTGTTGGAAATATTTCCATACTCCTTTTTCTCTTTCCAATCTTTTTAGGGCCATTTGGCAGCCGGATAGCTCTCCCACCTTCCTCCTCTTCCTCTTTTTGGGGGGTTCGACTTTGTTTTCCCCGATGTCTAGAGTATCATCATCATCGTCCTCAGAAGTAGTGCTAGGAACAATTTCTTCTTCACGTTCATCCATTTTAACAGAATTTGTAGATGTGAAGGATGTCTTTTTCACCCGCTAATCTCAAGGAAAGTACCACCTCAAGAACAGTGTGTCAAAGTGGCCATCAATCATCTCCATTGTTGTCCATTCTAAAACCCGTTTAACAGGTTCGAACCTGTTTAGAAGACTGGTTGGAGTAAACAACTAGCTGACAGACTTGAAAAGGTCAAGGTGTGTTTTTCCACATTTCCTGCGCGCCTTCCTTCACGAAAAGTTTCTTCTATTTTACAGCCTAATTTTCCAGAAGGTCTCGCAGCAAGATAGACAAAGAAAAGACTGCAGATCAGGAGGTAAAGTGTAGCGATTTTTTGAGTTTCAATAAAAAGGAGAAAAGGCATAAATAAGGCAAATTTTAACCTTTCATAGATTAAAGATGATTGGGAAGAATCATCACAAGAAAATGATGTTCAAAATGCTCTCAGTAAACTTGCTGAGTTGGAAGAACAAGTGAAGGTCAGTGATACATCTCCCAAAATGGTGACAAATGATGCTCCTTACATTTAAGGCTACTAAACTAACTTTTCCAATTTAGATTGATAATGATGGAGGTCCTTCTACGGAATTCAATATGACAGAAATTACTGACCATGCAGCTTTCTGGAGAGAGTTGGTGTCAAAAACAGAAAAAGTAAGTTAATCTACCAATAATACAATTACCACTTTTTGTTTATCGAGCAAATGTGTTGTTAAATTTGTTTATAGTCATAAATAATGAAAGCAAAAAACGCAAGTTGTTTATTAGCACAATAGCGCACGCCTTTCAAGTACATGTTTTAGCAGATTTTGTCAGTGCGCACACCTTTCAAGTACATGTATTGGTGATTTTTGTTCGATAAATGGTACAGTGTGAAAATTATCAATTCTATTCCATTTTTTTTACCGTTTGTGCATACATATGTTTAAAAGAGGTACATTGCATGTACATCTGGGAATTTTCTTGGAGTTTGGGTGTTAGTCTTCCAGCACAGTAGTAAACTCAAAACGAGATGGCCAACAATACGAATGATCGTGTACACGTATGTATGTATGAACTGTGAAAAAAATGGAATAGAATTGAAAATCTTCACACTGTGCCATTTATCAAGCAGAAATACTGACTCAGGATTATAATTTTCCATTATTATGATAACTGGTTTTATCTTTAGGTAGCGGACAGCTAAATTCTAGTCATATTTTTCAAGAAACAGCCTCAGATTGTCAACTTTCGATATGGGAATTCCTGCAGTCAGCAAAGACTTCACAAGCTTGACTCGATACAGTTTCGTGTCTTAGGGTAATAAATGAAATATACAAGCCATTTTTGATGGAAAAGTTTTGTGCTGGTGATAAAAATTTTTCTTGAGCTCTCCATGGTTAACAAAGGAATTACCAAAATCATTTCTGATTAAGCAGTCAAGAGCTATAGTGTAACCTTTATATTCAGGAGACACACTTGAGTTTGCTGTGATATTTTGTTCTGAATTCCCTCAAGTGAAGTACATCAATTTAAGTGAGAGAGTAAAGGTTGCGAAAGCTGTCATCATTTTGGTTAGTGTATTTATCAGTACTAAACAAGGCTCTTTGCAGCTAGTGAAGGTTTGACTCTGCTGAATAGAGGTTAAACCTTGGTTTTGGGACACAGAAAAAGTGTCCCTTTCCTCTGAATAGAGGTGTTCCTTTAATAGAGGTAACAGGTACAAAGATTATGGGGTGTCTTTTTGGGATCTGCCACCAAATGTGTGTTCCCTGATTGGATACCCCTTGAATAGAAGTGTCCCAAAGGGCAGGTCCCACTGTAATTTAAATAGCATGCCTACAATATACCACATTGAACGAACCCTAGGCAGGTACATAGCAGCCAGGTTAAACTTATCTCCACACTTGTGTAAAGTAGGGAGTTTAGGGTCAATTTTTACTCGTGGCTTTCAGGCTTGAAATGAAAAAGAATTCTCCTATTTTTTAAATGAAGGAAATCGGCCACATAGAAGCAAAGAAATGATTTTTATTAACAAAAATGTGGAAATTATAATATAAGAGGAAGTATGGATTATATGAATATTGAGTGACACCATGACATAGAACTTTGACAGGCCTATCATTTGAAGTGTCAATCAAGTTACCATGACGACCCTGATGACGTCATCAGGTAAATAAATGACAATAATTAACAAAATATTGATCAAAACTATGAATATTTCATCTGTAAACAAAGAAATGGGCAATTTCAAGTTTTTCTTGCGATCAACAAAGAATCATTGAAGTTAAGAGGGCTCGTTTCCATGGCAACCACCTAAATTACTTGAAATGTTCTGTAACACACTGTAAAGCAATTACTTAAGGCAGCTCATCAGGATAAATAAGCAGTGTATATTCATAATTGTTGTTGAAGGTAGATAACACTAACAGAAAAACGTTAAAAACATTTCCAGGTGCTTGTTTCTATGGTAACAACCAGATTCTGAACCTGGAACAACTGGAAATGTAACATTAAATATGATATCTACACTGAATAATAAATGAAAGATCGAGGTAAAACTTATTTTTGATACCAAAATTCCTGTGCAACCTTAATTTTCTAATGGAAACAATAATATTAAAGCACAATCAAATCCCCCTTTTTTAAGTCCTTAAGTAATGGCATTGTCCATTCATCTTCATCTTCGTCAATGTTGTATTTGATGATGTACTCCGCATCGATTGCATTGGCCCCATCTGGAATATCCTCAGCAAGGCGCAAGACAGTTGCATTGAACCATTTGGCTTGCTTAGAGCCATCTTCAATGCAATTGTGCATGACTCGTTTTTCGACAAGAAGTTATGGGTTGTCTTGAAATTGGGGAAGCATTGCGTTGCTCATGTTTCTCATAACTTTTTGACGTGCTTTTCTCAGCTTCTTCACCAGCTTAGCTTTTTCTTCTGACAAGCTTTTGACACGTTCATCTGAACTCCGGTAGGTGAGTCCACCTTCATTTTCAGGCTCAGCTTCCTGAAACTGGTTAAGTTCCAAGACTTCTGTCGAGTATTTAGTAATCTGCGCAACAGAAAATATGATGCGCTTTCCAGATGCGCTTTTCTGATTTCCAAGGACCCCCTAACTCAGTGATGCTGCTAACTAAGTTAAGCCTTTGCTGTCTCTGCTTCCTTTCAGCTTCCTCCTTTGCCCTCTGTTTTTCTACCAGCTTTTCTTTTCGTTGCTGAAAAATTTTCTCTTTTCTTTCCTTGTATCGCGCTATGATTTTACTGGTATTTGCTCTTGCTTCAGCCATGCACATTTGTTTATCTTCAGGGGACAAAGAATTGAGCCTCGATGTAGTCTTATTGTTTGTCCACAATACAAGAGCTTCATGGGAAATCAGCCTTGCTGCATGCTTCAAATGCAACAGCAAGTCAAACACTCCAAAATCTCTCTCAGATGCCATGTTGGTTGCAGGAACATTAGCTGCCTGGGCTAATAGTTCAGGGGAAGGAGTAGCATACTTTCCCCCAGGAAGCTGATCTTGAGCCTTCCTTTCAAACAAGATAATCCAGGAATTAAAAATGATTTCAAGGGCCTTTTGTGTGAATGTCTCCAGTTGTTCACTTTGTTCTTTGAAGAGACTTTCGTACATTTCATTGCGGTGGATGGGCACAACTTCTTCGTTGAATAGTGTTTCTCCTTCCAGAAGTGGAGATGCATCCTGGCTCCACTGTTCAAAGCACTTTTGCATTTGCTGCAAATGTGGATTAAGGTCAAGGACAGATTTTGCATTCTCTGTCAATCGAAAGAAGGGACCAGTGACAATTTTATCAAGAATACCAAGGGCTCTAATTCCTGTGAGGTATACAGGCTCCACAATGTCCTTAGACACAACCTGAAGAAGGCGATTTGGTGTTGGCCATTTCAAAAGAAAATCGTGAATGTGGCTTCTATGGCAAAAAACAGCAGCGGAGTTGTAAGAAAGTAATGTTGAAGCGATTTCCAATAAACTCAACAAGTTTGCTTTCCAAGCCATTCTCAGAGAGATGTACATCAAAGTACTCTGAAACTCCAGCAGTCTGACATCCTCTGGTATAAAATGCTTCACAAGCTGTTCTTGTTAGCCTAAAGGAGCCAGATTCATATGATGAAAGAAATGCCAAGGGATTTCTGCCTTCTGTTGCGGCATGTTCAAACAACTTTAAAGTTTTGTTTGCTTCTTTGCCTAGATTAAGAAGCAAGTGAAGTTTGCAATAAAAGTTCCCCGCTAGAGATTTTTTAAAATTTTCTGTCAGGTCTTGCCATTTCTCCACCACCTTTGGAAGAAACTCCTTTCGCAAGTCAGTCAATTGTTCATTGAAAGCGGCATTTGTTAGCCCTTGATCAGACATGGTGCTCTTAATTGATGTCACTGATTCAGCAACTTTATTTTCCACTGATGCCTTCTCATCACCACTACTTAATACCTGCGCAATTTCTTCTACTCACTCGATGCTTAAAGGCATCCATGATTGCCTCTGTGTCTGACCTCCCCAACTCAAGAAGGCCCATTGAATATGTTTGGCAAGGTGGAGTGGTTTTAAACTTCAAAATCTTGGTAATGTCGATGATATTTGGTTGTACCATCTCCATGAAGGGTATTTCCAATTACCTGAGATGGGTCAGCCTCTTCTAACATTGCTCTTCCAAACTGGACATCTGCAAGGTGTTTAGCCTCAACAAGAAGACGTGAGTGGACTGCCTTGCTGGGAAGCCTTGATGTGCTCTTTCCAGCTAATTTCTGTAAAACTGTACGTATCACTTCATTGACTTTGCTCATAGAAACATTCATAGCAAGAAAGTCCATGATAACTTCCCGCACCTCATCTACATATTTGCCATTTTCAAATGTGGTAATGGTTTTGTCCTCAAGCAAACAAGTTAGCTGTTCCAATTCTTTATTTTTCTCTTTAAGCCCCTCAGCACTTGATTCTAGCTTTAAGATCATGGCAGCATTGTGTTCCTTTAATAAGTCAAGTTCTTTAGCTTGCCTACCCTTAGAATTCTGAACAAGCCACAACTTCTTTTGTAATCCTGTTTTTTGATGCTTCAGCTGAACGACAACTTCATTTTCTGCTTGCTCAAATTTCTGGTTGCTTTCATTAAGTTCTTTGGCCTGGTCAATCAGCTGACCAGGCAAAGTGTTCTTTTCCTTTTTGATTTCGAAAATTTTGGTTTTCAAATTGGTTATATTTGACTCTGCCCTTTTCTGCCTCTTGTTAACATTCCTAGGTGTATAGGATGCCAGTTTCTCTTGAATCATATTGAGCTTTTCAGACTGTTCATTAAATTGCTCTTGTAACACTTTCATATCCTTCTCGAGGACATCCCTTTCATGTTTAAGTTTTGAAACAACACCTGCAATATTGTTTGTCAACATTCTCATGTGTTCAACAGTTGAAAAATAGTCTTCCTCCAATGCTGCTTGGTTAGTGATTAAAGCATCCTGCTCATCCATTAATCTTTCATTGAAGCTAAGCATTTTGCTGACTGATCTTTTTAATCCCCTGTTTTCATCCTTGAGCTCAGCAATTGCTTTTCACTTCGGTGTTAATTGCTCTCTTGCCATTCGTGCATTCCAGCCAGGTAAATAAAATAAACTTTGCCTCAGTAATTCAAGCTCTTCTTTCTTTTTATTTTTACCCAGTTTTTGGGATTTCTTCAGTAAATCATTGCATGCCTTGTTTAGATTTTGAGATGTTAGACCACTCTGATATTTTTGTTGCTCCACTGGAGTCAACGCACTGATCCACCGTTGCATTTCTTTGACAGAGTCTTTTTTTTCCAGAGTTCTAGAACAAGACCAACAGTTAAATGTTCCCTTTTCAATGGTTTGAGGTCCTCGCTCTGCAATGCTGCCACATCCAAACCATTTTTCCCACAAAAAGGTCCCACAAAGATGCCCTTGTTCAACAATTCTGACAAGACAAAAATTGAATATTCTTTCAAATTCAGGGCCTAATATAGCCAAAGCCAAACAGATACTGAGATAAGCAGTTACTGAGTGAGTATTCCTTGAAAATTCAAGTTATCAGGTGATGAAAATGGAAATTATTTGCATGCATTATCCTTGAAAGTTTGTTTGAAAACATTGAATTGAAATGAAATCGAATGCTGATGCACAATAAAAAATATTGCATACAGTAAATGTTTCAGATTAAAGCAAAGAGGTGCTTGCTTACCTTCCATTTTATCTGCATTCAATAGGCCAGTTGAGGTTGATGGTCCCTCAGGATTGCTGTGAACTTGATCCTTGCTGTGCGACACTGCTGTACTCACATTTTATAATTCGCTCTCCGGCGCATGAAATCACAATAAATCCCACTGATTTTCCGCTCAAAATAATCTTTATAACCTATAGAATACTCTAGATATAGTTTAAACCGGGTAATAATCAAAAAACTGCTTTTAATTTGCGAAAACAGTGATATCTTATGATAGACACTCGTTCAGGCAAAGAAACTACCATCCAGGTCTCCCCTGGTCTTTTAGCTCCATTGTTTCGTTTGATTCTCATTGTTTTTTAGCCAATAAGCGCTGTGGAATTTGACTATTGTCCACCCCGGTCCATTCAAGTTTTGTCAACAACGGTGGTCACCCTTCATGACTGCGATCAAAGGCCGGCCAGGAGACTTTCATCAATTTGCTTACGCTGAAATATGCCACAAATCATGGTGTTTTTTACATATTTTACTATTCAATGTATCTTCTAAAGATCTGTGTGGTTTATTTCTCAAGAGAGTTATTTCAAAAGGAGAAAAATTCGAAATTTTTGACACGGGTCGAATTTTAACTGTATTTCAAGGGAGCCAAACACGCGACTAAACTTCCTATGTAAAGGAAAATCAAACTTCATGTTGTTGTCATTTACACTTTTGCAGCTAAATGAAAGTGTTACGTTGCCAAAGTAAAATGATCATTGTGCATCATTCATCCCATTTTTTGTTAAGGGTAATCAGTCAATGGTTCAAATTCACTTGATGTATGAAGATCAGAAGAAGTGAAACTTAAATTTTTTCTAGGTGCGGATGAAATTTCTTCCCTTGTTCTTGGGCTTACTACTCAACAGTGTATGCCTGTGTATGGTGTAACATTCACAAGAAAACGGATGGGACAAAAGTACGAAATCAACTTTTATGATGAAGAACCAATGAGATGCATCCTAGAGGAGTTTTAAAGCCTCTGCCATTCAAAAGACAACTTTAGATGCATTTGCAACCCTCTTCTTGACATCCCTTTAAGAAATGCTCTTCTTTAAACTTCTTTTACTTTTGCAAATAACGGACAAACTGCTACAAAATGTAATTGACAAAGTGTTGGAAAGAGATGCAGTTGAGAATTTGTCGAAACCTAGGGGATAAACTAAAAGAGTTCATCTAAACAAGTTGGTTAAGGTCATTAATGAATAATTAGAAACTGCTTTTTCAATCGAGGACGAAAGAAAACCTGATGACTCTTAAAGGCAACTGAAAGAGTTTGCAAGCCTTTTTGCTACACAAAAGAAAGTCCTGTTGAATGAATTGCAAGCAAGGTGGAATGAATTCTTGCATTCTGACACATGCGCAACTGTAAAAAATATGGAATAACTTCGGCAGTTTGTATAGTTTAACGTAACAGTAGTTGCTGTTATGACATATTTGACAAATCAAAAGCAGGGATTGATCTTTTCCTTATCTCTTGTAACTGCATCAGCAGACTTGTTTATTTTTTGAGATCAGGGTATTGTTCCCAATTATCCTTTGTCACAACAAAGGTTTCTGTAAAGGGTATAGTTAATTTCAATTTCAATTTTTAGTAATGTACATGTGTATCACAAATTGTAATGTGCTGTGGATTCATGTATTTAAAGTAGACTGAGACAAACAGTCAAACACAGCACAAGCTTTTCAATGTCTGACCAATTGTGTGGTAAAAATGAACAGAAACTGCAAGTGCAAAGTATGTGATATAACACAAAGGTTTACTTGCCAGTATTAAAAAGGGTTATACAAATTTTTGAGGAAATTTGGGTGCTGTGTTTGAGGAGAGTGAAAAAAGAAAACATTTGGGTTGTCTCAGTGGAATTAACCCGTGATGCATGTGGGTTGTAAAGCCCTGGAATATTGTAAAAGCCTCAAAATTCCTATTGCGATAATTTTGTTTTCACATACATACATATTTCACTGATTCATGAAATTGTCTAATTTTTAAAGCCCCAATAGCCCGTTGAATACTTACTAAGAACTCGTTGAGTTGTAGTCAGTAACATGCTGAAATAATCTCATCACACTTGTCAGCTGATACTGGTCTTGTGAAAACTATACAACTGCATACATTTGATGCTGTCAGAACTGGTTTTCTTTAGCATTTATAATTTGTAAGGAATACTGTCTAAGGTAGAATAAATGTAATGTACTTGAAGTAGTTGAGTATTAATAACTAGGATTCTAAGTGTTGATTGCAGCTTGTCCCCAGCACTACATGTTAATTTCTGGCAGAAACCACTTTTTATCTGCGACCCATGAGGCTGATAAATTAGATCAAACCGTCGTATAAATTTGGTTGGATATCAATTTTGCAGCAAAATTCTGGAATGCTGTGTTTTTTATACATGACTTCACTTGTATGATTAAAATAGATCAGGTGTTGTGTTTTTTAGATTAACAACCTTTTTTAATGGTTAGTTATTGTGTACTGATTGTGCAATGAAGGCGTAAGCTGTATACTTGGTTGTGGTTGTTTAGCAGTGGCCAGGTATTCAGATTTGTCCAATCATTATAACCACTCCAGAGCCCTTATCTGGTTTTGTAATAACTATGTCATCTTGCCTTTTAACTGTTCGATAGTCTTCAAGAGAGTTTTGGGAGGCTTAAGTCTCTTCTGGTTGATGTAATCCTATGCCTAGGTTGTAATGTTGTGGCAACAAGCTCATTCATGCCATTGTTGGCCAAAAGGGGCTCGAGAATAGATGACTGGTTAATTTTCTGAACTCTCATCCGAAGAAATGGCTTTACTTTAATGATGCTCAAAGGCATTTTTGTAGCTAAGGTGGGAAATGTTTATGATTCGTTGATTAAAAAAACCAGAACACCATCCAAAACACAAGCAGATGGTGGCAGAAAAATGTGTTATATGCAGCTATTGATGTTATGCATGCAAAAGTTGCCATGCCAGTTGTATTGGATCCATTGAGGAGAAATGAAAGGTTTCAGTGTGGTGGCACAGATGAGTGCGGTGCTCCTCTCTGCTTGATGGTCCTTACCACAAATGACTGCAGATAGCAGAAGCTTTTGTTAGAAGTACTTGTTAAGGGTTGAGGAATTTTAAGTACTGTTGGTTAAAGCTAAAGTAGAAACGATCTTTAAGTTGTAATTTGACCAATTCCTTAATTCAAAAGACTGGAGGTTTCCGTTTGTTTCAGAATTGTTGAAGTGGAAAGAGAACTTATAATGGACAAGGTTTTTGTTTTTATGACACAAATAATGAGGAAAATTGGGAAGAGCAAGGCATTTGTTTTTAGATCGATGTCTGGTACATTTAAGTGATTGGTTGTACCATCCTGGAGTTTAGTGATTTATGGGTTTGTCTTAAACTGACAAAGTGGTTGTCTGTTAAGTTTGTGAGATTGATTATTTTTTGAATGGACATTAACTTAACATTGATGATTAGGATGAAGTAGAAAGAGTGTGTGTCACAATGAGTTTTGGCTGATTCTGTCGTAATGGGTTACTGTGGTGTTTGTGATTCAGATTGGTATGTGGATTGGCCATTCTGAAAATTTAACAAGGGAGACTATCTTTCTGAAAATTGGTGAAAACTAGAAGGTTAAATGAATGTAGAAATTATCTAATACTATTGATACATAAGAAGTAAGCAAGACTTGCAATAAAGTTAATGAGTTGAAACATAAATTTAGTAATAACTCGAAGAAGTACAAAAGTAGAAAAAGATATGTGTTGATAATTCAAACACATATCTGTGTAATAATTCTCACACTTCACAGTTCAGGGGACTGTTTACTGTCTTTAACACACTACGATAAAACCTTAGATTTGATAGATTTTAGGATTCAGTACAATCCACACACAATACATAATCTTTCCTCTTGAACACTCAACACAACAACACACTCTAGTTACAATTCTCTTCTTACATACTTTACATTAATGTCAATCAATCCGAACAAATTACATGTCAATCAAGGTTAATGTCTACATTCCCTAATTCAAGTATTGACATTCTAGAGTAACAAAATACAATCGTGAAGATAAAACGGGGTCCACTTTAAGAAATCTGTTACCCATGTGATGGTCAGTCGAAAGGCCTCAGGTAGTCTGTTTAGTACGGCAGGTACAACTACCTCTGAGAAGGTGCTTTCATCTACACTGAGTGCCTTTAGAGCTGAAGAATGTATTTTGCATCTGAACATATCTTTATCACTAAATACTTAAGGTATATTGAGCAGATCGTTCCCGTACACTTGCTTAATGGTCATTTCCTTGCCATATTGTTTCTTTAAAGCCTAAACGGGCGCGTTGTTATTCGCTGATCCACGACACGGTGGAAAAACATATTAGGGGTGTAGCAGTCAGGCCTTCAGAGGTTTACCTGGGAAAGTACTGGGTAAGAAACTCACGAAGAGATGTAAAATGGCGATCCAAAGGTTAAAACAAGTGATATGTACTTATTGCATTTCAAAATGCTTCGATGGCAATTACTCAAGGTGAACATTTAATATCTGGATGTCTATAATTTATTGCGCAAAATTGCTCTTAAGTCAAATGCTACAGCCTAGCGGGCTTTTTCTAGAAGTAAAACACTTGCCTGGCATTTTTTTCAACTTGTCCCGGGTGCTATTATAGCACAATCAAGATATAATTATAGATGTATAGATAGATATGTCTGTGGTGATATGTACTCTTTTTTAAAGGGTTTAAATACTCCTCTCAAAAACTGGGAAACGAAAAATCATCTTGAACAAAACTGATAAAGTAAAATGTAACTTATAACGAGTCCATCATTATAGAAATAACGTTGCAATAGGCAATGTTTAAATCTTTACTTATTAGCATACGACTGAACTCATAGAAGTCATGGCTGTATATATGAACTAAATTCAAAAGTGAAAAGAGCTGATTAACCTGAGCAATTTGTGCAATTTTTGGCTCTCTGCAAGTAATATTAAAGGAAATATCAATGATTGAAAACTGCGAAATTGCTGGGTGACAAAAAAGATAAGCCAATTTACATTTGTAAAATTTCGAGTTTGTAAAAGATTAAGTTCTCAGAAACCATTCAGTACATCGGGCTCAAATTTTCAGAGATAGCTGAAATTGTTATGTACTTTCAATATTCAGAGGGTTAATTTTATTAGCTTTGTCAGATAATGATGAGCATATGTTAATGAGGCAAAAATGTAAACAAAGATTCGCCTCTATAAAAAAGTATAGAAATGTTATGGCAGACAATATTTCTGAATAATAAGTGTTGATTAATGTTAGCAACAACATTAATACTCTAGTGATGATAAACATTGTTCTTTGCTTCCTTTCTTTGTTTTTTACCGCCTAATGTGGTTATGGTTGTGGAAGTAGCCCTTGGAATTAGACTGGAGCCAGTTTTTGCCACAGCTGGGCTATCTTTTGCCCTGTTGCAACCAGTGGGTGATGGTGTCTGTTGAGTGCTAGTTGCCCTGGAAGGTGATGATGCAGGTGGCCTGGTGGGTGGTTGTGTTGGTGCTCTGTTGCTGGTGGGTGTTGTGTTTGGTGCCCTGATGCTGGTGGGTGTTGTTGTTGGTGTTCTGTTGCTGGTGGATGGTGTTGTTGGAGCTCTCTTGCTGGTGGCGAGCGTTGCTGCAGTTGTAGTGCTGGCAGTGAGAGGTGAGGAAAAACCAGGGCTTGTTTGACTTGGTGGTGATGTAGTGGATGGTAGTCTCACTGCCCATCCCAGACCTTCAAATGGTGGGCTTCTAGCCTATGAGCTGGGATGAGGTCTTCTTGCCACAAAGTTAGCTCTTGCCTGACTGGTTAGGTGCTTTAGATATGCACTGTCTAGTGTTCTTTTGAATTTTGTCAGAGTACTACTGAGTACTAATTTTTAGCGAGCCTCATTTCTGCAATTTCTTTAACTCTCAGCCACCAGCCCATGAATTAAACAATGGCTTTTATGCATGCAAGTACTCGAATATACTCAGCTGAGGATTTGCGAGAAATTCCCCTCACTCACCTAGAGGGCCAAAATTTTTATCTGGTTAAAAGAACAAAACGTCGTTATCGTTTTTGCCTTGAAATTTTCAACTTATTTGTATCAATCTTCGTTAGAATACACATGTCCCAAATTTACCTTTAATACACAATAAAATGCGGGAGAACTTGTAAATCCCGTCATGTTTTAATCTCAAGACACAGCGGGAATTGACAAAGGAAGTTGGGTGTTTTCGTTGAGAAGCGGATAAATCAATTTTGTTGTGAAGAAATGTTTTCAGTCCACTCTTGATCGAGGGGCTGAGGCGGTTGGCTTCTAATGCTGACCTGACTTGGCCCACTTCTACTTTCCACTTGTGCTGGACAATTTGGTCATTGTCAAATGAAACACCACAGTCACCTGCAGGGAATGGCCGTGGAACAGATGCCAGCTAAACTGTCCAGCCAGTCACTGGTAGAATAACTTCCTCCAAGTAGTGTCTTGATGACCACACTCAAAGCTAGCTTTGAATTTGTGACTATTTCACGATCTCAATGATTAACTCTTCCTTATTGCAGCCATTCATTAAGGGAGGTGACTAGGATAACTTGTTCGCTGACTGGCAATGCCTGGCTGTATCTCACAGCACCCTCAGTTTCTATGCCCTCCTCTATATCAATAAGTTCTTTCAGTTTCTTGCCAAACTTGGGATTCTTTCTAACGTCTGTGTTAAGTCATCCATGAACACAGAGTAAAAGGTGACATACTGGCCCTTCAGGTATACATTTGTTCTCCACCGAAGCAGTCTCTTTGCTGCTACCGTGCTGCCAACTTGAGGATGTGGACTTGTTTGAAGGTCTTTTCTTCTTTCTTCCTGGTAAAGATTTCTTAGGGAATGAGGTGTAGACATGACATTCCACATCATTGGGGACCCATAGCTCAATAGCATTTTTTACTTGCAGCTCCCACTCTTGTAGCAAGTATTTGAGCAGATTGGTCGACAATTAATTAGAGTTGAACATCAGTCGAATCTAAAGCCACATTTTGCCCATAAAGTAGATATTATATTTTGCTGAAGATATTTTTCTTGTGTCTTTCTTGGTCCTTTTTTTTTGTACAAACACGACATGTTCCCAAGATCTCCAAGTGTTTTTCTATATTTTGGACAGCCAGTGTAATCAGAACAAATCAATATAAGAATATGCTCACACTGATTAACACTCGTTTCATCGACATAACGTGGATCAATTAAGTGATTTCTGGATGAGAGTCATCAATACATTGCTGGTGAACAAAACTAGAAACAGACTCGACAGATTATACCTAAAGTTACAGAGACAGAGTAAAGCAAAACTGTCAATATAGTACACCTTTGTATCCAATGGCAATTTTCAATGTGTGGTTGCCACTTTTACTAGGTTCTTGCCACCAATTAAACTTTGCCTGAACACCACTAGCACGTGGTAGTTTTGGGGAAAGTTAGTCTCGATTTCGTAAAAATTTGGCAAGATACTGAAAATTAAACATTAAGTCATGTACTTGCATTTGATGCCCGTCAAGATGGCCGAAGGGTCTTCAGAGACCATGTAAGTCTGTTGCCTTTTTAGAGAAACAGTACCGAAATATTTGGCAGGAAAACTTTCCTTGACATACAAGAATACTGTCAGTGTGAACTGGCTAAACTGGAAGTCCTAGATATTAAATGAGGGTACCCGGAGAGGGTTTTGAAAACGACCTCTCTTAATCTGGTGATTATTTTTTGTCTGAGTTTCGCCCATTTGTAGCTGAACAATGAATCATGATGTCTCGCTTCTTCCAAAACTGGCATACTCCAGAACTGTTCAAACAGCTCAATTCCCAATTGTTCACATGGTCGATTGGGTACTGTGCCAAGGTGTTAGGCATGCAACTTTTATTCCATATCCTTTTGTAAACTGACAGGAGCTATGACCCACTTCCTGTGGAATATCAGTCAGTTGCGTGCCAACAACTTGTCCATCATGCTGAAGTAGAGGGTTAACTGCTCTCAGTCTGGTATTAGACTGCCATTGTTTGGCCAGCGACACCAGATGACAGTTTAGAGGGTTTGCAGATCTTGTTAGTCTCAGTTGATCGCTGGATCTCTTGAAGTCTAGATGTAGAGGTTCGTGCCATGCTCTTAGTCACTATTTCAGAAGTCTCTTCGGCATGCCTTGAAGGCCCTTTTTTGCACAAATAAGAGACTTCTTGAGGATAGATTCTAGCAGCTTGTGGTCCCCTTGCTTTTTCAAGTTGCACCCGTAGCTGTATCGGTTGAATTTCTCGAGTGAGAATACGATCACATGCTTTTCCATCTCAATCGTTGCTTGGTCTCAGTGAGCAGTCTGCTTGTGTATACCATGGGTTTACCTCTTTGTAGTAGAGCAGCTCCTGGGTCTTTAGCATCACATTGGATTTCAAGCTAACAGTCTTCTGGTCGTAATAGTATTGGGGGAAGGGGTAGTAATCACTAGATGCTTGACTTTTCTAAATGTGTTCTTGTGCTCTTCCGTCCAGTTAAACTCGGTGTCTTGTCGTGTGAGACAGTGTATTAGCTCAATTTGGTCTGCTAAGCGGGTTAGAAACTTTGATAAGAAGTTGACAAATCCGTTTAGTGTTTGGATGCTTATTTCTCTTGCATAACTGGATGTTTGATTGTTTGACTCAAAGCAATCACGTTCATTGCTGTCAATCTCAGGCTGCTCCGAACATCTATGCCTACCACGGGCTTGGCCCTTTTTACAAACTATGGCGAAGTGATTTTTTCCATGCCACTTCTGGTTTTGGTTTTGTCATTCGGGCCATAACTCCTTTTTCAAAGGGTGACTTCCAGTGCAGATTATACAAATCTTTCGCTTATGGTGCTTCTGATACTAAGTTTTCCATTCATATTTTTTTCTTTCCAAGAGGTTTTGTCGGTTGTACGTTTAGTCAATATACATCATGCTCCTGAAATGTTTTTAATTTGGGGAGGTGCTAAAAGTGGTTCTAGTGCATGTAGCTGCAAGTGATGCTCTCAGATTTTTTCAGTATCATAGTTAGGAGTGCAGCTTTAGTTTGCAATTCATATTTATTTTGTAACGGCTGTTTTACGGAAAATGTTTGACCTTAGATTCTCATACAAACAGTTATTTTCTTATGGTTGCCTACTAGTAAGATGGGTTCAAAAACTGTGGCTATTGTACTAGAACGATACTACTGCCAGGAGCTATAAACAAGCTTAGATGTCCCTGTATACAACTAGCTGCTATTTTCAACTATAGCTTTCACATACGCGTTAACTCACGTCCTGTACTTGATCTACATCTAAACTTCGCTGTAGGGGTGGGATGTTTGCAATTGCTTGCCCAAGACCAGACTGGTCCTGCAGAAAATGAACCAAATAACCTTTTAATGTTGATGGCTTCAGAACCACTAAACTTTACGCCACACCACTCCCTCCACCATCTAAGTTTGGGGTAAACATCCTCCAACTTTGCTTTTACTTGACCTGCATTATGTTTGGCTGCGAATACTACTTTCTTCCAAGGTCTGAGGACTGTAATTGTAACATTTCTGTGCGTGATGACACAGTCTTGCTGGTGCAGTCTGCTAAACAACATAATCCATGTGTCCATGTTTCCTTAGGGACAAAGAACTCTTTCTTCTGGTTTTTTTTTTTAGCCGGCCTTGGTCATAAGGATTGACTTTGTGAGGAGTATAACTGAGAAGAGGTTTCGAAAGTTTTTGAGGGTGCTTTGTCTTGGTACTTTGTGTTATTTTGTTCACCCGATGAGGTTTCTTAAAGAGGAACTTCTTGTATCTTCTCCTCCATCGTCCCTTCTTTCAAGTAAATTCTGAACAACTCTTAACAAACTGACAGTTCTCTCTCAAGAATGACTACCAGAAGCCTGGTTAGCTATTTTGGACAAGGATGTCATATGTACATCAGTTATTTTAGGCAGGAAAACGGCAGTGAACAATTTATCACTTGTGCCAGACTAGAACGGTCTACATTGAACCTGAATTCCCATATTAATTCGAAACAGGATGACACTATATGGACGCCAAAACGCCATGGCCAGACTCAGCCCAGCAGCATCAACATACAATAGCGTCAGTATAGGGAATGATTGAATTCGAAACAGAAATAACAAAATCCATAGTGAGCATAACACAATACACATGCTAAAATATGACTGAATGGCTGGACAGTATTGAGGAAGCAAGTAACAAATTTATTATGCTAATAATCGAATAGAAGGACAGCATAACGGCCCCCCTCTCCAATAACTCCAATTCACGCACCTTTTGCCTGAAGAGTCCAAGGGATTGAACTCAATGGCTGGGTTCTTTCCCACCATGAATCGGCAAATGCTGGAGACAATCTGGTGCAACGTTTTCAGAGGGTATGGATCTTGGAACACTTTGCCACCTCTTTAACAAATTTGGAAAACCAATAGTTGAGCGTCAATGCGTCCATCTCTGTTATGGGCTGAGTAAGCGACCGAACTTTGTCCAATTCATACTCTTCGACTATTGGAAACTTTACACTTTGCACTTGTTGCCAATGCTCAAAAATGGGTACTGACCACTTATTTTTATATCTGGTAGACTTTGGTACTGCTCTCTCTATGCAAAGTTCTTCCTCGATTGTTTCGGGAAGCAAAACCTTCCTTCGGCCATGGCAAAAACAATATGTAAATTACTTCAAGTTCATTACGCGTTTGGAATACAAATTTGGTGCAACGTGAAACTATTGGTTAATTAAAAACAAAAGCTCACAAATATAGTGAATGCCGACTGAATACAACAAACCACACATACAATGCATTTTACAGAAAAATGGGAAAAATACAACACTGCATCATTTTGGATTGTTTCTTTGAAGAAGTCATTTCAAAAACTCGTGCTTCAGGTTTCATCAGGTTTCCAGAGGCTTGAAAACAATAAAACCACTTGGCCTGCGGCCTTGTGGTTTCAAATGTTTTCTCGCGTTTGGAAACCAGATGAAACCCTTGCACTCGTTTTTGACATAGTACTTTGACCACAAAGGGAGATTTTGAAATTTCACCGACAGCCATCATGGATTTTTTTCCAGAGGGTTATGGGTCAAAATTTCAAATTCCTTCTAAGTTTGTGTATGGGCAAATTGGACCTAGGAATGATGTTTGATGTTTTTGAGTAATAAGAAAGTCGATTTGGCCATATAGGGACATTTTGAAATCGCACTGCCAGCCATCTCGGATTTTTCCAAAGGGGTAAGCTTATGGTCAAATTGGACCTAGAAATGTTTCGTGTTAGAGAAGTCATTTTGACAATATATTAAAGGATGTTTGGTGGTGGTTCGATTTAACCCTAAATTACAAGAAATAATCGCTACTATCACTGCAACAAATACTGTTTAATGACTCTAACTTACATTACATGTGGGGAGCAAATGCCAAGCCCTACAGGCTGTGGCGTCCTGTCTCAACAACAGGTTTGGTGGTGATGTCATGAACATTTCAATGTCTTCCTCGCAAATAATGTTGTCACTCTTGTTAATGTATTTCTCCATCTGTTGGGCTTGAGTTTGGGCGTCAATGGTGAATCGCCAACCTCAGGCTCAGGAATAATTTGCGTGAATGACTCCTTTTATGACGGGTGCAGTGGAGGCATCTCTTTCACACATACTTGTTTGACGTCAAGTACTGGAAAAACTTTTCAAGACTGGTGATGTTTGAAATTAATGTTCCTGGCGCCTTGGACTAGTTGTTCAGGTGTGGCTTGACCCAGTCCGTCCACATGATGTCTCCAGATTTTTGCCTGCCAGGTAATGTCATCACTGTCAGGATCTATACTTTGAATAATTGCTTTGACTTACCTGCTGAAGAGTTGTGGCAGTGTTTTTTGGCCCCACATGCTTGCAATGACAGATAGTGGTGGAAACCACAAAGCCATTGGTGGCAGTAGTTCGTGAATTCAAATGTGGTTTAATAATGTTCTGATTTAACCCTTGGGAGTGCTCTGGCTTTTGTCCTAAAGCTAAACGTTTCTTCTTCAGTTTTTTCTCAGTTCGGCTCATACACTAACACTTTCTCTACATTCGACGGGAACCAGATGTTGCACTGGTCTTCTCAGCTCAGTCAGTCGTCTCTTGTTTCCGACAACAGTTAAAACTGCTCCACGTGTTTTGTTGTCTCGTCCTTTGATCGGCTCCTTCACATGTCCCAACTTCCATGTACCTCTTGGGCGGTTCTTTCACGATAACATCTTTAACAGCGCCTAGTTCTTTCTGAAGACGTGTTCTTTTGTTCTTTGCTGTGTACTGGTGAAATTGTCAAAGTTCTGTCAAGTACTCCCTTTGGCATCTGCTTGAAAAATGTTCCAAAAGCAACTTGAGATCCTTAACTCTTTTGGTGATGTCAACACTGCTTAACTGTGATTGTGACTGTCCTGCAGCACTTTCTTTAACTGTACCATTCGAAAGCAATCTCCTTCCAAGCATTAGGAGTGAAGGTGTCAAAGGCTCTTCGATTTCGTCTTCATACACATAAGTGAGTTGTCTAGAGTTCAAAACATTTTCGATCTCTGTGAGGACTGTAATAAGCTCTTCCTATGTCAAGCTAGCAGAACCAAGAGTCTTCTTTAAACAGCCTTTCGTGCAACGCACCATTCTTTCAAAGAATCCTCCTCACCATGGGGATTGCAGCATATTGAATTTCCATTCAATTCCATGGCTACGGACAAACTGTTGAACATCTTGACTTTTGAAAGTCTTTGCGTTGTCTGAAACAAACAGCTTATTCACTCCTGTACGGGCCAAGAATCTCTTCAAACGTTTAATGAAAGACTGCGCATCCAATGCTGGGACCAAGTCTAGGTGAACAGCTCTAGTGCTTGCACACCTGTACAACGCTGCGTAGACCTTAGACATCTTCGATTCTCCTCTGAAGACATTCTTCACGTAGAGGGGGCTGGTGAAGTCCACTCCTGTGTTTGTAGGCAAAACTCTCCTCCACTCTAAACTCTGGTAAGTTGGGGGCAGCAAGGGGACTAAACAGAACTGAACACGCAATTTCGAAGCTGGTGCTTTACCACTTGTCTTCCTGTAGATAGCCAATAACATGACCAGAGTTCAGTCAATGTATCCTTAATACCACGATGCATCACTCCCTTGTGACTCCCTCGTGCAATCAGCGAGGTCAGGTGACTCTTGGCAGGTAGCAGTGCTGGATATTTCATTTCATATGGCAATGCAGAGTTCTCTAATCTTCCTTGACAATGGTACACTGCCTTGGCATCAGCGTATACACCTAGGGAACCCTCTGCTGGTCAAACTTGTTTCCTTCTGACATTGATCTCTGCACGTCCTTTAGCCACAGCAGCTCCGCATCTTCTAGCTCTTCGACTGAAATCAACTCACCTGAAGGCTGGGAAAGGGAAGGGGAGGGCGAGAGCATCTCTTAACCGACCTAAAATGTACGTTCTCTGAGAACTACTGTCGAAAATTAGTCTTGCTTTCACTAGCTTCATACTTGCTGGATTTGAAACGATTGCCATTGCAGTTTGCAGAAGAACAGAGTTCTTAGCATTCACTTAAACGGTTGACGTCGTTCCTGGATCTTGAATTGTGTTTCCTCGCTGCAAACTAGGGCTGGGTTGTGTTACACTTCCCTTTGTGGTGGGCGGTAACTGAAAGTTGGCTGAGCATACACTAACATGATGCCTTCCACAACATCAACCTTCCCTTTTGAGAATTTCTTTCCTTTTCACTGGATCAGTCACTGTAACACAATTAAACGACTTGTGACCTGGGTAGTTACAAAAGAAACAACAACTGTTCGCTCAAATGCAGTGTAGCTGATGTAATTGGCTCTGGTAACTTGTTTTGTTTGGACAATGGCTTTTCCTTAACATTACTGGATCCTCCCACAAATCTGCTTTTCTCTCGCACTTACAATTCTTCTTTGAAGGTGTCTAGCAGTTCATTTATGTCCCAGGTATCCAATTTCATCTTACGGCTTATAACAAGTGGAAACTTTTCAGGAATTTTCTCCATCATAACTGGGATCAAAAGGCTTCCATACATCTCGGATTTTATTCCCAGAGCTTGTAAACTGCGGACATTAATTTCAGTCTTGCCGTAAACATCGCCCACATGCTTGATATCTGACGCCAGGGTCACTTACAGGAGCTTCAACAACGAATCCATGTGCGAACTGATAATGACTTGTTTGTTTCCATACCTTCTGCGCAAGAGATGAACAGCGATCTTATAATTTTCTTTCGTTAAGGCAAGTCCAGTTATCATCGCAGCAGTAGGGCCTTCCATATACAAACGTAAATAGTCCAGCTTTTCGATGCCATTCAGCGATTCATTGCTGTTATTAGCGGCATCAAAACTGTCCCAAAGCGATTGATACTCGGAGTGGTTTCCTCCAAATTTCTTGATCACAAATTTTGGCATTTTCACGGTTTGTGAACGGTAACTTTTCTGAAAACAAAGTTATAAGCTTGTAACAACGTTATAAGTATAATCTCTAGCACTTAGCTGAGACAGTTCATCCAACTGAGGTTTCGATCTTCTTGAAATCCCTCTCAGTTCTGAGCAGAATAACTTCATTCACTGGTCTTGTGTAGGTCCTAGCGGGTCCATCTTTGGCTTTCACTAGCTGCACCTTACGCACTTTGCCATCTGCACTGACATGGGCTCGGGTTATCCGAGCAAGGGGCCAGCAATTTCTGGGGAGATCCTTAGAGCAGAGGAGGACCAGGTCTCCTTCCTGCAGGTTCTTTACTTCTTGCTGCCACTTCCTTCTCGGCTGGAGCATTGGCAGAAACTCCCTGCGCCATTGGGCCTAGAAAACATTCGCCAGGTGCTGGACTTGTCTCCACTTCTTACTGTATATTTTCTGGATTTGCTGTTGACCCCTCAACTTCTTACACTTAAAGCAACTGTTGATAACGCTGTTAACAATTCGCTTGCCTCTGATAATCCAGAATCCGCTGCTTCTGATAAGGCCAAGAGTAAAATGCCGTCCTTGATGTTGCACTCTCCCGTGATAGTAGGTAACTAGAAGAGTGGTCACATGATGCGAACTTGGGAGAATCAAGGGATGGCGTTCTTCATAACTTAGACCTGCTTGCACTAATCAGCCATCAACTCTAACAAATCCTTCCTTGTCGATCACTGGGCTCAGTTTGAGGAGCGGACTTGATTTTGGCAGTCTTTCAGAACTTCTGAGGCAGTATATTTCCTCTTTGAAGGCTTCATACTGGACATTTTGGATAATCAGGGACTTTGCTTTGCTAAGGTTGTGGACAAGGGCTGTGTTCTGACTCTTCTGTGCACCAGGCTCTTCAGATGTCTTGTTGGTGCAACTGGACAAGCGAGATCAGTCGTGCAAGTGCCTTCATAAGGGCCTCCCACCGTGAGAACCTGGAAAAACTGCTGGTTCCGAGGGATTTGTTTTGCAGAACCTGTGTAGCCAAAGACTTCACAAGAGGGCGGACTTCAGGATCGTCTTTTGTGGGTAGCGAGGCATCGCTGCCGATCGTTTCATTTACAGATGAACCATGGTGGTAAAGGAACTGAGGACCGCTGTGCCAAATGCTGTCTTTGAGGTTCTGTGCCTGAACTGATCACGTGGCTAGGTCAGCGGGATTCCTCTGGGTTGGCACGTAAAACCACTGTTCTGGAGATGAGGATTTCCTGATTCGCTCCACTCGGTTGCTTACATAAACATAGAATCGACGACTTTCGTTGCTGATGTAACCGAGGACGACTCTACTATCCGAATAGAATGCAACAGCCTGAAGATCAAGGTCCAATTCTTCAATGATGAGCTCTGTCGTTTCAATGCCCAATACAGCAGCGCAAAGTTCCAGATGGGGAACGTTGGTGGCGTGGGAAGGAGCTAACTTCGCTTTACCTAGGACGAAGGAGACTTGCATGTTCCCATCACACTGAATGGTCCTGAGGTATGAGACAGCACCAATGTCCTCCTTGGATGCGTCACAGAAGGTGTGCAACTCCCGTCGACTAACAGCTTTGAGTGAGGTAGTTGTGTAGCAACGCGGTACTCTCAGGAGAGTTAAGGCTTAGATTGCTTGGCACCATGCTTCCCATGCTGGTCTTTGCTCCTCTGGCAATGGTTCGTCCCAATTCTCTGGCTCAGGCTTTGCTATCATTGCTCTTAGAAGGAGCTTGCCTTTCACAGCAACTGGAGCGGCAAGTCCTAGAGGGTCATACAGGCTGTTAACAACAGACAATATGCCTCATCTTGTGAACGGTTTCGCTCCCACATTGGCTTTGAAAGTGAATGAATTGGCCGATATGTCCCACAATACACCCAAAGACCGCTGCGCTGGAATTGTATCCTTTGAGAGGTCCAGATCCGGAAGGTCGGCAACTCGATCTTCAATCGGGAAGGCTTGAGTTACCTCTGGAAGGTTGGATGCTATCTTGTGTAGATGCAGATTAGCTGTGGCTAACATGGCTTGTGTTCTACGCAATAGGTCTACGGCTTCAGTAGGTTCTGCAACAGATTTAAGTCCGTCATCCACATAAAAGTTGTTATCAACAAAGTTCTTAGCATCAGAGCCAAATTCCTGCTCCCCGGCTTCGGCGGTTTTCCTGAGGCAGTAAGTGCCTACTGCTGGAGACGAGGTGTTTCCAAAGACATGAACCTTCATTTGATATTCAATAAGCTCTCCATTCGGGTCATTGTCTTTGTACCAGAAGAATCGTAATAGGTCCCTATGATCCTCTCTAACTAGGAATGAGTGGAACATCTGCTCAATGTCTGCCATGAAGGCCACGGGCTGTTGGCGGAAACGTATCAAGATGCCAAGTAAGTTGTGTGTCAGATCTGGTCCTGATAGCAAAATTTTGTTTAGAGAGATTCCTGCGGTCTCAGCTGCGGAGTCAAAAACCACACGTATTTTTTGTGGCTTTTGGGGATGGTAGACACCAAAGTGGGGTAAATACCAGTGAAGAGTAGGTGGGTCTGACTGTATTTTCCGTGCAGGTTCAGCATGTCCATCGTCAAATCTTCCACTGACGTTCCTGGCTTGTTGTCGTCCTTAGTTCGTACAAAGACATCTTCTCCCAGTCCATCTTCAGACCTCCTTTTAAAGTTTCCCTCCTTCAGGTCGTCTGTGGGTTCCGCAGTCGGATGGTGTTTGACGTAGAAGCGGTTACTGCAGGGTAGTGGAAGAGAGGGTTTACCATTATCAAGAACTTGTGTTCTGAAACATGAAGCCTCACTTGGCTTGTGGGCACCATCTAAGCATGCATTTCTTAAGACTACCCATCCTAGGTCAAGGCGTTGAGCCCAAGGTGCATCCCTGGGCCAGATTCGGGACTCACGGATTTTGTGAAGGGGCAGTGCATGTCTTCCAATAAGCAGAAGAATATCAGCCTTTGGGTCTAGCTCTGGGATCTTGTCTGCGATGGGGTCGAGGTGGGGGTATGCTCTACCTACTGAAGGACTAGGAATTTCCTCTCTGCTATCCGGGATTGCATCACATTCAGTAAGGACTGGAAGTGTATAAGAGTACGCATTGTCTAAAGACTCAATGATGAGGTTGCGTGCACGGCTCCCTATAACTTGGCTTGTCCCTGAGCACGTTCTCAGCGTGTACGATGTAGTTGCTCCTTCCAATTTCAACAAGTCAAAGAGCTTAGGCTTGGCTAGGGAACAGTTACTCTGATTGTCAATGACCACGTACACCTTGACCTTGTCTTTAGGATGCCGATTTTTGTAAACGTAGGCTGGGCAGATCGTTGAACAGGATTTTCCCCAACTGCATTTCCACACAGTTCTGTACAGTTGGCTGTGACCTTAGCTGGCTCCCCGCCTTGCTGAAGGGCGTCTTCGGGCTCTCTGGTTTGTGTTTCTTGTTCACTTGGAGGGTCAGTGTGTAATGCTGCAATATGTTTATCAATTTGGCATTCGGCACATTTGATTACTGCTGTGCATTCTTTGGCTTGGTGGCTAGTTGCAGCAAGACAGGGAAAGCATATTCGGTACTGGCTAAGTAAGTCCTTCCTTAAGGTGAGGGACATAGCTCTGAAGGCAGGGCACTTGCGAATGGGGTGGGATAGTTTGTGGATGACACACCATTTGTCTGGATCCCGTGCAGAAAAGTGAAGGTGTGGAGGACCTGAAACCTGAGTTTTGTAAGCTGATAGGCCTTGTCCCGACTGGGAGATCGTGTTAGATTTAACAGGAGGCTTGGCTGAGTGTGAGCTCTTCTTGCCAGGGTCCTCAATCATAAGGTAGGGGTTGTTGCGTTCCCGTGGAATTTCGATAAATGATGCGAACTCAATGAATGGAGGATATTCTACTTGATGCTGACGTTTGTAGCGATACGCATGTCTTTGCCATCTTGCCTGGAGATCTTCAGGTAGCTTGTCAAGGACTGGTTTCAGAAAGGCTGGCTCGTCAAGAATTTTGAGGCCGGTAAGTCCGCCATCTTCTTTCGCACATTTCAATTCCAAGAGGAGATCCCCTAGTTCTTGCAGACCTTTGTTGTCTTTGGCATGCAGTGATGGGAATGCAGTTAGCTTCTCCAGGTGTACTTGGGTGACGACAGCTGTTGAGCCAAAACGTTCTCCTAACTTCCTCCAACATTCTTTGGAATTTCGTAAACGCTGAATGCGTCTCTTAGAGTCGCCAGTAGCATGCTCCGCCATGAGGGCAAGCTCTTCGCTTGACGAAATGTTTACCTCCCTTATCATGTTCTTGAAGGCTGCTTTCCAAGTATTGAAGTTTTCAGGGGAGCTGTCAAATTTCTCTATTTTGTTAGCAATGAGCTCCCTTCTGGAGAGAAACTGAACTAAACCTTCCATGCGGTCAGTAGGGTTAGGATTGAAGGGCAGTGCTCCTGGATTGAGCTCTTTCGCAAAGCAGTGCTTCTCTTCCTTGACTGAGAAGCCGCGGGCGGAGAGGTTCTTTGCTTCAAGATTACGGTCATGATGATCTTCATACGGTTTTAAACCTTCAAATTGACTGTCAATGAATTGCTGAACACGCTTATTGGAATCTTCGATTGGTAAATCTATTGTCTGAAAATCAAGGATCAATCCAAGTTCCTCGTCAATAGCTTTTGCGCAGGGGACGGCAACAGCTGCTTCCTGTTCTGCGTGTAGGGACTCCAAGCGTGCTTCTTCCTCACGTTTTCTCCTAGCAAATGCCAACTCATCTTCTCGTCTCTTCCTTTCTTCTTGTTCTAACGCCAGCGCGGACTTGGTTTGAAATTCGGAAATTTTCCTTTGCATTTCAGCCTTTTTAATGCCGCGGCCGCCTCGCCTTTTGCATGGGCCCGTAGTGTGTTCAAGGAAACGGACGACTTGGAAGCACGTGACCCAGACCGAAAGGATCCTAATTCCAGTAAGAGGTCATTTTTCCGGTCCAACCCTTCGTTAATCGCTGCCTGGACGAGTTCCTTCCGAGTTCTCATCATTGCTTCTACTGTTTGTCTCTCTTCCTGATGTTCGGGCAAGCTAGCGTGCCGTGTAAAATCCATTAATGAAATCCACGCAAGTTCATAGTCACTGAACGACGAACGCAAGTCTCCTACGGCCTTACGTAAGGCTTCCACAGAATCTGGAGTTTCTTTGAGCTTGGAAATCGCTTGACTAGTTCTTTCCCATATTTTTTCAAGTTTCAGTGAGTCAGACTGCAGTCTGTTTTCGATCAACTTCGCGGTGGGCTTCGAGAGTCGTTTTGCTCGCGTGGATTCTGAATGCTTGGTGTTATCTTCGACGACTGTGTTTTCGAGCGAAAACAAACCCATTTCCACTTTCTCGGGGCCTTCCTTTCAGCTCCCATGCTTGGATACTTTGGTAACGGGCGAATTTGAAGGAGCCTCTTCCAACTGGCTGGATGAAACGTGTTTTTGAGTTTCGCTTGGTTGCTTGAGCGTCAAATCCACGAGGTTGTCTGGCTCGGTGTGATCGGCCGGCAATAAATCTCTCGTTTCACTATTCTGATCCCTCAAACCTCGATCCATTTTCCGAAGAAAATCATGAGACGTAGGTCCTTCTTCAGAAGTGTAACCGGTTTTAATGAACGCAAAAATTCACGGTGAAACGAGAAAGCGTTTTCACCGGCTAGCACAGTGTGACAAAATGTAAAAACCAAAACAAGCTAGCTCTCACGTTATCCCATGACGAAGCACGTCTAAGCTATGTTACATAACAAGGAAAACGTAACATGAGAGGGGAAACGCGTGACAGAACAGAGACTTATCTGTAAGTTGAAGTTTGATTACGATTCTATCTTGTCATCAGTCTGGAACGTAGGAGTCACATGAGATGCGCATGCGTGTTGCTGATCAGGACTCAGCGTTAGTGATATAGTCAAAAAGGAACGAAGGAGATGGGAGGGAGGGTACAATAAGGGCTGACTCGTTCGTTCCGGACTGATGACAAGATAAAGTCATAATCAAACCTCAACAAACAGGGAAGTCTCGTTTAATTTTATAATTATACGTTGTCATCAGTCTAGGTCACTACGGAGCCACATGAGATTTCAAAGTCCTGTAGAACGAACTACCCTTTAAATGTAAACAGTTTTATTTGCAAAACATCATGAACAAAGACAACACTGACATGACACTGTGTCTCAATTAAACAATACGGAGCCAAAATTAGCTTGAGTTGTGTCAACAGGTTTATCATAAAATCTGGCGACAGTGCTCAAATTAGACCATCCTGCACTTTTCATAATCGCTGCCAGGTTTAAACCTTTAGCCTTGCAACTGGATGTGGATGCTGCTCTGCTGCTATGAGCTGAGTACTTCTTAATTTCAATACCAGCTGCCTCTAATACTTGCTTAATCCACCTGGCAATGGTATCTTTTTGATAGAGGTTTGACACTAACTTCGAGTGTCCCTTAAGCAATTGTTCTGTGCGATGTAAAAATTCCTTTTGATGTTCTTCCACACAGAGTTTCTTATCGTTTGGATAACCAAATAAATCAGTGGGTTCTTAGGGGGCATAACGGTTGGTTCATGGTAAGATTTTGGTAGCTTACTTAAAAAAATCATATTTAATCAACAACTCAATCAAATCAGCTCAAACTTGGTAAGAAGTACACCCAGGCAATTGCTTACCACATGACATATTCAGAGTTACCATATTGTTTATTTTAGGTTAATAATTAACAAGTTACTGTGAGGGGCTATTTTTGGGGCTAAATCGGGGGCCCTCACTTTTTTGTCATTTCCTTTTAAAATAATCACCTAATCTTTGGTACAATAAAGCAGTATGCAATGGACTGCAACCATATTGAGAGTTAGTATATACACACTCAGTGATCTTGGTGATTTAAGCAATCTGATTGGTTCGCTATCTCGGACTATTCAACAATATTCACCTCCTAGCGAGTGGATAATGTGTGAGCTCGGTGTTTTTCCCGTTTTTTTTAGAGAACGATCTTTTAAAAGTCGACAAAATCCTAGGGCTGACTTTTTTTAAGGCAAGAAAAGACTTGGAAGGATTCAATACGGCGTTTTTCAATTTACTGTAGCAGGAGTTTTGTGCTCGATGGATTGTTTACAACTCCCGTGTATTCGCGTAGAAGAAGCCGTTTCGTGAACTCAGCGTTTTCTAAGAAGAAAATTTTGGCTCAAAAATCGAAGTTTATTTATGACAAACAAATTTAAAAGGAAATGTTTGCAGAAATTCTACATTTCAAGTAAACAGGAAAAAGAATGATACAGGAAGACGACCTCTTACCTCGAGCAACCGAGCCGCCATTTTTGTCAGCACTTCATGCGAAGAACGACACAACATGCCCTTTTGGCTATAAACTTGGCGAGTCAACAGAAAACAACACAGCTCTACTTTTTTTCTCAGGTAAGGAAACAGTTCAAACTTTTAGCGATTCCATTGAAGCCATTACGCTGTTGTTTGCGAAATGAGTAAACTTGTGAATTGCCATGTTTGAAAATTCTGCAAAGATCTATTTTTAAACTTACGCGTGATTTGATCTGTCAATCAAATCCTACTTTTGAATGGTTTCCTTTCTGATTTTGTTGAGATCACTTCGTGTGTATATACTAAAACAATTATTCTTCTCAATCTCGGTGAATAGTGGCTTTGGGAATATTTACCTCGCCGCTTTCGCGGCTCGGTAAATATTTTGCCACTATTCACCTCGATTTCAAAGAATAATTGTTAATTATCACCTTTTGACCATTTTGGTTGTCATGGTAACAAATTAGATTTTGCAAAAGACAAATTACTTATAAAACCAGTTGTATTTCAAAAACAGAAATTTTGCTCAATTAGGTTGCAGACAATTACGTAAACAATCTTTGTGCCAAATTTGGTGACAATAGCTGAAATACTCTTTGAGAAATATGAGGGGCCAACAAAATTATCGCAAAAAATCTATTTTCAGAAAAATGCAATGGAAACTTAAGTTTTATCTAAATGTCACTCGTAAGACTAATGACTCCCTAAAATGGCCTTTGATGCATAACAGCACACCTACTTGAAGGTATGCTTAGGTTCTTTGGTTCTTCTCTTTTTACCCACTTTGCACAGCTGTGTTTCGTCAAAACCTCCAGCTTCATAGGTTATGCCTTCCAGGGTTACACGCAAGTCTTCTCTCTGTTTAGCTTGTCTTCGTACAAGTCTATATTGTTTGTGTTTTTCTTGAGCTCTGTGCTCTGCTTGCAGAATTCTTCCACTGTCTCTTCGTCTTGCTTCCTTCCAACTGTGCTTGCCAGGTGAGATTTCAGCTTTCCTCATGACATCAAACTTTTTGACATTAAGCTTAGTTATACTTCCACTGGATAGAAATTGTATGAGTCATTGTCAGTGTAGCTGACCTCCTCGAACTTTGCCCTAGGAGTGTGCGTATCCTAAGTACATAGATATGTGCTCTGTTAGCGGAATCATTCTTTTCGTGTGACAAGACGATCTTCATAATGATGCCAAGTTGTTCATCTGGTCTACCAAAAAATTGGGTTAATGGAAACAAAATTAATATAGAATCCTGAGTTTTCCGTGTTTCAACATAAGACACAAATTGTTATAAAATGCCTCGAGTTTTAGTGACCTTTTTTGGATATTATGCACTCTTGAAGTGTCAAACGATTTGGTGGATTTGCCTTTGGTGTAATAAATCTTTACTAAATCCTGCTTATCAAGACGTTTTTGGGGCAAGATGAAATGTCTTTTGGGAAAATTCATGTTAGCTACAGTTTGCCTGCAATGCAAGCTGTGAAAGTGACTTTCTTTGCACCCTGTGAAGAAATTTGAGTGGAAATGGTCTTGAAAAGCATTGTAAATTATAAATATGAAGAAGTAGCTACTCTGCATCAGAAATATCATGCTGAAATAGTTGCAGTCAATACTCCTGCATGAATAATTACACAATAAGCAAATCGATCTTACTTTCAACTTTTATCCGTTCTGGATCTGGGTAGTCACTCAGTTCGAGGTTTTGTTGCGCAGTGGCAATTTCTCTTGCCACAAGTGGCCGCATGATGGAGCTTGCCTGCACTCTGCAAAATGCGGACATGCTACGTAAGAAAGAAACTATAAAAGAGGCACATATAAGCTTCAGCTGTTTTGACCACATAACAAGAAAAGTGGTTAGATGTGATTTGGTGAATATTGTACTACTTTTCATTGTCTCCTCTCCTTTTGTTGCAGTTGCATCTCATTGTGTTAAATTTTCTCTTATGTTACTCAATTCACCACCTGAGGACCTCACAATAAAGCTGGGAAAAATTTTGCTTTTCCAAACGTAACTTGGAAATCTGCAGGGTGTTATGTCCCTATATAGTCCAGGATTGATTGAAAGCTTAGCAATATTACCTTTATTAACATACTGTAAGCAAATATGGCATTTTATACATCTTCCTTATATAAATTCCTTCATTAAGTCAGCAGCCATGATTTAGTGCCAAGTGTTTTCGTACGGTAACTAAATTTATACTTTATCCTTTTAAATGAAATCTATGCGACTATGAATCTGAAGGAGTCTATAACTGAAGATTTGACCAGGATATCAACACTATTTCATGTACCAAACATTTCAGTATAGTTATAGTTTGTCTACTGACGTTGGAGATCTCTTGGGGTCTCCATGCCTATGCAGTCGAGAATATGTTCCATGTCCTGTCCTCGGTAGATGTTGTTAATAATTCGTGAGAAAGTAAATCCCGCTCTACAGAGGCACACAGAGAATGCCGTAATATCCATTTCTTTTAAAGGAAACTGCAGCTCTATCCCCGGATTTTGAATTCCAAACAACTGTAAGTACAGCCTTCGTGCATCTATAATGCTTTTGAGCTGGAAATGAAAGAGAGGAATACCAATCTTAAACGACATATTTTCAATAAAAAATTAGTGAGAACGCTCAACTGGTTTTTCGCTTGAGTCTCGTTTGAAGAAAATTGCGGGTATAAATTATGTGCCCATATTAATGATCATTTTTCATTATTTCCAAAGATGAAGAGGTTAGATTATTAAAAAAATTGTTTGAAGGTCGCATGGGGTATGAATTTTTCACGTTTAGGACTGTTGAGAAGTGTAATCAAGGACTTACCGTCCTTGGGGCCAACGACTCTAGATACATTTTCTCTGCCCTCTGGTACTCGTGAGAGGCAGATATTGACCTCATGTGGGCGGCAAAGTTCACCGAAAGGTTGCCCTCTGCAATGTTTAACGCGTTGAAGATATCAGCTGCTGGTGCCACTTCTGTTGGAAAATGAACATGCTCAGACTTGCCCGTTTGAAATGCAGAAGTACATAAATTATATGAGGGGATAAAAAAATTAATGTAAAAATAATGGGATACTTGAACAGAAATAAAAATTACATAAGACCACTAATTACCACTCATTTTTGACGTACCTCCTCCACCCTCGGCCATGGCTTGGCGTAACTAGGAGGACAGTTCGTCCGTGTCTTTTAAGTGCCTTTAAGTAGCAAATTTTTAGCGTCCAGCGCATTTTTTCCGCCATTTTCTGGCGTGCAGGTGGACTTGTTTCGCGTCTTTTCTGGCCAAGTCAAGAATAGGTTTATGGGATCTTCGATCTTAAAAAAAGTATTCAGTCTCGCTATTTAGAGTCCTAAACAGGATTGCAATTTTAATGCATTTTGCCTTAAACAGTCGTAATCGAAGGGTTTCAGCAGCACAGCCCCAACCAAACTTCTTTTAAATTTTTTACATGAATTTTGACGTTCGCGGTGGTTTTTACAATGTGTTCGGTCCTTTTTTCCTGCTTTTTTATATGCTGTCTATTTATCTTGTAATTTTCAAGTGTAGCTATTGTTTTCAGACTGTAAAACAATTCTTACACTCATCAGTAGAAAGATAGTCCACAAACCGGTCAATCTAAGATTCAGCATCCCCCTTCACTTCTTGGATGTCAAACCTGCTTGGCCAGTGTAACAAGCAGAATCCTACAGTCAGTGCTGTCAGCATCTTAGCAGACATTGACTTACCTGTCTCTTTGTCTGAATCAGCAGCATTCACCATGTTCTTAAAGAGATAAGCAGTTGCACCAGTGGGTTCGCTATCCTTGCAAGCATATCCACACACATAATCATATATGGCTATAATATCATCTGTGTTAGGATTGTCCAGACGGGAATTGTAAATAATTAAGTTCACATCACTATTTGCCTTCCAAGATTGTATTATTTTGATATCGAGAGTGCTGAACCACAGGTGAATGAATGGTCAAGTGGGATCTAAAGGTGGAGGGTGGTGCAGTTTTTTCCCTGGGTGGAACTCGTTTCAAAACTCTATGTGACCTACACGTTCTCTTGGCTACAATCCTTGGGATGACCAGGAGTTCTCAAGCAGCAGTCAAAAACATCTGTGCAGTGCAACTCGATTGTCTAAAAGCAAATGACCCTCCAGTATTGCATCTTGTGTTCAATCTTCACCAAGAGATCCCTATCATCTGATATAGGTTCAGCCATTCCCTTAGGTGGTGGCCACAGGTCCTTTCTCGGCTGCCCTTCTCGTCATTACTAGCTGGGTGAAGTGCTGTCTTAGCAAACCTTTGCCTGCGCTGGTAGATCGTCCCGCGATAGCATGAGCATTGCGCTGCAAACCTGTGTACCACTTCTTGTAGTGAAGTTGAATCCTTGAATGAACAATAACAAATAAATAAACGGCTGAAAACAATTCATATTCGCCTAATCAGTAGCAGAGAGTGGTATCCCAGCTCTGATGTGCACGTTTATGATATTAAGCATTTCAGACCACACCTTCCTTTATCTTCATCTCTCCATGCACTAGAAAAACACCATACGGTTTAACTGCTTGAAAAATTGAGCATGGCACTTCCTGGAACAATTCAGTCCGACTAAGCTAGTGTTTCCATGGCGCTTTAACTGAAAGGAAATGAGTGCATTACCCTAGATATAAAAATAGTAACCGCGTTCATAAATATTGTTTATTTCGTCCACAAGTTTTTTCAGTTACACCTGCATATTTGGTTTACCAGGTGCGCACCATAACCCACACGTCAACATATTTTTGGGGGACATCCTACGAGAGACATACACAAAGAATTTTTCATTTGTTTGTTATTTAAGAGTCAATGTCGGAAAATATCGAGAATCTCAAATCAGTCCTAAAAATTCGAATTTTGGCTAATACCAGCCAAACAACTCTTAAGGTGAACTGTTTCAAGAAATGATATTAAGAAATCCCCAAGCGCTTTACATTTTGAGAAATTTGGAAAAGTTCGAGAATTCGACAAAAATGCATTTTTTTATTCGCGAAATTGCTGCAAATTTCAACAATTTTCAAGGAAGCAGAACAAGCGCGCAAAAGCTCCTATTGACTTGATGTTGCACATGCATTTACCAGTTACCCAAAGCTTTAAGACTGCATAAAAATATCTCGCAAAATAACTTTTGTAATATAGTTTTGGGCTTTCATTGCTTGCACCTTGATTGTGTGCTGCTTTGGCGGTCGAAATAACGCCCAACTTTAGCCGCAAAAAGTCGATTCTGGTATGTCTCAAATTTAAAATATGATTATACTACATGAAAGAGCTGTGCTTCTTTTAACTAGATCTGAAGTTTCAGCTCTGAGAATTTAAACGCTTGCGAAAAATAATTTTTTAAATATAGCGACTCGGGCCAACGTAAGCGACAAGAACGTGAAATGTAAACAAAGCGAAAAGCGTGTAAACGAAGGAGAAAATCGCACCAAAGTTATTTCTAGCCCACCAAAGCGTAAAGAAATGATGGAAATTTCGGCATGTGAATAAGTATTGCTATCAAAAAAGCTGAAAGGGCAAAATTGTCCGTCGAAATATATAGGTCGAGATTTGCTGAGGTATCTTCTATTCTCAAATGGTAAATATCTATTTATCCGGCTGCAGCAAACTCTTTGGTAGACACATCCTTCTTTGTTACTAATTTGCTTATTCCTCAACCAGGTATGATTGTTGGAATAATACCATACATACATACATGCATACTCTAGGAAATCTACTGAACTCAGCAAACACATCTTTAACAAAATTTGTGATATAGTAAGCTCTTTTTTGAATCAAATCACAAGAAATCTTGTGATTTTTTTTTTTTGCTAGCAGTGAAAAAAAAACCCATTTAAGCGCGCGTGATGGCGCGTACTGTCCTATTAAACTGTACATTTAAGGTAAATCAGGGCAGTTGATAGCCAATCAGATTTGACAATTTTGTTATAGTTATGATTAAATGATTAATAATAGTAACCTTTACAATGGTCCGTCTAGAAAAGCTTTAGTTGGAAATGTTATTGATAGACTGAAAAATTCTTTAAAATTCTAAATAGTTTTTAAATGTGATAGTAATAATAGTCTTTTATTCTTGCGCGTACATTTGACGAGCGTAAATACAAAAGCTAAGAGGCAATGTATGAAGGTCGTTCGGTCAAATTTTACGTTTTGTAACTAACTTAAGATTACATTATCACCTGTAGGTGTGTCTTGAGCTTGGCTGTTCCTAGCCTTCTTGGGTCTCCCACTGGATGAATTGGCGGTTGCCTTTCTTTTCCTACCTACAGAGCGAGTCCCAGTGGCAGCTTTCGTACGTGCCTCTTCTGCCTCCTAATCTTGGTGGATTTTGCTTTTGGTGTAATAAATGTGTACAAAATCTTGCTCATGAAAACGTTTTTGGGGCAAGATGAAATGTCTTTTGGGCAAATACATGCTAGCTACAGCTTGCCTGCAAGCTGTGAAAGAGACTTTCTTTGCACCCTGTGAAGAAATTTGAGTGGAAATGGCCTTAAAAAGCAGTGTAAATTATAAATATGAATCAGAAACTACTCTGCATCAGAAGTATCATGATGAAATAGTTGCAGTCAAGACTGCTGTATGAATAATTACACAATAATCAAATCCATCTTACCTCCAACTTTGATCTCTTTAGGATCTGGGTAGTCACCCAGTTCAAGGTTGTTTCGTGCAGTGACAATTTCTTTTGCCACAAGTGGCGCAACAATAGAGCTTGCCCTTGCTCCGCAAAATGCGGACATGCTAAGTAAGAAAGAAACTATAAAAGAGGCACATATAAGCTTCAGCTCTTTTGACCACATAAGAAGAAAAGTGGTGAGATGTGATTTGGTGATTATTATTTTGTACTATTTGGTATTGTCTCCTCTCCTTTTATTGCAGTTGCATCTCATTGTGTTAAATTTTATGTTTTCTCTTAGGTTACTCAATTCACCACCTAAAGACCTCACAATAAAGGTGGGAAAAAATATTAAATAAGTTCCTTCAATAAGTCAGCAGCCTCGCTTTAGTACACAGTGTGTTCTTACGGTGTCTAAATTTATTCTGTGACCTTTGAAATGGAACCTATGCGACTATTAATATGAAGGAATCCGTAACTCAAGATTTGACCAGGATATCAACACTATGTCATGTACCGAGCATTTCAGTATAGTTATAGTTAGTTGTCTACTCACGTTGGAGATCACTTTGGGTCTTTATGCCAACGCAATCCAAAATATGTTCCATGTCCTGTTGGAACATGGGAACTTTTGGAGGGATGGCTTGATCTCCAACTTCCTTCCTCTCAAATTTCACAAGGGTTGCTCCTAGCTCTGGGAACTGTTTTGCAGGGCTGGGGTGATTATTTGAGGTTTGCTGCAACAAAAAAAAAGAGTGTCCTGTCATGTCCCTTTATGTACTTGGAATTTTTGTACCATGCCAACACATTACTTTTTTATCACTAATATCTGTTTGTTCCTTAATGTAGTCCGCTGTCCACCTCTCAGTCCTTGGAAAAGAGGCCTACTCAACTTTTTCCAAAATGAATGGAGGCAAGACCATTTGTCGTAAAGAGAAGATTACAAATGTCCCACAAGTTTGCAGTTGCGTCTACTACAATGTATTTTTTACACTTCTTGTTGATTGATAAGAATTATTAATACCAGTACTTTTATTATTGAGATGAACACTTACCCACATGCAAAGTCCTCGGTATATGTTGTTTATTATCCTTGAGAAGGTGAACCCAGCTCTGCAGAGGCACACAGAGAATGCTTTTATGTCAATTTCCTTTAAAGGGAACTGTACCTCTGTCCCGGCCGGATGTTGGAGGGGATACCACTGTAAATACAGCCTCCGTGCATCTATAATGCTTTTGAGCTGAAAATGAAAGAGAGAAATACCGATGTTCAATGGCATATTTTCAATAAAAAAATTTGTGAGAACGCTCAACTGGTTTTTCATTTGAGTCCCGTTTGAAGAAAATTGCGGGTATAGATTATGTGCCCATATTAATGGTCATTTTTCATTATTTCCAAAGATGAAGGGGTTAGCTTATCAAAAAATTGTTCGAAGGTTGCAGGGGGTATGAATTTTTCACATTTAGGACTTTTGAAAAGTGTATTCAAGGACTTACCGTCCCTGGGGCCAACGACTCGAGATACATCTTCTCTGCCCTCTGGTAATCGTTGGCACCAGATGTAGAGCTCAGGTGGGCGGCAAAGTTCACAGAAAGGTTACCCTCCGCAATGTGCAGTGCGTTGAAGATATCACCTGCCACTTCTGTTGGAAAATGAACATGCTCAGACTTGCCAGTTTAAAATGCGGAAGTACATAAATTATATGAGGGGATAAAAAAATTAATGTAAAAATAATGGGATATTTGAACAGAAATAAAAATTACAAAACACAACTAATTACGACTCATATTTGCCGTACCTCTTCCACCTTCGGGCATGGCTGCATAACTAGGAGGACAGGTCGTCCTTGTCTCCTAACTGCTTTTAAGTAGCAAATTTTTAGCGTCCAGCACATTTTTGCCCGCCATTTTCTGGTGTGCAGGTGGACTTGTTTTGGGCCCATTCTGGAGTGATGTAGTAGCTTGCCTAAGGTCTCCTCTGATTGGCTAATAGCTAATTCCTCTGTTTTAATAATTTTTATTTATACGCAATATATTTTGTAAAATTCCCTTTGGAATGTCATAAGAAAATGACAGCTGCATCTTGAGTTGCAGAGTTGCCTGTCGCCCAGCCACCTCCGAATCTTGAGAAGTTGCAGTAAAAGCTGTTTCATTCGAAGAACCAGAAGAAGCCGCAGGTGGACTGGAGAAGGTGACTATTTCATTTGAAGAACTGGGAGAAGCCGCAGATGGACTGGAGAAGGTGAATGTGTCATTCGAAGAACCAGAAGAAGCCGCAGATGGACTGGAGAAGGTGACTATTTCATTTGAAGAACCGGGAGAAGCCGCAGATGGACTGGAGAAGGTGAATGTGTCATTCGAAGAACCAGAAGAAGCCGCAGATGGACTGGAGAAGGTGACTATTTCATTTGAAGAACTGGAAGAAGCCGCAGATGGACTGGAGAAGGTGACTGTTTCATTCGAAGAACCAGAAGAAGACGCAGATGGACTGGCAAAAGGGGCCGTTTCATTGGGTGAACCAGAAGCAGTTACAGGTTCACCAGAGGACTGCAAAATACATGGCAACATATGCTGTTGCATGCATATTTTTTTATGCTTGGCCGCTTTTGTCTTGCTGGCGAAGCGAGCACAGTCTGAAGAGGTAGAATTTGTGTTTTTGATGTGGCGAAATCCAACGGAATTTGATGCCGTTGCCACACCATTCACACAAAATGACACTGAAGAAACCTGAAAAACAGCAGGGCCAGTGTTTGACTGCTTCAAGTGATTAAGGGCAGCTTTGGTGGCTTGATGACAAGGGTAACTATTGATTAATCCATCCATTAAACTGTATACCTTTATTGGGGGTACTGCCTTGTCGCACAGAGCTGTGTGTTCACGAAAACAATTCAGCATTGCTGCTGTTCACATATGCAGCTCTGACCTCCTTGCATTTCTGAGCCAAACACTGCTTTACGTTTCGAAACGAGTCTACAATTACAAGGCATCTAGAATCCTTGGAGTGTGTTTTTACAGAATACAAAAAAAAATCATCTCTACTAAACAGTAACACACTCTTGGGAGCATTTAATTTTTGCTGAACCACAGGTGAATGGTCACGTGGCATCTAGAGGTGGAGAGCTCCATTATGATCTTCCACAATTTCTGGAACACGGTGCAGTTTTTTCCCTGTGTGGAACTTGTTTCAAAACTCTATGCGACATACACGTTCTCTTGGCTGCAATCCTTGCTTAAGATGACCAGGAGTTCTCAAGCAGTAACCAAAAACATCTGTGCAGTGCAACTCGGCTGTTTAAAAGCAAATGACCCTCCAGTATTGCATTTTGTGTTGCATGTTCACCAAGAGATCCCTATCATGTGATATAGGCTCAGCCATTCCCTCATGTGGTGGCCAGAGGTCATTTCTCGGCTGCCCTTATCGTCTTTACCAGCTGGGTGAAATCGTGTCTTGGCAAACCTTTGCCTGCACTGTTAGATCGTCTGGCGAAAGCATGAGCTTTGCGCTGCAAACCTGTGGACCGCTACTCGTAGGGAAGTTGAATCCTTGACTGAACAATACCAAATAAATAAACGGCTGAAAACAATTCATATTCGCTTAATCAATAGCAGAGAGTGATATCCCAGCTCTGATGTGCACGTTGATGATATTAAGCATTTCAGACCACACCTTCCTTTATCTTCATGTCTCCACCCACTAGAAAAACACCATACGGTTTTACTGCTTGAAAAATTGAGCATGACACTTCCTGGAACAATTCCGTCCGGCTAAGCTAGTGTTTCCATGGCGCTTCAACTGAGAGGAAATGAGTGCATTACTCTAGATATAAAAATAGTAACCGTGTTCATAAATATTGTTTATTTCGTCCACAAGTTTTTTCAGGTACACCTGCATATTTGGTTTACCAGGTGCGCACCATAACCCACACGTCAACATATTTTTGCGGGACATCGTACGAGACACATACACAAAGAATTTTTCATTAGATTTGTGTATTATTTAAGTATAATAATCAAAAAATACATATTTTAAATTCAATTGGAAGTATGTGACTTTCTTTGCACCCTGTGAAGATATTTGAGTGGAAATGGCCTTAAAAAAGCAGTGTAAATTATAAATATGAATCAGCAGCTACTGTGCATTAGAAATATCATGATGAAATAGTTGCAGTCAATACTCCTGCATGAATAATTACGCAATAATCAAATCCATCTTACCTCCAACTTTGATCCCTTCTGGATCTGGATGGTCATTCAGTTCGAGGTTTTGTCGCGCAGTGGCAATTTCTCTTGCCACAAGTGGCCGCACGGTGGAGCTTGCCCGCACTCTGCAAAATGCGGACATGCTATGTAAGAAAGAAACTATAAAAGAGGCACATAAGCTTCAGCTCTTTCGACCACATAACAAGAAAAGTGGTGAGATGTGATTTGGTGATTATTTGTACTATTTGGTATTGTCTCCTCTCCCTTTATTGCAGTTGTATCTCATTGTGTTAAATTTTATGTTTTCTCCTAGGTTACTCAATTCACCACCTAAAGACCTCACAATAAAGGTGCGAAAAATTTTGCTTTTCGTAACTTAACTTGGAAATCTGCAGTGTGTTATGTCCCTATATAGTCCAGGATTAATTGAAACTTTATTAATATTAAACCTTTATTTGCATATTGTAAGCAAATATGGCCTTTTATACATCTTGTTTAAATAAGTTCCTTCTATAAGGCAGCAGCCTCGCTTTAGTGCACAGTGTGTTCTTACGTATGTAAATTTATTGTGACCTTTGAAGTGAAATCTATGCGACTATGAATATGAAGGAATCTATAACTCAAGATTTGACTAGGATGTCAACACTATTTCATGTACCCAACATTTCAGTATAGTTATAGTTGTCTACTCACGTCGGAGATTACTTTGGGTCTCTAAGCCTATGCAATCCAGAATATGTTCCATGTCCTGTTGGAACATAGGCACTTTTGGAAGTAAGGCTTGATCTCCAACTTCCTTCCTCACAAATTGAACAAGAGTTGATCCCAGCTCTGGGACCACACCTTCCTTTATCTTCATCTCTCCACCCACTAGAAAAACACCATACGGTTTAAGTGCTTGAAAAATTGAGCATACTTCCTGGAACAATTCAGTCTGCCTAAGCTAGTGTTTCCATGGCGCTTTAACTGAGAGGAAATGAGTGCATTACCCTAGATATAAAAATCGTAACCGTGTTCATAAATATTGTTTATTTCATCCACAAGTTTTTTCAGGTACACCTGCATATTTGGTTTACCAGGTGCGCACCGTAACCCACACGTGAACATATTTTTGGGGGACATCCTACGAGAGACATACACAAAGAATTTTTCATTAGATTTGTGTGTTATTTAAGTATAATGAACAATAAATACATATTTTAAATTCAATTGGAAGTAGTTGAAAAGTGCTTGGGTAAGGCTTTGGCAAAGGGCTAAATCCAATGGTAAAAATCCACCATTGACAAAACTGAGCCAGTCATGACGGTCATCTTGTCTTGAAATAATATCGTTTTATTTGTTTACCTTATTCTGGGGGATAGTTCATTGATAACAAAGTACAGTGGCCACAAGTCCCCCTTCTTAGAGCTGCGGAAAACTGCAACTCCATCAGTGTTGAAAGAAACTGAAATGTTGTTTGGATATAGCAATGAAACCACGGGCCACGTGCTTCTGGTATTCGTCATATGTTATTCACATTAACTAGAATGTTCATTTGTGATGATGATCATTTCCTTCCACCAAAGGGGCTCATCAAATGTTGCAATATTGGTGTCACACTGTAATGCCTTGCGTGTCCACATAATGAAAGTGTGGAATATACCCACGTCATATCAGTGGGTTCCAAGTCTATCACTGGAAGAAAACTGATCGTTGACTGGCCAGGGTAATGCCCTTCACGGGGGTGTTAAAGCATCGGCCGAGTCATCTCCCTAATAAGGTCGAGATTTGCGGAGGTATCTTGTATTCTCAAATGGTAAATATCTATTTATCCGGCTGCAGCAAACTCTTTGGTAGACACATCTTTCTTTGTTACTAATTTGCTTATTCCTCAACCAGGTATGATTGTTGGAATAATACCATACATACATACATACATACATACTCTACGAAATCTACTGAACTCTGCAAACACATCTTTAACAAAATTTGTGATATAGTAAGCTCTTTTTTTAAATCAAATCAAATCACAAGAAATCGTACGATTTTTTTTTTGCTAGCAGTGAAAAAAAAAACCTATTTAAGCGCGCGCGTGATGGCGCGTACTGTCCTATTAAACTGTACATTTAAGGTAAATCAGGGCAGTTGATAGCCAATCAGATTTGACAATTTTGTTATAGTTATGATTAAATGATTAATAATAGTAACCTTTACAATGGTCCGTCTAGAAAAGCTTTAGTTGGAAATGTTATTGATAGACTGAAAAATTCTTTAAAATTCTAAATAGTTTTTAAATGTGATAGTAATAATAGTCTTTTATTCTTGCGCGTACATTTGACGAGCGTAAATACAAAAGCTAAGAGGCAATGTATGAAGGTCGTTCGGTCAAATTTTACGTTTTGTAACTAACTTAAGATTACATTATCACCTGTAGGTGTGTCTTGAGCTTGGCTGTTCCTAGCCTTCTTGGGTCTCCCACTGGATGAATTGGCGGTTGCCTTTCTTTTCCTACCTACAGAGCGAGTCCCAGTGGCAGCTTTCGTACGTGCCTCTTCTGCCTCCTAATCTTGGTGGATTTTGCTTTTGGTGTAATAAATGTGTACAAAATCTTGCTCATGAAAACGTTTTTGGGGCAAGATGAAATGTCTTTTGGGCAAATACATGCTAGCTACAGCTTGCCTGCAAGCTGTGAAAGAGACTTTCTTTGCACCCTGTGAAGAAATTTGAGTGGAAATGGCCTTAAAAAGCAGTGTAAATTATAAATATGAATCAGAAACTACTCTGCATCAGAAGTATCATGATGAAATAGTTGCAGTCAAGACTGCTGTATGAATAATTACACAATAATCAAATCCATCTTACCTCCAACTTTGATCTCTTTAGGATCTGGGTAGTCACCCAGTTCAAGGTTGTTTCGTGCAGTGACAATTTCTTTTGCCACAAGTGGCGCAACAATAGAGCTTGCCCTTGCTCCGCAAAATGCGGACATGCTAAGTAAGAAAGAAACTATAAAAGAGGCACATATAAGCTTCAGCTCTTTTGACCACATAAGAAGAAAAGTGGTGAGATGTGATTTGGTGATTATTATTTTGTACTATTTGGTATTGTCTCCTCTCCTTTTATTGCAGTTGCATCTCATTGTGTTAAATTTTATGTTTTCTCTTAGGTTACTCAATTCACCACCTAAAGACCTCACAATAAAGGTGGGAAAAAATATTAAATAAGTTCCTTCAATAAGTCAGCAGCCTCGCTTTAGTACACAGTGTGTTCTTACGGTGTCTAAATTTATTCTGTGACCTTTGAAATGGAACCTATGCGACTATTAATATGAAGGAATCCGTAACTCAAGATTTGACCAGGATATCAACACTATGTCATGTACCGAGCATTTCAGTATAGTTATAGTTAGTTGTCTACTCACGTTGGAGATCACTTTGGGTCTTTATGCCAACGCAATCCAAAATATGTTCCATGTCCTGTTGGAACATGGGAACTTTTGGAGGGATGGCTTGATCTCCAACTTCCTTCCTCTCAAATTTCACAAGGGTTGCTCCTAGCTCTGGGAACTGTTTTGCAGGGCTGGGGTGATTATTTGAGGTTTGCTGCAACAAAAAAAAAGAGTGTCCTGTCATGTCCCTTTATGTACTTGGAATTTTTGTACCATGCCAACACATTACTTTTTTATCACTAATATCTGTTTGTTCCTTAATGTAGTCCGCTGTCCACCTCTCAGTCCTTGGAAAAGAGGCCTACTCAACTTTTTCCAAAATGAATGGAGGCAAGACCATTTGTCGTAAAGAGAAGATTACAAATGTCCCACAAGTTTGCAGTTGCGTCTACTACAATGTATTTTTTACACTTCTTGTTGATTGATAAGAATTATTAATACCAGTACTTTTATTATTGAGATGAACACTTACCCACATGCAAAGTCCTCGGTATATGTTGTTTATTATCCTTGAGAAGGTGAACCCAGCTCTGCAGAGGCACACAGAGAATGCTTTTATGTCAATTTCCTTTAAAGGGAACTGTACCTCTGTCCCGGCCGGATGTTGGAGGGGATACCACTGTAAATACAGCCTCCGTGCATCTATAATGCTTTTGAGCTGAAAATGAAAGAGAGAAATACCGATGTTCAATGGCATATTTTCAATAAAAAAATTTGTGAGAACGCTCAACTGGTTTTTCATTTGAGTCCCGTTTGAAGAAAATTGCGGGTATAGATTATGTGCCCATATTAATGGTCATTTTTCATTATTTCCAAAGATGAAGGGGTTAGCTTATCAAAAAATTGTTCGAAGGTCGCAGGGGGTATGAATTTTTCACATTTAGGACTTTTGAAAAGTGTATTCAAGGACTTACCGTCCCTGGGGCCAACGACTCGAGATACATCTTCTCTGCCCTCTGGTAATCGTTGGCACCAGATGTAGAGCTCAGGTGGGCGGCAAAGTTCACAGAAAGGTTACCCTCCGCAATGTGCAGTGCGTTGAAGATATCACCTGCCACTTCTGTTGGAAAATGAACATGCTCAGACTTGCCAGTTTAAAATGCGGAAGTACATAAATTATATGAGGGGATAAAAAAATTAATGTAAAAATAATGGGATATTTGAACAGAAATAAAAATTACAAAACACAACTAATTACGACTCATATTTGCCGTACCTCTTCCACCTTCGGGCATGGCTGCATAACTAGGAGGACAGGTCGTCCTTGTCTCCTAACTGCTTTTAAGTAGCAAATTTTTAGCGTCCAGCACATTTTTGCCCGCCATTTTCTGGTGTGCAGGTGGACTTGTTTTGGGCCCATTCTGGAGTGATGTAGTAGCTTGCCTAAGGTCTCCTCTGATTGGCTAATAGCTAATTCCTCTGTTTTAATAATTTTTATTTATACGCAATATATTTTGTAAAATTCCCTTTGGAATGTCATAAGAAAATGACAGCTGCATCTTGAGTTGCAGAGTTGCCTGTCGCCCAGCCACCTCCGAATCTTGAGAAGTTGCAGTAAAAGCTGTTTCATTCGAAGAACCAGAAGAAGCCGCAGGTGGACTGGAGAAGGTGACTATTTCATTTGAAGAACTGGGAGAAGCCGCAGATGGACTGGAGAAGGTGAATGTGTCATTCGAAGAACCAGAAGAAGCCGCAGATGGACTGGAGAAGGTGACTATTTCATTTGAAGAACCGGGAGAAGCCGCAGATGGACTGGAGAAGGTGAATGTGTCATTCGAAGAACCAGAAGAAGCCGCAGATGGACTGGAGAAGGTGACTATTTCATTTGAAGAACTGGAAGAAGCCGCAGATGGACTGGAGAAGGTGACTGTTTCATTCGAAGAACCAGAAGAAGACGCAGATGGACTGGCAAAAGGGGCCGTTTCATTGGGTGAACCAGAAGCAGTTACAGGTTCACCAGAGGACTGCAAAATACATGGCAACATATGCTGTTGCATGCATATTTTTTTATGCTTGGCCGCTTTTGTCTTGCTGGCGAAGCGAGCACAGTCTGAAGAGGTAGAATTTGTGTTTTTGATGTGGCGAAATCCAACGGAATTTGATGCCGTTGCCACACCATTCACACAAAATGACACTGAAGAAACCTGAAAAACAGCAGGGCCAGTGTTTGACTGCTTCAAGTGATTAAGGGCAGCTTTGGTGGCTTGATGACAAGGGTAACTATTGATTAATCCATCCATTAAACTGTATACCTTTATTGGGGGTACTGCCTTGTCGCACAGAGCTGTGTGTTCACGAAAACAATTCAGCATTGCTGCTGTTCACATATGCAGCTCTGACCTCCTTGCATTTCTGAGCCAAACACTGCTTTACGTTTCGAAACGAGTCTACAATTACAAGGCATCTAGAATCCTTGGAGTGTGTTTTTACAGAATACAAAAAAAAATCATCTCTACTAAACAGTAACACACTCTTGGGAGCATTTAATTTTTGCTGAACCACAGGTGAATGGTCACGTGGCATCTAGAGGTGGAGAGCTCCATTATGATCTTCCACAATTTCTGGAACACGGTGCAGTTTTTTCCCTGTGTGGAACTTGTTTCAAAACTCTATGCGACATACACGTTCTCTTGGCTGCAATCCTTGCTTAAGATGACCAGGAGTTCTCAAGCAGTAACCAAAAACATCTGTGCAGTGCAACTCGGCTGTTTAAAAGCAAATGACCCTCCAGTATTGCATTTTGTGTTGCATGTTCACCAAGAGATCCCTATCATGTGATATAGGCTCAGCCATTCCCTCATGTGGTGGCCAGAGGTCATTTCTCGGCTGCCCTTATCGTCTTTACCAGCTGGGTGAAATCGTGTCTTGGCAAACCTTTGCCTGCACTGTTAGATCGTCTGGCGAAAGCATGAGCTTTGCGCTGCAAACCTGTGGACCGCTACTCGTAGGGAAGTTGAATCCTTGACTGAACAATACCAAATAAATAAACGGCTGAAAACAATTCATATTCGCTTAATCAATAGCAGAGAGTGATATCCCAGCTCTGATGTGCACGTTGATGATATTAAGCATTTCAGACCACACCTTCCTTTATCTTCATGTCTCCACCCACTAGAAAAACACCATACGGTTTTACTGCTTGAAAAATTGAGCATGACACTTCCTGGAACAATTCCGTCCGGCTAAGCTAGTGTTTCCATGGCGCTTCAACTGAGAGGAAATGAGTGCATTACTCTAGATATAAAAATAGTAACCGTGTTCATAAATATTGTTTATTTCGTCCACAAGTTTTTTCAGGTACACCTGCATATTTGGTTTACCAGGTGCGCACCATAACCCACACGTCAACATATTTTTGCGGGACATCGTACGAGACACATACACAAAGAATTTTTCATTAGATTTGTGTATTATTTAAGTATAATAATCAAAAAATACATATTTTAAATTCAATTGGAAGTATGTGACTTTCTTTGCACCCTGTGAAGATATTTGAGTGGAAATGGCCTTAAAAAAGCAGTGTAAATTATAAATATGAATCAGCAGCTACTGTGCATTAGAAATATCATGATGAAATAGTTGCAGTCAATACTCCTGCATGAATAATTACGCAATAATCAAATCCATCTTACCTCCAACTTTGATCCCTTCTGGATCTGGATGGTCATTCAGTTCGAGGTTTTGTCGCGCAGTGGCAATTTCTCTTGCCACAAGTGGCCGCACGGTGGAGCTTGCCCGCACTCTGCAAAATGCGGACATGCTATGTAAGAAAGAAACTATAAAAGAGGCACATAAGCTTCAGCTCTTTCGACCACATAACAAGAAAAGTGGTGAGATGTGATTTGGTGATTATTTGTACTATTTGGTATTGTCTCCTCTCCCTTTATTGCAGTTGTATCTCATTGTGTTAAATTTTATGTTTTCTCCTAGGTTACTCAATTCACCACCTAAAGACCTCACAATAAAGGTGCGAAAAATTTTGCTTTTCGTAACTTAACTTGGAAATCTGCAGTGTGTTATGTCCCTATATAGTCCAGGATTAATTGAAACTTTATTAATATTAAACCTTTATTTGCATATTGTAAGCAAATATGGCCTTTTATACATCTTGTTTAAATAAGTTCCTTCTATAAGGCAGCAGCCTCGCTTTAGTGCACAGTGTGTTCTTACGTATGTAAATTTATTGTGACCTTTGAAGTGAAATCTATGCGACTATGAATATGAAGGAATCTATAACTCAAGATTTGACTAGGATGTCAACACTATTTCATGTACCCAACATTTCAGTATAGTTATAGTTGTCTACTCACGTCGGAGATTACTTTGGGTCTCTAAGCCTATGCAATCCAGAATATGTTCCATGTCCTGTTGGAACATAGGCACTTTTGGAAGTAAGGCTTGATCTCCAACTTCCTTCCTCACAAATTGAACAAGAGTTGATCCCAGCTCTGGGACCACACCTTCCTTTATCTTCATCTCTCCACCCACTAGAAAAACACCATACGGTTTAAGTGCTTGAAAAATTGAGCATACTTCCTGGAACAATTCAGTCTGCCTAAGCTAGTGTTTCCATGGCGCTTTAACTGAGAGGAAATGAGTGCATTACCCTAGATATAAAAATCGTAACCGTGTTCATAAATATTGTTTATTTCATCCACAAGTTTTTTCAGGTACACCTGCATATTTGGTTTACCAGGTGCGCACCGTAACCCACACGTGAACATATTTTTGGGGGACATCCTACGAGAGACATACACAAAGAATTTTTCATTAGATTTGTGTGTTATTTAAGTATAATGAACAATAAATACATATTTTAAATTCAATTGGAAGTAGTTGAAAAGTGCTTGGGTAAGGCTTTGGCAAAGGGCTAAATCCAATGGTAAAAATCCACCATTGACAAAACTGAGCCAGTCATGACGGTCATCTTGTCTTGAAATAATATCGTTTTATTTGTTTACCTTATTCTGGGGGATAGTTCATTGATAACAAAGTACAGTGGCCACAAGTCCCCCTTCTTAGAGCTGCGGAAAACTGCAACTCCATCAGTGTTGAAAGAAACTGAAATGTTGTTTGGATATAGCAATGAAACCACGGGCCACGTGCTTCTGGTATTCGTCATATGTTATTCACATTAACTAGAATGTTCATTTGTGATGATGATCATTTCCTTCCACCAAAGGGGCTCATCAAATGTTGCAATATTGGTGTCACACTGTAATGCCTTGCGTGTCCACATAATGAAAGTGTGGAATATACCCACGTCATATCAGTGGGTTCCAAGTCTATCACTGGAAGAAAACTGATCGTTGACTGGCCAGGGTAATGCCCTTCACGGGGGTGTTAAAGCATCGGCCGAGTCATCTCCCTAATAAGGTCGAGATTTGCGGAGGTATCTTGTATTCTCAAATGGTAAATATCTATTTATCCGGCTGCAGCAAACTCTTTGGTAGACACATCTTTCTTTGTTACTAATTTGCTTATTCCTCAACCAGGTATGATTGTTGGAATAATACCATACATACATACATACATACATACTCTACGAAATCTACTGAACTCTGCAAACACATCTTTAACAAAATTTGTGATATAGTAAGCTCTTTTTTTAAATCAAATCAAATCACAAGAAATCGTACGATTTTTTTTTTGCTAGCAGTGAAAAAAAAAACCTATTTAAGCGCGCGCGTGATGGCGCGTACTGTCCTATTAAACTGTACATTTAAGGTAAATCAGGGCAGTTGATAGCCAATCAGATTTGACAATTTTGTTATAGTTATGATTAAATGATTAATAATAGTAACCTTTACAATGGTCCGTCTAGAAAAGCTTTAGTTGGAAATGTTATTGATAGACTGAAAAATTCTTTAAAATTCTAAATAGTTTTTAAATGTGATAGTAATAATAGTCTTTTATTCTTGCGCGTACATTTGACGAGCGTAAATACAAAAGCTAAGAGGCAATGTATGAAGGTCGTTCGGTCAAATTTTACGTTTTGTAACTAACTTAAGATTACATTATCACCTGTAGGTGTGTCTTGAGCTTGGCTGTTCCTAGCCTTCTTGGGTCTCCCACTGGATGAATTGGCGGTTGCCTTTCTTTTCCTACCTACAGAGCGAGTCCCAGTGGCAGCTTTCGTACGTGCCTCTTCTGCCTCCTAATCTTGGTGGATTTTGCTTTTGGTGTAATAAATGTGTACAAAATCTTGCTCATGAAAACGTTTTTGGGGCAAGATGAAATGTCTTTTGGGCAAATACATGCTAGCTACAGCTTGCCTGCAAGCTGTGAAAGAGACTTTCTTTGCACCCTGTGAAGAAATTTGAGTGGAAATGGCCTTAAAAAGCAGTGTAAATTATAAATATGAATCAGAAACTACTCTGCATCAGAAGTATCATGATGAAATAGTTGCAGTCAAGACTGCTGTATGAATAATTACACAATAATCAAATCCATCTTACCTCCAACTTTGATCTCTTTAGGATCTGGGTAGTCACCCAGTTCAAGGTTGTTTCGTGCAGTGACAATTTCTTTTGCCACAAGTGGCGCAACAATAGAGCTTGCCCTTGCTCCGCAAAATGCGGACATGCTAAGTAAGAAAGAAACTATAAAAGAGGCACATATAAGCTTCAGCTCTTTTGACCACATAAGAAGAAAAGTGGTGAGATGTGATTTGGTGATTATTATTTTGTACTATTTGGTATTGTCTCCTCTCCTTTTATTGCAGTTGCATCTCATTGTGTTAAATTTTATGTTTTCTCTTAGGTTACTCAATTCACCACCTAAAGACCTCACAATAAAGGTGGGAAAAAATATTAAATAAGTTCCTTCAATAAGTCAGCAGCCTCGCTTTAGTACACAGTGTGTTCTTACGGTGTCTAAATTTATTCTGTGACCTTTGAAATGGAACCTATGCGACTATTAATATGAAGGAATCCGTAACTCAAGATTTGACCAGGATATCAACACTATGTCATGTACCGAGCATTTCAGTATAGTTATAGTTAGTTGTCTACTCACGTTGGAGATCACTTTGGGTCTTTATGCCAACGCAATCCAAAATATGTTCCATGTCCTGTTGGAACATGGGAACTTTTGGAGGGATGGCTTGATCTCCAACTTCCTTCCTCTCAAATTTCACAAGGGTTGCTCCTAGCTCTGGGAACTGTTTTGCAGGGCTGGGGTGATTATTTGAGGTTTGCTGCAACAAAAAAAAAGAGTGTCCTGTCATGTCCCTTTATGTACTTGGAATTTTTGTACCATGCCAACACATTACTTTTTTATCACTAATATCTGTTTGTTCCTTAATGTAGTCCGCTGTCCACCTCTCAGTCCTTGGAAAAGAGGCCTACTCAACTTTTTCCAAAATGAATGGAGGCAAGACCATTTGTCGTAAAGAGAAGATTACAAATGTCCCACAAGTTTGCAGTTGCGTCTACTACAATGTATTTTTTACACTTCTTGTTGATTGATAAGAATTATTAATACCAGTACTTTTATTATTGAGATGAACACTTACCCACATGCAAAGTCCTCGGTATATGTTGTTTATTATCCTTGAGAAGGTGAACCCAGCTCTGCAGAGGCACACAGAGAATGCTTTTATGTCAATTTCCTTTAAAGGGAACTGTACCTCTGTCCCGGCCGGATGTTGGAGGGGATACCACTGTAAATACAGCCTCCGTGCATCTATAATGCTTTTGAGCTGAAAATGAAAGAGAGAAATACCGATGTTCAATGGCATATTTTCAATAAAAAAATTTGTGAGAACGCTCAACTGGTTTTTCATTTGAGTCCCGTTTGAAGAAAATTGCGGGTATAGATTATGTGCCCATATTAATGGTCATTTTTCATTATTTCCAAAGATGAAGGGGTTAGCTTATCAAAAAATTGTTCGAAGGTCGCAGGGGGTATGAATTTTTCACATTTAGGACTTTTGAAAAGTGTATTCAAGGACTTACCGTCCCTGGGGCCAACGACTCGAGATACATCTTCTCTGCCCTCTGGTAATCGTTGGCACCAGATGTAGAGCTCAGGTGGGCGGCAAAGTTCACAGAAAGGTTACCCTCCGCAATGTGCAGTGCGTTGAAGATATCACCTGCCACTTCTGTTGGAAAATGAACATGCTCAGACTTGCCAGTTTAAAATGCGGAAGTACATAAATTATATGAGGGGATAAAAAAATTAATGTAAAAATAATGGGATATTTGAACAGAAATAAAAATTACAAAACACAACTAATTACGACTCATATTTGCCGTACCTCTTCCACCTTCGGGCATGGCTGCATAACTAGGAGGACAGGTCGTCCTTGTCTCCTAACTGCTTTTAAGTAGCAAATTTTTAGCGTCCAGCACATTTTTGCCCGCCATTTTCTGGTGTGCAGGTGGACTTGTTTTGGGCCCATTCTGGAGTGATGTAGTAGCTTGCCTAAGGTCTCCTCTGATTGGCTAATAGCTAATTCCTCTGTTTTAATAATTTTTATTTATACGCAATATATTTTGTAAAATTCCCTTTGGAATGTCATAAGAAAATGACAGCTGCATCTTGAGTTGCAGAGTTGCCTGTTGCCCAGCCACCTCCGAATCTTGAGAAGTTGCAGTAAAAGCTGTTTCATTCGAAGAACCAGAAGAAGCCGCAGGTGGACTGGAGAAGGTGACTATTTCATTTGAAGAACTGGGAGAAGCCGCAGATGGACTGGAGAAGGTGAATGTGTCATTCGAAGAACCAGAAGAAGCCGCAGATGGACTGGAGAAGGTGACTATTTCATTTGAAGAACCGGGAGAAGCCGCAGATGGACTGGAGAAGGTGAATGTGTCATTCGAAGAACCAGAAGAAGCCGCAGATGGACTGGAGAAGGTGACTATTTCATTTGAAGAACTGGAAGAAGCCGCAGATGGACTGGAGAAGGTGACTGTTTCATTCGAAGAACCAGAAGAAGACGCAGATGGACTGGCAAAAGGGGCCGTTTCATTGGGTGAACCAGAAGCAGTTACAGGTTCACCAGAGGACTGCAAAATACATGGCAACATATGCTGTTGCATGCATATTTTTTTATGCTTGGCCGCTTTTGTCTTGCTGGCGAAGCGAGCACAGTCTGAAGAGGTAGAATTTGTGTTTTTGATGTGGCGAAATCCAACGGAATTTGATGCCGTTGCCACACCATTCACACAAAATGACACTGAAGAAACCTGAAAAACAGCAGGGCCAGTGTTTGACTGCTTCAAGTGATTAAGGGCAGCTTTGGTGGCTTGATGACAAGGGTAACTATTGATTAATCCATCCATTAAACTGTATACCTTTATTGGGGGTACTGCCTTGTCGCACAGAGCTGTGTGTTCACGAAAACAATTCAGCATTGCTGCTGTTCACATATGCAGCTCTGACCTCCTTGCATTTCTGAGCCAAACACTGCTTTACGTTTCGAAACGAGTCTACAATTACAAGGCATCTAGAATCCTTGGAGTGTGTTTTTACAGAATACAAAAAAAAATCATCTCTACTAAACAGTAACACACTCTTGGGAGCATTTAATTTTTGCTGAACCACAGGTGAATGGTCACGTGGCATCTAGAGGTGGAGAGCTCCATTATGATCTTCCACAATTTCTGGAACACGGTGCAGTTTTTTCCCTGTGTGGAACTTGTTTCAAAACTCTATGCGACATACACGTTCTCTTGGCTGCAATCCTTGCTTAAGATGACCAGGAGTTCTCAAGCAGTAACCAAAAACATCTGTGCAGTGCAACTCGGCTGTTTAAAAGCAAATGACCCTCCAGTATTGCATTTTGTGTTGCATGTTCACCAAGAGATCCCTATCATGTGATATAGGCTCAGCCATTCCCTCATGTGGTGGCCAGAGGTCATTTCTCGGCTGCCCTTATCGTCTTTACCAGCTGGGTGAAATCGTGTCTTGGCAAACCTTTGCCTGCACTGTTAGATCGTCTGGCGAAAGCATGAGCTTTGCGCTGCAAACCTGTGGACCGCTACTCGTAGGGAAGTTGAATCCTTGACTGAACAATACCAAATAAATAAACGGCTGAAAACAATTCATATTCGCTTAATCAATAGCAGAGAGTGATATCCCAGCTCTGATGTGCACGTTGATGATATTAAGCATTTCAGACCACACCTTCCTTTATCTTCATGTCTCCACCCACTAGAAAAACACCATACGGTTTTACTGCTTGAAAAATTGAGCATGACACTTCCTGGAACAATTCCGTCCGGCTAAGCTAGTGTTTCCATGGCGCTTCAACTGAGAGGAAATGAGTGCATTACTCTAGATATAAAAATAGTAACCGTGTTCATAAATATTGTTTATTTCGTCCACAAGTTTTTTCAGGTACACCTGCATATTTGGTTTACCAGGTGCGCACCATAACCCACACGTCAACATATTTTTGCGGGACATCGTACGAGACACATACACAAAGAATTTTTCATTAGATTTGTGTATTATTTAAGTATAATAATCAAAAAATACATATTTTAAATTCAATTGGAAGTATGTGACTTTCTTTGCACCCTGTGAAGATATTTGAGTGGAAATGGCCTTAAAAAAGCAGTGTAAATTATAAATATGAATCAGCAGCTACTGTGCATTAGAAATATCATGATGAAATAGTTGCAGTCAATACTCCTGCATGAATAATTACGCAATAATCAAATCCATCTTACCTCCAACTTTGATCCCTTCTGGATCTGGATGGTCATTCAGTTCGAGGTTTTGTCGCGCAGTGGCAATTTCTCTTGCCACAAGTGGCCGCACGGTGGAGCTTGCCCGCACTCTGCAAAATGCGGACATGCTATGTAAGAAAGAAACTATAAAAGAGGCACATAAGCTTCAGCTCTTTCGACCACATAACAAGAAAAGTGGTGAGATGTGATTTGGTGATTATTTGTACTATTTGGTATTGTCTCCTCTCCCTTTATTGCAGTTGTATCTCATTGTGTTAAATTTTATGTTTTCTCCTAGGTTACTCAATTCACCACCTAAAGACCTCACAATAAAGGTGCGAAAAATTTTGCTTTTCGTAACTTAACTTGGAAATCTGCAGTGTGTTATGTCCCTATATAGTCCAGGATTAATTGAAACTTTATTAATATTAAACCTTTATTTGCATATTGTAAGCAAATATGGCCTTTTATACATCTTGTTTAAATAAGTTCCTTCTATAAGGCAGCAGCCTCGCTTTAGTGCACAGTGTGTTCTTACGTATGTAAATTTATTGTGACCTTTGAAGTGAAATCTATGCGACTATGAATATGAAGGAATCTATAACTCAAGATTTGACTAGGATGTCAACACTATTTCATGTACCCAACATTTCAGTATAGTTATAGTTGTCTACTCACGTCGGAGATTACTTTGGGTCTCTAAGCCTATGCAATCCAGAATATGTTCCATGTCCTGTTGGAACATAGGCACTTTTGGAAGTAAGGCTTGATCTCCAACTTCCTTCCTCACAAATTGAACAAGAGTTGATCCCAGCTCTGGGACCACACCTTCCTTTATCTTCATCTCTCCACCCACTAGAAAAACACCATACGGTTTAAGTGCTTGAAAAATTGAGCATACTTCCTGGAACAATTCAGTCTGCCTAAGCTAGTGTTTCCATGGCGCTTTAACTGAGAGGAAATGAGTGCATTACCCTAGATATAAAAATCGTAACCGTGTTCATAAATATTGTTTATTTCATCCACAAGTTTTTTCAGGTACACCTGCATATTTGGTTTACCAGGTGCGCACCGTAACCCACACGTGAACATATTTTTGGGGGACATCCTACGAGAGACATACACAAAGAATTTTTCATTAGATTTGTGTGTTATTTAAGTATAATGAACAATAAATACATATTTTAAATTCAATTGGAAGTAGTTGAAAAGTGCTTGGGTAAGGCTTTGGCAAAGGGCTAAATCCAATGGTAAAAATCCACCATTGACAAAACTGAGCCAGTCATGACGGTCATCTTGTCTTGAAATAATATCGTTTTATTTGTTTACCTTATTCTGGGGGATAGTTCATTGATAACAAAGTACAGTGGCCACAAGTCCCCCTTCTTAGAGCTGCGGAAAACTGCAACTCCATCAGTGTTGAAAGAAACTGAAATGTTGTTTGGATATAGCAATGAAACCACGGGCCACGTGCTTCTGGTATTCGTCATATGTTATTCACATTAACTAGAATGTTCATTTGTGATGATGATCATTTCCTTCCACCAAAGGGGCTCATCAAATGTTGCAATATTGGTGTCACACTGTAATGCCTTGCGTGTCCACATAATGAAAGTGTGGAATATACCCACGTCATATCAGTGGGTTCCAAGTCTATCACTGGAAGAAAACTGATCGTTGACTGGCCAGGGTAATGCCCTTCACGGGGGTGTTAAAGCATCGGCCGAGTCATCTCCCTAATAAGGTCGAGATTTGCGGAGGTATCTTGTATTCTCAAATGGTAAATATCTATTTATCCGGCTGCAGCAAACTCTTTGGTAGACACATCTTTCTTTGTTACTAATTTGCTTATTCCTCAACCAGGTATGATTGTTGGAATAATACCATACATACATACATACATACATACTCTACGAAATCTACTGAACTCTGCAAACACATCTTTAACAAAATTTGTGATATAGTAAGCTCTTTTTTTAAATCAAATCAAATCACAAGAAATCGTAAGATTTTTTTTTTGCTAGCAGTGAAAAAAAAAAACCCATTTAAGCGCGCGCGTGATGGCGCGTACTGTCCTATTAAACTGTACATTTAAGGTAAATCAGGGCAGTTGATAGCCAATCAGATTTGACAATTTTGTTATAGTTATGATTAATCATAGTAACCTTTACAATGGTCCGTCTAGAAAAGCTTTAGTTGGAAATGTTATTGATAGACTGAAAAATTCTTTAAAGAAATTTGAGTGGAAATGGCCTTAAAAAGCAGTGTAAATTATAAATATGAATCAGAAACTACTCTGTATCAGAAGTATCATGATGAAATAGTTGCAGTCAAGACTGCTGTATGAATAATTACACAATAATCAACTTACCTCCAACTTTGATCTGTTCAGGATCTGGGTAGTCACCCAGTTCAAGGTTGTTTGGTGCAGTGGCAATTTCTTTTGCCACAAGTGGCGCAACAATAGAGCTTGCCCTTGCTCCGCAAAATGCGGACATGCTAAGTAAAAAAGAAAAGAGGCACATATAAGCTTCAGCTCTTGACCACATAACAAGAAAAGTGTTAAAAGGTGATTTGGTGATTATTATTTTGTACTATTTAGTATTGTCTCCTCTCCTTTTATTGCAGTTGCATCTGATTTTGTTAAATTTTATGTTTTCTCTTAGGTTACTCAATTCACCACCTAAAGACCTCACCATAAAGGTGGGAAAAAGTATTAAATAAGTTCCTTCAATAAGTCAGCAGCCTCCAGTGCCGTAGCCAGACCAAACGGCCAACTGAGGCAGGCGGGAGTTGCTAGGGGGGTTCGGGGGCATGCCCCCCCCACCGAGAAATTTTAAACTTTAGTCTCTTGGAAATGCGATTTGCAGCGTTTTCTGGGCCTTTCGGTAACTTTTTTTCGAGTTAATTTAAGTGGAATTTAAAAAGCAATAATCAGAAACAAGCTGCATAATCTGGGTGACCGTTAACCTCGCCAATGGTTTTGATCAGTATTTGTTCAAAAAAAAATTTGAGTTAATGTACGTAGCCCCTTGAGATTGATGATATGGTAATTTTTTCATAGTATATTGACTGAATTGCTGAATTCTTTGTAATATCATGATGCGTTAAAAATATATATTAAAAAAAGAAAAGCAAGTATACCTGACAGAAATAATTGAATGAAACAAAGAAGCTACCACATGCAGATCTTTAATTGGTAAAATTCCACTCAAGTTTACAAATCGTGTTATTGATTGAACGCAAGAGCGATTCGTCTATGGCCACTGGCGTCCCAGCGCTCCAAAATGGTTAGAGCCTCCAATTGCATATAATCATGAACATATGCTAACGAAAGGGAGTTCAGCCGATCAGAACCCACAGACGAACGGGACCATGTCTTCAATCGGCGCAATGAACTAAAACTGCGTTCACATGAGCAGCTTCCGACAGGTAGACTGAGAATAAGCTGTAGGATAGTGGAGATGTTTGGATAAAGAGTGCTGTCGCAGCATGAAACAGACTCCGTAAGTGAGTTGACGCCCTTGTTACTGTTCTGGGTTTCTTTCCATCTAATAACCTAGGTGAAAGATATAAAAGCAAAAGTTTAAATTGAAAACTATAAACAGCTGTTAAGAACAACTTGCGTTGGCCTTTCATGGGTTACAAGTAGTATTACCTCCTGCTCAAAAGTCTGCGGCATGGGGAGTTCTTTATCGAACTCAGATTTGATTTTACCCTCCTCTGCCTGAGTCAGTTGGTCTAGATTGGCAGGTATAAGCAGTGCACCCAGTAAAGCACCCCTGAGATCTTTAGGAAATCGCTCTTCCATGTGCCTGATAACATGGTCCAGAAAAGGGTAGAAGTAATTCAGCCTTAGAAATAACAAGCAAATAAAAAAAAATAATACAAATGATTAGTTTAGGAAAACGACAACAACACGAATTGATTTAAAACTTTCAAGTAAAAATTATTTGCTTTTCTTATTGACATTGTGATCAAAAACGTAAATACCTGTAAAATTCTTCAATTGATTCAGCACGTGCGTTTGCACGATAGGCCTGTCTGCCGGTGGTTCTGGGTTTGGAAGGCAATACATCGATTGTTTTAGCTATTGTGGCCGCTCTATCGAAAAGCATCTTGAACTTTTCCTCACTCCTTACGCCGTTTAAAACGGACACAAGGTGTCTTGCGTCGTCGTGGGCTTTTATTAAGTCGCACGACTTTGATTGGAGCAGAACGGATAAAGGACGTGTATAACCCAGGATGTATTGAGTTAGCACCGCTGAAATAATGAAATGGAACTGCTCCATGGCACGTAAAAAGGCGGATGCATCATGGGATGCCTTGCCTGTTGACTGCAGCATGACTTCAGATACAGAATCGTATATAGCTGAGTAATTCACCAAAAGGGTACTGATGGAATCAACTCGTGAAAGCCAGCATGTGTCGCTCAAGGTTGGTAAACATTCACGGTTTGAGGCGGCCGAAAGATTTTCCTCTTCGTGCTCTTCCAACGTACAGTCTGCCAGAAGTTCTTCAGCATTGGAAGCCGCACCCATTTTCTCCTTTAGAATATCTTTTCTCTTGGCAGAGTAAGAAAAAAACAGTGTTACTTGCTGGAATGTTGTCATAAAGTTGCTGATTTCACGCACGTCATTGCAGCTTGCGACGATGACTAGGTTTAGGCAGTGGCTTGAGCAATGGGTAAAGTACTTTGCTTTTGGAAATTGGGCAGTGATCCTTGCCTGGACTCCTGCATTAACTCCACTCATTACCGACGCCCCATCAAACCCCATTCCACGGAGACGCTCAAGATCGACACCCCATTTAACAAGGTGATTAATCAAGAGATCGGATATGGTAGCTGCATCAGTTCTCGGTAGCGGTACAAACCCCAGGAAGACTTCATCGACTTCAACTTTGTTGGTAGCAGATGACATGCCAAGGTATCGTACACAGACAGACAGTTGCTCTATCGTCGATACATCAGTTGTTTCGTCCGCCATGATGCTGGTGAACTTGCTCTGATTGACATTTGAAACAAGGGTACTGCGATTAACCTCACCAAGACAATCTGTCATTTCGTTTTGGACTTGTGGCGATAAATAGCGTGCGTTTTTTTGCAGCCGACGACAAGTGATCAGACAGGTTGTTATCATATTTTGCCAGCCAGTGAATAAAATATTCAAAATTACCATTATCTCTTTTAGCAGATTTGTCCCACCTTCCTCTGAATGGAATACCTCTTTTGGCTAGAAGAATCACCACGTCAAGAATAGAACATAGGGTATCTCTGTTTTTCTGAACTGTTTCTGAGTAGCTACGATTCAGGGATTCTTTGATAGACTCTTTCTCTTTTCTAGCCACGAGCATAAAGTTTTCGGCGGCGACCATTGAACTCCTGTGACACTTTGTCAGCTCATGGTTTGTGAGAATGCCTCTTTTAGCACCTATAGCATTTTTCCAGTCCTTGAAAGGAGCGGAAACTAGTGGGTCATTCGAAGTAGACGCATTGGCAAAGGTAAAACAGTATGAGCAGTATGCCCCATCTTCTGATTCCGAATAACGCAACCAAGGAAATCTATCCTCCCACTCAGGATTATACCTCCTCTTCTGAGGATTCACAGGGTATTGTATTCCCTTTTTGGAGTCGACTGGCTTCAAAATCGCTTTTATATCTGCGTCACTGAGTTTGTTTCTGTGAAGTTTTCCAAGGTCACGAGGATCTGTATTCACATAAATAAAAGAAATGATTATAAGCTAGTTGTTTTTGTAGCATTTACAGCACTGACTGTTCTATATTCGACGGGCCCCACTGTAAAAACTGTCTGGTTGAAACAGCGAAAATATCTGCATGAAATGCAGCTGAGCAGAAGCCTTACAATTTGGCTGAGATAACTGTTGATTACTATATAGTAACCAATAAACTGAATGATATATTCCATGAAATATTCCAGGAAATTGTTATTCAACTAGTCAAAGCAATGCGGACCTTTTTTTGTATATTGTATAATTGGCTAAAAAATATTTTCATTATCATGAAGTGACAAATCATCTCAGTTGTTTGAACCAGTCAGATTTTAGAGTGGACCATCTCAAATACTTTGATTAGACTAGTTAAGGAAAATAGTCGAGTTGCTTGTATTCCAAAAAAAATCTTTATTTAATCACATCATGTGTGAAGCCGATTTGCATTACAGTAATCTTCGACCATATGACTAAATTTGAAGCATTATACTTTCACCAAATCTTACATTTTTATGCCCATATACAATATCAGCCCATAAATCAGATTGGGATCCCCAGAAAGATGGAGTTACAGCTAATTGGGAAATATGAGGAGAGCTGTCTAAAATATCCATTACTAATTCTGGAGCAAATCGGCAGCTCCATTCAGCTTTAAATATCTGAAGAAGTGGCAACACCAGACATACTTCAACAAGCCCTGTTATTTGGTGCTCGCCTTCCAATTGCAAGCAGTTAGAAACATCCAGAACTTTCAGTGCCTCGCACTTTTTCAGGTTATAAAGCATATTTTGGGGGTCAATGCTTGTGCATCCTTCAAGAATAAGTTTTTTTAAGATAGGCATGCTTTGTAAAAATGCCAAGTAAACAATAGATGTGTTGTAAGATAGATCAAGTTCTTCTATGTTTATACACGAAGAAAGACACCCTTCTATGAAACCCTCTGAGCTATTGTAGCTTACAGCCTTTTGCGAGTATTTTAAAGCTAAAACTTTAAAATCACGAGCATGAGTCATAATGAGTTTGAATGATTCCACACTAACTCTACACTTGACTCCAGTGTGGACCAGAGTTCTGGGTATGTCACGGTAATCAAATAAAATCAGCGACATACTAAGCCAATCCCTAACATATTTCCCTGAATCGTCTGATATTTGAACATCTTGATCAAGATTTCTGTAGGGAGGTTTTCCAGCCAAGATGAAGGTGTAAAATCGTTTGTCTTGACATCTAAGTAACAATTAAAGTACTTAAATCAAATTCTGACAAATATAGTGCTTTCCATTCTGCCCATGAAAAACCTAAATATAGTCACAAGAGATTACAAACATTATAACCATGTCATAACCCTGTACTTTTGTTTATACTGACCTTGGCGTGAAACATTGCTATCAATTGCTTCGACGGCTTCAACCTGAACTTCGTCCTTCTCTATCGGTGTGGCACTGGCAGTGTCACTGCAATCACTGGAAGTTGAATCGCTAAAAAGAAGTTTTTTTCAACAAATTCATTCCCAAATTTTATAAACAAGTAATTTAAACAAACACTTGGTGCAACGATTCCCTCTACTTACCGTTTTCTTTTTAAAAACGATTTAATTGAACGCTGCATGCTTCGAGCTCAAAAAAATGGCGCATCGATCAGACCATGCTGAAAGCAACCGCTGTACAAATGTATAGACAGACTTCGTGACGTCGCACATGAAAGCGAGGTACTTCCGGTGTACCGACAGGTTTTTTGTACTGACATGCCTGCAGTATTAATACGGCGAAAATTTTGGTTATATATATACATTTTTTAACTGTTATATTTTGGCCACGAAATCTTTTCTGAGAGGCTCCGATGATCGCTTATGTAAAATAAAAATGATCGGCGAAATTCGTCAAAATTTTACCAAGGCGAGTGCCTCGGTTGGCCTCATACTAGCTACGGCGCTGCTTGCTTTAGTACACAGTGTGTTCTTACGGTGTCTAAATTTATTCTGTGATCTTTGAAATGGAACCTATGCGACTATTAATATGAAGGAATCCGTAACTCAAGATTTGACCAGGATATCAACACTATTTCATGTACCGAGCATTTCAGTATAGTTATAGTTGTCTACTCACGTTGGAGATCACTTTGGGTCTTTATGCCAACGCAATCCAAAATATGTTCCATGTCCTGTTGGAACATGGGAACTTTTGGAGGGATGGCTTGATCTCCAACTTCCTTCCTCACAAATTTCACAAGGGTTGCTCCTAGCTCTGGGAACTGTTTTGCAGGGCTGGGGTGATTATTTGAGGTTTGCTGCAACAAAAAAAAGAGTGTCCTGTCATGTCCCTTTATGTACTTGTAATTTTTGTACCATGCCAACACATTACTTTTTATCACATATCTGTTTGTTCCTTAATGTAGTCCGTCTGTCCACCTCTCAGTCCTTGGAAAAGAGGCCTACTCGACTTTTTCTAAAATGAATGGAGGCAAGACCATTTGTCGTAAAGAGAAGATTACAAATGTCCCACAAGTTTTGCAGTTGCGTCTACTACAATGTATTTTTTACACTTCTTGTTGATTGATAAGAGTTATTAATACCACTACTTTTGTTATTGAGATGAACACTTACCCACATGCGAAGTCCTCGGTATATGTTGTTAACACACACAGAGAATGCCTTAATATCCATTTCCTTTAAAGGAAACTGTACCTCTGTCCCCGGATGTTGAAGGGGATACCACTGTAAATACAGCCTCCGTGCATCTATAATGCTTTTGAGCTGAAAATGAAAGAGAGAAATACCGATGTTCAACGGCATATTTTCAATAAAAAAATTTGTGAGAACGCTCAACTGGTTTTTCATTTGAGTCCCGTTTGAAGAAAATTGCGGGTATAGATTATGTGCCCATATTAATGGTCATTTTTCATTATTTCCAAAGATGAAGGGGTTAGCTTATCAAAAAATTGTTCGAAGGTCGCAGGGGGTATGAATTTTTCACATTTAGGACTTTTGAAAAGTGTATTCAAGGACTTACCGTCCCTGGGGCCAACGACTCGAGATACATCTTCTCTGCCCTCTGGTAATCGTTGGCACCAGATGTAGAGCTCAGGTGGGTGGCAAAGTTCACAGAAAGGTTACCCTCCACAATGTGCAGTGCGTTGAAGATATCACCTGCCACTTCTGTTGGAAAATGAACATGCTCAGACTTGCCAGTTTAAAATGCGGAAGTACATAAATTATATGAGGGGATAAAAAAATTAATGTAAAAATAATGGGATATTTGAACAGAAATAAAAATTACAAAACACAACTAATTACGACTCATATTTGCCGTACCTCTTCCACCTTCGGGCATGGCTGCATAACTAGGAGGACAGGTCGTCCTTGTCTCCTAACTGCTTTTAAGTAGCAAATTTTTAGCGTCCAGCACATTTTTGCCCGCCATTTTCTGGTGTGCAGGTGGACTTGTTTTGGGCCCATTCTGGAGTGATGTAGTAGCTTGCCTAAGGTCTCCTCTGATTGGCTAATAGCTAATTCCTCTGTTTTAATAATTTTTATTTATACGCAATATATTTTGTAAAATTCCCTTTGGAATGTCATAAGAAAATGACAGCTGCATCTTGAGTTGCAGAGTTGCCTGTCGCCCAGCCACCTCCGAATCTTGAGAAGTTGCAGTAAAAGCTGTTTCATTCGAAGAACCAGAAGAAGCCGCAGGTGGACTGGAGAAGGTGACTATTTCATTTGAAGAATTGGGAGAAGCCGCAGGTGGACTGGAGAAGGTGAATGTGTCATTCGAAGAACCAGAAGAAGCCGCAGATGGACTGGAGAAGGTGACTATTTCATTTGAAGAACTGGAAGAAGCCGCAGATGGACTGGAGAAGGTGAATGTGTCATTCGAAGAAGCCGCAGATGGACAGGAGAAGGTGACTATTTCATTTGAAGAACTGGAAGAAGCCGCAGATGGACTGGAGAAGGTGACTGTTTCATTCGAAGAACCAGAAGAAGACGCAGATGGACTGGCAAAAGGGGCCGTTTCATTGGGTGAACCAGAAGCAGTTACAGGTTCACCAGAGGACTGCAAAATACATAGCAACATATGCTGTTGCATGCATATTTTTTTATGCTTGGCCGCTTTTGTCTTGCTGGCGAAGCGAGCACAGTCTGAAGAGGTAGAATTTGTGTTTTTGATGTGGCGAAATCCAACGGAATTTGATGCCGTTGCCACACCATTCACACAAAATGACACTGAAGAAACCTGAAAAACAGCAGGGCCAGTGTTTGACTGCTTCAAGTGATTAAGGGCAGCTTTGGTGGCTTGATGACAAGGGTAACTATGGATTAATCCATCCGTTAAACTGTATACCTTTATTGGGGGTACTGCCTTGTCGCACAGAGCTGTGTGTTCACACGAAAACAATTCAGCATTGCTGCTGTTCACATATGCAGCTCTGACCTCCTTGCATTTCTGAGCCAAACACTGCTTTACGTTTCGAAACGAGTCTACAATTACAAGGCATCTAGAATCCTTGGAGTGTGTTTTTACAGAATACAAAAAAAAATCATCTCTACTAAACAGTAACACACTCTTGGGAGCATTTAATTTTTGCTGAACCACAGGTGAATGGTCACGTGGCATCCAGAGGTGGAGAGCTCCATTATGATCTTCCACAATTTCTGGAACACGGTGCAGTTTTTTCCCTGTGTGGAACTTGTTTCAAAACTCTATGCGACATACACGTTCTCTTGGCTGCAATCCTTGCTTAAGATGACCAGGAGTTCTCAAGCAGTAACCAAAAACATCTGTGCGGTGCAACTCGGCTGTTTAAAAGCAAATGACCCTCCAGTATTGCATTTTGAGTTGCATGTTCACCAAGAGATCCCTATCATGTGATATAGGCTCAGCCATTCCCTCAGGTGGTGGCCAGAGGTCATTTCTCGGCTGCCCTTAACGTCTTTACCAGCTGGGTGAAATCGTGTCTTGGCAAACCTTTGCCTGCACTGTTAGATCGTCTGGCGAAAGCATGAGCTTTGCGCTGCAAACCTGTGGACCTCTACTCGTAGGGAAGTTGAATCCTTGACTTAACAATAACAAATAAATAAACGGCTGAAAACAATTCATATTCGCTTAATCAATAGCAGAGAGTGATATCCCAGCTCTGATGTGCACGTTGATGATATTAAGCATTTCAGACCACACCTTCCTTTATCTTCATGTCTCCACCCACTAGAAAAACACCATACGGTTTTACTGCTTGAAAAATTGAGCATGACACTTCCTGGAACAATTCCGTCCGGCTAAGCTAGTGTTTCCATGGCGCTTCAACTGAGAGGAAATGAGTGCATTACCCTAGATATAAAAATAGTAACCGTGTTCATAAATATTGTTTATTTCGTCCACAAGTTTTTTCAGGTACACCTGCATATTTGGTTTACCAGGTGCGCACCATAACCCACACGTCAACATATTTTTGGGGGACATCGTACGAGACACATACACAAAGAATTTTTCATTAGATTTGTGTGGTATTTAAGTATAATAAACAAAAAATACATATTTTAAATTCAATTGGAAGTATGTGACTTTCTTTGCACCCTGTGAAGATATTTGAGTGGAAATGGCCTTAAAAAAGCAGTGTAAATTATAAATATGAATCAGCAGCTACTGTGCATTAGAAATATAATTATCCCCTGGTCTCCCTCCCACTCAGCCGGAGACATCAACCACCAGTGAATCCGTTTGGGCATCTTTATTGAACGAGCGAGAGGACCCGAGGCCTCGAGAGGAGACCCCAGGGAGGGAGGGAGGGTGCTAAAATTGATGTTACAGCGAACGAGCGAACTGACAAGGATATGAAATGACAACTAGCGCCGTGAAGAAAACAGCTGACGAGCCGCGAGGGCCTGGGTCTAATTAAGTTATTCCTAAGAATATAAACAATTATCCCCTGGTCTCCCTCCCACTCACCCGGAGACATCCACCACCAGTGAATCCGTTTGGGCATCTTTATTGAACGAGCGAGAGGACCCGAGGCCTTGAGAGGAGACCCCAAACCAAGAAAGAGGCCCAAAGGATTCACAGAGGGGGGCGAAGTCGGAGGAGAAGCAGAGGGGAGAGAAAATAGATAACATGGCACGATATGAATAAAAGGCACAAAAGGTATAGAAAGACATAAGCAAAGCGAATTGTGAACAAAACCATAACAATGAAATCTGTGCCAAAACAAAGAAATAAATGTGGGGAACTGACAAAACGATGTCTGAACCGTAACAACTTAACGTGCTGAGGACAAAACGAGCCTGTCCGCCAAAGAGGCAGTGTCAATAACAATGCAGGCTACTAAAAGTAGACTAAACTATAACAGCTGAATGTGCTGAGAAATAACATGAGACAGCACAAGTCTGTCTGCCAAAGGCAGTGTCAAATAAAGCATGTAGGCGTCGGATCTCCAATCACCCTGGACTTTGATGAGCTCAGAGGGAATGCCGCACTGGAAGGCGAATGTGGCACCTCCACGACGCAGGCTGTGACCAGAGAAATCCTGAGGATTGAGAGAAACCAAAGACGCCAAATACTTGATACTAGCGTTTAAAGAAGAGGCTGTGATACAGTCATGGTGATGAGAAGCGGTGGTGTATGTGAAGAGGGGGAAGCCAGCCGGGGCTGAAACCGAGTCGAGTAACAATCGCAGGGCAGCGGTGGGGCAAAGGGGAGATCCAGGAATACGAGGAACTGGTACCACGAGTGCTGTATCGTCGGCCTGCCGTGTTTTTGTCCGGGTGACTGTGAGGAGAGCACCTGAGGTGGCGAAAGTGATGCTGCCCCTGGACAATGTATGATGAGAGGAGAACTTGTCAAAGGACTGCGGGACGAGGTTGGCAGTTCTGAAGAAGGAGAAGAATCCGACAAGCAGGGCACACCACACTGCTAGATGGGCGGAGTCGCGAACATTAAGATGGTGGTAAAATTGTAGGAAGATGGCTGGGGTCAGAGGTGCTTTCCGATGAGGAAGGTGAACCATAGACTTCTCCAAACCTTTTTGGGTAAGCTTGACATGGATGTCATCGAAGGCTGAAGTCTCGAAATGGCAAAACACGTGTAAACGCCGTAGGGCACTCAAGTAGTTGTTGACTGTGCGATGTGACTTAACGGAGAAGCCAAGCAGGGTGATAAACGCAGCGATGGTCGATGAGGAGGCTGGAAAGGGAGTGATGGAGTAAAAGTGGCAGAATTTTAAGTAAGTGTTCCAGACGGAATGATAATTTCGCTTGGTAGAATCAGACAGAGCGAAGGCTTGAATCCTGGTGACGCAGGAGTGAAGGTCAGCAAGGTGAAAACCTGCAACCAAATAGAGAGGTGATTACCATTGACAGTCAAAATGGAATAGGTCTGAATGACAAGTGTACTCTGTGAGGGTGTCATAGTGAAGAGACGCGGCCTCGTAGAAGGTGTCTCGAAACTCAGGATGACTGTCCCAACGACTGAGAGCATCAGCAATGATGTTGGCGTAACCGGGAATATGGAGTGCTTGCAGCTCAAAATCGTGAAGGGAGGCGTAGAACCATAAGTCGCGTAGGCACGACTGAATAAAAGGCACACGGGAACGGCCAGTGTTGATAGCCAGCTCAGTGTTGAGGTTGTCAGTGCGAACCAAGATGCGTAGACCGCGCAAATCCGCAGACCACAGCTTGATGCTGACGGTGACGGCCAACATTTCGAGCGAAGCAATGGAAAGAGAGGCTGGATCAAAACAGGTCGGGAACGAGGAGTGGAAGAAACGGCACAAAAGAAACCGCCAATACCGGTAAGGCAAGCATCGGTACAGAAGAAATGATCGCTTACTGGCCAAGGGGAAGAACGCAAAAGTGAAACACCATTGTAGACAGAGAGGAATTTGTCCCACCAACGTAAGTCGGACAGCATGTCTGAACTGGGCATGAAACGTGCACGTTTTGTGGGAAGCTGGCAGAGTTCGTTAAGCAGACGGTGCATGAAAATCCGTCCAGGGCTGATACAAGCACAAAGGTAGGAAAGCTTGCCGATGAGAGACTGAAGGTCGGACTTAGTGGACCGTGGAGCGGCTAGCCAAGCACGTATGAGATCGGCGGTGTCTTGAAGTTTATCGGGAGGCACTGCGATGGTCAGTGTGACGGTGTCGTAAGTGAGGCCGAGAAAAACCATTCTCGTGGAAGGTGGACAGTCCTTGGACGGAGACGACTGAAGGCCTAAATCAGTGAACAGACGCTCCAGGTCAGAGAAGGCAAGTGAAGCGTCTTCGAAAGTGGATTCGGCCCCGCCGAAGTCATCGATGTAATTGATACAGTCATGGCCAAAGAAAGAGTGAAAGATGTGAGCAATCGCGTTGGTAGTCCGCTGACAGGCAAGGGTTGCAGAACAAAGACCAAATGGGAGGACAACGTCAAAATAAAAGGAGTCGCACCAGTGATAGGCAAGAAAGATGTAGTCTCTAGGATCCACTGGAATCTGTCTGTAAGCGCGTTTCAAATCTTTCTTGTAAAGGTAACACCCAGCGCCCTTGGAGAGAATAAGGTCAACAAAATCGGCAGAACGAGGCAGTGAAAGATGGAAAGGCTGATCGAGGTAAGAATCTTTGGGAATTCCGTCATTAACAGAGGAGCCAAGAGGAAAACTGAGGTCCAGTACGACGCGCCTATTGGTGCCATCCTTTGGGACAGTTAGCAGAGGAGACGTGCGGAGGGGGGCTGGGAAAGGATTGCACGTGAATGGCCCAGCAGTAGCAGAATGTTCGATCTCGGTAGATAAGAAGGCGTCAATAACATCCGGAAAATTGGTGGCTGAAGCATGGTTCGGGGGCTGAGATGAAACAGAAACGACGGAGTGACAGTTAATAGGCCATCCAAAAGCTAGGAAATCGCAACAACAGAATCAGAGTAATGTTCGAGGTATGATTTCCAAACAGGAATGTTCAGCTTCGACGGAACAGGATTTCGAGTGCCAAAGGCGTTCGGGAGCGGAGACTTGGAGCAAAGAATGTGACGAATAACTGCGGCGTGCGAGTGTTCTCGAGAGAGTAAAAGTTGGCCAGAAAATGCGGTAGAGGGAGCGGGGACAAGGTTGGGCTGCGAAGGAGGCAACGATAAGGCTGTTGAGGCGGGAGCAGGCGAAGAAACGGCGGGCGAAAACGTGCTGTTCGACAGGAGAGATGTGGGAGCTGGAGAAGATAGTCAATCGGCTGTGGTGGGCGGCGGAGGGCGAGTCGGGCAAGAGCCAATGGTGTGGTCTTTGAGCTTGCAATATGCACAAATGTGTTCGATGCCTTCCTGGTGCGAAGGGTTACTGCACGTACCGGTGCGGTTCCATTCGCGGCAATAGGTACGAGCTCGGCCATTGTTGTTTCGAAAGCCAGCCGCGTGAAAGGCGGGCGAAGTAGCCGGTTTGGATTGCAAGCGATTGGATTCTGTGATGTTGAAGCGCTCGATTTCGCTGAAATCGTCGCCCCAGCTTGCGATGCCCGATTCGATGCGATCCAACACGGCAGCATGAAAGGACAGCACTGCCTCCCAAGGAGGAACTACTTAAAATTTGAACTACCTCCTCAACATCCTGTTGTCAGAGAGAAATACTTCAATTCAAGATACTGAAGTAAAACCATGTACAACAATGTAATAACTTTTAATGAGTGATGTACATTTACATCTTACCTGTACATCATCATGCCACCTGACTTCAGGTAAATCAGAATCAGAATCTGAGCTATGAAAGAGCAAAAAAAAAGTCTCATTGTAACAAACGGACCTGAATGCCACTGTTTAAAAACGTGAAAAGTTTCCCACTGACATAAGGGAGACATAATTGGCTTTGAAGTGTCGCAAGGATTTGAGGGTTTCTTAACTTTTGCATTTTTCTCGTGATCACAAAAAAGAGATTCGTCAGAAAATAACAATAAAATAATCCAGCTTTGTTCGGAGGAAAGTGCAATACTGGCAATATTAAACTACAGTAGCTATAGAGTTAAAGTTATCGAATTGGTGATCTTTAGCTTTAATAGATAAAATACTCCCAGCCAGTTAGCAAAGAAGCAGACAAAGACTGGAAATAAGTCGGAATAAAACATCATCCCTACATTTAGTTTCAAAAAGTACGACACATTTTCAGCATTTTCATATCTACATTTTTGCACCTGACAACAATGAAAGACTGATCATGCGGTTATTAATTGTACTGCTGTTATGATTATTTGAGTTATAACCCATTTTGTGCATAGATCGACTTACAACAAACGTGTAAACATTTCTGCATTCGGCTCAATACGGCATAGGCTACAAAAACAACAGATCAGGAGGAACTGAAATCACAAAGATCCTAATCTTGTTGAGGAAATGTATACAACTTGTCCTCTGATTTGTTGATGTTCAAGTATGTTCAGTTTACTATGGTGTAAAATATTACTGCATTACAATGAATACTCACCTTTCAGAAGATCTAACTTCTATCACACCTGAAATATAAGTTATAGAACTATTAGTACTCCGAGTTTTTTGGTCAAAATTGCCACTTGTTTAGGATTAAATTCACTTGTGTTGACAGTAAAGACTCACCAGCCATGTTTTCGCCTCTTTGCACGTGGTGTGTTCCTTTCTGTTATTTCCAGTGCCTCTCTGCCATTTTTCTGCCGTCATCCCGCCATTTTGGATTTTTGTGGAGGTTTCCGCTGACAACCAGGAGCCGATTACCCGGAGCCTCCATCTCCCATACAAGCCCTTGGAGTCAACCCTTTCCGACGAAGAATTATTTTTAGAACAGGCTTTCCCGCGGAAAATTTGTCACGGCCTAATGCGTTGTCCGTAATAACCAATCAGAGCGCAGCTTAGTAATGCTCATTTACATATGCTTTTTCGTGCTCTGAAGAACCCTTTGACAACAATGGCGGAAAGCGTGGGGGAAAATTTATCGGAGTCATCTGATGATAGTTCGGCAAGTTACGTGCTTTCTAGCGACTCAATAACATCTTCTGATAGCAGGGAGGAAGGAGAATCAAATGAGGAAACTCCTGCGGCTTCTTTAAGCCAAGAAAAGCGAAAACCCAAACGGAGCGGCTCTTCGGCAGCAAAATCAACGCGGAGTGGAACCCGTACAAAGAAAGGTAAAGATGCAACGCTTAACGATGAAGAAATGGAAACGCTGGTCTCTTGGATTTTTAGTTCGGAAGAATCCAATAAGGTAGAAACCGAAGTAAGGGCAACCCTTAAGGACGATCCACGAATAAAATTGGAGCCTGAGCGGATAAAGGTTGTGGAACATATCTTAGGCGTCGCTCAGAAGCAGTTGTTTCAACTGTTGATCGCTGGATTTTGCCGGAAATTTTCAACTTTAGCCAAAGAAGCTTTCGACAGTAAAGACAAGTACAAAAAAGCGGCTTTCTCAGTGTCCTGGATGAAATTCTTGGCTAATTTTCATCCCGGAAAACCTACACAGGAGCGAATGATTTTAGAAAGATTATTGGCGAATTTACACACGAACTCTCGAGATGAAGTTCATTGTGTTGTGAGTGTTATTCACGAGTTGGTCTATTCGATCATACATGAACATGTACGCCTAAGAAAGACGGAAAGCGAAACGGCTGGTGAAGGTATCAATGGAAGAAGATGTCAACTATCAAAAGAATCGGACGATACTTTGTATCGGTATTGTGGAGCGGCTCTGCAGCGTATGATTAAACTACGGAAGGAGACTCTTGCCGGAAAAAAAGGACGGGGAGATTTGTCAAAACAGCGGAAACCAGTTATGGAGCAGGAGTTGGAAATTTTACAGCAACTCGTCATGAAGGATAAATCGGCCATTTCCTCAAGTCTGAAAAATCTTGAGGAGGGGAATCTGGTGTTTCCCAGAGCTGAGATGATCACGTTTCTGCGATCTGTTGATAACGAAGTGCGTGAATTTTCAACGGACAGTAACCTTCGTCGATACCCATCGAAGTTTTTAAGCATGTGTCAGAACGCAGTTCTAAACAATGAAACCCTTGAAATGGACTTTCGTTTGCTCGTCGTTTCCCTTACGAACTTGGAGGACACTGACACGGAAATAATGGTTGGTCTATTCAAAGACTTGGTGTCAAAGCTGGCAAATACTCGAATCAACGAATTTATGAATGCAAGGATTGAAAGGGAACTGAAAGGACAAAATAAGGTGGTTGACGCTGATGAGATGCTCAGACCTCGCTTAAAAGCGTACGCATTAGCCACAAAACGCAAGTATTTAGCATTTCTGCCTCAGTGTCAAAGTTTCACGTCGTTTCGAATCATGCAAGACTCAGTTGAGGTATAATTTTTGTGTGTAATTTCTGTTGTATCGAAGCGACCAGTTTCCATCAGTTATATTTGAATTTTCCTTGTGATACTGACAATTTTCCTAAGGAGGTCAATATTTTTATTATCTGAAAAATAAGAATGCATTCCTGTTGTGATTCCATTTTGATGTTTTTATTTTTTTTATAGTAACAATCTAGACAGGGAGCCAATTAGCCAACCCTGTGAACCATACACTTCAAGCACATAGGAAAAAAAGAATACAGTAATAGGCATAATGTATCTAAGTCCAAAATTATTGCTTAATTCCTAATGTGTTTGTGTTGAAAGTATGAGGAGCTTAAGAATGACAGGAAGTTTTAAATATTGTTTTTGTTGAGATTAGAACCATCGCCCTAAGGTAAACCCCTCCTGCAATCTCTTAGTAGCCATGGTTTCCACTCTTCCAGGTTGACTGGTGAGAAAATCATATTATACTTCCTTAAATGTTTATTGACTAAATTACACTTGTCCAATTAACACCCTGAATAAGGGCTCTTCTTTTTTGCACTTTATTTCTATTTGAGGAAATCCAATGGAGTCCTCCCAAGATGTAATAATTAATAATGTGTCATGATTTTATACCTGTACATATGTATACTAACACTAATCTGTTGAGTGCAAACTTTCCTTGAATTTAATAAATGAATACTTGTTTTAAATTGCACAGCAAGACTTTCGTTATTTACAACAGAAAACAGAAACTCAAATTGTCATTATACTCAGTCATATTATTTCAATGTGAATGTAAGAAGAGAGGCCAATGTTCTTATCAACAACATTCAGCCCACATATGTAGTAGTGCACAAAACTTACTTTCCTTCATAATTATATTTACAAGGGGCAAAACTAGAGCAAATTCTGTTTCAACATTGCTCATTAAGAATCAATATGGGGATACAATTCCTTTGAATGTGATCGAGGCGGTTACAGTCAAAATATACTCAAAGTGTTTGCAACTCTTTTGGTGGCATTAGTTCCCCTCAGCAAATGTGTCATTCACACTCATGAACTAGGCACTTAAATAATGCACCCAAGTAAAGGTGCCAATATTAAGCACTAAATTTTGATCCAACAGCAGTCTTGAGTAAGCAGTAATAAGATTGCTCGGACAATCCGCCATCAATATAACAGCACCACTGTTGTTGTGGACATGGCTATCAATTAAGGCACAAAGGCCATTTGCTTGAACTAAAATCCCCACTGACTTGTCATTTGCAATTAAGACTCCATAGGATGGTTGCAGAACATTTCCTAAATGTGCTGCTAAATCAGCAAACCCATTTGCATTATTAAAGCCAAAAATTGCGCTTACTGATTGGACATTGCACTCAGTGCCTGAAGCCTGGACTACGTCTTCTACATCTAAGTAAACAGCTGTGTCACCAAAATGATCATCATATATATGATTACCATCACATATAGCATTTACAAATAGTGTGATCCACAACTGAGGCAGCTGCCCCCAAAGTAATGAAATATCTAGTTTATGCATCATTGCATAGTCCCCAAACCTAACTGCGATAATTGTGCAAGCATTGCTGCCCTGCCTTCCTCCTAGCGAGGACTGTGCTATGGTTGAAGGAAAAGAAAACTGACATAGAGACCTAGAAACATTTGTGCACTTAACAGAAATCTGGTTGTCAGCTGTAATTGACTGCCCATCTACGTTTAAAATCTGGTCTCTGTAACCTTTCTCTGAATGTTGATTTACAACTAAATCTTTCCTGTTAATCAACCTGCCTAAAGCAGGTGAGTAGGCAATGGCAGACAGATTTCCTCCACTTGTGTGTTTGAGCACACTAAAAATTGACTCTAATGCACTGCCATTGATTCTGAGGGGGCTAATAAAGTACCTCCCATCCGGGGAGACATAGGTAAAAAACCATGCACAGAATAAAAGGAATCCATGCACAACAACTCGAAGAAGATCCCAAGTCTAGGACAGAGAACATAAAAAGAATAATTTAGTATTAACATCAAAATGATTATGAAAATCATATGACTATGGTTTCCTTGCTCTCTTCATATGCTTGGAGGAGACTCATCAGTGAAAATATATCAATTTGAGCAACTTTTCTTATAACTTTACTGCCAATGCAAGTCTCTTGTTTGCCACAGACATTGATGATGCCTTCTTTCTTTTGGCAAGTTATAATAAGGTTATTGTTTTGACTTAGTAGTTCTGACATGACCTATGGCTGTAGTTCTTTACATGGAGGCATTCAAAAAAATTATTCATTGAGTGTCAACAGTAGGGCTGAGGAGGTGAATATTGTTCAAAATTATTTTTTTAGTCAGTGCACTGATTTAATTTTATTCAAGCAACAATGAAATTAAACTAACTTAGTCTTTAAAAAAAACTTACCTGCCATGCAAGAAACTTTGTCTGTCTGGATTTCTTGGTGTTGTCAGGGTAAACTATGGGCAAAAATGAAACCTCTTTGAGTACTGTTTACTTCACAATCCAAATGGTAAGAGTTCATAGGCAGTGTTTATTGCAAAATATTCTTCACTCGCCAGCAAATGAGTATATAAGTAGACACATCATTAATATCAAAAATTGAAGTAACATTTTTAAAGCAAAGAAAATAATTATTTCCATCTCAAAAATACAGGTAAATGCTTTGCATTAGAAGGCCTGCCTTCTGTACTCTTTCGAGTAACCAGAAAGTAACACACCTGTTTGTCCTTTTAGTTTTTTTGATTCATTAATAAATATATTATGTGTGGCTACTTAAGTGAAAGCTTCAGGTGTTAGTAATTTATTTAAACCAGTACACTCAAAATAATGTTAAAAATATTAATACCAGTTTCTTCATGACTGCGGCACCATTTCTCAAAGAAATCCATTCCCTTCTTTATATTCTGAATGACAGGGCTATTTAAACTGTTAATTCTGCGTCGGCTCAAGAGACCATTCTCGAAAATCAGATTGCATGCTTCTAGATAGCTGGCCACCGGTTTAGATCTATCCTGATTAGGCTCCTCTGACAGGTCTTTAACGGCTGAAATCATGTATCTTTGCTACAGATCAAAAGGAAAATAGAATATTTTCACTACAATGTGACATGTCTTTTATAAAGACCTAGATTTTTTTGTGGAGAAAGGCATTATATTTTTCTTTAGAGAACCCACATAAATTACAAAAGATATATATCTTACTTATTTGCAATTATATAATAATTCAATCACCTGCATGATCTTGGCTGGTTTGACATTTAGTCGTGTCCAATTGTCTCGGTAGACAAAGGCATACTTTAAGCCCGGCACTTTACGGCTTCTTCCTGTCTCAGCTCTTTTCATTTCTTGATCGTAGATTTTCTCAATAGTTTCCCACCCAAACTGTCTTCCCTCCAATGTCAGCTTCTTAGAACCAGTGGGCCTTGAACTATACAATGCAGCTATCATATTTTTCAGCTTGAAACAAAAATATTACTATTAGGAGAGAATTAATCAGTATGCATGCAATTGTTTTTGGAAAACATCATTAAAAGCTGTAGCAACTGGATCAGGCCTATGTTGGAGGTGAAAAAAATCTTGTGATTACCAATTAGCTGTGCTGTACCTGGTTCTTGCTAACTGCTTCTCTAATTATATGTTAACGGTACAATAAAAGGTAATGACATTCAGCAACACAAGTGCTTTATGTTTGAACAATTCCTTTTAGAAGAAATGTCCAATCATTTCATTGACTTATGAGATATGCATGGCCATTATTGCAGTATATCTGCTATTTCTCAATTTCATATGCACAAAATGAGGAGGTGAAATATAGTTATAATATGTGCAGCAATTCAATGTTTATTATAGAGAATGCCCACGGTAAGCTTGGGCGCCTCCCTGATCTGGATGTGCTGATTATTTATTTGAAAAAAATAATACCTGATGGCTGGGGCAAATCATGGCAAAAATTGGATTGCCACTTGGATCCTCAGGATTAACAAATGACATGTTAGCAAAGTACCGTCCTCTCAAATCATCTGCATCCTCATTTACAGGAAGTGTTGCCCTTGGACTTCCACAGAGGAGTTTCAGAAGGGTCAGGTTGGAGGATGCTCCATCACAAAGGACAATTGATACTTTAAATCCATAGTTGCTAAATGCTTTAAGGCTCAGCAGAAAAAATTCCTGGAGGATGTTCGAATCCACGGAGCTTGAAACAGGGAAGTAAGGCCCAATCATGTCGTACCCTGAGGTCAGGTCCCTCCACAGAAACTGAACAATATAGCTGGCCTTTTGGCATCCACTCTGGATGGCTGATGTGTATACATCATCTAAAACAGGCAGTTCATCAGGTGCCATGGTGAAGCCTGAGATGGAGCCACCCTTAAGGTTCCAGGCAACTTTCATCTGTATCTGAAAGACAAATGGGTGAATACAGGCAGTGTTCCGATTAGCCAAATAAATGACTCCAAATTACAGTGTAAAATAATGAACATTTGCCCTAACCAAGTGGCTTTAAAACTTTGAATTAAATTTGATTTGTGTTTAATATAAAACATATAACATATATTATCATGCGATGGTACTAACTAAAAGGAATCCTGAATATTATGTGCTGACAGATCAAGTTTATGTAAAGGAAGAATAAAATTATATAACAATAACTTCTAGAACTTTCAAGGTTTACCTTAACTTCATCCCACATCATTACTCCAATGCCAAGAGGCTGTGGGTGTCCACCACTCTCCCTCTGTTCCTGATACTCTTTGTACTTTGCTTGTTGACTTTGGAAATAATTTCTATCAATTCCGGGTTGCTCAGCACCATCCTTTAAAACAGTCTTTAAAACCTTCGTACATGGTAGCTGAAGAATGGTAAGATTTCGAAGAGCCTCATAAGCAGAGGGGCTTCTGTTGTAGACTGCAAGAGCTGTAAAAAGTTACGTGCAAATTAAATTTCTAGTGATGTAATTATTTTTTTGAGAAGGCATTACAGTCATAATATGTGAAACAACAATTAGAAGGAATGCAACACATTGTACAAATTGCCACCATTAGTTTGTTTAACAATTAGTTTTGACCAAATTTCATTTATAAAGCAGACCATGGCATACACCCATTAGGGCCAAATGGAATAGATACAATATGTGATTGCAGTCCTAGATGTACGGTAATTTACAACTGAGTGAAAAAGGCAAAAATGAAACCTTCACTGGTACTTACCAACCCTGATCGTGGATAGTGACCATCTGTTTCCCTTTTTGCCAGTCACTGTTAGTAAAGAAAATTTAATGTGAGTAACCAAAATGTGCTCAAGATGTAAATGTCACCTTTTCCGTACTACACTTTTGGCTTGTACAGGGTTCGTGTGCATGAACAGTGTAATTCCAGTAATAAGCAGAGATGTGCTATATAATATATTTAACTCGACACCAACAGATGTCTAATCTGTCTAGGCTGCAGGAATAAGGGTATAGTACATGTGAAAATTTAGTACTTATCATCATACATGCATACTTGCCAATCCCAAAGGCTTTTAACTCGCTTGACCACATATTTTGGTAGAGAATGGACAAGAAAAGTAGTGGTGAGATTAGATTATTCAGTTTTTTTAAATTTTGTGGCCCAAATCCTTCGAAGAAGTTACCACATGCAACCAGCAGCTCAGATTCAACTGAACCCTCTTTAATTAGGTAGAATTTTCCTGAGAACGATTAAGTTAATTTATTTCCCTATGCCTGATTTATAGGAGTGAAAAGGTAAAAAACGATAACAAATAAAAAAAAGTACTTAAAAAGAACAAAAATTAAAACAACTCTGTTGAATCCATACCGTTGCTTTGTTGGTCCTTGAAGAAGCTCGCTCGGTCTTTTTGCCACACTTCACTGATACAGTCTCCTGCCTTTAAACCCCCTTTTCCTTCAAGCTTATTTCCTTCTGCAGTAATTTTCTTCAGCTCTCTCTGTCCTGTCTCAGAACCTTCAATTGCTTGGATGAGATTACATAATTCCTTAGATTGTTCACCCGGCAACTCAATCTTCGTTCGCTTGTAAAATCGCTGAACGTGTTTGCTCAGCCTCGATCGTTGTTGACGAATGTTCCTTGCACGTTTAGTTTTGCTGCCAGGAGAAAGGTATCTCCACGGGAAGTGACTACTTGGTGTTTGCCTCTTTATCTTTGTGGTTTCATCCAAGTTTTTTTTCTTCTTCACTTGATTCTTCACATACCTTGTGGCGTCTAAACACTCGAGACATACTCGTTTCCACCGAGGGTCAGAGGCATTTAATCTTTCTTTCGTCAGACGCGGAGGAATATGCCAAATTTTACACCTCTGTGAATGCATACTTCTCACCGGCCCAGCCATAATGCGGATATTCTTGGGCTCATATCCTAGTGCCTCGACGTCTTCCAGAAATCCCGGGCAAAGTGTTTGATTAGAACAAAGAAGGTTCTTAGCAAGATCGACAATAGCGCCATTCGCCGTTTCTTGAAGTTTGCCCGACTTGATAATCATATGTTCATATACTGGACAGTGTAAACTCCAAGAGCGGTCAACATTGACAATAAGTCGAACAGGCTGGAATGGTCCTGCCTGTTTGTCGTAGGTGTGTTTTTCAGATGGATACAACACGAGTACTCGGCCAGGAGTGGCAGTTTCATCTGAGCTCTCGAAGGGGGAGTGCTCGATAGTAAGATCTAGTATCTCACCAACTAAATTTGCGGCTAAAATTTCTCGGAGCCAACATTCCAGTATCTCCGCCCTGTCATCTTTCCTCTGAAGGAGTTTTCTTTTTAGCTTTTCCTTTGCAGTTTCCGGGCCGGCAACATCGCCAATCGAGCTACTAGAACTTGCGTTTCCTTCGGTACCATCGCGATCGGCGCGGGCGAAATTCAACGTCTTCCTGCTTTTACTACTTCGTTCTCCCTCAGAAAAATTCAACTCATCACCAGAACGCTTCATTTTTTTAAAAAAAACTCTCTTTCAAAAGGATTCTTTCCATAGCATCCAACTAAACAATTATTCGAACTGGGTAATCGCCCTGGTCTTACCCGGGACAGTAAACACAAGCTGGATATATTCCAACACTTTCATTACAGTCATCAGGAGCAGTCATATATTAACTGTTTTAACTAGTAACCAGCTTCCCTCGATCGTAAAAGAAGGAATGGATAAAATATAAAGGAAAACGGTGGTGGAACACGGAGAAAACTTGTTGGCCAATTTCCCTCTTCCGACGCCATTTTTTTTTCTCACGACGGCAATATGCGGACGTTCTCGGAAACAATGTATTTTCGCGGGAAAGCCTGTTCTAAAAATAATTCTTCGTCGGAAAGGGTTGACTCAAGGGTACAGCACATATGGAGGCTCCGGGTAATCGGCTCCTGTGACAACTCGTTCCCAGACTTCCGTTCCCCGACTTCCGTTCCCCGTTCCCCGCTCCCCGTTCCCCGTTCCCCGTTCCCCGTTCCCCGTTCCCCGTTCCCCGTTTTAGTAACATCCAAACTAAACAGCCTCTACCAATAATAACAAACTCTCATTTGAACTTCAGATATCTTACGGCTTCTGCCAACTTGAAAACACAGAACTTGAAAATCTACCTTCGTCACACTTGACTAAACATAACCTGAGATCAAGCATTATTATTATTATTTTTTTATTGCTTCTTTGCTTCTTTGGCTCGAGAGGGAAAAAAAATAACGCCTGATACATTTATTTAACAAGCCGTCAACCGCCCCTTAATTTACATAATCTAACGTCTGCTTGACCTGTCATGTTATCAGCCAATAAGCGTTTGCCATGCGGGAATCAAATTTTGGCGCGAATAATGTCTCTTCTGAAGTCAATTTTAGGGTAAAGGAAATTTTTAAGTACGTCCATGTTCAGGTGGCGCTTCCTCAAAGAAAATTTTAATGTGTTGTTTTTGCGATTAAATACTGCTAGCAGGAGCTGCCGTACCTTTATTTAACAGCTACAACTAATAAAGAATTTACTGATCTTTACTAGTTAAAGCTCGTTGACTTCGTTCTGTGCCGAAAGTAGTGAAAAAAAATAGGCTGAAGCACCATATTTCTCGAACTGAAAGGTGTTGTGAACGCGAAGATCGCTGAGAATAATTCGCAGCATGATTTCTGAAGGAGGAATTACAGTCAAACCAGGTCAAGATTCCATTCATGAATTGATTATTTGAAAAGTGAACCCGTTTGTCGCTTCTGTAACTTGTAGCCGGTATCAAATTGCATTCAAATGATCCGTGAAATTTTGACTGCAACTGTTTTAGTATACGATGAGATGAAAATATTTCAATGGATGAAACTTCTATTTAGGCTTCTTCAAATTGAAGAAAACTGAGCCGGCAGAAATTTCATAACGAACTCGCGTGTGTATTCACTGCTCATTACGCAAGCAAAAATGCAGACTGAAATCAACAACAACTAACGGATGGCGGCATTTTGGCCAATCGGAACAGCGCAAATCATCCGTATTGTTTCCTATCTAATCAGAAAAAAGTCCAGATTCTGGCTTTATTACATGTGATCCGACAAAGAAATGTATCATGCCCTCTTCCCGGGAGAGACATAAAGGGATAATAGGGAGAGGGCATGATTTCAGGCTAGACTAAACACAGCAGTCCAGCTCGTGGGAAAAAACTTAGTTCGTCAAAAGAACTCGCTTGGAACTTGTATACTAGTCTGGGAGCAAATGTCATAAAATAAGGTCCCGTGTGAAGTTCGTGCTGAAAGCAAGCACCTAGTGTAAAAGTGTTCATTAGGTCCTACTAAACATGAAAAGTTTTGGTGCCAGCTTTGCCACTTGCTCAGACGGCTTTTAAGGGGGGGTTAAATTCTGACGCATGAAATCCAGCGTGAAAACGAGGCTAAAACACATAATTCCTCATAACTTTGTTAATAATGGACGAAAATACCCCAAACTTGCTCACATGATTGGGCATGATCCTCCCTGTTGATTTATGCTAATTTACATAGGTCACGTGACCTTACGCATGAAAGCGAGGCTGAAACACATAATTTACTATAAATTTGTCAAAAAAAATCCTTATCATGCCAAACTTGCTCACCTTAGTCAGTTAGACATCTTGCATCGATTGGTGCCACTTTGTAGTGTCACGTGACCCCATACATGGAAATGAGGCTGGATTGCAAAACACGCCAAAGGTGAACACATCATCCAGGACAATAACGTTGACTCATTGTAATGCATATTAATGCTGTATGTATAGCATTTTAATGAAAAAAATAAACGCTAAAAAGGTGTAATGATAATGTATTTCGTGTGGCTTATATACCTTTATTATGAGCGATTTCTACAATCCTATTTCGCACAAATTCCTGTGGATTCTTAACCTAGGGGGCCTGGGTGATTGTGAGCTTGAACTATTGGTCAGCGGTAATTATTTGAGTGTCCGCCATGTTGTACTTACAGTCATCACAGTGCTTGTAGTATGACGGATTTTGGCCGGTCTAATGCCCCTTTAGATTTTAAGCTATGTGTAATCTGCCAAGAAAAAAGTACAGCCAATCTTGTTGAAAATCCAACTTCGCATCAAAAGCTTTTAGAAGCCATCGAAGAACGTTCAAAGTACGAGGACATCAACTCGAAAACATTGTGGCTTGTGCTTAAAGATCTACCACCAGAAGAGCTTAAAGAAAAAGCAACATGGCATAGGTCGTGCTACCAAGAAACCACCCACTCAGGAAAGATCAAGAGGGTAAAAGAGAGATTTCAGAGAGAGGTTAGAGGGCCAAATGAAGCTCGAAGAAAGACAAGTGAATCGCTTCAGGTAATTGCTAGGTGTAATGGCTTATAACTTTAACTTTTTATTTTATTGTGTTTTTCATCTTGGAATCGCTGTAAAGCTGGTAATGACATCCCTGACATCTCAAAACATTTCATTTCATTTCACTAACCAGGGTCTTCTTACAAGGTCGAAAACCGTCCCTTATGACAGCAATCTGTGCTTCTTTTGTGAAGAGAAAGCGAAGTACCAGAGCCCTCTGCATTTGGTGTCAACATCATCTGCTGGTAGCTCTCTTGATAATGCAGTAAAGCAATCAAAGGATCCTAAACTGCTCGTGAAGCTCTCGACGGCTCTAGACAGCACTGACGCTCATGCCATTGATATTAAATATCATAAAAGCTGCTGGGCGAAGCATGTGAGTGAGGTCCTGCGTAAAACTATCAAAGATGACAAGGAAAGGTCAAGAAGTGAGACAGCGGCTAAGCTGGAGTTTTTGAACCTTACCCAAGCTGCCCTCGATAGCGGAGAAATACTCAACATGGCACAGTTGGAACAGGCTTTTGATTCCATTTCAAACGAGAACAATAGTCCAAAGACTCTAAGTCGACGTTCAGTTAAAGAGCTTATCCAGAAAGAGATAAAGGGAGTTGAGTTCCATAAGCCCTCCAGAGCTAATGAGCCCGAGAGGGTCAGCGTAAAGCAGTGTAGAGATGCCGCTATCCATATCGTAGAATCCACAGCTGACAGTGATGAATCTATGAAAACTCTCTTCGATGCCGCTTCAATATTGAGAAAGGCTATCAATCGAAGCGAGAAATGGGTCTTCTCTGGCTCTCTGGATACAATGACACATGATCACTGCCCCGAAGAGCTTACCTGCTTCTTTAGGTGGATAATCCAAGGTCCCAATAAGACACTATCTGATAAATGTGCAATGAGGTACACAAAAGAGCAATGCAATTAGCGCAGAATACAATAGCTTTGTGTCTAACGGACAGGCAGGTTGACAATAAGAGGTCAAAAGCGGTCTACTGCACTAGAGAAATGCCCCAACACCTCGCAGTTAGCCTAGCAATACACCAAGCAGTACGAAGCAAAGAGCTGGTTAATCTCCTCCATGGATTTGGCATGGCTGTAGAGTACAATCGCTTGTTGAGGGTGGAGTCACAAATTGAGAAAACTGTCCTGAAGGTGGCATGTTTCTCCCTCCGGATATCGTGAAAGGACGGCACGTATATTTTGCTATTGATAATATCGATTTCTCAGAGGATACGCCGGACGGGAAGTGTACTCTACACGGCACAGCAATGGCTATTTATCAGAAAGTGGAACCCCAAGATGAAGAACCAGTATTAAGGTACCATAACTGTTCTACTAAGAAGCATGATGCACTCATTTAATCCCAAGTGCTTGATGGGAGGGGGATTAATTAGATAATAGACGTTTAATTTTACTTTTACTTTGGCTTGACTGGTCTGTGTGATTCGGGTTTTTCTTTGTTTCAATAAGACTAGCTAGTAAGTTAAAAGCTAATCTCATTTCTAGGATGTAGGATAGAAAAGATCCCCTTCTTGAACAGCATTTTGCTTCATAAGTAGCTGTTGTTGCGTTTTGTTTTTCATTTTGATAGGTTAGAGGAGCCAAATGATTCATGCCGTTCTGTAACCGAACTGCCCGAATCGCTGACATCTTTAATGCCATGCGTCGAGCCGCCATCAAGGCCCCCTTCTCCTGCGTACCCTACATTTGAGCTGTCATCAGAACAAGAGTTGCCCCAAAACATCCGTGATGAGAATGGTACCTGGATAGTGTCTCGTACTCTTACAGGCCATGATGCCCCAAGTGATGATGATAATGATCAGCCTCCTGTACCCGTCTGGTCAGCGTACAACTCTTTGGTAAATGAAGCAATACCTGTCACGTGTCGGTGCTCCTCCATTGTTGGCACATCCTGCTCATGAATGGAGCACGCTCCTCACAGTTCTGATGCGTGCTCAAAATATCTCTGTTAGAGTAGTCGGTCCCGGGAGGAAAACAGTCATATCGCTAGACCTTGGTTTGTATCTGCCCGCTAAACGACCTACAGATGGCCCGATGCGAGCTCAAGAACATTCTCCTTCGACCAGGGGAGCTGCATGTGGTTATGGCTATGCCGAGGACCATTGGGTCATATATTGACAGTAGCGGGATAGACATGTGCTGGATCGAGTCGGAACTTTATGGCCCCTCCACTGTTAAACAGATAATCGATGGCAAGCATGTTAAGCGTGGTAAAAGAGCACACATGATCACCTTACAGGCTTTATTTTCCTTATACCTGGAAGCATTTCTAGAAGGCTCTCCTGATGTACGTCGTACCCTCGAGGAACTCTCTACGAAAGTTGGAGATGCGTGCAAAGAAGGCACTAAGGAGAACAACCAGACGGCGCACCATAGCTCTACCGATGCGATCCAGTCTTCTGAAGTAGTCAAGAAGATGTCTGATTTTGACGCTGCGAATGCCACAAATCCTCTCTTTACTGTATTTCGCCAATACATGTGCATGGTAATGGAGATGTTCGCATTCATCCAGGCAGTCCGCAGTGGTGATTGGAAGCTCCATCTAATTGCACTCGAGTTGTTCACAAAGTACTTCTTTGTGCACGACAAGATCTGTTATCTAAGGATGATCCCCCTGTACCTAGCTGAAATGGCATCCCTCGAATCATCAGACCCCGAGATCTATGGAGAGTTCATCACAGGAAACTGGGTAGTGAACAAGAACAAGGAGGTTCCCTTCTGTGCTGTTGGTGGTGATACTGCGTTGGAACACCTCAATCGATCTATGAAAGTTTCTGGTGGGCTTGTAGGGATCACTTTGAATGAGAGCGCACGAGCCAAGTTTTTCCTCATTGCCCCAGAACTAGCCCGACTCACAGCGGAAGCCAAGGCAATGGCTGGTCTCGTTTCGGAACGTGCACACCATCAAGAACTAAACTCAGCTGTTTTGACGCACGAAGATAACAGCGTAAATAAGTTGACCGAGACAATCAAGACCTTCACCAATCCCTTTTCATCAGACCAGAACACCAACACCGATCTGTACAACTTGGTCACAAAAGTTGTGATGAATGAGAAAACGAAGAAAGACCTTGTTAATCAGAGTGAAGAAGGGAGAAAGCTATTCAGTGCTTTTGTACAAGATAGGATCAAGACAGGAAAGATCAACCTCTGGGCTCCTGTAAAGAAGCGCAATCTTCTTACCTGGAAAACGAGTGCTAAGGTCATCAAAGTCAAAGCTAAAGACACGATCATCGAGTTAAAGGAGGACAGAAATCTGTTTGCTCGTTTGGCGATGGTGTGCAAGAGCCGCCCAGAAATTGACATCCAAGAGGCTGTTGGCTTATATGAGTTCACTGTTGTCCCAAGATCTTTGTTTGCACGAGATGGTACCATGTTGCATTGTTCTTGCAAGAGTGCCCTTATGCATATCCTAGAGAAGGCAGGTGGCCCTAGTACTAATACACAAGAAACCACCGCAGGATTCAAAGTCGCGATTGTTGATGGAATGGCCGAAGTCCAATCACTTGACAAGCCAGAGTGGATCAAGAACTGTAGAGACTTGGCTGAACATTTCACGAATCGCTTGCTTGTAAAGTATAATGATTTACAAGAGCGCCACATAATCTTCGACAGATATGATGTACCATCCTCACTGAAATCAGCAACACGAGTCAAACGACAAGGTGGCCATGTTCCCATTTATTATCGCATCACTGATTCTACCCACATCGCCAAGCTGCCGATGAAGAAGCTTCTTGCTCATTCAAAGACCAAGGGCGAACTCACTACGTTTCTCGCAAAGAATGTGAAGGATAATGCTAATGGGAGACAAGTCGTTGTGGCATGGGGAACGGAATGTGAGGCAACGCACAGAGACGTCAGGCATTTACGAAGTACACAAGAAGAAGCCGACACGAAGATTATTTTACATGCTCTGGATGCCTCTGCTCAAGGTGCTACCCAACTCTCTATATATTCTCCTGACACTGATGTTCTTGTTTTGGCTCTCCGACGGTATCCAGATTTGTGCTCGAACTCTTGCTTTGTTACTAGGACCGGCAGTAGTCGTAGAGTTATCAACTTGAAGTCAATCGCAGACGCCCTTGGGCCCACTAAGACGGCTGCGCTGCCAGCATTTCATGCGTTGACCGGAGCAGATGTTACTGGGAGTTTCTCTGGAAAGGGAAAAGCCACTTGTTGGGATGAGTTTGATAACGCCAGCACTCCTATCTTGCAAGCTCTTGCTAACCTCGGTTGTGGGGAACAGCCAGATGACGGCACAAGAAGTGGAGTGGAACAGCTGGTTTGTCGGATGTACAAACTAAAGACAGACATCAAAACTGTCAAAGCCCTCAGATGGTCCCTCTTTAAGAAAAATCAAGCTGAGTCTGAGAGGTTGCCGCCCACACAAGCTGCTCTCCATCAAGCCATACTGAGAGCGCACTACCAGCTTCTTGTTTGGAACAACGATCATGTAGCAAACCCGGTGTTGCCCTCACCAGAAGGCTATGGATGGCAAGATGAAGATGGAAAGTGGGTACCAGTCATGACAAATCTTCCACCAGCTCCAGAGGCAATTATACAGCTTGTCCGATGCAAGTGCGCCAAGTCCCGTTGCTCTAACAACCGTTGTCATTGTCAAAAAGCCGGACTTATCTGTACTGATCTCTGTCTGTGCTCTGAAGATTGCCAGAACGAGTATGCTGAGAGTGATGATGAGTATGATGAAGACGAAGTCGAACAGGAAATTCCATAGGAATGGACAACAGACCAATGTGTATAGATATTCAGTAAGACTTTCATGACTGTATATATAAAATAGCAGTAGTCGCTATTTTCATTTTCTGCCCTTGTTCCAATATACATGCGAAATTGAATACATGGAACCAGTATCATAAGTTGGCAAAATTATTGATTATGTGTACAAGATATATTCTCAAATGGAGCCTCCGCAGTATTTGCTTTATCCGTCTCGTCCCATAGGACAATGATAAGTTGAAGTTTTTATATCTGAACTCAGATAACCAGATATGTATCTGCCCAGTAGTTGTTAATACATTTGGCAAGACAAATGCCATCCTACACGATGCTACCAGATATATCCAGCCTCGTTTCCATGTATGGGGTCACGTGACACTACAAAGTAGCACCAATCGATGCAAGATGTCTAACTGACTAAGGTGAGCAAGTTTGGCATGATAAGGATCTTTTTTGACAAATTTATGGAAAATTATGTGTTTCAGCCTCGCTTTCATGCGTAAGGTCACGTGACCTATGTAAATTAGCATGAATCAACAGGGAGGATCATGTACAATCATGTGAGCAAGTTTGGGGTATTTTCGTCTATTATTAACAAAGTTATGAGGAATTATGTGTTTTAGCCTCGTTTCCATGTTGGATTTCATGGGTCAGAATTTAACCCCCCTTAAAAGCCGTCTGAGCAAGTTGCAAAGCTGGCACCAAAACTTTTCATGTTTAGTAGGACCTAATGAACACTTTTACACTAGGTGCTTGCTTTCAGCACGAACTTCACACGGGACCACATTTGCTCCCAGACTATACCGTTTGACAGAAGGTTCCAGAAAGTACTAAACAGGCGAACAGGAGTAGCTTTTCGACATATTTTATGATTTCAGTTGCTGATGCAAATCTGCTGACTCATGCTGAAATGTAAACATGACCTAATTAATTATTCATGAAAAGAAAGACCAAATGTCTTTGAGCAACATTTTGTAACTTTAAATTCATAATAAAACAGTTCGAAAGGAGGGCTCACTCGTGGGTGTTTTCAACACTCGAAGAAAAAGTTGGTGTCTCTGCGCGGCCACGTAACATCCTCTATTTATTTCTCGAGTAAATTAAAGACTGAACTCGAAGTGATCTCAAGATATCACGAAGTAGTCCAGTCCCATTTCGTGAAATAGCCGAAACAAGCCGTAAAGTCACCAACTTGCACGCCCAATCTTGTCCTGAAACTAGTGCATCATTTCGTAGCTATTTTTCATATGCTGAACTACCTTGGGTCGCAGTAGCGCAATTGGCTAATCCCTCAACTTAGAATCTCCTCTGATCTGCGGGTCACACAGGTGAGTCGGTTCAAACCCCGGGAAAGACAAAATATTAATTCTTTCTTCCTTGAAAAAAGTTAAAGAATAAATCAAAGAAATCGAAGTGAACTCGAGATATCTCGAATTAGTTCGGTTCTCACTTCGTCAAATAGTCGAATAAAAGCGAAAATCTACAAACAAAGTCAACGTTGATAATTTCCTGAGCGTCGCGAATCCTTTACTTCGCGCTCCGCCGAAGTAATTACAAATGCAGCACTTTCTTCGCAGTTATTTAAAGACCCTGAGTGTTGGCCCAGCCGAGGTTTGAACCTGCGACCTCCCGTTCAGCAGACCGGCGCTCTCCCAACTGAGCTAACCAGGCGGCGGCTAAAGTTAAAGTAAATTAGTCTTTAGTCTTTCAGGTTATGTTCACATTAACTATGAACAGCAACGGTCCGGGGCAGCACAAGTGAGGGTTTCCAGTCCACACTCCTAATATTTTCTTCCAATTCAGTGTATTCCAAGCCTCGCTCCTACTTATTTACTTCCGCGACGGGCCGAGTAGGAGTGCACACTGCATTAAAGTATGGGGCAAAACCTGTTCGATATGTGATGCAGCGTTTTCGTGGTTGGAGCGGCGCAGCTTCGCTTTGTCCCAGAAATCGCGCCGCCATAACCGTTCTTACGTGGGAACAGAAGCCATATCTGGTATGATTTTCGTGGCGACTCAAAAGGGCGGTTTTGTGTGAACATAGCCTTACTCATTGTCAAAGTCACTTTCCAGGGGCTATATATTATTGCAAATTACACAAATTCAGATGGAAATATAAAAACATGCCAATGTCTTCAAGTTTTTTCGAAAGCAGCGCCAGGTTTGTCACACCTTGCCGCCTTTTTGCTTTCTGTTTACCATAAGCTGCCGTTTTTAAGCTCCCCATTAATACTCCTTCCCCCAGTTACTAACCTGCGATAAAGTGTCCTTCTCACCTTTTTGTTTGGTAGACGAGGGAAAAAAAACGCCTGATCGCAGGCTACCCAGTTACAAGCCCATCAACATATAAACAAAAAAATACATCCGACTAGAAGGACCTCCGGATATATAAGCCCCTCTCCAAATGTATGGGAATGATGATGAAGTTTCAAGCTTGACTAAAAACCAGCAAATGCACAACGTATTTTGATCAGCAATGCTATAGCTTCGTTTTGAATTTCTGTTTCTATTCCGGTTATTATCCCCCTGGCCCGTTTAAGTTTCTCGTTCATAGTATTCTTTATGGGTAATGTCTGTAAGTAACTGTTTTCGTAAAGATTGCATAATAAAAATCAAAGTAGAACTATAGAGAACTGGTGAATACCTTGTTTAGAAAATAAAGAAGTGACGCGATAAAATGAAATGTTTATTTAAGCTTGAAATGGCATAACGGAAAAAATTCCAGTTGCCGTGCATGCACTCGTCTAAACACGCTTTGCAGCGCATTCACGAGTTATTTACTAAAATTCAGTTTACTAAAACAGCAGGCTGTTTTTGTGGGGTGTTTTTCGTTTTGCAGTTGGTAAAGTAACATATACTGAACAGAGGTTTTCTGCCTTTTTCCCCTCTCACCCTTCCTTTCTTTGACCTCGGGTTTGGTTTCTCGAGACTGAACGTATCTACCATACGAACCACAAACGAAAACTGACCAAGAAGAGCAAGACATGTAACCGACTTTTGTGCTACATTTTTATAAAGTAAACAACTGGCGGAAGTTGCAGTGGTAGCGTGGGTCATTGTTTTAACGTCGTGATAAAAAATTACAGCCCCCCCCCCCCCCCCCCCAAAAAAAAAAAAACGGGTGCGATTCGTTTTAAGAGAAACGATTACCGTGAAGTATTCGTGTTACAGGCTTAGAAGGCGCGGATCGAGGCCAAAAAAGAATGTGGGTTAGACTCCACCCGTGAAAGGAGTCGAACCCGCAATCGTTTGAACCTTAGATAAAAAAGATTGTGGGTTCGACTCCACCCGTGAAGGGAGTCGAACCTATAATCTTTTGAAGCTTGGATAAAAAAGATTGTAGATTCGACTCCACCCGCGAAGGGAGTCGAACCCCCAATCTTTTGAACCTTAGATAAAAAAGATTGTGGGTTCGACTCCACCCGTGAAGGGAGTCGAACCTGCAATCTTTTGAAGCTTGGATAAAAAAGATTGTAGATTCGACTCCACCCGCGAAGGGAGTCGAACCCGCAATCTTTTGAACCTTAGATAAAAAAGATTGTAGATTCGACTCCACCCGCGAAGGGAGTCGAACCCGCAATCTTTTGAACCTTAGATACAAAAAAATTGTGGGTTCGACTCCACCCGTAAAGGGAGTCGAACCCCCAATCTTTTGAACCTTAGATAAAAAAAGATTGTGGGTTCGACTCCACCCGTGAAGGGAGTCGAACCTGCAATCTTTTGAACCTTAGATAAAAAAGATTGTTGGTTCGACTCCACCCGCGAAGGGAGTCGAACCCCCAATCTTTTGAACCTTGGATAAAAAAAGATTGTGGGTTCGACTCCACCCGTGAAGGGAGTCGAACCTGCAATCTTTTGAACCTTAGATAAAAAAGATTGTTGGTTCGACTCTACCCACGAAGGGAGTCGAACCCCCAATCTTTTGAACCTTAGATAAAAAAGATTGTGGGTTCGACTCCACCCGTCTAGGGAGTCGAACCTGCAATCTTTTGAACCTTAAGAAAATTGTGGGTTCGACTCCATCCGTGAAGGGAGTCGAACCCGCAATCTTTTGAACCTTAGATAAAAAAGATTGTGGGTTCGACTCCGCCCTTGAAGGGAGTCGAACCTGCAATCTTTTGAAGCTTGGATAAAAAAGTTTGTGGGTTCGACTCCACCCGTGTAGGGAGTCGAACCTGCAATCTTTTGAACCTTAAGAAAATTGTGGGCGCGACTCCACCCGTAAAGGGAGTCGAACCCGCAATCTTTTGAACCTGAGATAAGAAAATAGCGGGTTCGACTTCACCCGTGAAGGGCGAACCCGCAATCTTTTGAAAGTTGCATAAAAAAGATTGAGGATTCGACTCCAGCTGCAATTATTTGAATCTTTAATACATTATAAAGACTCTCGCTTCGTCTCCACCAATGAAGGGAGCCGAACCCGAAATGTTTTTAATGCGAGGTTTAAAAGGTTGCGGGTTCGACTCCTGTCGTTGTCCTTTTTGTTCCTACTAAACTATTTATCCCCGCTTAAGAAAAGAAATCGAAATTCAACTGAGAAAGAATAATTCTAACCGCTGCCCTAACAAAACTCAGGGACAACTAAATTATTAAGAATAAGAAAAAAAGTTGATCATGACCGACGGACCACGACAGGTGTCGTACCCTTGAACTGAAAGGTCATGAGTGTATTTTATAGTAGGAGTTTTTAGCTTTCTGTAGATTGTAAATTGAGATACCCTAAGAAATGTGAAAAAAGGGATTTAAATGGAAAAAAAAAGTAAGAGAAAAAAAAAAATTCGACCACGACGGGAGTCGAACCCGCAATCTTCCGATCCGAAGTCGGACGCCTTATCCATTAGGCCACGCAGCCACCACGATGGGAGAGTGACAGTTTTAAAATATATAAATAAATGTTTTGGCGGTGCCAGGTTCTTCCGGTATTTTCATAGAATACGTCAAGTAATAGTAGTATGGTGTCTTATTCGATGTTGAGACTATTTTGATTTTTTTATGTCTTTTGTATAACCGTAGATCAAAGTCTCCTCTTTGTTTGCATTTCATTTTTCATTTTTATCTTTCAATAGTGCAATCATAATGAACTTTTCCGTGGGTTTCTGCTTTCCCTTAATACAAAGGATACAGAATGATTCCGCTACATGACGTGCCGTTTGTTTCATGAAGATCAACATGGATTTTACGGTTCGGAAGAAGCTAGGAAAGTGCAGACGAGGTGTTCTTAAGTTAGAGAATCGCCAGATGCAGACACCTGGTTGTTCATTGTACACAAGAGGAGGAGCAGTTCCCCATCTCACTCGGGATGTATTGCATACAGTTGCAGATTTACCAGCAATTGTTCATCTGACTCTTGAATCCACGTGAGTTTGTTCTGTTCATATTAAAACGTTATGGCCGAGGCCAAGATCGCTGAATTACTGTAAACGATTATTAATTGTAAGAGCACAATAACCGTATTTAAAATCCTTACTAAAGTATCTTATGAGTACACTGTGTTAGATCAGATAGGTATAACGCTTGTGGTTTTACTTGTGAAATTTTATTAAGCTGTGCACGAAAGCTTATTATTAGCTCATAAGTTTACTATATCAAAATTCTCAAATCTGATTGGCTATCAGCTGTCCTGATTTCAGTATTAATAGGACAGTGGGTAAGATTTCTGTATAACCCAATAAATTTATTATGGATGCAGCAATTTCCCCCTTATCTACAAATAGTTGCCCCTGCAGGGATTTCTAGGAAATCCCGAGGATGCACTCTAGTAACTCGCGCGTATATTAAGGAAAGTTCTTACAGTTGAAATATACAGTCAGTATGCCAGAAAAAATCTCGATTTGCTTGAACAGGGGCTGCGAGGAATCGGTAGGTAATGATGACGTTTCTTTTGCTTGCACCCGCAAGAACGAAATGGTTAGGGTGACATAAAGACAGAAAATCGCGAAGGGACCGCTTAGGTAGATTTTGTGACATTTATTGTACAGTCATACTTCGATACTCTTTTGCGTTACGTGTTATCAGTGACGTTCTGTGGAGCAGTTGTTTTGAAAGTTATGGACTCCTGCAAGCTTATCACTAGCAGAACGATGGACGATTACCGAATTCGCCGACAATCAAATTCTGTGCTGACTTATTCCCTGCTCACAGATGTCCTTCCACTATAAAGTTTAAAATAACACTAGAATGCGTGGGCGTGAATTGATCAAGCATCCTTTTAACTTCTAAGGCGTACTTTCCGGCAAATAAAATGAACTGAATGTAAAAAGTGAAAGAGAAATAGCGAAAAATTCAACTTCTAATTAAATCTTTTCGTATGGTTTACAATAAACTATTCTCGAAACTGAGAATGAAACTGAGAATGTTTTGATCAAAGCTGTGTAAATTGAACTGAAATTGTGCATGGAACCTAGCGTTTCCTGTATTTAGCTCACCTATTGTACATGTGTATGGAATATGTGTGAAAATCTTCACTATGAATCGGTATATTTCAAAGAGCTACACAACGAGCAAGAACACTATTGACCGACAATATACAGAGCGGGGGCAAATGTAGTGTCAACTATTACTAGTTTAATATATCGTCGAGTCGAAATGTGTATGCATAATAAATGTATGGGGTTATTAGGAAATCTGAAACTTGTGTCTTGGTATAAGAGAACTTTGTGTCATCCAGTTTGGTCAGTAATCATACTTGTGATTAAACAAATCAAACTCCCGCTGTGCAGTTGTCCAATTTTGTTAATAACTCGTATTCATAATTTCAAACTGGTCAGTGTAAAACGCAGACTGCGGACTGTTGTTTTTCCCATGGAAATAGGGACCTTAAGCATTGACAATGAAACGCACAACGATGATGCTTCGCAACCCAGGCAGACTGGGCCAAGGGTTTCATTTTCAGTGGGGAAAACGAAGTTTAAGCAGTGCAGCTTCCCAGACAGACGGCGACTTTTTCTTTGCAAAGAAGTTTGTCTTGTTACAGTCTTGTTATGGCATTCAAAGACCTCTCTAATTTACATCTTATAAGCTATGACAATGTTTAATCAATGGTGGCAAATTTATTGTTCTTTACAACCTGTAATTTGATTGTGGAGGCTTTCTCTTTGTCGCGCAGCTTTTGCTTTTGTTTTGAAGTTAAAAGTGAATACTGAAACAAACCGAACCTGAAAAATAAATTCAAGTTAGCAAGCGAAGAAGTCGACAAAATGCTTAACATTTGGATTGTACATGTACTGAATGACAAGGTGAAGAGTGATTTACACACAAAAAGCATATTTTTATAATAACGTTTTAGCATCTACGGCAAAACTCCGTGAATTTCATTGTCGACGAAGGCTGGATGACGTTTTGACAACCCGATGCATGCCCGGAAGGTTCACGCAGGAAAATTTCACTTCCGGTCGTCATTGTCGTCCCATTTCGTTGTCGATGTTAAAGGTCCCTAATGAGAATGTGACGATAATAGTCTCATTGTTTTCTAACCCTAAAAACAATAGTCCACAGTCTGCATTTTACACTGCCTTGATTTCTAACTGAATTGGACTCCACCAAGTCCTATTAGCATTTTTAATTATGGCTCAGTCAATTCCAAGCGTGCCCATCCCCCCCTCCCGGGCATTTGTCATCTTGTCAGTCCCGCCGGTGGGGAATTTGTAAATTCTAACGGCTAGGAGCAATTTGCAAAAGGTGCTTTATACTATTAAGAATCTACCTTTAATGCGAACCGAACGAAGGTTACAACTAGAAGTGAACAACATAAGCTACAAGACGAGAGAATAAATCATAAGATTATGCAATCGAGGAGCACATGTAATCCCCTAGAGAGTGTCATATGATCTTAATCAACGAATCACATTACATGATTATTATAATTTCTCCAACATATACCACGTTTTGATCAGATTATAACAGATTTCCTATAAATAACATAACATAACATAAAACTTTATTTAAACTCGAATTTTAGAGTCGCTAACAAGCTAATATCTTCGAGCTGACACTACATAAAAACTATATAGAAAATATATATATACATTAAATGCAAGGAAAGAAAATATCATTTACAATTCACAATTTTAAGTTTAAGTATGTCAGGCAAAAAGAATCTACATGAAGGTAACATCCTGTATTTTAGTCTTAAAGTCTGCAAAAAAAACTGGTACGAAAAAAGTCCGGCAGTGCATTCCACTGCTTAGCTGAAAAGTAAGAAAAGGAGTTAAGACCATAGGTAGTTGTTTTAGGTTTACTTAGTGAAAGAATGTAGTTGCCACGAAGATCATAGGAAGAGGACCGGAGTGAAAACATATTCTTCATATAAGTAGGAAAATGAGTGAAAAACAAACTCTTATATAACAGAATGAGGAAATTTTGAATGCGTTTGTTAAACAAAGAAGTAAAGCTGACTTTTGAGAGAAGAGTGTTGTATGGAGACGAGTAATCTCCAAGTATAAATCTAAGTATTCTTTTATTTAAAGCTTCGAGCTTATCCGCATCGCGCGCTCCACAAAAGTGCCAGACAGAGGAGCAATAACAAAAGTGAGGTAAAATATACGCTTTGTAAAGTTTGAATAAGATTTCCTTGCGTATGAGTTTTCTAAAGCGCAACATAACATTAAATTGATTATTAATCTTTTTGCATACATTTGATATATGTTTAGAAAAATTCAGATTATTATCTATTTCCATTCCAAAAATCTCTAACGTGTCCTTTACTGAGAAGGAAAAACCATACTCCGTATCACCGAGGATTAGACACTGGTGCTTGCTCTCATTAACTAACATCCCATTTTCATGGTACCACTGATTGGCCATGCCAACATCATGAGATACGCATGCATCCAGAGCTAAAATAAGGCATTTGCAGCTTATTTACTGGAAAGTGCAATTTTGGTGTTGTCCAGAGCATTGCCTCCATTTGTTAGGCCCCTCTGTGAAGTTTTTCTTTGAATTATTTGGCCCTATTGTGGGGCATTTACGGCTTTTCCAGAAAAATGACTACTGCGTTGGGGGCGGGGGGGATGGGGGGATGGGCATGCCTGGAGTTGACTGAGCCATTATCTCAAGATTTATAGTTGTGTACATGTAAACTTAATGATATCAGGTTTAACATTTACTTTTATTCAGTGTCTGGTTATTGTATTCAACAGAGTTGATCAGCCAGGAGCTGAGACTATTACGAAATGTAGCTGCAATAGAATAACAGAATTCTTAGGACTTGAGGTGAAGACAGTAATATGTGGCTAGCTAGAGTAAAGTACATTAAACAATAATGAAATATTAGCCTACCTACATGTAGCCAACCCATAAATATGGTCAAATTCATGTTGCAGATTAGCTAGCATGAACAGGGTTCCACAGTACTCTTTGTAAAGATTTTTGCTTTTAGGACCCTCCTTTCAGTTCTTAGACCTCTCATAAGGTGGGTAACGTGGAGAGAAACCTATACCTGCCAATTCTTATTCATTATACGTGAGTCTCATGCCTGGGGACTGAACACATTGATCTCATTCATCAAGGACAATAATTTTTTCTCATGCCTGATTCACAAATCCAGACAAATTGTTCTTTTACACATAATTAATAACAACAATTTAATTCTATTTTCATGAAAATATTCCAAAAAGGCATTGAATGGTGACTTTGTGTCCTAATGAAATCAAAACACTAAAATTGTCGTCTTCTAAATAGCTTTGGAAGTGTTCAAAGTTTGTCAGAACATCTTCTGGCATTAATTTTTTTGATAACATTCAGAGGTCTTTGTAAAATCGTTGGAAATCTTCGGAAGTCGCTGGGATGTTTTCAGAAATTCTGCTCATGACAAGGCAAAAATCTTGCACATTTGACTCAGAAAAAGTTGGCAGGGATAGAAACCTGTTTAGGATCCTCCAGGATCCTGCATAGAAACAGGGGCCTAAACCTGAACATTGGACATTGATTAGGATCCTAATGCTCAGCAAGATCATCTCTGTATAAACTTAATCATAGAGATGGTATACGAGAGGATCTTTTTAATGTTATTTTGTGAATGGAATAATATTACTTCCTTTTTATCCTAGGAATATGTTTCTTACCTATCAATTAAAGATCCCTTTCAAGATATACGTGAAGGATACAATGAAGAAAAGTGTGTTTCTGTGTGGACTCCAGGTGGTCGTAAAAAGGTACTTGCTAGTTACATGGAATAAACATTGTGTAAAGGTGGTGCCCTGAAATATACCATTAAACAGGATGTAGCAAAATATGTTGCAGGAACTACCCTAGTCTTTTGATTGGTTATAGGAGATAATCAATAGTAAAAGTATTATTCAAAACACCCTGCTGTACAACAAAACAACTGATGGAATAGTAAAATTTCCATGAAAACCCTTAGGATCATAAAATTATTTTCTAGGATGTCCCATTGTCAGGTTTTCTGCATCTTTGGTGGCATTGGGTGGCACCTTATCTTTACATTTAAATAGTCAATATTAACAAACATGTTTATGCAAACTGTAGAAAGAGAAAATAAGGCGACAGCTACTTTTTCAATTTCTTACCACAGAGATGTTCATTGTGCCAGGAAGATGAAATGAGTGAAAATCTGATAATTTTTTTTTAACTATCATTTGTTGTGTTAAAATTTATTATGTATGATCTCAGATTTCTTTGGTGTAATGAGGTTTTTCATTGCCAGGTAGATGTCAACCTTTTCCTGACTTTTCTCCAAACGTTCAAGCCTAATATAGCTGAATGTCTCTGTGATACCATTCCAGCCTCCAAGCAGACTGACAAGAGAATTCGCAAATCTGTTGATCGAACGTTAAAGTTTCTGGATAAATGTATTGAAGAAATGGAGAGTAAGGTAAATAGTACAGTGTTTAGGTGAATTTTTTTTTTACATCTACCAGTGATTTAAATAAAGTATTAATAAATAAACTGTGAAAGGTTTAAACCCAGGAGTCATCTCATAAGTAGGATGAGTATGATCATCCAGGTAAACGTAGTCTAAAATAGAACTATTGTTGTTGACAGTGACTACAACAGTCCTATTGAGGACTACACTCACCTGGACGATCATACTCAACCTATTTATGAAATAAATAAACTATTGAGATGTATTCAGTTCAAAATAGTGAAGTACAATTGTAATTGTGTGCCGCAGACATAAAGTATTCCATATTAAATTCATTCTTTTTAACCTGTGACAAAATGCATGTACATTATGTCCAGTCAGAAGCCTTACTTGACAATTTTCACAAGTGAAGAAAAAAGTTGAAAAAAAAGGTGATTTTTAATATAATTTATTGTGTGACTGGAAAGTGTTTCAATAACTACTTATTGTGGTATTTCACCATGACTTGCTAATTACAGTACATTTAAGTGGTCTCCATGCATGAGAAATGAAAACATTTTGGGTTGTTCAGTGAAGCCAGTTTTATTGTTGTAATTTGGTGCCTCAAAGTAAAAAATAATTTTGTTTGCAATTTAATTTTGGCTAATTTATTTTATTTTTACTTTTAGAGTTTATCTTCTTGTAACTTATTTGGAGTTATTGAGGGCTCAAACTCAGAAAAAGAGCGAATACGATCAGCTTCAGAAACTTCAAAAAGATCTGTAGCAGGTAAAAAGTATAAGAAGACTTTTATTTAATATATTATTGACTCTCAATAACTGTCAAACCTTCAAGGGAAATCAAAAACAGTTTCAGTTATCAGGAGCTCAAAGCAAAATTAATAACCAGAAAGAGGAAAATGGGATGAGGGAGGAATGCAAGTATCATGCACACTTCACTTCAAGGGCAGCAAAAGATATATTGATTTTTTAAAAAAAGAATTATTAAGCAACAACACTTGATTAATCAGTACAGTGCGAAACAATGTGTTTAAATTGGACGGTTGTTTTTAGAGAAATTCAATATTTTGGACTACAATTCACTGCATTTTTTTCAATTTGCCATGCACTTAAAACTTGGTTTGAGTTATCTAGGGTAAAATTGTATGGAAATGATCTGAAGGGAAACAAAAAATACTTAGAGTTAGCAGGAGGTTCGAGTTATCTAGGGTTCAAGTTACTGAGGGTAAAATGACAGTAAATGTATGAAGCAAATCCAGGGGAAATTGACTTTGGTTCAAGTTAGCTTGAGGTTCGAGTTAGCAAGGGTTGAGATATCTGGAGTCAACTTTATTATATAAAAACAGGATTTCACACTTTTCATAGTAATATTATTATGACCTGTTTAGTTTTGTCTTCAAGTCCCATCAACCCCATTTAACTAAATTTGTGATCAGATGGGTTTTGAGGTGATCCTTGTCATGTATTCCTGCTGCTCTTTTTTTCTGTCAGAGTATTTGTAATTTTATCATTATCATCATAATCATCGTCATCATAAGCAATAACACCATCAAAAACACCATCATCATCATCAACAACATCATCAATTAACTTGTAGAATTTTTTTTCTCTTTATACCCCTACTTATTATTGTTTAGGCTTTGTTCTGGAGGGTTTTAGTTCAAGTGAATGTGAATGGAACAACTTGCTGCAGAGGACAGTGGTAGGTATACATGTACTCGGAAACAAGTGAATCTTGCAGGGGCCTTGATTTTATACTGCTAGGGTGAAATATTTGGCTAAAAAATCTGTTGAGCATTAAAATATGTTTTCACTAATATTTCAAATTATCATACACTGTGCAGTGAAACGTTTCCTCTTCAAGTTTTACCTTCAATCATCTACCCTGCAAGCAGAGGTTTCTCTCTTGCATGTCTTTTAGTGTTTTAGTCATTCGCATCGCTTGTCGGTCACGAGGTTGGTTTGTTTTATATGCCCCAGGAGAAACTGGTGCTCGTGTCGTTGCAAGCAAAAGAAAGTGACTTTTTGGGTGGAAAAGGTCCCTTTATATAGGCAAAAAAAGAATGCACTGTTAGAGAAAGTAACCAATTAGAAGTGTAGGATTTTGATCTGTTACGCTTGAATTTGCATGTTCTTTTGTTAGCTGCAAGCAATAGATACTAATTGAGTGCATTCAGATCTGGGGGTAGGATGTTTGTTAAAACTTCATGATGGTTTTTAGCAAGTAAAGCCTTTAAAAAATGCATCTGAAAATTCAACAATACAGGCGAGTCTAATTTTGATTTTAGCGCAAATCGTGATGACTCAGTTATTAAAGTGAATTTGACCTTCACATTTCTTTAACAGGAAGCACTTCCCGATAATAAGCCACGCCTTATACATGGATTAGGATCTCCAGGTGAATTGATTAATCAGTTCGAGATAAAAAGCTAATACTTTTTGTCTCGTACATGATTCAAATTTATACTTGGTTTAGAATAATGTTATCTTCCTGTTGTTTCTGGATATGGTAATATCTGATAATGAGATTGATACAATGAAATTTAATTATAATTTATGGATAAAATTGAATGGCAGTGTATGTAGGTAGGGTTTAAGTAATGCTGCCTTTAAACAAAGTAAGATGGTGGATAGAAAAAGAAGAACAAATTAAAAGCAACTTACCTAATAATTATAACTGCTTTAAAAATAATCCTGATCTATCATTTTACTGCTCACTGTGTATGTACATGTAATGCGAAACTGTTCCCGCACATTTCACAAGCACCTGTGCTAAAACATAAAAGTGAGGCTCAGGTGGACAAAAATCAAGCATGCATGGGTGACCACCCGTTGGCTTCTTTGCATGACAGAAAGTATAATATCATAATCTATTCCCAGCGGATGCTCCTTTAACAAAGGCTTGGTGACTCGAGAGATGAGTTAAAGGACATGCGAGTTTGCAGGCAAGAAGGTGATAGGGTTAGACCAAGATAAACGAAAAAATTGAGGGAAGGGAAAAATAAACAAACCCATTAAGAAAAAACAGGTGTTGAACCACCCCACCCTTCTCCCCCACAAGGGGCTTCAACATTGCATGAATCCAATTTCCTCCAGCCCTTGAAGCCAAACTGAACAAAGTTGCTTTACACATGTTTAATTTACTTATACTCAGGAAGCCACTCCTGGAGGAGAAACCCAAACTTACATCTGAAATAGAGCTCTTGCTAGTATTAGGTCAGTTAAGGCCAGTGTTACATGAATGACCACTAGCTGGGAATATAGGAAATATCGCTGTATCCCAGGCTGCCAAACAGTTTCCAGGCTTCAAATCAAGGGAACAAAACTTGTGTAGTTTTTTCTTTACCTTTGGAAGCCAATGTTCAAAGTTGATGGCTTTTGGTTATAAAGAGACAAGAACACAGAGTGAATTATTCATTGTAATTGAGTAAACAATAAAAAGGGGTGCAAACAATGTATTTACCAAGGGGAAGAATAAAAGCATGATCATGTCTGGTTAATGTCCATCTGATCTGTGTGTAAAATATGACATAAAAGCTTCTTCCTCAGAGAAACTATTGTGTCAAACAAAAGCCGTATTCCATTAATGTCTATGCATAAATGTGCCACAATCATTGTTACATGTAGGCAGACCTAAATGTTTTGACAAACAAGGTAAAACAGGTGTTGCGTTCTTTCATTTTTAGTTTTTTAAATTCACTTTTAGAGTAGTCATTCAATACTCCTCAATTTTGTAATACATCAGTTTCTTCTTTTTATTTTGTAGAGGAGGTTGTCATTGCTGTGGACTGTGGAATTGATCTATTTGATTCCTCATATCCTTTTTGTTTTTCTACATTTCAGCATATCTTCTTAATCCAAATATCAAACAGAGACACAGATAATAATATGGCAGAAGCCAAATACACAGCAAAAGATTTAAGTTACAAACATTTGGCTGACTTAAATTTGCACTAGTACAGATTCTCGAAATTAAGGATACTAACTTGTGGTCCAAACAGTTTATGCAATAACAGGAGTTGACTGTACCATGTTAGAATGTAAAAGAGTATAACCACTGCAGCTGAACTTTGTTACATATTCCTTAATTGTTTCACTTATCCATGTCAGGTGGCTGAGCATGGGTGCGCACTAAACCTAAATTGGAGTAGAAAAAGATTTAAAGCAGAGCTTTCTTATTCACCTCCTGCTCAAGAGCCACTAGAGCAAAAAAGGAAAATTCAAGATGATAATTTGAAAAATTCTTCTAATGGGACAGATAATGATAAGGGCACGCTGTATACCATTAATCTTAATGAGACTGGGTAAGTGATCTTTTTCTCTTTTGCAAGTCAAAGGCTTTACTTATGACTCAAAATCATTTAGCATTTGTTCAAAAGCTGCTCAATTGACTTTACCTTGAATAATAGTATCAGACTGAGCTTAAGGGTCCCCCACCCTCTCTCCCTAAGGGAGGCCTGTTATTCAGGTAATTCTGGATTAAATTATGGCTATTACTAAGGGTGGGATGCTGGGAATTTCTGTCATCTTTCATGACCATGAGCTCCAGCTACTTTCATAGGAAAACCAAAAGAAATTCCAAAATTAATTCTTCAATTTCCTGCCTGCAAATTACATATATTAGCAACAGCCAAGTTGAAGAGGTTAACCAAGTTGGTTTGTTTCTCATGTTTAAAGCATCCTCCAGTGCTAAGTTTGTGGTATTTCGGAGGTAGCTGCAAAATTCAAGTCAAAAATAAATAAACAAATATTATTAATAATCTCTTGGGTCATCTTGTGAGTCCTAGATAATAATTTTACTAAATTAGTCAATTTTATCAAACTTGTAAAGTATTAATATTTGTATGTTTACTTTTTATCTAGATTCAGTTCTGACTTCAATCCAGTTGTTAGTGGTTGCACTTGTTACTGCTGTACAAATCATACGCGGGCATACATTCATCACCTTCTTGTTACCAAGGAGATGCTAGCCACTGTTCTTCTTATGGTGTAAGCTACCAATAATATTACTATTACATTTTGCTTGTTTTTTTTTTTTTTTTTTTTTTTTCTTTTTAACAAAGACATCTTTAGCTTGGCTGGTATAGTTTATTTTCTCATTCCAAGTCTGCCGTTCTCAAGGGAATTTGCACTTTGTCTTGTCCGAAATTATGCGCACCCATGTGTTGGTGAATAAGACAAACAGGACAAACAGTGCAGTTCTCCTTAGTAATATCACGTGGTCTGCAACGGGAGAACAAACCACAGTAGCTAAAAGGGTCTATTGTTTAGTTACGGTTCCTTCTTCCAAATGCTAGATGATAAGATTTGCATCGCTACACTAATCTTTAAAAAAATGGAAGGCCCCTCTAAGAGTATACTCACTGAATCTCAGTCTCTGTATTCTGGAGGCATGCTCTACATCATTTAAGTGTAGACAAAGTCCTGTTAGTGTAACCATTCAAATAAGACCGGTTAAAGTAAGTTTATATGGTATCATTTGTTGATTACACAGCATTTTTCTTAAAACAATTTTCGAATTTTTAAACGTTTACACTTTTAGGAGTGAAAAACCTAGCCGTTCATAATGATCAAATATGATTTTTGCTCTTCCACTTGTCTTCTAAAAAATCACTGTCTTTTCTCTTTATTTATAGGCACAATTTACAACAGTACTTCCAATTCTTCGCAAAGATTCGACTGTCACTTGAAGAGGATAACTTTGAACAATTTAAAGGGAATGTCTTAACAGGCTACCCTCTTTGATAGACTCTGACTATTGGCTGTTTATGCACTACACACATACAATCATCTACACCCACATCTTCTCATTTTGGCCAAAGCCTTTACTAGAACACTTGCTAGTGTTTGTGCGGGAAGCGGGGTCTTTGGCTTCCAAGTTCTGAATCCACAATTTGTATTGCCTGAATTTCAGACTACTGTTCACGCGGCACCGGACAAATTTTCGACAGCGGACTGAAAAATTTGACCGGACACTATTCTCATTACTTTTTTCAACTTTTCTCAGTGGTTTTTACAATTGCCCATGCGCAGAGCAATACTTTAGCAAATCCAAAATGGTGTTCACACCGCGCCCGTCAATTTTCGAACATACCGGCTTAAAATTTGACCTCGATTATTGGCGTTCAAATTGTGGAGTCGCAAATTCCTGAGCACTTCTCTCTCGGAAGTTTGCGACTCAAGGTGACGACTCAAATCAGACAACATTTTAATTTTTTTTAGTTTTTTGTTATTAATGGTGGATCTCTCCGCTTCGCAGAGGTCTCTTTGTGTCGTAGGGAAGCTGGGGAGAGAGAAAGAACCTCGGCGGAGGAGAGAGGATGGTGGAAGATTGGTAGCCTGACTTCGCCCTGACTCAACCACCTAAACAACTAGAACATGTCAGATAATTAGAAATGTTAAGGCCGATTTAAACGGTACGATTTTTGCTTACGAATATCGTGCGCGGTCACCGTACGTATGTAATCACTTTCCACCATACACACACGCACAATTTTCACTTACGACATCCACTATGTGTTGTATGAATGTCGTGGGTCTAATTTACACGACACGATCTGTCGTGAAGTCATGACGCATGTTAATCGCCCTTTAAGCACCGTTTTTCGTGCCCTTGTAGTGTTAGCAACCTAAAAATCTGAAATAAACGAATTTTAACAGGTCCTTACTTGATATCTGACAACTACAGTCGTACTTCTATTAATGGCCTCCTATTGAGGTTCCAGCCTCAAGTTATTAGTGAACTTACGCAACAGGACGGGAGAGGAAAGAAGACGGCAAACCTTGTGTGACAACCGTGACAACAATTTTGTTTGAAATAACTTTTCGCCAAACATCACTTTCCTTTAAACAGATCTTTTTGTGAAAACAAGAAAACATTAACGCTAAGTGAAGATCACGACATAACATGCAAGTTACAGCCCTGCTGAGTTTGTCACACACAAAAATTTTGCCGTCCCCTTCTTGCTGCCGTCTTGTTGCGTAAACTCGCTATTGGCCAGTCAAAGGAGTCCCGGTAAGATTACGTTTAGTACTCCAAACAGAATCTTAAACCCCGTGAAAACGGACGCAACATTGTTGGATGCTACATGTTGCGTCGTTTTGCACACCCTGTTGCGTGTTGTTGGGAGTTGTTGCGCAAAGGTTGAAAGCGGTCAAACTTTTAGCTACGTGCAAACGGACGCGATTCCCAATAATGTTGCGTCCGTTTGCACGGGGCTTTACTTTTTCTGTTAAAGGTAGTGTGTAAAGGGTAAAGACGCGCTGGGTTCATCTTGACGCCAATCCTACCCGCCCAGCTGTACTAGATTACGAGCGCTGTTGTCCACAGTGCTTGATTTAAATATATAAAACGCCAGTCAGTTTTTGAAACCTGTGTGAGCTGTGTTATAAAAGCATCTTTGATTGAAAAGCATCAAAATTATACACCCTCAATAACTGATCTCGGTAGCTTTCGTTTGTTTTGAGTGAGTGATTTAATGCAGTGAAAAAAAAAATCGTGTTATTTTTGCTCTTCTGTCGTGAGTGTTATCTCTTTGTCAAGGATGTTGGGAAAACAGTTCGCTCCAACCCCCAGTCTTTCCCGGTCTCCTTTTCAAATGTTTGCACAGGTTAACCAGCATTAAAAATCTAACATAATAACATTTTCCAACATATTATGATAAAAAGATAAAAAATTACATATATGAAAGCTGTACAATTCACTGTTGAAACAAGTAACATATGTTAAAAAAGTCTTATTTTTAACGATAACATAATAATAATAATAATTTATTATTTATATGGTGCAAAACAGCATTTAAATATGATCTAATGCGCACAAATACAAAAACTATTTAACTTTTTATAACAAGCAAAAATTATAAAGAAAAAATCTATTTGCGGGAGGCTTATTATAAAAAGCTATAATTTACTGACTATTTAAAAAATAATCAAAATTTCCAATTTCTCTTTGCCTAGTAATTTAATTGGTATACAATTACTTTTTAAAGGATTTTTAAAACAGTTTTACTTTTCTAAAAGAAAAAGTTACCAATTTGTTCCAAATTATAAGCCTTTGTCCATATAAAATCGTCTGTTCTGTCGTAATTTGTAATAGCTATTTCTGCCACAGCAGGGCACACTAGACCTTGAAAGGTGGTCCGAATGACTGATCATTTTTGTAAACTTTCACTAAAATTTGAAACTCTTTACGGGAGTCTGAGATCTCTCGCTCAAA
>OZ037779.1:9891004-9978504 GCA_964035525.1 Porites cylindrica | reverse complement strand
GGGCCATTACGATAACGGGAAATACTATTGAAGACAATAAGCTGGGCAATGGTAAGACAAGCCTGACTTTCAGCTGGGTCTGCATTGACGTTTGAACCTTTGACGATCATACTGATCAGAGTTTTGAGCGATGCAGGGATAGAATCTTTCTGACATTCTTGAGGAAATGTACCATTGAAGGAATTTTTTATTTGCAGAATGTCCCGCTGTATGATGGTGGCCGCTCTTGCAAGATGTTGTGCATCAGAATCGTTCTTTGCCTCCTTTAAGACACCAATTTCATTTTGAGGGACGAGAAGGATGTCTCTTCCTTCTGTGTGGGCAGTTAGATCTGGATAGGCAGATAGAATTCTTTCCTTTAGTCGAGTGGCATTGACTTTCTCACACCCAAGACCAACTTCCTGTAGCTTAGAGGAAAAATACTTAACAAGTTCAGAAAGTATAAGCACTGCTGGTTCTTCTTCATGAAGTGTTTCATGTATATGGGCAATTAATTCTGCAAACGCTAATTCATCAAGGTTAAGGGCAGGAGTAGTTGTGTCATTTGTTGCCGTGAACATCAACATCCTCGCTCGATTATACAAACCAACCAAGCACTTGGCGTGGTACTTTGCTTCGATAGCTATCATATCACCAGCAGTTTGCTGTCTTTTAGTGCCTCCGCACATTTTCTTACTTTCTGATCAACTTCAAATGTAGACGCAGCGTGGAGATTTCTAAGGTTATCTGTTTGATCACAAAAGAAGCAATGGTTTTCTGATAAACACTTCGGGTGGCTAGATCTCCGACTTTTAACAGGGCTGAAATGTGAGCTTTCTTCTGCTGATGTTTTCTCGTCCTTTTCGTCTCTTTCTGTATCCTCTATTTCATCCAGTTTTCTCTTCTTTGCACGCTCTAGTTTAGTATTGCTAAAAAGGTCTCTACAGGACTTGTGCCAAGAAGCCTTTCTATCTGACAGAGTCTGCGTTATCCCCTGTCCTTCGTCTAAGCAACTAATCTTTAAAAAAGTAGGAATGATTCCATGCTTTTGGAATTCCACAAGATTTTTAGCGAATGAAATGTATCCTGCACCTGCATCCTTTCTTTTAGAAACTGCCGGACATTGTAGGGGTTCGCCTTTACTTTTCTGACAAATGATACACTTTTCCCAATCCATGAAAATTCGTCAAAAAATATAACTGAAACTAAAAAGAGTTTGGAAAAATATTGAAACTTGTCAAACAACTAGAGGGGGGTTCAAGTCATATTCTTGTGCAGAGATGCATTATCATTATAAAATTAATTATTCAATATTTTCTTATCACCTCAGTTACTGCAGAAGTTTCACCGTATTTTGGTATCCAAATTACAATGATTTTTTGTATCAAAATAATACTTTAAATGATGTTAAAAACAATTAATTCCTTACCAGTAATAACTGTAGTTCCACATGGGCGCAGCCATCTTGAATACTGCAGGGAGACTGGGCTCTAGGACCCAGCTTTCAAGGGGACGTAGTAGTCCATCAAAATCAAACTACAAGACAATACTATATGTAGACGATTCCGCAATGCAACATTTCATTATTTCAATCTTTCCAAAAATAAAAGGGCCGAGTTTTACTCAATTTTCTATATATTTTTTACCTCGTTTCCATGCAGCACTCTACGTTTTAACGGAAAGGAATCCGGCTCCATGATAAATTTCATGAGGTTAAAAAAGGTTAAAGTTCTTCAGCTTTAGTAAGAATGTTCAAGAACCTAGTTTTCCCCCGGAACACGATTAAACACACGAACAGAAGCTTTGAACATAATAATTCCCATAATGCCTAGCAATATTAGGGAAAAATTGTCACGTGACCCCAATGAACATTTTAAAACAAAGCAAATGGCTTCTGTCTTACCTTTTTAACATCATCTAGACATTTTATTGATAAAATTACCTCAAAGAAGGTATATTAGAGGTGTTTCTATTGCCAGCCTCGCTTTCATGTAGGCCATTTTGAGTCCTGCGCAGTACTCGAGTCCAGCGGTGAATTTGGCTTGGCTCCATATCCAGAAATGTTAGTCTTAGGGATGTTAGTAATCTGGCAAAGTTTCATGCTTTTATCACAAAAGTGAACAATTCGCTGTTTTTTTGGTCGATAGCAGCTGGACTAAATCGTTAAATTCAGCACGAAACATTTTGGTAAACTGAAAAAGAAGCAATTTTTATGTTAAGTTATTCAACAGTTCTGACTAAAAAAGTGAGCTAATTATTCAATGTAATGAAATTTCAATCGACACTGAATCACTCTAACCTATCCTAAGATACGGATATGAAGGTAAAGTCCATGGTTATAATATCTCGATGATGAAAAGGATTGTGAAAAAAAATACAGTGTTTTGTTTATCAACTGAATTACCTAAGCCTTGTTAATTTCTCGCTAAAAACGGGCCAATTTCAATAATTTAATATTGGTGCAAAATTAAAATTTGTGTCGGATTCAGATTATTTTTCATTTGTGCACTATTACAAGATGTTACTACATACATTACACTGTATACAAGAGCAGAAAAAAAAAAAAGGAATAACAACAAATTACATGAATACTCAAACCATGGAAACAACTCAGTCTTGCATTCAGCTCTCGTGTTTGTGTCCATTGAAAAGATTCAGCAAAGTTTTATCCTGAGATCAACAAAAGATTTAAGCAGACACCTCACGCCCGTCAACCATAACTCGCGGTGCTGGTGCTTTTTAGATGGCTAGTACCAATTGTTGTCCTTGTTTTACACTAAAACGAATCTAAACAACTCCGAGCAGCTGACTGATTGGTAATTTCTTCATTTCCAGTAGCAAATTATGGATGTGAAGGTCTAGCTTTTGTCGTTCACTTCCTTGGTAGTCGGGTAATTTAATTTCAGCATAATTAGCCAGTGTTTCCCAGGTTTCTTGTGTCATAGCCTTGAGCTCAATGTTAAATTGAGATAGCAAGATTTTCAAGCCCAGCTGCGCGTTCCAAATATCCTGTCCGAGGGAGCCTTTTTCTTGAAGTAACAATGGACTTTGCACAATTTTACCGACTTTGTATAACTGACAGAGATAGATTTTTAATTTTATACTGGAAAACAAGCAATGGAAATGAAAGAAATTAAGCAGTTCCTGTGCACAGTTTTTAATTTTAAGTTCTGTTTTCTTACCATGACCTGTTGACTTGTAACAAGGTTGTTTGTTCATGTACATGTTAATGTTCCCTCCTTTAATATCTTGGAGGAACTTAACAGCTTGTCTGAACTCTTCATCAATCAGCATAAAATACTCAGCATGAGCTGTATTTGCATTTGGACCTTCGTAACAGTTTCCGTATCTGGCATGAAATATCAATCACCCATCTTTGTCCGTTACTCTCACATAAATCACAACTGTCTCAGCAAATTTCTTTTTATCTCCTCGCTTTCCAATCTTGCACTCCGATCTGTCAAGACACAGAAATCCAGCATGGTTTGTTTCTGAGACGTGATAGAACATGCCACAGAACTGAGCTTTAGTAATTAGAAGTGGATTGAAGCCTCCAACTTTATGGTTATCTTTGTGATCTCTAACCGTGCTTGCTTCATCACACACTAACTTCTTTTCACATTGCACAAAGCACCAATCCATTGGCGAAGAAATTGGAAAGTAATTTATAAGACTTCGTTTATTCCAGTCCATGTTGATGAAAATTATTTCAGCCTCGCATGTGACAAATAGCTGGAATAAGGGACCCCTGCCTACCACAATATTATGAGGAACTCGAACTGTTTCAAAATTCAGTTGTATTCTTGAACTTAATTCTTTCTTTATATCAATTACATCTTGTGCAATCAGACTTCGGGTAGCATTATAGTCAATAACAAATTGGTTTATCTGTTCTTGGTCTCCTTCCAAGGTAAAAATCTTGACACACTTATCGCCAATGTCCGAAACAACAAGATGGTTATTTGGAGCAAAACAAACGTCATAAGGTTTAAAAAGATTTCTATTCAGCTTTCTGGTCACCCATTGTTCCTCAGGGATGTCAGTTGCCTCTTTCCCGTACAAAAAAATACAATTTTCATGTCTTTTTAAAACAGCCACTACCCCCTGATAAGAAATTGCTATCCTGTCTCCTTCAAACTCTTGAAAAATCCCATCCGCCATTATCATCAATCTTAACTACCTGCACGTAGGTTTTCCGGTCATAATGCCGACGACTTCGACGTTCGGGAGTCGACTTGAGTACTCTGCATTTCAATTAGATGATGTTCGGGTTACAACTATCTTCAAATCAAGTTATGAAGGCGACCTTTGTAGTTAAACTACTCAATGAAGTCGACAAAGATTTTGCCACTACGATCACTTCCATGTAGCTCCCTATTTTCTCGGAAACAGGCGTCATTTTCCAAGAATAGCACCGTGGCGTGACCTCTGTCAATGCGGGTACTAGCGGAAATCATATTGTCAAGTGGAAAGGGAAGAAACGAAAAACTGATGTATATATTTACTGAAAATACATCCTTGAATGTGTAAGAAAAGAAAATGCGCAAGTTTGTAATCGTTTTCAGTTCACTTCCGAAACGCGGTCACTTTGTCTCGGAGCGAGACTCTTAAAATGCAAGCCTTTTTTTCTTGAGCTTCCGTAGGAACGAGAGTCTGAAAATGCAAGCCTGTTTTTTTATTGAGCTTCCGTAGGAGCGAGAGTCTGAAAATGCAAGCCGTTTTTTTATTGAGCTTCCGTAGGAGCGAGAGTCTGAAAATGCAAGCCGTTTTTTTTATTGAGGTTCCGTAGGAGCGAGAGTCTGAAAATGCAAGCCCTTTTTTTCTTGAGCTTCAGTGGGAGCGAGAGTCTTAAAATGCAAGCCTTTTTTACTAGGGCTTCGCAGGAGCGAGAGTCCAAAAAGGCAAGCCGTTTTTGTTTTCTTCGTATTTGGTGGCCAATTTTCTTTTAACTGGCTGCCTGGCATTTTTAACTCTTAGGTTATTTCGGGCAGCCAGCGCCCCTATCATTGTCTGTACTATTGTTATAAATTTTTATTTCTTGTATATTTGGGGTGAAATAAAGTGTTGTTGTTGTTGTTGTTGTTGTTGTAATATATCCTGGGGGGTTCATGGTCCCAGGCGTTTCTAGCGGAGACCGTGGAAACTGGGTATGAGAATAGCAACGACCGTCAACATTTAACCGTCAACATAAAGGGTGTGTCTTTTTGGAAAAATCCGGAAAAATCCAAATCCGGATTTCAGAATCCAAAAAAAAAGAAACGATTGTGCGTTTTTGGGGGCAATTCCAAAAACAGATCATGAATCCATAAAATTCACATTCTGGGTGGGCTCTACAGATCAAATCCAAATCCGGATTCTTGAGATTCATCATCTGAGCATTTTATGGGAAAGGATCTGAAAAAAGTATTTTTGACAGGCGGTTTTCCGAACAAAAATGGCACACAACAGATGTAGAAAGCCTAAATGTACTAAACGAACCTAAATGTAATCAAGTTTGGCCTTAAATATATTGACGTCATGCTAACGTCATCAATAATGACGCAAGTAACACGTCATTAAGGGGGCTGTGTCACGGCTGTCTACCTCATTTTGTTAATATTACCAATTATCGTATTTACTCGATTAAGCGCCGCAGCTCTGATGTAATCAAAATCAAAAGACGTTAACTCAAGAAGATTAAAGGCCTGGGGCCCGTTTCTCGAAAGTCCCGATAATTAACGGGCCCGGTAAGCTGTCTCCGTTTGCATTAAAGATCGAGGTTTCAATAGTTTTGCATCCAACATGATAAAACTGTCAGTTAATGAAACAAAATGGAGTAGTTTGCTAGCCAGGACCCGCGCTCTTATTCTTTATATTTCGATTTGAATATTTGTTTTCGGGCCCGTAAAGTTACCGGGACTTTCGAGAAACGGGCCCCTGGCTCTTTACAGATATCTCAGACTATTAAAAGGAGAGTGGTCTAATTGACTATTTTCGAATTCCCCATAATACACTCTGTTTGCCCCCCAAATTTTGCATAACTTATTGTCTTAAAATGCTCTTGGGAAAATGCAATACTCCCAGGAGCATTTAAAAACAATGGTTTATGCAAAATTTGGGGGGCAAACAGAGTGTATTATGGGGAATTCGAAAATAGAGAATGTATTAGTAGTTTCAAGATATCCCATGGCGCGAAGCGCTGTTCGTGGGCGGAGCCCCATAGCTAAGAAAATGTGGTAATCTATCCATCCGAGAAAATTTGGTAATCACGTGACCGTACACCGAGCGAGCGACCGTCCGTCCGCACCACAGGTATACCAATGAAAAATAACTCAATCAACAGGTATGGGAATCCAAATGCAACACAAGGTTTTATTTGGAAGGAAATCACATGGCCGCCCGGACTTTTAGAAAGAAAAAAGTCGTGTCTTTTTCGGCGTTAATTTTTTACGTTTACACTAACGTGAATAACAGAGAAAGAGCTAGAGCGAGTTATTGAAAACAAAGGAGACGAATTTGTTAGGAAGAAAAACATGGAAATTCAAAGCGGTGGTGAGAAAATGAGAAATGCTAGCGGCCAGCAAGGTAAAATGAGCGGCAGTGAAAAATAAAAGCGAACATGAACACAGGGAACAAAATATTGGGTAAGCACATACGACAATTCCTCCATAAAAATAATGTGTAACTAGGAAGTTTGACGTTTTAGTCGTACAAAACAGCGTTGTAGTCGTGCAAAACAACGGCAAGGGAAAGACAAAAAAGCGTGCTGCTCGTGCAAATTTGTTTTTTGCAGGAGCCCATCAAATCAAATTTGATGGGCTTCTGTTTTTTGCTAATTAGAAGAAAAAGTGTGCTGCACGTGCAATTTGTTTTTTTGCTAATTAGGTCTATTAGTCTTGAAGCCATTTTCATTGTCGTCCCCGTTTAGCATTACACGATTTAATTATTTTTGTTAACACGTATTATTAACCAGAGCTTCGCTTTTAGCCCTCGCTAAATCTATGTATTAACTGCATCACGTGACCAGCTACGCCCTGATTTGTCGAGAAATACATACATACATACATACATACATACTTGTATTCTGGGTAGAACGTATTCCGTAGAGCGCTCAATTCATTTAATTGAAGAGCATTGACTATTAATAATCACAGGAGTTCAGGCTTCAGGAGTAATCATTGATCGTTTATTGCGACAGTGCTGTTTCGTATGGTCCGAAATTGTAGGACCACACTCATCAGGCAACTTCAACGATTGACCGTTAAAATTAAAAGCTGGCAGTAAATATAGGGATGCGTTAAGAGATAGTATCTAGGTAACAGATGGATTGTGTCTTAGTTACGTTACTCTAGAGTTCTGAAGTACATATCTGTTTCTGTGGGGGCATGAACTCGCTAGTTCGTTTCGCCTGTTTAGGCTACAAAGCTCTTTTTTACAAATGATGATAAACTTTTCATAAAGACAAAGATTGCATTTTGCTAATGTTGCTATAGGCTTTACATTTCTTTAAAACATACATACATACATATATACATACATACATACATAAACTTTATTAAAGTGTCAAGGTATTTAGTCGAAATGCCCATTTGATAGGGAGCAAACCATTTTCCTTTTGTAGTTCCAATAATAGTGGGCACAAATAGTCTTCTTGCCAAAACGGTAGTAATGAGGCGAGGTTAAAAAACGTCTTTCTCCTGACGAAAATTTGAGTTAGAGGAGGACTGGCACTATTCAATGAACACTAATTGCACCTGCTAATTGTAACGTAGACACTTTGTAGGGCCAGTGTTTTGATATATACACGTTTGGCAAGTGATGGGAATCGTTGTTTGCAATTTTAGAACAAAAGAAGGCGTAATCGATCACATGACCAAGTAACTCGGATTTCTTTTTTCAAATTTTTTCAAGCTTACTTTACTTTACCATCTGTTATTCCTCGAGAATGTCTTTAACAATGGATTTTGGAAACTGTGCATATAAATCATAAATGACTTAGACACAGGCCTTAACCTAGTTGAGAATTCTGTTAGTTTAAAACGGAGAATAATAGCGGAGCTCTCGCGCGCGAAGCACACGCAGCGGAGCACCATGGGTAACAAAATTTGGTAAACTATCCATCCGAGAAAATTTGGTTATGACGTAGCGTACGCCCGCCCACCCGTACACACACTTCATGTAAGCCGATTTCAAATGTCACAATAGATCTTGCACAACTTGACTTTGCCTCAAAGTCACATGAATGTGCCCTAAAGTTAACTGATTTCTGGATTACTTGTTTATTGTTTGATTTAAATTGTAAATTTAGTAACGGGAGCTTCGCTTTTAGCCCTGGCTAAATCTATATATTAATAACGTAGATAATACAATTCTTTGTCGCGTCCAACTTTCAAATAAACTCTGTCCTCAGATAAGCGCCGCACTTGAGGCGGGAAAAATTTAATAAGCGCCGCTTGGTTTATTCGAGTAAATACGGTACATTTCGTTATGCAGTATGGAACTAATAAACTAGTAATAGTTGACACTACAGCAGCCCCCGTTCTGTATGTTGTCGCTCAATGGTATTCTTTGGCGTTGTGTAGCTCTTTGAAATATCCTGATTCATAATTAAGATTTTCACATATATTCCATGCGACAGGTGAGATAAAAACAGGAAACGCAAGGTTCTATGCAATGATTCAGTTTGATTTACACAGCTTAGATAAAAACATTCTCAGTTTCGAGAATATTTTATTCTAAACCTTAAGAAAAGATTTGCTTAGAAGTTGGAATTTTTCGCTATTTCTCTTTCCTTTTTACATACATTTTAGCCGGAAAGTAAGACTAAGAAAATAAAAGGTTTAAATATACAAGGACGTCTGTGTGCAGGGAATACGTCAGCACAGAATTTAATTGTCGGCGAATTTCTGTAATCGTCCATCGTTCTGCCAGCGATAAGCTAGCCGTTGATTCACTCGTCTTGCTTGTTTTGTTGACCGAGTTCTATTCCCCCAAAGAAAGAGAAACCGGGGCACCCAACGACCGTTTCCTCCTAAATACATTGAAAGCACTTTTAAGGCTATCCAGAGTATTTTTGGATCTCTAGAGAAGCGTTGTAAGCGGTGCTATAAAATTTGTATCTGTTCGGTCATCCTAGGGCAACTTAAGTCTTTTCGAAATTATTAGGGCTTTAGTATTACTTTCCTGAAAATTTTAGATGCAGTTTAACGTTTTACGAAAGTAAGAATTTCAGTTCTAATTCCTCTCTTCATCGCATTTTTGAATACGAAAATTTGATGTTTCCTTTTTACTAAGAAAAACAGCCACACGTGGGGAGTGAAATGTGAAAAATTTAACTTCAGAAAATCGTAGGGAATATATTAGGTAAGCTTCGTAAATTGTACATTTAGCCGTCCTTTGGTAATAGAAAATTTTAGGCGATATTCGCTTCGCCGAACAAATATTTTACAGAAAACAGCCGTTGGGTGCCCCTGGCGAAAGGGCGTCTGGCAAATTGTTTCCAATCAAAGATTTCTGAATGATAAACATGTGTCTGGCAAACTCTCCAAGTGTTTTTATATGCACAGTTATACGCACCTTATAACTTCATCTGCGCTTGACGGGATTCTTTTGGTCCATAACTTTCAAAACAGCTGCTCCACAGAATGTCACTGATCTAACAAATAGCGTAAAAGAGTATCGAAGTATGACTGTACAATAAATGTCACAAAATCTACCTAAGCGGTCCCTTCAGGGATTTTCTGTTTTACGTCATCCTAACCATCTCTTACTTGCGGAAGTGAACAATAGAAACTACCCGACGATTACCCATGATCAAGCAAATCGAGATTTTTTCTGGTATACTGACTGTTTAATAGGCCCTTTGCAACTAAGCCATCATGTGACCTACTTTTCATAAAATTATGGGCCATAAATTTGCAAATTTCAGATATGGAAAAAGCATGTCGAAAATATCAAAATGGCCAAGCTTGAGGCCCCATCATTCAAGAATGAGATTTTATGACAGTCTCAATTTTTTAAAAAATAAGAAGATTTGTATAGAAAAAGTTGTTGGAAAGCAAGGCCTTGCTCTCCAGCAACATTTTCCATTCAAATCCTCTTAATTTTCTGAAAGTTCAAACTGCTGTATAAACAGTACTCTGTAAGGCCCAGAGGCCCAAACTTGGCCATTTTGGTATTTTTGATATGCTCTTTCCATCTCTGGCATTCTTTAAGTTATAGCCCATAATATAGATTTTTTAAGGAAAGATTTTATCACGTGACCCTAGTTGCAAAGAGCCTATTCAACTGTAACTGGGCAGTGGCAGTGGTTGTGGTGGTGTGGGGGTGGATGGGGTAGGAAAAATTAACAAGAGATCAAGGGGGGGGGGGGGGGAGGCGCTGAACTAATTCTGCTTTTGCGAACGGGGGCCACTACATAATAATTTCCCCGTTAAAGCTCATTTTTCAGCCCCCTCTCCTGATGATTATTGCACAGCCCTTAATCTTCTTCAAGTTTGTCCATCCGTGCCTACGTTTGTATTTGCTGTGTTATTTTACCTCCTTAAAATGTGTTGGTCTATTCTTGTTATGTTTCACCCAATTTTTCAATAGTTCTTATTGCTATAATTTCAATAAATCCTTTAAAAAACTAATCGGTTTGGTTATCACAAACTAATTAGTCACGTCATCGTCAACCATATGACCTACTGATTACAACAACCACATGACTAATGAAAGACATCATTAATCTGACTAAATTAAAAGTGATGTTATCAACACACAGTTGTACTGTTAACGTGTGTGAGAAAATTTTTACCGTTGGTGAATCGCAACTGATTGTGCTCATGCAAATGCGGGGAACTGCAAATTGTAGAAGGCCGTCAGCAAGACACACGGTTTTGCGAGACTATAACTTCTTAAAATGCGACGATGTTAAAGTACGGCGTTAACGTCAGCTCTGCTTATTTTCTTCGCGAATATATCTTTGAATTCTTGATAATTACAGCTTCACAAGCTTCAAGCAGCGTCTGCCGGCAGAATTTCATGGGGGAGAAGATTCAGGGGCACCCAATGAGAATATAGTTCAAAACCACTTAAACATAGCATTGTTAAAAATAATTTAGTATTCAAACGGTAGATATAGGCATATTTTTATCCCCAAAAAATTTTCTATCTGTTCGGATTTCCTAGCTGAAAGTCTAGTGATCCGAAAATTATAGGGATTAAACCTTACCTTTTCCAAAATTTCAGCGATGGCCTTACACGATGGAGGTCCGGTTTTTGACTCCCGGCCGAGGAAATTTTTCATTTCCTCTTTTTGGCCGTTCGCTTTCTTGTTTGTTTCAATTTATTCATATTGCTGCCCTATTACACTGAGCTTCACGAGGTTTTGCGATAAACGTATTTCTAGTAGAACTGGAGATTTTATGCTTGATCACGTTGTTCTTCGTGTAAGAACCCACAGTGAAAATGAGGGTGCCTATTTTTAACACGGGCCGACTAGCCTGTGAATACAGCCAGGGTAAAGTTGATCCCGGATCCCGAATCCTTGTCCCCGATCTTAATTTTACGGAAAACCTCTGTCACAGAGGGAGCCTTCGAGAGAGAACAAAACGGTTCCAAGAAAAAGGGGGTGGCTGTCGTGCGAGCCTGCGAGCCGGAGTCATTTTTTGCCAGCCCCTAGAGTTTTCCGCCAGAAACATGATTAATGCGGTCTACATGTGTTCTACAAAGTGCAAACATTGCAGAATCAGGGAAAGAGGATGGTGGGTTTTCTCACATATTTAACAGTTTATAATTGTGTGCTTTTGAAAAGTAAATTACGCAGTTACTGAAGAACTAATCTTTTGCACATTTTGCTATTGAATTATCAGATTTGGGAGGTTTTAATCGTGGCGTCAACGCTCTAGTTATTCTCTGCCGTGGCGACTGTCTAGCTGTCCTAGCTAAGCTTTGACCTCGTACAAATATCCGCGTCGAGGATCGAAAATTCTAAACTTCACCATTGCAGTCCTTCCTTTTGGACTTCCTTCCTTCCTTCGTTCCCCCTTTTTCTTGGAACCGTTTTGAAGATAAATTTAAATTTGAAGATGCAAGTATAAAGCCTGCATTGATCGTTCAGATTCATTGAGATTTCTCCATTCCCGCCGTCCAAGCGTTGCTACCGAAATACAAAAAAACTTTATTTTGGTTCCACATGCGTCCTCGAGAGTTATCTTCCGCTCCAGGGAAGGCAAAACATTTTATTGGTCGATTTATGACAGCATCAAATGACGGTGCGCACCCTTAGACATGACAGGCCAAGTGGGCGGTTTTCTCTTTTTCGCGTCATTTTTCTCGCGGTCTTTGACTCTCGTTCCTCTTTCTTTGCTACGAAACTGCACGGAAACGTTTGATACGAACTTAACATAATTGAGGATGAAACTCACTTTTTATTAGATTGTCCAAGTTTTTCTTCGATAAGAGAGATGTTATTCTCTAAGCTAGAACCAAAAATACTGTTTCTACGACTACAATCACATGAGACCTTATTATCAGAGACATTTTTTTGTTGGAAGAATAACATGACAATTTTGTAGCGGTGGTGACAAAATGAGAAATGCTAGCGGCCACCAATTCAAGGTGAAAGTGAGCGGCAGTGAAAAAAAAGTGAACGAGAAAACGTTCGACATTTCAGTCCATAAAACGTGTAACTAAGAAGTTTCTGGAAGTTTCACGTTGCAGTCCTGCAAAACAACGGCAAAAAAATGTACAAAAAAAGTGTGCTGCAAATGCAAAGTTCCTTTTTTGCTAATTAGACCTATTGTTGTTTTTCACCGTTCTCCGGCGTTGCCTTCGTCGCTTAGCATTACACGATTTTATATTTTGTTTGAACCAAATATAAATATTATCGGGGGCTTCGCTTTTAGCCCTGGCTAAATCTATATATTACTTTGTTATAGTCATACAAATAAAGCGTATTGTTGTTGTTGTTGGCTTGCGTTTTAGACTCTAATAAAAACCCTTAAAATGGCCATAAATCGGCTCGGGAACCACACAGGAAAGACGAAACGCACAACTTAAGTGAAGGTAGTCGATTTCTACTCAAATCCTTGCACATTCGTAGCTTACAGAAAGAATCGTTTTGCTCCATACAAATGCTTACATTTCGAAGATTACGTAACAATGCCGATGGTCAGTCATATTTCGAGCTTGGGCCACCTGTTGTGTTCATTGTTCCTTCGAATCATCACGATTAAGATCGCGGGAATTTTCAGCTATGGAATCTAAGAAACACTTAAGCATACGTGTTACCAAGACAGCAACAGAGTTTGAAGACTTCGCTACCAAAGCAATGGTCGAGGAGAACTGGCGGCCGGGTTTAAAAGATGCCTTTTTTTTTATTTTGCATGCGATCCCACATGCGGCTTTGTTGGGGAAGTGAATGGAAAACCCGTAGGCTGTGTTACACTCACGAAATACGGTGATACCTTTGGGTTCATAGGCTGTTATATCGTGAGCAAGGAGCACAGGGGAAAAGGTTATGGGAAGGCGATTTTTGACGCCGCGTTATCAAGCGTCAAGCCCTCGCGACTTCTTGGGCTGGCTGCATTATCGCATCTGGAAAAGATGTATCAGAAGACAGGCTTTGAAAGTGTATTCTATGGAACACGCTTTGATCTGCACCTTCCCACTGCTGTTGAATGCTTGTCTGACATATTGCTGGACTCGCTGTTGAGTATCAAGTGCCTGGAAGAAGTGGACTGGAAGACGCTGCTAGCCTATGACAGCCAAGTGTTCGGATTTCCAAGGCATGCATTCTTGTCCAAATGGCTTTGTGCACAGGGTAGTCACACACGCGTGGCCGTCAGCAATGAAGGTTCAGTCGTTGGCTATGTAGTCGTCAGACCCACTTTCATCAAACAAGATGGTTTCAAAATTGGGCCTCTCTTTGCTGATTCAGAACCAATCGTCGAGATGTTATTGAAAACAGTGTTTAAAAGCGTGTTTTTTTCAGCAAGGGGAGCAGCAACAACCAGTACCAGTCGTTTGTATTGACACCTTCTCAGAAAAAGGAAAACAGCTTGCTTTAAGGCTACAAGAAAAAAATCGCTTTTAATCTGGCGTACATGACCACAAAAGGAGTTGTTCCCAAGGCGTGTTTTGATAAGTGGTTTGGTGCAACGGCGATTGAAATTGGTTAAAGGGGCGCCTTTGTCACGAGAATTTTGCTGTTTTAAGGTCAATTGACTCAATTCTGTGCTTGGGTACCCTTAAGCAAAATGTTCCTATAGAAATGAAGGGGATAACAAACAAATTTCATGAGGGAGCACTTTTGAGAAGAAGTGCATTTACGTTACCACACATTCATATACATAGCATATTAGATACACTAAGCAAAGCAAGCTCCGTCGAGCTTTTAAACGTTCTCCGATTTGTCCTAAATAGATGCATGTAAAGCGTAATATTTAACAGAAGGCGGACTAACTGTTTTTTCAAAACTGATTTAATCACATTCTCTTTCACTTTGTTCTTAAACATGTTATACGAACTGATTCTAATATTTGTGGGGAGGTTCCATGGTTATTAAAAAAGTAGTTACATAGATACACTTGCTAAAGGTCTTAATGTCTGCTTTTCTTTTTTCTGTGTTATCATTTAAGAGTCAGTGACTCCTTGTCTTAATGCATTGTGCGTCCGTAAGCGCTGTGGTAATTACTTCTGTGTTTTATTCATTTTTAGTGCGATCTGAAAGGCTTTCTAATAGTTTAAGGTTTTTGTTTCTATTAGATAATTTGTGTTATTCATGTACTTGTCTTGCCCCGCCACGACTAGCTTTTCACAGCTATTTGTGGGGCAAACCATCCAACTTTTGTATTTTTGTAGAAAGAATAAAGTTGTTGTTTTCCATCAGTATAATTGATGCCTTAGAACCTATAGAATATTTGCTATAATTTGTTCTTCTGAATTCGATGTGTATGTTTGATGCCGATCATGTATTGTGTTAACAACTTACTTTTATTAGTTTCAAAAAGGTTATCTACGAGTGTTGGGTTGGTAACTTGTCATGGTAATAGGAAGTCATAAAAACAGTTGTTAGATAAGCTATAGTTGATAACGTGGAATGGTTATGAAACCCGTTAGACTCCTTTGTTATTTGTTTTTGTTAGCTTTTTTGGACCTGACCATGCACAACTTTCAATAGCATTCCTATCATTGTGAATTTACTGACCAATAGAAACATTGCATTAATTTATTCAGTCACAATTTGTGAACAAAAACAAAGGATTGTGCACGGTCAGGGAGCTTCCAACACAAACTACAGCACCGTTGTTTTCAGCTTTGATGTTTGTCGGCTTTCATAACCAGCCTCCTCTACTAACTATGAATAAGCCTTTAATTCAGAGATATTTAGTATTTTCAGAGACTTGGTGATAATTGCAGGGTTACCCGGAAAACATAAGGCCAACTTTTTCATGTTTCAATTCATGTCCATCCTTACCATCCGTTGTAACATACGACAGGAAAACAGTCTCAATGCTTAAATATGGTCTTAAACAACAAAACCGGGCCATTTTGTTACTCAATTGATGGTCATTGATACGAAAAGGTTTTGCCTTTCGCAAATATCGTGACACAGCCCCTATAATGCACTATTTAGACTCTATCAACAACAACAACAATCCACTATTCACTAAGCAATTACATTTGCAGTAGCTGCGGTTCACCGGATTACCATAAATGACCTAATGAACGCCTGGGGCATCTATTTCATTTAAGAGGTCCAAGCGGGGGCGTTAAAAAGAGAAAGGCGTTTATTCTCAAAACTGTAACAAACTCCACAAAACTAATATCTTTCGGCAAAAATATCCGGGAATGTAGGAGCTGCTTGTAAGGTCTTTCCTGACTTGTTCTTTTAAACAATGGTAATTCATTGTTTTCCGGTTTGGATAGCAAACCAATTGGCTTTCAGTAGCGGAATATCCACTCCATCAATTAGTACGTATAGACCGTATACAGATCTATATCGCTCTTTCAAATTCCGACATCGATGTCAGAATCCTCGCTCAAGGTTATTCTGTTTCCATTGTTAGTCTATCATTATTTTGAAGTTAACATTGAACAAGATAAACTACGGAAAGCCCTCAAGCAAGAAACTGAATGAACTGAATGATTTTGCTCCTTTTAGCTAATTCGTTCTATTTTGGAATAATTCTCATAGGGGGCGTCTACTTGATAGGGGCATCAAATAAATGTTTAACAGCGTAGAGGGGGCGTTAATTAGATAAGAACCGTTTATTTGGAAATGGGCGATTATTAGGTCATTAAAGGTACGGGTTACAGTTACAGAAACAGGATTGGGTTAGCACTCGTTCACACAACACAGGTGGCCCATCAATAGTCAGTAGTTGTGAATAGCTTTTGCAATACTGTATTATATCAATTAGCATCACTTACGTTGGGTTTTACTTCTTTCCACTGAGTTGAAGCAAGCACCGTTCTTTTAGAAACTTCTGTTGGGTAGTGTACTGAGATCAACCACAAAAGAGCATGGCGGTACAAACGGACTGACTGGGCTGGTTATAATCTCCGCAGTATTTTAGTGTTTGCATGAAATATTCAAGGAACTACTGGGATTCAGTAATCTTAGAATAAATAAATAGCACTCACAGACATGAACGCATATTTATTCATAAATTATCTCCTATAGGAAAATATTTAAAAAAAATTCTTGTATTATAAATCTTCCTTCTTATTCTTTTTTGCAATAAAACAAGGTTACTCATGCGTGCAAAAAGATAACGCATGATTATTTATGATAATTTATGCCATGATTGAATTCGGTACCGTGGAACCGACAGCAGTAACTGAACAGATACATTGTCTGCTCATATAAAAACTGCTTTGTACTCGCATAGTGGCAGATACAATCTCTTTTCAAAATAATCTTAATAAATTCTGTTTTTTTTATTAAGTTAAGAAAGTCGCTAGTTTTGCTCGCAACCCGCTATGTTACAGCTCATTTTCCAAGTTAAGGTCTTCCTTTATAACAAAACCTGCATCACATGCCAATCACATTTCAGTTCGTTAGTGTCTACGGGGACCCGCCACTTACGTCAAACCAACTAATGAAATAATGCATCGATTCTTATACGACTACTTCGGCATTGCCTCAAAAAACTAAACTCGCTGCTAAAGTGCGTTACTGACTAGAGCTGCTTTTTTTCTGATTGTTTTGAACCTTTTAAAAATTTAAAAGACAGAGGTTTGATACTATCAGTCCTACAGAGTAATACTTGCACTCTCCTGTCGATCGCACAGCACTGGACATCGAGGCGTACACTGACTTACGCAAACAGACGTCAAAGCTCGATTCTTCTTTTGAGCTTCTCATTGTCATTTTGTTGTAACTCAGGTGGGATGAGTCCTGTTGTTTCTGTATCGCTGAAGTATCCTTCGTCACCTACGTAGTGCGTCGGGTACAGAAGCAATGGTTCGGCTGTCATGGCAACAAGGTTCCGCGGATAGAAATGGTTACTCCACTCTGAACTGTGTAAGCAAACACAAGAGATATGGAGAATATACCCTAAAAAATACTATTAGGAAAGATTCATATAGGACAAGTTTTCCGAGCCAAGTAGCTTACAAGCTAACAATGGCTTTATAAAAGTGTTGGGAGGGCAGAAGAGGGTGCTTAAGCAACCACGATGGCGACAACAGCGAAAACGGCACTTAACAAGTGAATTTGCGCTGTCTTTAACTTAATCTCTCTTACTTCCGCTCGTTAATTGTGTTAAATGTTTGCGAAATTTGTTGGAGTTGAATTGAAAGGACTGTATCCAAGTTTTAAGGAAAAGAAAATCTTTCTCTTGGAAGAAAGTTTCACGTCCTAGTCGTGCAACGACGACAAAGAAATGCTGGTACAAAAAAAGTTGAAAAGTTGCTGTTTTGCTAATCTAATCCTAATCCTTTTTTCTCGTTCTCGTTGCCGTCGCCGTCGTCGTTGCTTAAGCTGCGTAATGTGATACTGGTAAAACTACATACAGCCCCCAACAAACAATGTTGAATGCTGAACAAGACCGGTGCAGACAAATACTTCTTCTTGGCACAATATTGCCAGGGCTCGAAGTTAACTTTTTAGTGCACTTGCAAAGTTTTGCTAGAAAGATTTTTTTCCACTAGCAAACTAGTGAGACCAGTAGCAAATTCTTTCCCTTTGTTTGGGAGACATTGATGATTCCAACTCGCAAACGTTTGCTAGTTGATGTTTTTCTCACTCGCAGATTATCAAAATCACTCGCATTTTGCGAGTTTGCGAGCGTTAATTTCTAGCCCTGAATATTGCTTTCAAGGGATGAACCAGAAGCCGATAAAAAACTTCTTATTGGGAGAAGACTCATGTGAAATAACTAGCTTGCCAGTAATCTTAAAAAAAAGTTATTAAAAACCACCACGTACTGACATTATTCGACTTACTTTGTGTGCTTGTTGAACATGATCGGTAGAAACTCGTCCACTGCTACCATTTTTTCAAGCGGTTTTGCCGACAGGAGTTTGCGAGCACCACTTAAACTAATCGCGTATCCCAGCGTCCAGTATGTGTAATCAGCCCAGGCCAACAGCTCTGCTCCTGGGACCATCTGCACAGGTTTACTGTGAAATCGCTTGCGTCCTATGTAACTATAAGACAAAAGCACAACAGATTAATGCAACTATAATAAAATTCTCTAATCTGATTGGTCATCAGCGCCCTGATTACAGCATAAGTAGGACCTCAGAGTAATAGATAGGCTAGTTACACTTTTTTGTAACTTTCTTTGCCGTCCCTGTACAAGAACGACGTAAAATGACCAAAGGCTTTTAGTTGAGCTGAGAACAGGAACAGCAAGGCGATAAATCTGAACTCTAAAGCGGTCCTCTCCCTTCAATTCCCACCTAATTTCCCTACTCTTAGGTAATTGAGTAGCTTGGTATTCGGGCGAAAAATTTTGAAAGGACGCAAAGTCTATTTTTAGCGACGTCTCCATTGGCGTCATCATTGTCAGATGGTAAGGTCCCTTTTATGCAATAACAACGAGAACGGCAAACGACAGCATCAGAATGACAAACAAGAGTAAACCCAGTTTACAAGAACAAAGAAAAATTACTCTTTTAAATTGGAAAACTTGAGCAAGTTTTTCTTCCTTCGTCACCCATTCACACTCGCAAGTATTCCTTGTCAAGGACAACCTGATCGTGTAAACGCAGCCTAGTGACAGAGAACAACAACTCGTAGAGGTCCTCGTTACCGTCATGGCTGCTTTAACTCCCTACCCTCCCCCTCCTTCAATGACCATTTTATGAACCTTAAACAGCAATTTTCTCCTTGCGTTAATCTAACTGTGTAAAAGCTTTGCCTCCAGTCGAAAACTTACTTACATTTTGTTTAAGTCAGTATAACAGGACAATAAGCTGTGTATAGTTCTCAGTTTGAATTTTGAACATTTATTAACGGATTAGAGACTTCTAGTCCGTAATTGACTGACATTCTCAGTGCAGCAAGTGTTTGTGATAATTTTCCGCTATATCACTGACTGACAAATTTGAACTGGAAACAACGCAAGCTAAAGGCATCCACGAAAATCGTTCATTTGTAAAAGACCTATTTTCATCAGCGAAAAACTGTTGAGCATGCGATTCTTCGCAACTGAAGCTTAATTCCATTACAGCAGTGGGGCGACAGAGGACAAAAAGACGACATTAAATTAAAAAGTCAACTCACATTAGCTCCCAACGATATTTGTTGTTTAGGACTGTTGCTTCCCTCAGCAATTGCCGGAGTTGATTTCTAAAATCAGGCTCAAATCGCACGTCATCTTCTAAAACCAAAACTTGACCAAGGCCGTTGTTAACCATCTAAGAATAATAGCGGAAAGTCAAATGATTGCAGTAATGTTCATAGACTGTACATTGTTTTTCAAACTGACTTGTATACCAATACATGAGGAAAAAAATCACTATTATAAACGTGAACTGTATATCATCAGTGATCTTACCTCCTCCCAGATGAGGTAATGACTCAGAAAACATCCAATTTCTCCCATGGTCAGCGGCCTAAGTTATAACAAGCACAAAAAATAGTTATGAAATACAGCTGCTAATTGACTGGTTTGTAACACGCCGCTTTAACTGAATTAACATGAATCCCACGCGGGTGGCAAACAACGTGTTAACTAAAATGGTGGTCACTCTATACAATATTTTGATTTCGCTGGAGTCTCAATGTTTCCGTTGACTTCGCCTCGGGAAACACAAAATTCTCAGTGCGTTGAGTTTCTAGTCTAAAAAAGGGTTGCTCGGTGGAGGTGACATTAGCAATCAAATATAAGCACAAGTTTCAATTTGCTCAGTTGTCGCCTTTTTTTTCATTCTCTTGTGGCAGGAAATTATTTTGTACCTTTTTCCATGAGGATCACTGTAACCTGGTAACATTTTTATTTTCATATCCTTCACTTGCTCATCTGTTAATGATCTGTTGATAACGACCATCAGTATAGTGAACAAAAGCAAACACACAATAAATAAACAATTCAATAATTAAATAAATAGGAAGGTCGCTCTTTAACAACCAACCATTTTCTTTGCCAAGTTAAAAAACTTTACAAGAACAGAATAAATAAGAGCAAATCTGGTGAAAAACACTCTCGAGAATATAAAAAAACTAAACGAGCTGAGTAGTTGCAGTAATCAAATTGCATAACACGAAAGATGAAGAGAAAAAAAATGAAGTAGGAGAAGGAAAATGATTTAAATTTAGGAGAATTAAAAAAAACAAAACAAAACGGTTCCAGATAACTATAAAGTTTACGTCTTTGTACTATAGGTTAGGCTGGCACGACATCAGCGGAAAAAAGCGAAAAAACTAGAGCTAAAACTGCAAAGATTGACGGAGCCGCTGAAGGGCAGCCATAACCGCTTGACAACCGTGTAGTCTAGTGGGGTAACCGATCAGTGGGGTGTGCCAGTTGCCCGTGGGTAATGACAGAAAAGCCGAGTTCGGATTACAAGCGGATTTAACTCCCCTTAAAGGAAACTAGGAAAAGAAAGAGACTACTCGTAATTCAAACTCTGTGACAACAGAAAAATTTAAAATCAAGTTTACAGCAAATGGCCAACGTCAGCTTCAGGTTGACAATTTATCAAATAGGAAAGGCGAACTGAAGTAAAGCTGTGCCTGATATGAAACCACTTATTTTTGTAAAGATATCATGAAAATAATCGCAACCGAAAGGTTTGATAAAAGACGAGCGAAAAAACTTAGTCTCGTAGTACAAGTTAACTTATCTAAACTCGCAAACAAATATAACTAATACTCACTTCCCATCTATCGCATCAAATAACTTGACGCTTATTCCAAGCTCTTTCAGAGATGCAAGCATTCGTTTTCGTCGCAAAGGTCGTCTTTTGAGGTTGATAAGATAGATCTTCAAAAAAGGGATAGATATGTTATAAGATAAGGAGACACTCCACGTGCTGAAAGAGGATCATTTGTTCAAGGCCATCAGAATGCAACTGATACAAAATAGTTTTCCATGGATACAGAGGTGAACCACTGGAGGTGCCGGGGCTTACTGTATCTTACTAGCTATGGACCTCCTCATAAAAGCCCGGTTTATTGGGATGATATGGAAGAATTAACTAGATAGAAAACACCTTCAGCGCTAAAGAAAAGGATATCATGTTCGAAAATTTTCGTACAAGCCATTGTTTCAATCAATACTATGGGCGTCCCCTTCACCGCCACCCCCCTCCCCCCCCCCCCCCCACCCACCCAACACAAGGGATACCCGCTGGTATTTGATGCAAGGTTAGGATGGTTTTACCACTGTTGATAACATCTTGTTTTGGGAGGTGAGCATTTAACAATTATTCTTTGAGCCTTAATGGGCTCTGAGTCAATGGCCCATGATGCCGAAGGCCTCATGGGCTATTGATTCAAGAGGCCATGAGGGCGAGAGGAATAATTGTTTTAGTAAAATCCAACTAGTTGGTCAAAAATATCGAGACAAAACAACTTTAGCAAGCAAAACGCGATTCAGCCGCCATTGGTTTGGTTTTCAAAGCCGGCGCTTTTCGTTATTAGTGGTTTATAACATATAGCCTAGTAGTAGCTCAACCAATCAGAACGCAGCATTGATAATAGACCACTAGTTGGATTTTGCTAATATCCTTTATTCGCAGGTTGTATGGCAGACAGCTATATTGACGATGATCAACTACAAGCCCCGGATGTTCAGAAGCTAGATGGCACCGGCTATCCAGCGGATAAATCACTATCCAGCGTATCAGGGAATCCAATTGCAATATCCACTAGATAGCGTTTTCCACCTTCTGAACAACTAAGGCCTGTTTGTTAATTGTACCTCATCAAAACCAAGCTTTTCAGGAGATATATATTTAAGAGAAACATGTGAACTAACAGGCATCAATTCTTCTGGATGATCAACTAAACACAGAGAGAAAAAAACAACAATTAAAGTTTAAGGTCATTTCTGCACATATCGCAGATATAGCAGTAATGTAAGACTTCAGTCAAATGTACGTTTTGGAGAAATTTGGAACTTGGAGTAACTTACATGGCCTGCATAGCAAGCCCAGTCCGCCTCTCTTTTCTCCTTCACTGGCCACACCTTACGTCGTTTGCCGAGCAGGCAGGTTACAAGTGGAGACACATGAATATGTCAGCTATGCATGGCAAAAACAAAGATGACGGCGGGCTACACTTTCGCCAAGAGCCGTTGGTAGTGCAGTTAGGGTTCTCTGATGTAATATTCTTAAACACTATTCTGAACGATACAGTTTTTTATACGATTGAGTATAAATATATGGATATCGGATGAACATTTAAATTTGAAAGGGGAATTAAAATAAAGGAGCAATATGCTTAGCTTCCCTTTTAGAGATGGAAGCATTGTTTAAAGCCGGCCAGACTTACCAAACCACTCAAGCTTTACGTGTGTAAAGGAAATCCTCATATCTTTCAACGTTTTACTGGTACCTGATGGTTGTATCATGTAACCATAAACTTCTTTATTAAGGAGATTCAGCTTTATACCTGAAAAACAAAAAAAGCATCAAGTGATAACATTCGTTCATATTGCTCCAAACTTTCCACTATGGCTTATACATGGAAAGGCGAAAATCGAGATTTGTGGAAGCTGCCAAATGGCTCCCCTTTCGTTTTTTTGTCAGGGACAGTATTCATCCTTGAACTTGGCAAGTACGATTCCCGTTGGGGAAAATTATTAGCCTTTCTATAACAAACCCTGCTCGCTCTCTGCGCTGGTTCCCATCATCCCCCACTCTCCCCCAAAGGGAGCTTAAACAAAGGCGTTTTTGAGCGACGGCGCCAACCGGAAGTGAGTTTTTCATATTCTCGGACAGTGGTTTTGCCCCAAATTTCAGGCAAATCGTCGCTATTTAAAGACGTTAGTAGCTCAAATTAGTTAGCGTCAAGACATTTGAAAAGGAAAAACGGCTCACTTTCGGCTGACGTGTGTCACTCAAAAACACCTTTGCTTAAGCTCCCTAATAGCCTGTGCATGTGGAGGAGGCAGGCGAGTCTTAATTTCGCTATACGCATCATTAATGAGAATACGGTAAATACAAGGTATCTACTGCAGTATTTACCAGCCATCCTTGCTGAGTGTGCAAATACGAGAATATCATCCTCTTCGCCTGTATAACTTTCCAGTGGTGGATTATATGTCAGCTGGTCACTTATTGCCTTTCGCAGGTCAATAAGAAGAGTGGAATGGATCATTGGCACCTCAAAACAGCCTTTCTTCTCTCGTTGAAGCATGGGAAAGTAATCATCAGATCTTGCATAGTATCCCTAGAGTGTCGCACACCAAGAAAAAAATTCCATGCGTAACATGCTAGACACTTTAAACAGTTAGTAACGACTGATGTATTAATTTTGATACTTTACAAGGGTATCAACCGGATTCAAATGAAAAATTTCTAGTTCATTCTACTGCCACCAAGAGCATTTACATGCCATTATAAAAACACTGACTACCCCAAGGGGGAAGAAAACTATGTGATATAGGCCATAAAAACACCATAACCAGCCAATGAGCGTTAAGGAGATGGCACAACAACAAAGTTTAAACTTAAGAATGATCTTTATAAAAGAGATCACAAAAATCCACTACAATTAAAATTATTTTGTATATTAATCTATCATGCATTCTCTAGCACTTACCTCTTCATCCATTCCACCCCAAAAATTAGAATATGCAGCCTTGCCTCCGAACACTTCAATCATGGGAGCTATTACAGTTCTGTGAGTAAAAAGAATTATATTAACATGGAAGTGTTTCTACCATCTTACAAGAGAAGAAAATGGTTTATACAAAAATCTTTCATACATAATAAAATAATTATTATAAATATTAACCCCAGGTCTTAGTGGTGGACTAATGCTATCCACTGGATAAATCTCTATCCAGTACATAATGCAATTGGTTTCCCTGATACTTATCTGCTGGATAGATTTATCTAGTATAGAGTGCTATCCCACTTTTGAAAAACTGTGGCCAGGTGAGTTTTCTAATGTCTCCATGCAAAACACAGATTACAGCTGAAGCTCTCATAAGCGACCACCACTGAAATTCGAAAAAGTGGCTTTAAGTAGAGCTTGTCCCTTACTAAAATGAGCTCTCGTAAGCAACTGCATGCTAAAACAATAGAGGGTCGTCGCTTACAAGAGCTTTAGAAACTCATTAATAATTCATAAAGACAAAACAAAAGAAATTTATGTTTAATGAGTGTCTTTATATCTGATATAGACATTGTGAGTGGTTGTTGCCACGCAGGCTAAGAACTTTTACATACCACACTGCACAGACCTTTATCATTGAACCATTATAAGTTTACAAGGAAACAAGGGCTTTACATCACAAAGTTAATTTAGGTCACAGCTCAAACGGGCTTTCACAAAGGTGGTTGTCACTAGAGCTGGTCGTTTACGATAGTGGTTACAAGAAGAGGTTTGACTGTACAATTATGTAAACCATTGTAGTTATTGCAAAATGTAATGTAGTGGAAAGTAAATGTGGTACTCACTTTTTTTCATCCATCAAAAGCTGTAGTGTTTTGGGGTTGACAAGGAAGTTGTCACAATCTACAAACTAAAGCAAACAAGAAGCATAATATATTAAGGGTGGTTTGCAACACATGTACAGCCATTGCATTTGAAGGTTGGAATGTTTGAATTGTTTCCAAGCTCAAAAACAATAAACACTTTTAGCAGGCAATGGGACAGCTGTACAAGAAGGTTGAAAATAAATCCACCTTAAGATAATTTCTTTATGGAAAGAGACTGAAAAATACCAACAAACTGAAGTCATTTTTAAAGCACCTTATCTGATATCAGTCAACTTGAAGAGAATATTTTAGTATGCAAGGTACTGGGTCTAATTTACAGATGCAAGTGTGGGCACAACAAAGTGTTAGTCTTAAGAAGTAAACCTTAGGTCCTTTACATTCCTTTTAAGCTTGACCCCAAACTTGTGTTCAAGTTAAAGGACCTAAACATCCACGAATTAAACAGTCCATATGTTAGGTCTACTGTCATTACCATACTATTTACAAATTTTAGTTAAAAGAAAACATGCCATGCATGGGAAATACGGCCAATAATTCATTGCTTCTAATAACTACACTCCCTCTCCTCTTCAACATTTGCATAGAATAATGCACTGATATTTTGATATTACAATCATTGCTATGATTTTTTTTAGTAAAACTAATTTGTCACTTATGACTTGTTAATTTTGTTCAGAGAACAATACTTTTCACTATGTTTGGTTCACACTGTTGTTACTCCCTGGCAGAGGAGTGTCAGGGGCGGATCCAGGATTATTTTTAGGAGGGGGTGCACTCGTCTCTTGCTCTACTTCAACACCAATAAACCACATAGTTTTTTTTTTTGTAGAATACCAGTTGTATTAGAAAACTGCAGGTCATCTCAGGGGGGGGGGGGGGGGGCACACCCCCTGCACCCTCCCCCTAGAATGGCCCCTGGGAGTGGGTGTGGGATGTTAGTAACGTTGTCATGTATAAACTTAATGGTCTCACTGTTGATATCCCTGAGGGGTAGGGGTTGTTAGTACAGTTTATGGTCTTATTGTTAGAGGTGTTAGTTACATTGTCATGCATACACTTGATGGGTAAATGCATGAGCCACAGTCAAGGGTAGCTATTTTTCAAGCACTTTAGCCTGTGATACTATATGGAAACATCATTATTAGAGGGTCTCAGTCTAGATCAGATTGTGGGAAGTGGTTATTGTAAGAGTTTCTGATCCCTGTAGTTCTCCAAAGGTTAAATGGTGATGTCTGCTGCATAAATCATTATCCACTGGATAATGCAATTGTTTTCAGTAACTCTTATCCAGTAGATAGCACTCACCAACTTTTGAACAACTCAGGGCCTAGTCAATGGGGAGTCTGTCAAAAGAAAGGGAATTTGGTGTCTGTAACTAGTTTAAAATAGGGTTGCAAAATGTAGTTTACCATGGTCTTATATTTGACAACAGTTTCACAGACCCTGGAGCACAGATACTTTCCCAAAACAAATTTTTCATTCATCCCTTCCCTTCCCCTAGGTACAGTTAAACCACGCTTTACAGACACCTGCTTAATACGGACACCTCATTATTATGGACGGTTTGCTTTTTCCCTGGGGACAGAAAGCCCTTACATTTTCTCTTAATTCAACCTGGTTAATCCCAACACCGTGTCAAAAAGGACACTTTCTATGGCCCCCTCAGTGTCTGTATTAACAGGGTTTGACCATAGTTGATAACTGAAGGCAAAGAAAACATACAAATAAATAATCTGCCCACTGCTTTCTGGCACTATCCAGGGCCTTTTGCCGCAGGTACATCATCTGTTTGTATCTGCTCTCTGACCACTCAGCTGGACCAGCACTGTTCTCGTAATCACTGGGTGTGTCAGAAACATTGATCAATACTCTGTGATACAACTGCTTCACATTCTGGGCCCATTCTTGAAGGACTTTTGATGTGTTGTCTTCATTATGGTCAGATCTGATCCTAGAAATAATTACATAATAATAATAAAAAAGTCATGTTATTTATAACTGGAAAACTTCAAGAATTTGAATTTGATTTGGGGGGATTGTATGAATGCTTAGGTCAATACCATCTTTATATGAAATGATTATAATGACTTACCTTTCACAATATAATAATCTGTAACAAAAAGAATGCCAGTAATCAAATTTAAAAAAAAGGAAAGGGCATACTCCAAGCTCAGGAGTGTCTCATGAAGAAGACGGGCCCAGTAAAAAAAGGGGGGAGTGGGTGAAAGTTTATTGGTTTCACACATATAGATCACTAGCCTAAATTTCAGACATTAGTTTGAGTCATTTACTCCCTCAGTAACATCTGAATCGACCAGCCGTTAATGCCGTCCTGACGTCACTACCCGAAAACCGGGTAGTGATTTTGATTGGAACCTTGTTTTTCCAAACCTTTGCATAATCATGAGCAATTTTAGCCAGATTCAGTAGAGCTCATGCCTGTGTGGGGTTAAAAAATTTTGACAATCTTTATCGCAATTAGCAAAATTGCCCTTGTCTTCGAAACTATGAAAGTTCAATTGAACTTTGAATGAAGATTTGCAGAGAGTCAGTAGGTTTCTCATTTGGAGCCACTTTGTGGTTTTGGCAGTGTTTTTGTTTATGCAAAGCATCAGTCATTGATTTTGGATCACCTCTACCCAAAAATTGTTTAAGTACCTTGACCCCCCAGGGTCAAAGACATTTATTAATTATAAAAAGATTTAAAGCAAATACTGTGAGAAGTCACCTTTCATGCTAGCTAATTTTCTATTCCACACATGTATTTCCTTAATGTCCTACACGACAAGGAATGGTTTATTGGCTCTCTTTCCTAAACAGGCCATTTCAATTTTACGTAAGCTTGTCCTGAACAGGGTGTTCATGTCGAGAAACAGGAAAGTATGTTATCCATTTGTCCTCATAACAGAGTTAGAATTTGATGTCCCATAAAGAGTAGATATTTGCATTTTGGTTTTTTTCTTGTTCTAATATCATGGTCAGGGTTGATCCTACACCCAGTGGGGGGTAGTCCTTGTTATGGCCTAAAGAGGAGGCTCTGCCTGAACCAGGTACCTTTTTCTGGCTTAAGGTAATAATGAAACGCTGACGAGAGTGGAGAGGGAACCTGACGAAAGTCTGGGTGTAGCCTGAGGAAATACTTAAAAAATTTTAATACAGGAGGGCTCTGACCTAAGGTCCACTCTCTTACTCTAGTGTGTATACAATTTTTGAGAGAAAAATTACCCCTTTCTTACCATTGAATAATGATACCCCCTTTTAACCTATCTTCCTAATAACACTGTCTCCCCAGCGCAACTAAACCCTTGGAATGAAGTAAATTAATAAACGACATTGCTCGAGGACAAATTATAGTAAAGGGATAGAGGCATACGGTGTAAACACCTAACTACCCAATCTTCCTACACTTCTTATACTTCAGCTTCTGAAATCCCTACCCTTTCCACATGTATACATTAATAATTAATGTATATAAGGTCATTCTATTACTTTCATGACTTTCATGACTTTCATAATTAATTATATTTGTGAAAGTCATGAAAGTCATGAAAGTAATAGAATGACCTTATAAATTATATGCAATATTATTGATTCCTTTTTACGTCTCTTAATTAAAACCCTGGACCTAAACAACAATCTACATGGTATAAGACAGTGCTCCAAAAGCTACGCTTACTCCACTACACACTTTGCAAGTATCGGATCGTGGAAGAATTTAAGGAATGCACTGACACGTTGACGATAACTGACTACATGTTTATGAGGTAGCTGTCATTTATGCGCTTTTTACATTGGCAAGTAACTAAGTATATATTAAAAGAAGATTCCTTTTTTTGGAAATCAACAGTGCAACAGCTAACGGTAAACAAATCATAGATGCAGGAGTTTTTAGCATTCAATGCTCTCATTTATTAATTTGTTGTGATCCGACGGTTGGACCGTTTGTCGAAAATTCTTGGTCGCTTAATAACTGTGGCTTCTATAACAACGTAAAACAATCAAAACTAAGAAATGTACACAACCACTAATAATAACAATACCAGAGGACACACTTACCAAACAGAAATTCTACTTTTAGGGTAGTCTAAATTATCGATATATCCCAGCCAGTTCGGAAGGAGATGAGCTGCATTACGAGCAATAATCGCAAGAAACACGCTTGGCTCCCTGACTTCTGATTCTTTTGAAAGATTATACACTACATCAGAGACCTTAGAGTCCGCTGAGGACGTTTGAAAATTCGTAAAGAAGAGAATATACAGGAATAAATAGCGCCATATAGCCATGACTGATCGATTTGTCGAGTGTAACAGACCATCGTGCTTTGCAAAAATTGTTGTCCGGAAATGGAACTGCGTTAAGTGTCACACAACAACTTTCACTTACTTCTTCGCGAGCAGTATTCTATGTCCAGGTATCAGCAAGGTTGAAAGTATGATCCTATGCACGGCTGAATGAAGCCATGGGGTTAGAATAAGCCAAATATGAGACAATGATTGAAGTCTGCAGTAATAAAGAAGTTGAAAAGACTTGGAAGTCGGGTGTGGATAGGAGGCTTCAACCGGAAGCTGGAAACTTTCTGTCTCATCCGGTCCAAGAAAGAAACATCACGAATAGTGAATGAGCAAAACAGTTCGGCCTTTTATCTTTCTTTCTTAGGAAACCTGGGCTTTTAGGTCCGCTTCATTCCTTTTCTCTTGTCTTATGACTCTATACAGCGACGTTTCCCTCTTTTTTTTTTTTTTTTTTGCCAAAAAACGCACGTTCTATTTTATACTGAAAAGCGCTTTGTTTCATAAAACTGGTCGTTTCAGTAAAAAAATTCAAACATGGTCCTTTCAACTGGAAATTTCCAATAAAGAGAAAGACAAAAAGCAGCTTGCCGGCACTAGGAGGTACTTTCTTTTCTCGTTTTTGCCGGATAAACAGAAAAAGATCATGATACACAGTTTCACTGGCTACGTTAAAAAAACTGATGGCAGCCTCTTTGTGCTAAGTTGTTCGTGGTATCCATGTTCTCACGAAAAATAGTGCGTTGCCATAGTTAAGCAGATTTTTTTGCTGTGTTTTCATACTCATTGAAAGCGCTCCAGCTTCTCTTAGGCAGCGTTTTTCGCTGTTTCTCGCGCATAACCGACCCTGAGGAATTGAGACTAACTGCGGAATTGGAGGAATTGGGCGTTTTCCCCGTTTGTGCTACATGAGCGCACAGAGGTGAGCGAAGTTGTGGGTAAATGACCCCCAGAGTTCCGGCTTAACTTAACAAAAATTTTTGGTCTTGAATCTTTTCCTTTATTAAAAAAGTAGCAAGGTCTATGTGATTATTGCGATCTATGCAACTCAGCGAGAATTAGAATTCTTTGCGAGCAAGAACGCCGCTGTCCCCTTAGTCCGAAGATGCCTGTACTGCTCCCACACGCAGTGTGTATTCTCGCACATCACACATGTATCTACTTCCCTTTATATTAATAGTGCAATCTCACACTACATATGACTCTTAAGGCTTTTTTGTACACTTTATTCCCTGGTCCCCTTCTTTGTGCTGTCGTTGGATACAACAAAAATCTGACAACCTGTACTGGCTTATATAGGCCTGCAATGGCCTTCGTCGAGAAAACTCACAGGACAGCTGACAGGATGGGTTAATAATGGGAAGTATAAGAAAATTTTCCATATCCCTTTATAAATAAGTTATTTTAAGTCGTTGGGGTTCTATAATAGTCTAGTGGCGTTGGACCATGGCCCAGAAAATAAAGTAGAAAAGAGATAAAATCTGTATCATCGATACTGACTGCGCCAATGTTCTGAATTATACCAATTTTACAGCTGTTTACCTGGTAGGTTTGAGAGAACTTTAATACGTCACTGAATGGAAACTTATTTCATCTATGCTTGCTTGCACAATTTTGCAAACAATCCGAATTAAAATCGGTAGTCATTTTAATACAACTTCCAACAAGCGTAATTTTTGAAGCTCTACTGTAAATCAGAGATACACTTGAAAATTTCATTTGTGAAAGTTTTCGCATGATACAGTCAACTCCCTTTAGAGCAGACCCGGGGAGCAAACACTCTAGGGACTTTGAGTTAGTGTCCTCATATTAGCGAGAGTCCGTAATAACGCGATTTTATTTTGATCAAACTTCTGTAATTCATTTGTTCCTGGGATTTGGGTGCTCTCCGTATTATAGGGGTGTCCGTTATAGCGGAGTGTCCGCAAGGCGAAAGTGTACTGTATAACCAGATAAATTTTTGCTTCACTTGATGTTAAAACAGCTCTAGCCCGTAGTTCGAGGAGGCCTAACCTATCATAAGCTTCCTATAGTTTCTGTCAGGTCTCCTCGCCACTTTTGTTTTCTACTTTCTTATATTTTTTGTATTTCTATTATTGAGTGGGCAAACAAATGTACTTTAAATCCCCTACCCTGGTCCTAATCTCGTACCCAGATCTCTCTCTGTCTTGCGCTGAAAAGTGAGGTCTGGGTACGAGATTACCCTGGTCCCGGAGGTTTTTCTTCCTTCCTTCAATGAAATTCAGGGACCCAACTGAAAACCACACCAGTCTTAGGGTCTCTCGCTCCTGGGGTGGAGAGACGACAGACCCTAAGAACGAGGTAGGAGACCAACTTGTACGTTCGTTGGTCGCAAGAGTTTTCACCCCTCATGATTATGCTAGTCGTATTTGCTTCAATTGATAACGCGGAGTCACTCTTAAGTGAACAGGCAATGGATTTCGTTTTAGGACACTCAAAAGAGGTACCGGTCGTATTTTCGATCGGCTGAAAAATTTGACGGGACACTTCGTTCACACGGAACTGACGAACCAGTTGAATTTCAACTTTAGTCAGAGGTTTTACCATCTGCCTTTACGCTACTTTAGCAAATCCAAAATGGCAAATGGCGTCTTCAGCTGAGTTACCACGTTACCTGGTAACGCAGCTGAAGACGCCATTTGCGTAAAGATGCGGTTCCATGGATACGTCGTATCCATGGAACCACATCTTTACCGTACAAAAATTTAGACAGTTTTCGTGTTCACTTCCCGCTGGTCAGATTTGCCGTAACAAAATTTAGACGGTCATGATGTTTACCTTAAGCCAGTGAAAATGTTCGACCCTATTTGACCCCGATTTGACTTCGGTTTTAGCGTTCAAAATTTCGCACGAAGTTTCGACTGGTCGGTGCCGTGTGGACGAAGCCTCAATTTAAAACAGCTTTATTCGTGGTTTGAAGAATTTCGCTCCTGAGATTTGTAAAGCATCTCTAATTTGGATAACGTTTGAACATCTTGGTGAAGTAACCGCTTTTCATCTACACTGCTTTCATATTTTAATCTCTGAGGCCGTTTGTTTTCTAGGATAAACTTCTTAAAGGCTTTTTTAGAGCTGTTATTGGCAAGAGGCATCAGAACAGAATGACGTCGTTCATTCATATCATCGTCGTCGTAATAATCACCCTCATAATCTGGATCATCGTCTTCGTCTTGTTGCTGTGCCATCATCATCATCTCCTCCTCCATCCTGTCTTTTTCATACTGATTCTCCTTTTCCCTGTTTTCCATATGATTCAAGACTCCCTTTAGTTGAATTGCAAGCACGTGAGCCAGGTTTTTCCAGTCTTTTGACCCTTTCGTGCTGATTACGGCATAGTTTGGAACATTTGTCATTCTGTTTCCGCTTTCATTGGTGGTCAACTCCTGTCCAATTTTCCGTGAAATAGCCTGAGCGTTTTCAGCAGAGCGGTCCTGGCTTTGCGTTTGGGTGTCGATTTCTCTCTGTATTCCCGCCAGTTCACGGTGGATTTCCAGTGATTTAGAATGGGCAGGAAGGTCTTTGGCCGACTGCGTTACAAGCTTAAGTTTCTCGTGGTGGTCTCGGTAATCATTACCAAAAAGTTTCAATACATTTTTAATCGATTGCGTAGCCATTCTGATCTTTTCTTCTTCTGACTTGTCAATGTCCTCTTCATTTTCTTTCGCATGGAAATAGTTTGGTGGTGGAGACTGCTTAAAGGTTTCCTCAGTCTTCGGCTTCTCATTAAAAGTAACTGTCACTTGCTTGCCTGCATAATATGCAGGCTTAGGCTTTCGAAGAGGTGCGTCCATCTGGTAATGCAAACAAAAAATCTTTAGGGTATATGTATTTCCAACATACGAATATAGCCGTCACGCTCTAGTGTCCGATGGAATTTTTTCTTGTTTTTAGCTTAAAAACAAAAAGCATTCCAAAGGAGAAATGCGGCCGCTATACGCGTATGCTCGAAACAAACTGATTCACCATTATTTTTCATGGCGTTTTAATGTATGCAAGCTGTTGATCAAATCCAATAATGTTTACACGGTAGCTGCAATGCCAAGATAGCAGCGGAAGAATAACTAACACCATGAGACTTTCAAAGAAATTGGACGTTTCGTCGCACTCGGTGCCAAACGTCTTGTTTATTGCTACCCAAAAAGCGAACTGCAAGGCAAGGAAAAGGAAATAATCTTTGGTTTCTTATGGCATCAAAATATCTGAAATTTTTTCATTCAGCCTGATTTTTCTTCTCTTCTAGTGGTTTTTGCTTCCAAAAAATGTCACACAGCTGTAACTAAACCGTTATTCATGGTTATCATTCACCTGGATTATAAACCGGTTCCTTGATGCTTATTACTCACCATTGTTCCTGATAAGTCTATTGCCTGCATGCCTCCTAAACTATTGGGCATTAAGTAGCCATTTTCTATACCCTGGTATTGCTGTTCATGCATATCATTGTTCTTGTAATGATGAGTGTGACTAGTGGAGGATTTCACGCGTTCAATGGCCTGCTGGTTAACAATATCGTCAGAGCTAATGGGAAGAATAGCTTCCTTTTGGCTTTTGAGTTTTTCAGCTTTTTCCATAGTCGTGTTTCCTGAAGCACTAGTTACTGGACTGTTTAAGGAGCCTGCATGCAGCTTTGAATGCAAAGTACTTGCATTGACATAAAGTATTTTCTTTCTTTCATGCACTGGTCGCTTGTCATGCTTTCGCTTGCCAGTAGTTGTTGCGTTGCCAAGAAATTCAGCAACCTTCTCTAATTCTGAATCGGCGTCTGTATATTCTGATGCAATGTTATCAGTTGACGTAGATGCTGTACCGTTACTGTTTTTCCTGCCTAGAGCTATTAAACCATAATCATGCTGTCTTTGTGGAACAGATGTATTCACTGATTGCGATTCAGAAATCTCAGCAGAATCAGAATTCTTTAGCACTTCATGCACCTTTTTACTTGATTTTTCGCCCAGTTCGTATCCCATCAGGACAACAACTGGGCGATGATCAGTTTCTTTACTTGATACTCTCACCTGGGTTTTGCCACTGATAGAGGCTTGCCTGTTGATTGACTCTCCGCTCTGGTCTTGATCAACTGCTGTTGTTGGAGGAGTAAGCTGAGGTGTTAAAAGTTTTTCCTTTGTCTCTTCATTTGTTGTCTCACTTTTGATTCGAGCAGGTGCTATTGTGCTTTGTAAGCCAGCGCGAACCTTGGGAAGCCAACCAAGAACACTCGGGGAAGCTAAAACCAGTTAGAAAACACATTAATAGACTTTAACAATTTTAATATAAAAAGTTGAAATTAAGCCAAAATAAGAAAGTAAAAAGAAAGAAAAGTAACTAAAGCAGAAAAATAGAAGAAAGCTCTTTAGCGTTCCCGTTATTTGGAAAAAAAGCTGTCTAGGGTAGAATGGTCTCTCGTCTTCCCATACTACCCTGAGCGCCGAGCCAACTTTTAGCACCATTCATTTCCTTGCAAAACTTGGGAACAGTTTAAATGACAAACAAAACGTTGGCTTGGTTAAAAGGATGACAGCCTTGCTGGGTCTCTCATTTGCGATGGTAGGGTTACCCTCGTATCTGGGCTAACGCTTCTCCATGTAAACACTTTGGCTTGCCAAGCCTGGTCAACTCGGTCAGGACGAGATAATCAGAAAATGCGCGTACGCCGTTGGCTTGGGAAAAGGGGTCAAATTTGTTCTCATATAAGCAATCGCTAATGCTGACTCGGGTGGGAGGGTGACCCTCTTTCCCGCGACAACTTTTGTTCATACAAACGGGTGCTGAGGATCAAAGGGACATGGGACTCATCTCGTTCGACACTCCTGACACACCTCTCTCCATAGTTGCACCTAGAAGTAGTTAGTAATCATACACTAAAATGATGTGTCCTTTTTGTTCACACCTTGACTATCTTGATGAGCTCCCCTTTCCAACTGTGTTGCTATGGCATTTGACGCGGTTTCTACTTGAGGCGTTCTTTCTTTCCCCAATATCTGTATCGCAGGGCCCCCCTTGTGTTGGATTACAGGAGCCGAGTCACGGTCATGTACACCGACTGTTTGACCGGCGGAATCTTTTACACGTCCCCAGACTCTGTCTATTATTTGCCATTGCTTTTGACCTGGAACTGATCGCAAATTCAAACCAATGTTAAAAAGGTTTACTCAAAAAGTAAAAGACTCACTTTTCGGGTTTGCAGCGATAACTGTCTGACTCTCGATTATCAACTTTTGTCATTTTGACTACTTTTTTTCCCCGCTTCTTAACTTTACTAGAGATACGATTTTCCGTACTACACCTCCCCTTCCCCCAAACTTACCCCGAACACTCAAACCCAAGCATCCATTCTAGTCATTATGAAATAGTACTCTTTTGTACAGCAAAACAAACTCGGAAAGACTATGTTACTCTATAACCTTTGAAGTGCAAAAATTACTTACCACAGTACTGACAAGTTTTGTTACAAACGTGTTGCATTTCTCGTCGATATTTGAAACAGAAGCCCAAATCTTTCCACACGTGGCACTTATTCAATACGCCATTGAAATCTCGACAGTCGTGATCAAATCGTGCAATGAACTGCCTTGTGTATCCGGGGTTATCTATCGCATCCACAAAAACACAACAACAATCACTAGGTATGAATGTAAGTAATATGAATTGAGTGCGGTGGACCCTATAAACTGAGCATGTCATACTAATTATATAAGGGGCTCTAAGATTCAACGACGCGACGGCAACGAGAACGTCTAAAAACAGTATTGTTAATATGCAAAACAACAACTTTGCACGTGCATCACACCTTTTTTGTACATTTCCTTGCCGTTTCTGCACGACTACGACGTGAAAATGCCTAAATTCGCGTTTTGTGGAGAACGTAAACAAGCAACGACGATATATTTTTTTTTCTGAACTTGGATATGATGCCTTGAAATTCAACTTCAGGAGGGTTCGCCTACATTTGACAGAGCAAGTGAGTAGGAATAACTGCGATAAAGACTGAAACAACGCAAATTCACTTTTTAAGCGCCGTTCTCGTTGCCGTCGCGTCGTTGGATCTTAAAGTCCCTATTGTTGTGGAATAAAATAGCTATGAATGACAGTACAGTCGAGTTTCACGCGGCAGTTTTTTTTTTCACTTAGAAATATCCTGCAATTATTTTGAAATTACATTCCCCTGCATGCAGCCCGCGCCACTGACTGAACAAAGTTTACGTCCACGAAGCAGAGTAGCCTGCATATCTATTGTAGCTTTAGATGCACGGAGCTAGTTTAATACCACTTTTGCACTGCATTCCCAAACTGCCCCATTCTTTGGAGAGCACATCGCCTCACGAGTGGAGATTTCACCCCATTACGAAAGGCCTACTGTTTCAAACAACTTAGCCTAGATTTCATGTTTTAACCTTGTTCTCAGGCTTCTTTATATAGTTCAGTCTCAAACTTCTTCCTTCAATGACAATAACGTTTTTGAGAGTAGGAGCAAAGACCAAAGGGGGCGGTCGGCCTTTTCACTCTGTGCTCTTAGGGAAATTTCGTTGTGACTCTTCCACTTGAAATGTTGACAAAATATTACTTACTGTTAAAATCGACAATCAATTTTCACTGTTAAACAAACACAACGCAGTACTGTTATAATATAGATGTAAACTGGTGGATACATTCAGGCGCAAGGTAGCTAAACGGATCTTGAAAACGTATAATAGCAATGCCGGCGAACTTTTTGTTTTCAAAACACCCTCCAAAATTCAGGACTACAACAGAGGTACAGTACCGCATTCATTGAAAGCTGGGTCTTAGCTATCCTGTTTTACGAGTTCAAAGGGTCGTTTCAGCTAAACTAAGTTGTTGCCAGCATGAGGGCGACATGGCTAATGAACATACAGAGATCACAAATTAAGACGTCAGTAAGTATAAACATACACGATAAAAGTAGTGAAATCTAAGACAGTATTACCCAATGTTCTGTAGGCAAGAACTGCACAGGTGAGTAGAAGAAGTGACATCCATTTTTGCCAGTGAAAACCATTTCCTAGTATTTCCATAACTTGATCACATCCAATGCATTACTTTAACAATTCTCCTTGCCCGATACAAAATAATACATTACTTTCTCTTGTAATTTTAAGACTTGTTTTCTTTGTGAGTACATTTTGGTGTATGCGTTTTTTTCCGCTAAAATTAAATTTCAGTCGGACATCGTGTAAATTTGTTCTACTATTTTTGTGGTAAATAATTGATTCCTCGCAAGTTAAGGTTGCAATACTTGTTAATTGTACTTGAATAACAAGTCAAATGTCGCAAAAAATGAAGCGATTGGTTAGTCGTATAGAAAGTGGGTGGGTAACACCCGAACAAATGTACGCCCATTTGACTTTCTTTGAGACGAGAGAGAGAGAAGTTGTCCTGGCCAGGAAAGAGTCACCCTCCCACCCGAGTCATCTTTTGCGAGCGTTTATTTATAAAAAAAAAAGTTGACCCCATTGCCCGAGCAAACAGCACACGCACATGCTCTGATTGTCTCGCCTAGACCGAGTTGACCTGGCTGGGCGAGCCGGAGTGTTTGCGCATTTATAGGAAACCTTGGCCCTTCTAGAAGGGTTATCTTACAATCAAAACCCTCATTCTCCTAGCCGAGCCAACTTTTTTGTTTTGCATGCAAACGGTTCGCTAGGTTTTGGAAGGAAAAAAGTCAAAAGTCGGCTCACCCAGGGTAACTCGAGTAGGTGACCCTTTCAGCCGGGATAACTTTTCTTCACATAAAAGGGGTTCAGGTCTTTATTCAGGTTAACTACCTAGTACAGGACTGGCTGTAGACGGTTCAGTAAAAGTAGTTTTGTATAAAGACATATACATTGAATTTATATAGTTGTTGATCAAACTGAATTGAGTTCGACTTAAATAAAATGCGTTGTTATGGTCGTGATCATAGTATGCCTAGTTTTCATTCACGCTCTTCCTATAACCACACTCGATATAATAAAAAACAACCAGGTCAGAATCAGAGGCTCTTTGTGAGTATTTCTAACGCAAACAAAGTGCAACGATTGCCATTGATGAAACGAGGAAAATAGAGATCAAAGCGACTATCCCATTGCCATTCTGAACGTGCTAGACAACGTTAGTCGTACGATAATGGAAAAGAAATCTGCCAATAAAATGAAGGCACGGTCAGAGTTTTCGTTTTTCTTATTAAAACTGTTGCCTGTTTTATTTTCATGCTTTCTTCGTCATCGTTGTGGTTGCTCGAGCTCACCGGTAGAGTTGACACGCAAAAATATTCTTGATATACGAAGATTTCCTGAAAACCGACGATTTGAAGGGAAAACGCTCGACGTAAACAACTTTCGCAGGTACCCATAAAGACTCAAAGCAGAATCATAAATGTTTCTTGAATCTGTCTTGATTCGTGAGATAAGTTCAGTTGTACTCCATGTGATTTGTCAATACTTGCATTCTTTATGCTCTGAGCAAGAGCTTTATCCGTCGTACCTACTCTAGGCCGTGGTTGTTGATGAGGGCGCTTGCACTTCTTTTTTTCAGAAAATCCCTTTTTTGCGTTTCTACATGCACACAACATACAAGGTAACACATGGTACATGTAATAAATATTACTATATTTCGAATGATTGTTTTAATGGAAACTCACTTTATGGACAGTACAAATATTCTGGATCTGTTCTTGTGTACTCTGTGTCAAGATCTCTGATAGAAGGGACGTCGCGAAAAAGTAAACAAGCCAAGCGAAAATAACACGCGCGCGATTAGCCCCGCGCGTTTTCTGTATCACCTTTTGCTGTCTTTACTGTATGACTGCACTTCTACCTTGGAGATTAGAACAGGCTAGTTCGTGTTGCTACAACTAACCCCCCTGGGTTTACCTGTGAATGCCCAGCGCACCTGGTCCCCCCGAACATACTAACATACTGTGAAAAGAACTAGCAAGAGAAGGAATGAAACTTACGGTAGCGTGAAGAGATCAATGGGTCATTACATAAACACTATCACCTAGTTAGTGACTGGTCTATAGGCATAGATATAAGATCCTTTTAAGAGTCGACCTGTTACTGATTAATTAATAATGAGGAGTATTCACTGAAGTGAAAAAGAAACGTTTATGTGGTTGAAAGAAAACCTCAAGTTAATGTAACTTTGATTGTCATTTATTGGGAAACAATTATGTATTCGAAACTTAGTTGAAGTAATCAGTCACTTCAAGACTCTAACATTCCTTGCAGCGAAATGGTAAGTGAACGTGATAGTATTAGTATCTTGTCAAGCCATCACAGACATGTTTATTGCTTTGTCTTCCCTTAATTCAAGCAGAACATTAACTTTATCCGCTAATGCTAAAAGAAAACATTCTTGGTAGTACTAAAAACAGTCACCAAGAGAATACCCGGACAAAAACTGTTTTGGTCTCGATTTTCTCCAGGTTTAGTATGCTCGTTGGACTTTCAGGAAGACATTATGTCAGCTATCTTCATTGTCGTGATTATTTCCTTGATTATCAGGCAACAAAATGCAGGTAAATCTTCCATTTTCCATGTTAAACGTCGAATCGACAATTACTTCTTCCTTTTTTTCTTTTATACTTTAACTGGTTTAATTTATTGAAGGGGTTTGTGCACGTAAGATGTTAGTTAGATACTTACAGTTTTAAAACTAATAAAATCGATTGTTTTCTTTTGAAACATAAGAGCTTCTCAGCAAAATTCTAAGAGAAAGTTGCTAACACCCTAACAACACTCGCGTTGACCAAGAATTCAACATTCTTCTTTTCTCCCGATTTACAAGATAGTATTAACAGTTTACTTCGTCTATTGTCGTTTGTTTGTACTAGATTATAACACTGTATTCATCTTGAAACATAACAGTTTAAGCTCTGGTGTCAAATATATATTGAACGCTGTGGCAGAAAGACATTTGCTTTACAGGCGTTTTGAAAGTCTGGTCGTAGTAATGAAATGGTAAGATTAACGCAGGGGAAAGTAACTTAAATTGAGGTGACCCATTCAACCATAAAGCTGGTATCCATAGATACCTTCACTTTTTGACTTGAGAAAGACAGTTACAACCAAACTCTTTATTAAAATTCTTTACTCATCCTGTTTTTTATTATTTTTTTGTCATTTCAGAGAAAATATCGTTTGGTTCAACAAGCGGTAAGTATTCTTTCTGAATTTAAATCCATGGTTAACTACTTCAAGTCTGTTACTTAAAATTGCATCTGTATTTAAGACTTGTAATTGTAAAATTGAAAATTTGTTTGCTCACGAAACAGTTAGGAGTTCTTAAGTGTTGATTTTTTATAAGCCGGGGAAGTGGGGGCCGGAGTACTCGGAGAAAAACCTCCCGGAGCAAGGGAGACAACAGGAGGCGGAAGAGATTAGTGCTAAAGAGGCAGCGTGGCTAGAGGGTGAAAAAAGGTTGAACTTGCAATCTGGAGATCCCGAGCTCAAGTCCAAACTGGACCGCCATCTGGATTTGTTCCTCGATAATCCCGAGGCAATCCCGAATTCAATTCCTCGACCGCGCTTAAAAATACTTAATCGTTTGTTCCCGACTAGCTGAGATTTGTACCTTATCGTGGTAAATTTTAATTGTGTCTGTAATCTATTCTCTTATTGCATGCGTCAGGGGTATAATTCTTGTTACTCGGATTTGTTGTACTAGTACATGGTTCTGTCATTTGTCAAAGAAAATTTTCCTTTTTTTTTGGCAGGATGCGACTCAGCTTGTCAAAAAGAGTGCATCGAGGTTATTAATAAGTATCGCCTTAACCATCGTGCAAAGAAAATCGTCTTCTCGCAATTTCTGGCCGATAAGGCACAGAAATGGGCTGATGGTGGAACGTTTGGATATGACATGAAATCTCGAGGCAAGTACGGCCAGCTTATTGAATGGGATGTAAAGAACGAACTAAAGAATTTCACGACAGTTATCAAACACTGGCATGACAAGGAAAGGGATTTTGACTTTGCTTCCAGCCAATCAAAGACAGGGAAAACACTTCATGACTTTACGCAGATCGTTTGGAAAAAGGCGGGAAAAGCAGGCTGCGCACAAAGCGAGATATTTGGGTCAAAGTATTACGTAGTTTGGATGGATTCTGATGGAGTTGTTAATCCAAATATGCAAGCGGGTGAAGAAAATATTGGATCTCCGAAAGAGGTATTTTTGGCCTTTTTATAATGGAATTCACAAAAACGTAAGAGAAAACCCCCTTATTCAAACAATCTGCATTGTGTGCAGAAACTTTGTCCCTGGAAATAGGATCACCTCAGTTAACTTAAGCGATCCTTTGCCTAGTGAGTCAAGAGCTGACAATAGCGCTTGTCCAAGGTCTGATTGCCTCGCCTTGATCAGGTTTGCCCTGAACGGCCCGCAAAAGAAGTGATATGGAGAAAAATAGGCCCAATAAGGTTGGTGACTACATCATAGAAAAAGGGTGACCCGGCTAGGTGGGTCACCTTTTTAGCCGCGCCAGCTTTGTGCTTCTCGTGTAAACGGTGCGAGTGACCCTACCCGAGACAAGTTTTCTCCATATAAAATCGCCAGTGGGGGAAATCTCGTTGACTTCTCGGGGATTTCCCCACCACAGTCACTTTCCCAGCTGTTTACTAATTTTAATCTAATGTTATTTATCTATTTATTATGTTTTTACTTCTACTTGCTATTACTTATTTTGTGTAACAAAATGAAAAAATAAAAATAACAGTGGAAGTTAAGTATAACAGATAGGGAAATTCACTAAAAAACTTTTCTTAAACGTTAAATGATGGAGTTCATTTCTTGGAGTACTCCTATTCATATATCATGTTAGCTTGCACTCAAATTTGTTAAATTGTTAATCCTAATTACAAGTTTGACAAAAGCCCGATATAAAAAATCAATAAGTTGTATTTTGACCGTTTCTTTAGGACGATCTTCACTGGTATGAAACTTCCTCTGATCTGTATAAAAAACCTGAACCTAACAAGTTAAAGCCTTCAACGTTGCGGGAAGGAACGTCTTCAACAAGGGAATTTGTGGAGCCTGGGAAGTCAAAATCTAGCGGCACGAAAAGAAATGGTTTTAGGGGACCAAATAAACGAGTAGGTGCTGCAGATTTGAACGAAGTACAAGAGGAAGAGAAAGTGTTGAACAATAACGCTATTTTAAAACAATATCTTTTTCAAGACAGCCTTAACAAGATAGTTTTGAATGAAAACAAGGAAACCGCAAGTTACCGTGTGGTATCAGGTGCAAAAGATGACGCCAACTGGCAAAAAGGAGCAGAGAGCCTAATTCGTTTAGACAAAAGTAAACCAAAATCAAGCAGCGAAAAACAGAATGATGACATGGCTACAGTTCCAGCTGATGCAGAGGACGACAGAAAGGACGCAGCCAAGTTCCAATCTTTGGTAATCCAGGACGATGACATGTTGACTAAAGACGAAGAAGATTACAAAGGAACGCTGTCTTCACAGGGAAATAATGGTGATGAGTTTGGAGGAGACGAAAACAATCAAGCAGCTGCCATTCAGTCTATGATGAAGCAAGAAGATGACATGATACAAAATCAAGACGCCGAAGGGGAAGAAGAGTATTCGGGGAATAGTTCCAAGGTAAAGGGGTTCCAGACAAACAGTACTTCCTCGAGCACTTTGGGCAGGAACTCTACCACGTATTATGCGTCAGGAGTAGCATTAAATAAAAATCGAAATGAAACTGCGTCTAATAAGCTCAGCGAGAATCTCCATTCTGAGCCAGTTGGAGGAGCGTCTAATTCTTCAGTCGTAGAAAATGAAATGAAAAATCAGTCAATAAACGATTCTTTTACAAACGGCATCCTGAATAGTGGAGGCGATAAATCTAAACCCGGTGAACTTGACAATGCAACGAGCACTGCATTGTTACAGAACGACAAGCTTATTGTCCAGCAGGTGTTGAACAAATCACAAGCAATAGTAAAAGAAGAAAATCGCCATAAAGGTGATATTGGTGGAACCAACGGAGGTGGTACCGTGGAGGCTGGATCTAGTTCAGCAGCGCCGACTTCTCAAAATGGGGTACCTACTGAAAGAAAGCCCGGAATAAGTGGTATGACAAGCCAGCAAAAGTCACAATCACTAACTCAGCTTAACGACGAGGTAAAAACAGAAAAAACGGAATACCGGCAAGGAAAAATGTATCCTACCTCTCAAGCAAAAGCTATATACGTACAACCACAGCAGACAGTAAAAACGGTGTCTACCATTTCTGATAGAGAGTTGACAGATATGCCAAATAGTTCTTTACAAAGTAGTCAAACCACAGGGAAAACTACTGCAGCTCCATTAACCAAAACGAGCTCCTCCACAGATCTTGGCTCTTCTGTTTCTGATGTACATCATGTAATGTCACCAGCCTTAATCAAGTTGCCGAGTTCAAACAGTCGTCCCATCAAGCTTGTATTTCACGTGAAAGATATGAATTCTAAAAGCAACACTGAATACGGGTCCACAGCGGTATCAGATTACCAGACACCAATCACTGCAGATGAAATTACTGCCTATATGAATGATGATGAAGGTAAGGTTCATACGTGTAGTGTAACTTCCTTTGAACCTGTACATAATGGTCACTACTCAATAGATGTGGTTAACGAATCATTAAAGCAAACTCTTTGACTCACAGTTCACAAATGCGAAAGCGTCAGTACGGTTAATTGTTAATTTCCAGTAACTTTGTCATTTCTATGGAGACCAGCTCAAGGCTTACCACTTAATAAAGTTAAAGTAGCAGGAAAAGACAGTCATAGGTCTCTAACAAAATGCTGCGGCCCTTTAAAGGGGCGGGGTTAGTCTCTTATTATAAGTAACAAATACAGTGTGTATTTGTAGAATGGACGAAAATTGATACTTTAGAAATTAGCTGCTGATTGTGACGTCGTTTTAGACATTCATTCCAAACTACCTTTAACCTTGTACCACTTTTTAAATCTTTTGCTAAGTCTTACCCTTGGTCAATTAACCCGGCTTCATATGTTTCGAGTGGAAAAGCGTGTAATGTATATTCGCTTCTTAGAATGCCAAGACGACACCTTACAATGTCACCTTTGGGCTCAACATGGTCACTGTAAAGGAATAGCTTACGCCGAGTTTATGAAAAGACACTGTAAGGCCACCTGTGGATATTGTGGTAAGTTTCTTATTCAAAAATAACCTTGGTTATACTGTGTTGTTATGTATGTTTGTAGAATGCATTATTCTGGTTCTCTGCCTTTTCTTTGGTTTACATGAAATGATACTTGTTTCCTCTCGGCTTTCCACAAGCTCCATCTAGTTTTAACATAGCTGGTATTCGTCCTTGGTTGTACTGTGTTGTTATGTATGTTTGCAAAATGCTTTCGTCAGGGTCTATGCCTATGCCTTGGTTTTCGTGAAATGATAATTGTTTCCTTTCGGCTTTCCACAAGCTCCAACCAGTTTTAACATCGCTGGTATTCATTCTTGTCTAACTCCATCGATATTTGGTTTTACTCTGCTTCCCAAATGCCTTTCATATTGGGTAAAAAAAAAGATGCACTCTATTCGAGTGTCAATGTATTTAGCACGAAAGTACAAATTGGGGACACTATTTTAACGTCTCCTACTGGGGACGGGACCGCCATCTTACGTGGTCATCCGAGCCACGCGAAGAACCAGCCATTTGCAGGGCAAGGGCAGTACCTTCATTTCTCAGTTATTTTAAGGCCCTGAGTATTGGTCCAGCCCGGGGAATCGAACCCGCGACCTCCCACTCTGCAGTCAAGCGCTGTACCGACTGTGCTAACCCTGCTACAGATCCTGACAAAGACACCCAGTATACAGCTTGGTCACCCTCGACTGTGCTTATTTTCTCAAACGTTTTCACATTTTGTGATATAGGACTTCCATCCGTCATCAAAGAAAGCGCAAAGATTAAACAGCCCAGCAATCAGTTAACCCAAGACGGTAGGTATTACTTTAAACGATCGACGATTAGTGAAGGACATGAAATATACGCAAACAGTTAAGGGAAAAATATAAGGTGTTGAAGCGTCATAATTGTGGTTCACAATACTTGGCTATCGTCAGACAATTATAAACAAGCCCTATAGACTTAGTCCTCTTATGGGAATTCCCCTTGGGCAAATGTCCAAACGAGTTAGTTGGTGAACGGGTACAACGGTATGCGCTTAATATACGGAAACTATCCTTTAGAGTATATATAAACCGTTTACATATTGTTTCCGTGTAAACGTGCCAGATTGTACCTGTTTAAAATGTTCACCGGAGTGCTGTGGACTTACACTTGAGTCGATGCAAAAATGGCATCATGGATGTTCTCAAGACAGATAACCTACCATCTTTGTCATTTTTTTCTCAATTTATTCTCACAGAACCCTGTGAGGATTCACCTACTTATGAATTTAGTTGCCCGAGGTGGCAAGCTCAAGGTTACTGTGAGAGAAGGCAAAAGGAAATGAACGTCGTTTGTAGAAAAACATGCGGTTTTTGCGGTAAGATTTACAACTTTATCATAACCTTCCTCTTTGATGGCTTGTTTTGACGATCCTATGGTAAATAAAACGAGTTGCAGCTGCCATTTTAATGATTTATAATTCTTCTTTTTAGAGTCAGCTGAAAAAACGTCCAGAGCGTCTTCGTCGTCTCATCCGTCGACATCTTCATCAGATTTACATTATAAGGAAAACAGCAAGAAACAATCTCCCATGAATTCAAAACAGCCCATTACCTTTCAATCTAAACCAAATTTAAACGGGTTACTGAAAGCAGAAGAGAAATTGTCTCCGTCAGTTGACCTCCAGTCGCTAATTTCTGTTTCATCCAAAACCCGCAAAAAACCCTTTGTTAGTGAAAATAACCAAGGACCTCCAAAATTGTCAAGTCTTAAAGCCGTTAGGCCAATTGGACGTTTAATGCTTAACCAAAGTGTGAACCTTACGAAGAACTTAAATGAGTCACGTGTTGTTTCTTCTCATGAATTGGACAACAAAACAATGACTGAAACGGACATGAACTTCACCAAAACAAGTTATAAAGAAAACTCAGGTTGGAAAATTTCTCACAAGTTCCTTCCCGCGCAGACTGATTTATCGGCGAATTTTCCTAATGACATCAAAATGAAGGATCAGTTGAAGCAAAACGCATCAAGATTGCCAACAGCTCAAGATCAGGGCGTCACCGATAAAGCCGGAAAGTTTATGTTAGCGCCACCAGTTAAAATGAATTTGCCATCTTCAAGTGTTTTCAAGCCCCAAGTAACTTCCCCTTCCCAGTGGCTAAAGACTTTTCCAAGCCAACAGTTGATTTCACAGAATGAAGATAAAGTAATAGAAAACGGCATAAAAGCGCTGCAACGTAAATTGCAGGCTCCTTTAGAAATAAGTGCAGTGGCAAAAAGTATCCCTGGATGTGGGAGGAGACTATGCAAAGAGAGACCTAACACTCAACAAGCAAAAACCAGAGAAACCATTGGCAACCGAGGTAAAGAAACATTTATAGCATTTTGTTTTTGTAGCTATTTGGAGATATGTGAGATTGTAAGACGTACATCAGGGACAGAAAGAAAACGCCTTTGTATTGTGTTTACGTCCTCCATAAACCACCGAAAATGTCGTATTAGGAAGTTCACGTTGTTGTTGTGCAGCAGCAATAAATTTAACACAACGTGTGATGCACATGCAGTACTGCTCATTTCGTTATTAAGCCTATTTCCTTTCCAACGTTCTTCTGCATGATAGAAGACGTTACACGCCCGGAAATGACGTTATCCCATTTTGATTATTCAACCTAGTGTTGGATGCTATGACAGAAAGTAAGATCAGTGGGCCTGTTTCAACAAAAGGTAAGAGGTGATTTTTTGGAATTCACATACAAAGGGGGCTCACATAGGAAGTTCGCATAGCCCGACACTCGCATCATGTTTGAAGATAAAATTGATTTTGCGTCAAGGGGAATATGACCATGTCCATGACGTTTTTTTTCCATCGCCCTCTCTTTCGTAACGGTTGGACGGTAGGCTGGTCTGTCGGGAAAAAGAAAGGGAAGAGAAAAGGAAATGTCATAACGTGGGAGTGGTATCAAGCTGTTCAGGCTGAAAAAAAGTTTTTTCCTTAGAAATTCCTGAACTCATGAACACCAACATGCAGAGAAAGCGACGACAGAATTGCTCGTTCAATTTAAAACAATTGCATTTTTTCCAGGTTGTGACGAGTCCTGTCAGAAGGAGTGTCTGGATGTCCATAATCGGTATCGAGTGAATCATGGCGCATCGCCACTGGTGCTGGATCAGAAGTTAGCGAATCAGGCGCAACAGTGGGCTGATAAGAAGGTTTTCAAACATTCTCCATGGGCAGGGGGGCAGGGTGGGGAGACTATTGCACTTGGCAGTCTTTACCCATCGTTCACCGCGGCAGTCAAAGCATGGCATGACGAGGAGAAGGATTATGATTGGTCCACTGGAGAGGGACTGGGTGGTATGAAGGTCAATCACTTTACTCAGGTATGTAAGGGAACTTTGCGCGTATGAATTTTAAGGAAACCAGGGATCTGTTCAATGCAGGGCTAGGCAAGGATCAACAAGAACTTCCACTCATGTCTACCGTGGAATAAAATATAGATAAATGCAATTAATATTTTAGTTTTAGGTGTGTTATGCTTCAATATTGTTTTTTAGGTTGTTTGGAAAAGAGCACATTTGCTGGGTTGTGGTAAAACTTTCGTCAATGGAGAACCGTATTACATTGCTCAGATGGATACCCCTGGGGTCATAGCTGGCGAACCGGGCTTTGACAGGTTAAATGTGGGCAAACCAGAGGAGGTAAAAATTAACGTTCCTCAGCCTTTTTGGAGGGAAATAACAATGAGGCTCGTCATAAGTTTTGAAAAACACTCTTATTCACTTTTGGCATAGTCATGTTATGAATCCGTAGCCCAAATTCATTTTCTCCTCAAAGGGCCTCTTTATATAGGTGAGCTAACCCGATTAGCCAGGCTGGCCTGCTATACAGGGCTGGCTCTAAGTCCCTGTTGTGTTTATATCTGAGGAGAGCGATTTTGGTTCGAGCTACGGGGTCTTGGGGGGAAGCGGGCCAGCCTGCCTTCTCAACGCAAAAACGTGCCCACTGAAGCTTTTTAGTTGGTTTCGATTTGCTAGCATGGACAAATTTGTTAAACTTCTTGGCTAGCATTCATTGGCTGTTCATTTGATAGGTAAAATTGGACAGTTATTAAGCAACAAATAAGGGCTGATGAGAACCAATCCGGTTATAGAGTTTTGTTATTGACACAATTAGAGAAACAACTCAGTTATGTTTATTGTTTCTTTTTTCATTAGCCCGACTTGTATTGGTTTATGGATAGCTCGCCATATTGGAAAGAGATGCAGACAAAGGATTCTATACCAAAAAACATCGAACATCTAATACTATAATAGACGTTGCACCCCTGCATATGTATGCTTTATAGGGCAATTAATGTATATAATAAATTTGTAAACAGAGACGTACGGGAGCATAGTCAAAAACAAAAATTCATTATACGAGAGTCGGTGCAGAGTAAAATAATATTTTCCTGTTTTTCCATGCAACCACTCAACTGTGGAAATATTGTGATTTTATTTGAAATATAATACTTTTTGGAATACAAATAAGTAATTTTTTAGCATGTCATAAAAGAACTAGAAAGGAAAAACTATTTTTCTGAGCCTTACATTCCTCTTAAATGTATTTAAATTCTTGTGCGATTTGAAATTTCAACTGCAGTTAAATTATTATCTTACTTTGCTTTAGTTTCAGCTCCATAATCTGTCTTAATCTAAGTGAAAGGAAAATTCACGCAACAGAAAGGTTTGCTACAACATATACACCGAAATATTTGAATGCACAGTCTTTTAATAGACATTGGCTTAGATTACTTTAAAAGAAGTACTCGCGTGGCCACTTTCCCATATATAGATGGGGCAGGTCGTTTTCTATATTGGCTGCGCGTTTTCCAAGTCCTCGGAGAATGGGGAAGAATCTCTAAACCATGTGCTGTCGTCCTGTTAAAATGAACAAATGGTCAAAAAAAGTGCAGTTGTGTTGTTTCAATTTCTACCTTACGAAACTTTTTTCAAAAAGATACGTGGCTTCTTAGCTTTGGGAAGCGCTGGCATCGAATACATTTAACTGGGCTTTGCACGGAGAAACGAATTAACTTTCCGCCCTTCAGCAACAATGAAAGTTTCCCAGGACTTCAGAAAGCCGGTGAATAGAATAAGTTCAAAAATGAATTATTTCATATATACTTCACATCATTTCACTCCTGACGGGAGATATGAACTCAATAAATTGACCTCGCTCCCAATGTGTGGCTTCATAGCTCAGTTGGTAGAGCAACGCACCGGTAACGCGAAGGTCACGGGTTCGAATCCCGTTGAAGCCAAGATTTTTTTCAGGCTTCTTCTTTCCAATTGCTTAAATTGGAAAATTTACTGCGATGATCATTCTTCACTTTCATCTACAACCGCAGTTCATAAGTGAATTATTTCATATATACTTCACACCAGAATAAGTTCTGTCGACATATTTGAGAGTTATTATTTTTTAGTTGACTCATGACTCATTGATTCAGCAATCCACTTACAATTAATTTTATTTTTATGCTTTCAGTTGACTTCATCACCTCCTTTGATAAAACCGAATCAGTTTCCCATTCATATGAGCGTGGCTGATTATAGGCCGGCTCGGTTGATCAAAATCTTCTCTGAGCCCCTCCCTCTTCGTAAAAGTTGGAAGTCCGCTCCTTGTGTTCAAATGAAGATACTCTAAGTTAGGTTACAAGTTAAGTTTGACATCCATACCTGTTTCGGTGTTTCAATGTTGACTGTAGTGATAGGCTTGCCGATAACAGGTGCCTTGTCGTAATGAGCTACATACCACGGCTCACCATAAAATCCACCGCGCGCACAACCGACTTTATGAGCTCCCTTCCACACCACCTGGGCAAAGTGATCCACTATCTAAAAATACAAAAATACGGCGGTCAGTTGTGCAGTGAGCGAAATGGTATTAAGTTCTCACCTGCTCTATTAGTAAGATTAAGCAGTCGCTTGCCAAACTGATTCCTGGAAAAAGGTATAGCGATCCACCTGGCTTATCCTTATCAAGTGTCAATTTGTTTTGTGGGTATAAAGGTGATGTTACTCGAGAAGATTTGTAACGACAATTTTTAGCTCAACACAGCATTGCAATGTTGGAATAATGTTGCCGCCATTTGAAACAATGTCACAAAAATGTAGTAACGCTGTGTTGAACTAAAAGCTGTCTTTGGAATCGTCAAAGATAACATGACCTTGATTGAAGTACCGTGCACCAAATCATCAAAAATAAAAGATGGCGGAAATCAATATCAAAGTGAAAATCTTGAAGTTGTGTCAAACTTTTAAGAATAGCTTTTCTGCAACTCATAAACAGCAAAAGAAGCGAATCTCATACCTGAGTAGGCTTTTTTGGGTTTCCCGTCTGGTAATCATAATATAATCCTTCGCCGTGCCAATTTTTTATTACCGCCGTGAACGTTGGAAAAAGGGAACCCCAGGCGAAAGCTGCGCCTTTATTTTTCAATTCCACCCAATCAGAATGCTTGAAAACTCCTTTATCAATCAGCGCTTGAGCCTCGTCCGCCAGTTTTTGATCAAACACCAGCGGTGGAGCGCCATGGTTTGCACGGTATTTATTGTGCACCTCGATGCATTCTCTTTGACAAGAGCGATCACAACCTGAAACGTTTGTGGCCTCATAATAAGAACAAAATAAAAAATTTGTCCCCAGAAAATGGAAAATAACCACTTTTGTTATTTAAAAGGTTTTTCTAGCGCAATAAACTACGTTAGCGTTTTCACGCTGAATAAATGTGAATATGACATGATTGAAGAGGAAGGACATCCATGAAGTGGCTCTTCGTTTACATTCCTTACTAAACTGCAATACTGGCCATTTCGAGTTCCACAAACTCTCGCTTTGAAAACAAGGCGAAGTCCAAACCCTTTCTTGTGAAAAATGTTTTAGTAGCATAAAAACAGAAGATCGTTTTCAAATCGATGGCATTTGCACTTTATCTATCTGCGCAATAGTAATAGTAAACGAGTACTCCTACTCTGAGCGACTACGCCATCGTTGCTTTGATCAAAAGTCAGTCAGTCATTTGATTACCCGATTGTGTCCTAGCTACAAAACTCTTACATAGTGAAACGATGTCTTAAGGTAATGATTACTATCTTTTACAGTTTCGAGGGTGGATCGAGACAAAAGACGTCATGTTTTTCGACAACGCCAGCGCCGAATTAAGAACGCACGTCCTTCTAGCGGCCGAGAGCTAGGTTGAGCCAGTCCCCAGTAAGCTGTAAAGTTTTGTATCTTGAAATCGGTGGAAAGCGATCTGGATCCGTGCCTGCATAGAATTTGAACGAAGTTCTCTCTCTCTTTAACTCAGTCACCAAAAGGTCATAAAACATCCGAAAGAATTCTCTTGTTTTAACTTTAACGGAGATTAGGCCAATGGTGACGTAGTGGTGAGTGGATTTAAGTACAAACAAAGTTGGGAGGGTGTTCCATATGTTGGTCCTCTTTCTCGATCTGATTGGTTCTTCTGGGTTTATTTTCTTTCAATTTCTCCTCAAAAAGCAACTAAGCTCCGAATTCCAATTTGATATTGAGCACACGAACACTTTTTGCATTAACGAGATCTTACCGAGCACTTTAAGGTGTTCCATGAGTGAAAAAACTACAGTAAATTGCTCCCCGTACACTGACCTGATGTTCCTCCAGGAAGTGACCGACGGATGGCTTTTATTTCTCCATTAGACAGCTTACTGTCTGATGATAAAATAACCAGTGAGGTTAGCTTTCAAGTTAGTAAACTTATAGTATCACTGTAGTACTGGATACACCGTATCTTGAGAGCAGCTAGGAAAAAACGGATCACGTGTCTTATAGGGGGTGTCGACCGATATATCGGCCAATTTCTCGGTCGACGTATCGGTCGCTATATCGGTCGAGTGTCGGTGGAGAGTCGGTCGACATATCGACCGATATGTCGAACGACAGTCGACTGAGATATCGGCCGATTTATCAGTCGATATTCCCCTATAAGACACAGAAGAAACAACAAAACAACAACACAACAATGTCGAAGTTTAAAAGGGCTGACCTGTCAATGAAAGGACTATCGACAACGAAAACAGCAAGGCGATTAGCATCTCCCAGTCATGCGGTAAAAAGGACCACTGCAGAGAAAAAAAAACGGTCTTGACAGATTTGTAAAAGACTGCAAAAATTCTAACAGTAATACTGGCGCACAACATTCAACTTATACGTGGTTTTGTGAATAAAGGAAAGTTAGATTCGGGTTGAGGGTGTAGGGGTCTAGTATTTTGTTAGCTTCACACTTGGATCATGTGGTATATTGTGGTATATGACCTTGTTTAGAAATTGAAAAACCGACGACTGACTCCTTACGACGACAGCATTCGCTTTCCCCTTACTATAGCTTAAGTTTTCGGCCAACTAGAACGTTGTCGAAAGAGCAAGCGGTTAAGTCTACCACTGCCAACATTTGCTCGTCACTAACATAACCGACATGTTAATAATCAATTGAATTTGACTTGAACGCCTCCTTCTCGTTTAATCAAATAGTTACAAGATTATGCTCTTACCTATATAGCGTTGGAAAGGTCAAGAGATTTCTTTGGAAGGAATTTGGCGTTGTATCTTTTTCTGTTTGCTCAACGAATTCACGGGACAAAGCCTTTCAAGTCTTACCTGTAATCTTTGAATAAACAATTCCCTTTTTCATTTGGGATACATATTAGGTTTCCATGAGAAAGGTTGAACTTGTAAATATTTTATGATCCTTGAAAACTTCGAGGGCACGAAAGACCAGAATATCGTAAACTTAAACGAGGCTGATAAAGAATTTCTAGGGGAACTAGATTTGATTCTTAAGAAACTGTCATGCTGAGACTCCGCAAAGACAAAAAATGCTTCTTTCAACTGATTAACTTAAGTTTTGTTACTCTGCAATCTAGCCACCGTAAAGGGATTTAAAAACTCGCTTTCGTTGAGAGAATCTATCTGCCCTGATGAATGACTTAGACTAATTGGCTAGCTGAAGAGTCAGGTTTCGATTCCAGTTTCAACAATCGATTTAGTAAAATTTCTTGTTTAACACTCCCGGCAAGCATTATAAACTAAACTTAGAATGCAATGACCTTTACTATTTTGCACTGAAATTCAATTTTGAAACTTTTATCAGGAAAAGCTTCATTTTAAGAAAATAACAACTGAAAGAGTGCTTGCTATCTTTTGATTTCATCCACGTTCGCAATTAGGCTTTCTTTCCTTTTTGATGCTATCTTGCCTTAACTTTTATCTTAACGGAGATGATAATTTGCTTCCGGACCTTCATTTTAAAACGATATGGTTCTTTCAGTAAATGCACGGTTTGTTAGCTTTAGTTGGCCACCTGCAGTTGCCATTCAAATGCATTGACAACAGGTTTATTTTAGTAAAGCTGCTTCCTTTAAGAGGCCATATGGTAAGAATTCTAGGAATTCTATGGTAAGAATTCTCCGAAATACACAGTATCCTTAGTTTGCACAACAACAACAAAACAAATTCTCGAAGAGGTTAGGACACCATGATCAGTGGTTTTCCAAAAATAAATTAATCGAACTTGAACTTTTCAGATATTAATCTATGTCCTCTCTACCCGACTTTTTGGACAAAGCTATAAGGCCATTTTTTAAATGCAAAAAAATTTCGGTTTCAGGATGAGGCCATGTGCAAACTCTTTCTTTTGCGAAAATGAGTTTCATTTGCATGCAAATGGAAAAAAAATTTTCACATCCGTGAAAGGCTTTACACTTATACTCAGAAATGGCCAATTTTTTATATGTACTACTCGTGTATTTCCACCGATAGTAATACTTCTGTTAATGTTTGAAATCAGTAGCGGCATCATCACAAAAACTTTTCCAATGACTCTCCCCCTAGGTCGGTACGTTTATTTGGAATGATCTAAGTCAGGATCTATCAGTGATCGAAGATCACACGGATCATGGTTTATGAAAGGTAACGATACATCCTTACCCAGGTGAAGTTAAGCGGTTCCTTTGATCCCCCAACCCCCCCCCCCCCCCCCCCGCCCCTTCCAACAACAAAAAAAGTGATCTAGAAACAATGACAGAGGTGATCTCTTTATGGCTGGCGCAAAATAATTTATTTTCATTATGACTAAATTTACACAAAACAGCATGATATTTCTAATGTATGTCAAAACATTAACGCTTTGAAATACACAACTGTGCTAAAAATTATATATGTTTCTATTTTTCCATAATTTATTGAGAAGGACAAAAACGACATAAACTATTAAAACTGATGAAACAGTAAGTCTCGTGAGCTGCGCAAAGCACTAAACTGTGGCCTCTGAAGTTTAACTCAGGGAAGGAAGTGACTACCCATTATGAATGCGTAAAAGCTCCTGAGGAATCAACTCTTCTATTTTGTCTATTTATCCCCAAGTTCCTAGGCCCCAGTTATATGGGGAAAGTTGTTCCGGATAGATGGGTCACCCGCCTATCCGATCAACACTGGGCGAGCTAACTTTTTATACATTTCCTTACAGACGATGGCGAGCTGTCCACTTGAGAAAAAAGATTGGCTGGGCTAGAGGGGTGACTCGCCTAGCCTGGTCACCCTTTTGTGGTTATAGGGTCACCGCCCTACTAGCCTGGCCAACTATTTTTTTCATATTATTCTATTAAGACCTTAGCTTGCCCACCTGGGTCAACTTGGTCCAGGCGAGACATTATTTAGGCACCTTAGGAAACTACGACGAGAACGGAAACGGCAACGTCAAAAAGTCAATAGGTTCAATGAGCAAAATAACAACTTTGCACGTGCATCACCCTATTTGGCACATTTCTTCGCCGTCCCTGTACAACTACGACGTGAAATGAAAGGCCAGGCGATGAATTATACCATCTCTGTCCCCTCTCCTTAGCTCTAACTTAAATTTCATTGTTTTAAGTAACTGGGCGACTTGGGATAATCGCGAAATGGTTTGAAAGGATGCGGAGTCTATTATTCAGCGACGTTTTCATGAACGTCACCGTTTTCGGATCGTTAGGTCCCTAATGAGAGCAGATGCAAGCGCTCCCGCAAGTAACCACCCAAATTGCGAAAAGTCACGTGGTCACTTATGAAGGGTAGTCACACATGGAGGTTCGACTGTATAAATGCTTTCTAAAGTTGACTCGGCTCGGAGGGTGACGCTTATACTAGAGACAGGTTTTCCCCATATAAAAAGGTCCTAGAACAAACCATAGTGGAAAAGTCACAATTAAGGTGAATTTACGACGACGTTCGCTAAAACTTCATTTTGATTATTCTAACCAATATGTGGATTTATGTGTACAGGACCAAAGATGTCACGAAAGCAAGGGAAACAAGAACGGCAAAAAAGCAAGAATTTTAATTAGATTAGCAAAACAACAAATTTTTGGTACATTTCTTTGACGTCGCTGTACGACTGCGACGCGACAAGACAGAATGAGTTCATTCTCTCTTGGACGCGATAAACAAACGACGACGAATTCCACTTTTTCTCTTTTAACTTGAATATTTTTCTTAGGAATTCAATTCCAGGAGAGTTAGCCTACATTTGACATAGTGAGCGAGTTGGGATCATCGCCTTGAAGTTTCAAAGAAAGAAAAGTTACTTTTAAACTGACCTTTTCGCTGCCGTGGCCATCCTGGTATCTTAAACTCCCTTTCCACTTTCTCATAACTAAAATGGTCATTTTTGCGAGTTGGTGTATTTTTCATCGATAGTCAAGGTAAATTCGTTTGGTTCAATGCTTTTTTGAATGCTTATGTCTATTACGTTTGACTTTAGATTTCTTCACTACTATAATATTTGGTTTTTCTTCTTTCACTTCCGGGTCTTTTGACTTCCGGCTGAGTGAAGGATTTGGGGCGACACCATCACCAGTGTTTGCTGTCATCCATTCTTCCCTCTGTGCTGCCGCTACGTAGGGATCTGGGGAGTAGTGCTCTGTGTAGTACTCAAACTTCTCGTTTGTTTTGGCCGGAGTGAAGTAAGTTCCATCTTCAAGGGGATGCCTCACGGCACCTTACATGAAAGAAAACAAGTTAATTTAAGAGTACGAGAAGAAAGATAGACAGGCTCCGTTCACGTGGTACAGGAAGAATTTTGGACAGTTTTTAAAAAAGTTACGTTACGTTCTCAAGGAACTATGTACTGTCGCAATTTGTAAACAAACCATCGCACTTTTTAATATCTGCCGCAATTTGTCATAAACCCGTGTCGCACTTTGCAATAAAAAGCTGTTGCAATTTGTAATAGCTGTCCATCGCAATTTGTAATAAACTCAGCTGTCGCAATTTGTAATAATTTGTAACGGGTGAGCCTGCTCGTAGGCTATTGTAATTGCTGTAAATGCACTATCTTTTTAATATGAATAAATTACTATACCAAGTAGATTTTTGGGATCATTTTACGTTTCTGTGAAACTGCCCACCTACCCCTCCCTCACGCCAACATTTTGCCCTAAGTAAGAACTAATTGTTAATGTTGGTTTAGGGAAGGGGTAGGTGGACAGTTTCCCAGAAAACTAAAATGATCCGGTTTTTGTCTTTTTCACAAGCATAAGATGCATATTTTGTTAGCCGTCTTAAGACCTTTTAGAGACCGAAATGACAGATTTTCCTACCCTTTCTTATACTTCAACTAGTGAAACTTCCACCCTTTCATATACCTGAAGCTTTCCGGCAGGACTGAGCCTCTCCGTATAGGCCATCATAGAAAGTACCCTCCCCCCCAGGCGTTTTCCTTACCTCCCATGTCGTCATATTGCTGTGGTTGAGGTAGAGTAATCCTCGTATCAGCGTTGACAGACCACAGCGCTGAATTTCCTTCCCTGTTGAATAACGGCAAACCTCTTTTGGAATTGGTGTTCCCAGTATTCGCAAACCTCGCGCTCACTGGGTGACGTTGAATAACGTTCTTAACTACCGTAATAACTGGTCTTGCCTTCTCTTGATCGGAACTTGGAGGTGTAGCGCTCTGGGACGGTGTAGGAGCTGTTGTGTTCTGAGGCGGTACTGTGGTTTCTTCGTACTTTGCATCTTGATTGAGAGAAGAGGAAATAAAAGAGAAGTAAAATAAGTTCTACCGTTAGTCATTCTGATTTTCTGTTGCAACTAGGTCGCGTGTGGGACATAAAATGTTGCTTGTGTGTGAGTGTAAGTTTTTCAGGGGAAAAATATCAGTTATACTTACTCATACAGAATCCACATGTTTTTGGGCAATAAGTATCCAGCTGATCTTTATATTGTTTACAAAATCCTTTTGATTTCCACGCGTCACAATATGGGCTTTCTCTATATGTATCACGGCAATCTGACCAGGAGGAGATTAAATGACATTTTAAGAAAAATAAATACTGTATGGCCGCAGAAAGACTCTGTAGTGCCTTTCATAAAGGCAATGTCTCGGTCGTTGGGTGCCCTTGATGTCTTTAAAGGATGTTCATGTCTAAAAGGAAGTTTTCAGTGAACTGTACAGAAAGTTAGAGAATATGATGATTTGAAGGGTACCTTTATTGACGATTGTGCGTTTTCCGTGCCGTGTCTACCCCTTACGCCGTCGCGTAGGGGTAGGCCGTAGGGGGGGGGGGGGGGGTAGATAGAGTGCGGAGAGACACTATCTCTCTCTTCTTCGCCGTGCCTCCCAATTAGTGGGTGGAGACGGCAGACATCTTAGACTATGTTGAATCATAGGAACATAGAAACTGAGAACGATACACTTTCAAAGTGAAAGTCGTGTACCAAAGATAGGTCACTTAAATCTTACAGCATATGATTACTTTTTCATAGATATAGCTAAAGAGCAATTAAAAAACTGATTAATAATTCATAAACAAAGAACAAAAGAAATAAAGATCAATAAATGTTTAATTAGTGTCTTTATATCTGATAAAGACACGGGTAAACTTTTCGTTCAATTTTTTTAGAGCAAAATAACCCCAAATCTAAACATTAGTGCAAGAATGAGTTGATTTATATTACAGATTTTGAAGCCGTTCAAAAAACTCGCATTCGTGTATTATCAGGTTTAAAAGCTATCGGCTTTGCCTCGTGTTTTAAGCCTGATAATACACTCCTGCTCGTTTTTAAACAGTACGTAATGTATATTTCTTTCGTCAATGTTATAAAACTGAAGATCTGTACTTACTACAAAACCGACATGTGGAAGCACAGCCATAAGTCAGATAATTTCTGTAACGGTCGTCCATACACATCTGTCCATCCTTCCATTGCTTACACGTCTGTGACACAAACCTATCTGTGCACTCTTCTGAGGGAGGGTAGAAGGAAAAGTCGTTAAAAAACGGCAAAATTATGGAAGCAGCTATGAATAAGGTACTGAATTTTGTCAAGTACTCAAACAAACATCGTTATTCCGCATTATCTTTTTCCCGCCTATAGTATCACGTGGTCAATGCTTGTAAGACCGACTCCCGTTCGTCATGAACATGTCTATGGCCCGACCGCAAAGGCCTGGGAACACGTCCAACAGAGACTTGGCATGGAAGGTACGATTTTAAATTAACTTACATTGTAAAATTTGACTTGTTAAAATAACCAATGAAAATTGTTGCAAAATGCGTCTGAGAGAATCCTTTTGTTTTAGTCAGATTGACCAATTTAGATTGGTTTGAAATAACTGGATTCTATTGATTTGAAATAACTAATTTAAAAGCAGTTAAAATAACTATCAACAGGGTTATTTTGACCTTTTTGTTTGGTTGTCTATTAAATTAGTAAATGGTAGCGTTAACAAGTTTCTTTTAAGTAAGAATGACCAATATTTTTGGTTAAAATAACGCCCTTCATTTAGTTAACTTGAAGAAGTTATCCTGAAAGGTTGAAAGACTTTGGAAAGCCTTTTTCCTCCTTAAAAGCAAGTTGATAGTACGTATAAGGTGCAAAAAACCGCTAAGTGGTCGATTATGCTCGCGGACATAACGGGTCCGTGTCCTTAAACTGGACCAGGTTCATGAAAGGCTGAGCGCAGTCGAACTATTTCGTTTCAATTCGTTACTTTCCGGGTCAAATCCTTTCAATTTATTTTAAGATGCTTTTAATTTCGGGGGAAAATTGATATAACGAAGAGCTAAGTTATTGGGAAAATAGTGTTCATTGTAATGGAGGTATATTGTATCGGGTCGTCTCCTATATCCATTATGTTTCTATAACTGAAGAGACTATCCGCCTTAATTCCAAAAAATTGAAGTATGTATTTTAACCAACCGTCTTTTCTAACTGATACCACCTTAAGAGATAATCCTAGACCTTTCCGAACTTTAAACGTACTAAATTCAAATAGGGATAAAAGTTTGTTCTCGTTAAGGCTATGCTATCTCATGGAAACTTAGTCTAGAGAATATATTACATCTATTATCACTAAAAGCTTTGTTATAGGTGGGGGCATCGCCCGTTAAAAGTGGTATCGACGGACGAACATGGCTCTTTATATCTGGTATTTATTCGGAATTCGTTACATTTAAGTTCAACTGAAATATAAGTGCCATGGTTAAAACTGAGAAATGACTTTCCGAAAAAACCTTGATCACAGTGAATAGCTTACCAGGCATTTCTTTTCCTGACTTCAATGAAAGATCTGAAGGCAATGGTACCTGACCAGGAGAATGAAGTTTCTGCTGACCCTGACCGATCCCTTTATTACTTTGTTTGTTTGCTTTCTTGGGAGTATCTTGAATTGAATGTTGATTGGTATGTAATGGAGTGTCACCTGCGAGAATAAAACAGTTTTTTTAAGGGAATATGTAACTGAGCAATTTTTTAAGTGCATTCTGTAAGTTTCCAAATTACTTGCTAAGTGCTGGCGGGAAAATTAGTTCTATTCAACACAATAACAGCTTCATAGCACAAGAGTTGAGTGTGTTTTCTTAGCGCCCAAAACATCATTTATAATCAGAGATCAACTTTGAAAAGCTACGTAGCTAAAAAATTAAAAAAAAAAAAAAAACAATTGGAAATCCCATTTACAGCGCGAAGCTCGCTACCGTTTCCACCGGAACAAGATTTTTGACATTTTTTTGACACTTTTTTGATTGGGGGCGGAGTTTGACAGACCGTTTAAAATTACCGCGCGAGAGAGAAATAAGCAGCCAGAAAATAAATTTGAAAGAAACTAGTGAGTAGAAAATAATGTCTCAAGCCACAGCAAATATACAATTGCGTGTTAACGCGAATGGCGGCCTATACGATAACGGAAGAGCACTACCTTCTCTTGTTCGCCAGCGAATATTAGATTTGAACCACCAAGGTTTAGGCCAACGCGCTATTGCAAGAGAAGTCAGGACCAGCCATACATTTGTGAAAAAAGTTACCAGTAGTTACAATGTAACAAATTCGTCGATTCGTACACCACGAACTAATTTTCTTGAACCTAAAATTGACGCGAACGTTCTTGAATACATTGAAGTGCAAAAACGAATAAAACCGAGCACCTACGCTTCTGAGATACAACAAAGGTTACTGTTAGATGGAGTGGTTCATCCCAATGACCTTCCAGGAACGTCACAGATCAATCGGCGACTCAGACAAGACCTCATGTTTAGTAAGAAGAAACTGACGGTATGTCCATTTGAAGCAGAAAAACCAGGTGCATTGGAACGGCAAGACGAATATCTACAAGCCATATCAAGATATCCAGCCAGTAGGATTCATTTCTTTGATGAATCAAGTGTTGTAAAGACCACTGGTAATCGCCGCTATGGAAACGCTAGGATCGGCGAACGAGCTATTGAATTTCAACGTTACGCTTCTAACGCTACATTTACTTTAAATTTGCTCCACTCAGTTGTTGGTGTTGATTACTTCAATATTCTTCAAGGCCCATCAAATGGTTTGGAACTCCTAAATTTTTTTGACGACGCGTTGCAAGTAGAACGGACAGATGGAAGTGCTGCTTTAGAGCGTGGTGATGTTGTAGTGATGGACAATTGTGGATTTCACCATGCTCGCCACATTGAGCCATTGTTGCGAAATATGTTTAACACATGCGGAATCGAATTGATTTACCAACCACCGTATTCACCACACTTCAATACATGCGAGTACTGTTTCAACCAGATCAAGCAATTTCTTCAACTGAACCAGGTGCTAGCAATGAACGAAACGGAAGTGACAATCGGAGAAGCGATTTCTCATATCACTGCAGAAAACTCAGCAGGGTACTTCAGGAAGTGCGGCTATCTTGTATAAAACTAACGACAATCAAGACAAAAATATGAAGACAAGAAATAAGAGAGCATGGTGCATACCACCACTTTTTGAGCTTAACAAACAGAACGGATCGAAATCCACCAATCACAGTCCACTAGAATGACCTAAAAAAGTTCAGAAGGTCACATTAGCAGGCTGTGATTTGTCGATATCGATCCGCCCTGTTTTCCTAGCTTGTCGAAAGATAGGCGAGAAATCGTCAGCTGAATGCACGAGACAGTGAAAACGGCTGTAAATATTCGCGATAATTGATGGAAAACTAATACTATCTCCTATAGCTTCTTGTTTAGTGATATTCATAAAAAAGTATGCTTGTGACACTCTTGTTCGTTTCAAGGCTTTCCGCCCGGTTGTAGTTTCTATTTTTAACTCGGCGTGAGAACAAATAAGTTGGGGAAATATAGTCACGCAGCAATTAGATATTTGAAAAAATATATATTCCTCCAAGTTCTTGGGTAATCATGTCAACTGAATAAAATTATTATATATTCAAGCCGACTGTTCAAAGTACTTTTGTGTCACTGTATCACATAGGCGACAATGTATAACAACAACACGCGAAATGTAAACAGAATAAAAAATGAATAATTCAACTCAACATAAAATTTAAATTTTATAATGCATAAAAGACAAAATTTTCAACAATACATCAACACAACAGCTAACAAGGTGATCTTATTGTACAGTTCAGAAAGTTCAGTCCTCTATAGATATAGTCATTTGGAAACTGAAGAGCGGCAATCTACGACGCTGTTCAAATAAATATCAACATTTCTATTTCGATACTGTTCAATCAGAATTGGCAACCGCCAATCCTCGCTCGCATCAAATTCAGGAATCTTTCCATTCAATGCTTTTTCAAGTATAAGAAGATCTCGGTCTAAGGAAACACGGTCACTGTACTTGATTAAATTACGCCCTTTAAGTCTGGGACGCATTACTGCAAAAAATGAAGTTGATGCCTTCACGCGGGACTCGCAAAACGCCTTCAGCTTTGATTCTGCATCGCAGTGTTCTTGCTGTAATCGTTTGATTTCTTTTTGCAGCTCTGATATCTTAAGTTTCAGCTCAGGGTGCTTGTCCCTCAAACCACAAGCGTCATGAGAAGGACAGGGAGGTGAAACACATTTCGGTTTTGTGTGACCAGATTCGTGACAATTTCCACAGATCCTTGATCGTATGGCTGAGAGAGGAGTGAGCGCTTCATTTTGGGCGGTTGTTTTGACCAACTCCTCTTTCGCACTCGATAATAAAACTTTTTTTAACTGCACGTTTTCGGCCAATTCCGCTTTTACGTAGTCGAGTGGCGATCGCTCGGGATTTGCGGCATTCGCAAAGCTGCTCTCAAGTGAGCGAGGAATGTGCTCAGTTTCCCGCGCTGGAGTAGACATTTCTTGTTCAAGCTTTCTTCTTTTTGCCTGGACCGTTGCTTGAACTACAGGTGAATCTAGCTCACTGACTCTCAGCAGTACTTTCCGATATAGCCCTTCATCTACTGAACTGGCACGAACAAACATCTCTTGAAAATTATCTGTGTCGTCCTCGTTGAGGTTGACAAAATCGCCATCTTCGTCCTTGTATCGTATCCGCAAAGTGCTTGACGTGTGATGTCGCAAGCTACCGCAGGTCCGTCGGATGTCTTCTACAAGCGAGGAGAATGAATACCTCAGTACCTTTCCATCGACAACGTCTGCTTCAACGTAAAACTTTACAAATTTCTCTCTCCCATACTCCACTTTCACTTGAAATTTCATGTCGCCGGCCAACCAACAAACTAAAAATTTCCCATGAATTCTCGTCGCGCCACATATCAGTCTAGACTGTCTCCGCCCACTTTGTCGTCGGGGCTCATTGGTAAAGTGTCAAAAAAGTGTCAAAAATTCATCAAAAATCTTGGTCGGGTGGAAACGGTAGCGAGCTTCGCGCTGTAATCGTCTTCAATTTTGTCCATGCGAGCTCTACCCTCCTTTCAAAGTTTAATAAGCAGTTATTTTTATATTTCATTCAATTTGGTGGCCAGTTTCGCTAAGTTATAGGTGACATAGCTCCTTTAAGAGACCATTTCTTTCAAGAGGTCCTATTATGGCTCTTGTTTCTTTTTAGTTTCATGGACTTATGACCTCAGTTTAATAATAAGTCATTTACAGCTAGTTCCTGATCCGAGACGAACGGTCACGTGACCCAAAATTAATAGGTCGTGCGGAATGATGTGGCCTGGCGTCTGGGCAAGAACACTAAGGGCACAATACTCTGAGATCTACTCCTAAATGATCACTAGACTTCACGTGACTGTGTTATTACTGTTATCTATGACCTAAGACACATACATTATTACCCTAATATGCGTTAATATCACTTACTTTTGCAAAACCCACAGGTTTTTGCGCAGCCATTCCGGAGGTAAAACGCATGCGCAGTGCCATGACAAAGCCCAGACCTCCTCCATGTCTCACAGTTGTGAAAATTGTCACGACATTCTATGTAGACATGCAGGTAGAACAGTTTTTCATTTTGTTGAAAAAGTGAAGTGAAGGGTGGAGAAAAAAAAAACCAACAAAAACCAACAAACAAACAACCAAGGAAAAAACAGACAAAACCAAACTCGACTTAGACAGATAATCAATGGCGACAAAGGATACAAAGATGGGTTGAAACGCTGACACCGACAGAAAAGAGCGCAAAAGCAATACAAATAGAAATTACGACAACGATTTGTTTTCCCTCTAATAAGTACCGAAGGTTTTTGAAATTCAGCCCAGTTATATTCTTAACCGCTATTAAAGAGATCGGCTTTAAGAAGAGAGAATACTTATGTCCCGCATGTCTTTGGAGGCCAAGAAAATAGCGAGGTGTGGAGTGGGCACTGGGGATAAGACAAGTTGGCCAAGACCGGTTATTAGAGGCAGTATTGGCTTTCTGTGTCTTGGGCAAGTGGGCGCTTTGCCAGCTAAGCTTATCATAACCTAATAGAAGAGCAATTTTCATTAAAAACGTAATGGGCGTTATAACGTTGCCATGGCCACTCTGATGTCAATAAAACATGGCTCACAAACAATTTTCATCTTTAAATAATACAGCTGTGGTATCCTTTTTCCAATGACTTTGTTCATAAAGACGAGGTAAATATTCAAACTTAAGAGACATTCCCCCCTTAAAAAGAACTAATTTCAAAGTCTCGCTTTTTACTTTTACTTGTAATCAATGAGTTCCTGTGTAAGATCAATATGGAATGCAGACACAGTTGAATCACTCTTTTTCCCAGCATTTTCATGCTAACCTCTTATGTTCTTGACAAGTTTTGTTTTAACTATTACTTTAATTCTATTAAATCACTTAGAAATAACTCATTAGCGTGACTGTTATTACCTCTTGACACTGCTCGGCATTCTAAAAGCAAAGGAAAAATAACCAAAAAAATTCTCAATGAATTGAAAATACAAAATTTAAATGTACGCATGCGCTTCTTGCGGGTAAATATGTCATTTAGTTAATTTTACTCAATTTTAAAATAACATCACCACGGAAAGTCGCTATAAACTTTCAGTTATTAAATTACACTTTGGCTTAATTAAAATCTAGAAGCTATAACATGATACTTCTGCAATTAAGGCATCCACAGCAGTTGCCTTACATCAGTCACTGTTACAGTTGTAACAATAGCCTGTATTGCTGGCGGTTTTTTTTGCGCGTGTGAGAGCGCATTTCTGGCGGTGAAAGGGCCAGAAAATTTGAAGCATCTCCTCCTCATTTTCATCACGGCTTCGCAGCTCTTTGCAGAACTTTCCCAGTCCCTCGAACGATACCACCGGATACAAAGGCTGTATTAACAACTGTCCGATCCAGGACTACACTCTCCCCGGCGACCATATTCCACCTTACCCGCCTGTGACAAGACAACTATGTTCAAACCATTCTCTAAGCAATAGTTTGGTTGATCTGAATTGCACGCAGCTCTGTGGAACAAGCTATTTTATTAATCTCTACAACCAATTTAAAACAAAACCATGTCACTCAGCGACTACCTCAGAGCGGAACTTGCAGTACCAAACCACACCATAAATCTGACTGAATTCGAAATTTTCACTACCACATTTAGTAGAGAGCATAGAGATCATTTCGATCTCCGCGATTTTGTTATCTTTAGAACTTGATAGCTCCATTTACTCGACAATTAACAGAATGAAGTCTTCATTACATCTATTTCCAAATCTATTCACCCACACCATTAATCAACGTAATAAACGCTAACTTATGCATTTGTAAATAATCACTGTAAGCGATTTTAAAATAACGAATACACAGTAGGGCTTTTGTTACTAATTATTTTCTCAGTTTAACTGCACTTTAAACTCGATGAATATCCTTTGTTCTTTAAGTGTTAAGAAGTAATCTGTTACCATTGTATTTAGATTCTAAGGTTAATCAATTTTTAAACACATGAACCAAAGATTACAACTCACCTCCCCAAACTAAGAACGAAGACAAAACGACGAAAATCAGATACAAGTTCTTCATGTTCGTTTTAAAGTCTTTCTGTAGGGCTGTAAAATCTGATAACAAAAGAACAGTTGAAAACAGATTACCTAAGTTACAAACACTACAATACAGATATTTATATGAAGCACTCGTAATAGCCTTCAGAATCAAGGAGAAAATATATTTCCTTGTTTCTGTTTTCGTAATTAACCTTACATATACAGGTTCGATGTCAAGTTCCTGATTTTGTGTATCGCTAAATACTTTAGCCAAAGCTTTTGAAAAGGTTTTTATCTTCGCATCAGAGTAAATCAGTTCTTCACCAGAATTTTTCTACCGTCGGAAACTGGTGATTGGTGATCCGTTTGACCTCCTCTGTCAGATTACAATCTGAACACAAGAAAAGTCTCATGGTTGAAAATTCGCAATGTCGGACTTCAGACTTAAATGATCAGTAATCTCAGCTACAAAACTAGTTTTAAGATAGGCCAAACCATCGATCAAAATTTTAAAGTCGTGAATTTCCTCTCCCCTGAAAAATTTGGAAAATGCCAAAAAAAATGAAATAATGCTAAAACATGAAAATTTTAGTTTGGATAACGCTAAAAAATCTACTAGAGAGGATTTAATTTTGTTTAAAAGTTTTATAAGTGTCAACCTTCCTTGTCGCATCTGGTAAACTGTTCCACAATTTTGATGCGCTATTCCTTCACCAGTGTAGGTCATAAGTGATCGAATGTACTCCTTGGTAGGTCCAGTTTATGAGCTAGCAGGTCCTACATTACTAACCAATAACTTAAAGCCAGTGGCAAGTATCTTTGGTTATTGTTATTCATGAAGGCTTTGGTGTCCAGTTTTGTAAAAATGTCTCGAACGTGTGGGCGTGTCCCTAAAGAAGAGAGCCCGTTTATCGTCAGTGATACTTTTCTGCCTTGCCGCTAATTATTTCGGCCTTCTTGCTCATAGGGGGATGCTGAGGTGAAATAAATTATTTGAAAGCATTTGTGACTGTGTTCTGGTTCTATTTGGAGCAAGAATTTCTGTCTACCTTCTTAATTTTCATGTAGCTAGACAGGTAGTATAGAAGTGCAACATATCTTTACAAGTACCTTCAATATTTAGGTCTCACGCTCCAGCAATAAAAAGGTCAGTCGAACCTGTTTTAAATCTTACCAGCGAGAAGGAATGAGAGCCATCAATCGTGTTGTCTATGAATTAAACTTTTACAAGGAAAAAAGTCTCGTTATTGTTTCCAAACTCTAAAATACTTGTTTAACCTGTACATTACACTTTTATAATAACTCTGGCATCATGATCCCATAATAATAATGCATCTCACAGTCCTTACCCAAAGAATTATCTGCATATCTCGTATAGTACATCTTGCTTGCCTCCCTCCCCAAATTTATTTGGCTTGCCCTTTGTTTTTATTTCTCCTGGGTATTGCAGTTGTCCTAAGCCATAAATTGAAGATAACGCTTACGCAAAATTTTGTGAGGCAAACAAGATGCATTATGAAGATGTGCAAATGGCGAATGACTCTTTTCAGTGCTGTCAAATGACTTTTGCAACGAGTGACGAAAATTGATTAGAAATCGCGGATAGTTTATGCCCCCATCAATATTGAAGATTGGACGCCGGCGTCTGATGTAGATGGCTTGCTTGCAAGGGTTACATACATTATGCCTGCACAATTTTGGGCATAATGATGTAGTCGGAGCATCGAACATAATGCCGGCCGAATGGGCATTTTTTCACCATAAAGAGAATGATAATAATAATAAGTCTCAAGTCTGAGCTGAACTCCGCAAAAAAACTGGAAGCCATCAACACCTTGGCAGTACCAGTGGTAACTTGCTGTCTTAACATCATAAACTGGACGTTACAAGAGCTAGCCAAACTTCATACAAAGACTATAAAGTTCCTGACCATGTACAAGATGCACCACCTCAAATCACACGTCGACAGGTTGTACCTGCCCATACTGAAGGAGGTAGAGGGCTCATACAACTGGAGCTTTCCTACAAGTCACCCACTATCAGTCTTGATAAATACCTCCAGGAGACGCAGGACACTCTCCTCCACTTTGTCGAAGACCCTGACGACAGGAAATCCTTGCACTCCACCAACAGGCAGTCAGTGAAGTTCAGTCGGGAACTGAGAGTGCCCGCAATACCAGCTGCAGAGGATGAGGCGAACACCACCTATGCCCGCAGAACAAAGGCGAAGGCCAAACACCAGGGTCGCCAACAGCTCAGGTCCAAAGTGGGAATCAAAAGCGCACTAAGGCAAATACCCACAACGGGTGAAACAGGCTGACGTGGACCAAGACAAGACCCAAAGATGGCTAAAGAAGCTGGCCTCAAGGCAGAAACCAAGGGCTTTATCATTGTAGCCCAGGATCAAAGACTCCCAACACGCTGGTACCAATACAACATCCTCAAGAAGCCTGACGTGGACCCAAAATGTAGACTGTGTGGCCGTTTCGACTAGACCATTGACCACCTGGTCTCTGTGTGCCCTGAACTGGTTAAAACTGAATACATCCACCGCCACAACAAGGCAGCTGCACACTTGCACTGGGCAATCTGCAAAGAGTTTGGCATTGAGGTGAAGGAACGATGGTATGAGCATGAACCCAAGACTGTCACCTGGAATGACAGCGTCACTATTCTGTGGGACATGCCCATCCACACTGACAGGACCATAGCAGCTAATAGGCCGGACATTGTGCTAAAGAACAAGAAGGATAAAATCTGCCTTCTCATTGATATGACTGTATCCCTCGACACCAACACCTCAGTCAAAGCCACGCAAAAGTTTACCAAATACAAAGACCTGGAAATAGAGGTTGAGCGAATGTGGGGGCTCAAAACAACAACAGTCCCGGTGGTTATGGGAGCCCTTGGCACCATCAAGAAGTACATGGGAAACTGCTCCTACAAAATCCGTGGCAACATCAACATACATGAACTCCAGAAAATAACTCTCCTTTCTACAGCCCACCTTCTGAGGTGGGTCCTCTCCATCAAGTAGAAACGCTCTTTGCCTCCTTAAGTCCACGGTTTGGACTCGGATGTTGAGAGAGAAAATCAATCGCAATTACACTAGTATATCTTATATTATAATATTAATAATAATAATAATAATAATAATAACATAAATAAATAATAATAATAAATTAGTATTTCCATAACCGTAATGAGAAATATTCGCGTTCAAGTGCGTTTAGTAGGGACTTAACATATTCGATGGCTTGGTTGCTACCTTCAAGCCCTGGTTGCGTGTTGCATTATTTCGCAGACTGCCAAGGCTTGCCAGTTTTCTATCCATCATAGCTGTCAGAAAATGATGCAAAAAAATGCCGTTTTTCTCAATTACGGAGGTAATTGTTTTTGACTGCAGGAATAGACAAGGGCATCAAATATAACCTGCAAGATCAGCCTAGCATAGTGCTACTTTTCGAGCATAATTTTAGGCATAATGCTGTTGTTTTGAGCGTGACGCTCAAAAGCATTATACTCAATTTTTTGAGCATAATGTATCTAACTTTAGTCCTTCCTTGCTTGTTCTTTTAACGTCCACGGACTCAACATTAAGGTTAAATCCTTACAAGCTATAAGGAAAAAATACTGTAGTCTCGTAAAAGTGGACGCGTAATGTGTAGTTGTCGCTTTTTTCATCAGCCCACACCCATGGGCAAATAGTACTGACTATGAGTCCACCAATATGGGCCACCCAAGTATGCAATGTGGTATGATCCACGCACGATCTGCGCGCTACGAGTGTAACAAAGTTATGAACCTCTGCTTCGCAAGGCTTCGGGACTCGCTTCACGAGGAATAATGATTTGCAGTCGCTACCGGTAATTCTTTTTTCGCGGCTCTTTCCCGCTCTTAACACAGCCGCCTGTAATTTCTTTGTATTTGCTGATTAGTCCATTGGATTTTTAAGCTAAATTGCATGACAAACTTTTACTCGCACACTCGATTGACACACTAAGGCTAAATGCAAAACCTATCAAGTGAACATATTTAAGTGAGAATCAAAGGCTTCCGCACTTATCCCTGTCTATTTAAAATTAAAAGGAGGTTTGGAATAACTCGAAAATGGCATTTTGGATTATGGTGCACTATTATACAAAGAAGAACAAAGTTATGATGCTGTTGAAAGTAATGGTCATTGCACAATAATGTTTACTTATAAAACGTTCAAAATTCATAACAACTAAATTTTAAACACGGTACTGAGTTAAGTCGCACTCTTTATGAAAGATTCAGGGCCTTTTCTTTTACCTCTTTCAAGTTATTGTAAGAAACCACACAAGTGAATCCATTCAAAACAAAGCGTAAATTCTGTTAAAACTTTGTTTATTGTCAAAGGTAAGTTAACATGTTCAGGCTATGCAATATGCAAAAGACAAAATTTGTGTTAGTATCCTAAGTTCTTTTGAATTCATGAAGAACGCTTCTCATACTTCAGATTTCTGATGACTTTCCTTTTAAGATTGTTGCCGTTGGTGTTTCGTGTTTTCGGATTAAGTTTCTTATAGTTTTCCACCGCCCTGATTTATCATCAGCAGAGCTGTCAGTCTCTTCCTCGACTTCAGCAAAATTATCTTTCTCTCTGTCTTCCTCCTCGGCAGATGCATCGTTCTCCTGCCCACTCTCGGCTGAGGCATCACTAATCTCCTGTTCTCCTGATAAATCCTCGTCATTTTCTGTGGATTTAACTTTTGTTCCTTCATCGTTAGGCTTGAATAATGCATTTTTCGTCGGGCTCTTATAACCGGCAACGGGAACTGTGGTGGGAAAAAAGCACAGGAAATGTTCACAAAAGTGTTCTCAGATCAACTAAGTGATGTTAAAAAGCTTCAAGGGTCAACATTTGACCACTTAAAGTATACATTTTTTTTAAAGCTATTAAGAACGTCTTAGGAAAAAACAACTTGTGCTCTTTCAATAGATAACCAAAGTAGCAATAAACTCAAATTACGAAAGAAACCAATTCAAAAGTCTAAGCCCTAGAATAAACGTCGAATTCTTCATGTGACGAACCAAACTCTAATTTGGGTCGACATAAATTAAGTTAAGATCGTCTGTTGGGTGAGACGTCAAACTTGAGACTCGTCGAACCAATCAACTAAATCAGACCAAAAGGAATTTTAGCGGTCCAAAGACGCTTAATATACATCATCATCCAAATTTTAAATTATTAGTTTAGTTGGTCGCGTGTGAAGATCGACGTTTGTCTCTGGGACAATCTTCAGACGTTCTATAATTCGTCTGAAGCAGACGGATAGAACGTGTTGGACGATCCAAGATTCTTGAGACGAACTTAACTTGGCCAGACGTCGAACTTTTCATGAAGTTAAATAAAAAATTTTGGCCCGTCTCATGAAAAGTTTGACGTTTGGCCGAGGCCTAAGGCTTTGATAACCCTATACCGGATAGCATTTGCGCCGGTGCGAAAATTAAGCCGCATAGGATGGGGATTCTGTTCACACATGTCACACACATTAGAACAGTGATTTCGGCCCGATTTCTGTAACGAAGCGAAGTCGATATCTAAAGAGGAGAGTCACATGTCGGATAGGTGTTCATACCATACCGGACAGCTTTTCCTGTTTGGATGAGAGCTATCGATCCCGGCCCGTATCGTGTGAACACAGCCTAAGATACTTCAAGCCTGTAAGCAAGCTCTCTGGAGTGCTCCGGGGATGGTCCTCCGGGAACTTGCACGGAGGCTAAGACACTTTAGTCGTTATGTACAATTTACTTTGTTATCTTTCGTGAAACTTTTCTTTTCCTCTTAAATTTGACGGCCTAACTTACATTACCGAAGTACAAAACAATAATAGAACCTACAATAATTACTCACCCGAGGGCACTTTGGCCGTAGGAGTTGCCCCTGGAGCTGGTGCTACTGTGGTAGCACCGGGTGCGGGTGGTACTGCACTAGCCCCAGGTGCTGGTGCTGCTGTGGAAGCACCGGGTACTGGTGGTACTGTGGTAGCGCCAGGTGCTGGTGGAACTGCAGTAGCCCCAGGTGCTGGTGCTGCTGTGGAAGCACCTGGTGCTGGTGGTGCTGTGGTAGCCCCCGGTGCTGGTGGTATAGTGCTAGCGCCAGGAACTGGTGCGACTTTGCTAACGCCGGCAGCTGGCGGCACTGTGGTAGCGCCGGGTGCTGGTGGTGCAGTGGTAGCGCCAGGAACTGGTGCTGGTGGTGGTACTGTGGTAGCACCTGGTACTGGTGGTACAGTGGTAGCGCCAGGAACGGGTGCTGGTGGCACTGTGGTTGCACCGGGTGCTGGTGGTACTGCAGTAGCACCTGGTGCTGGTGGTACAGTGGTAGCGCCAGGAACTGGCGCTGGTGGTACTTTGGTTGCACCTGGTGCTGGCGGTACTGTGGTTGCACCTGGTGCTGGTGGTACTGCGGTAGCACCTGGTGCTGGTGGTGCAGTGGTAGGTCCAGGAACTGGTGCTGGCGGTACTTTGGTTGCACCGGGTGCTGGTGGTACTGCAGTGGCACCTGGTGCTGGTGGTACTGTGGTTGCACCGGGCGCTGGTGGTACTGCAGTAGCACCTGGTGCTGGTGGTACTGCAGTAGCACCTGGTGCTGGTGGCACTGTGGTTGCACCGGGTGCTGGTGGTACTGCGGTAGCACCTGGTGCTGGTGGTACAGTGGTAGCGCCAGGAACTGGTGCTGGTGGTACTTTGGCTGCACCGGGTACTGGTACTGCGGTAGCACCTGGTGCTGGTGGTACTGTGGTAGCACCCGGTGCTGGTGGTACTGTGGTAGCTCCGGGTGCTGGTGGTGCTGCGGAAGCACCTGGTGCTGGTGGTACTGTGGTAGCTCCGGGTGCTGGTGGTGCTGCGGAAGCACCTGGTGCTGGTGGTACTGTGGGGGCCCCGGGTGCTGGTGGGACTGTAGTAGCAGCAGGTGCAGGTGCTGCTGCTGCGGCCGTGGGTGCCGGGGCTACTGCTCCTTGTCGACGATGTCCCTCATCATGGTGACGGTGCAATCTCGTTTTACTGCTTGTGTGTTTCTTAGTACTTTTTGGTGAGACTAGCGCTGTTATGACTTAAAAGAATAACATTCACATTTATAGTTTTGTTATTAATATTATTGGAATGTCATAATCATTACTGATGATGATAATGATGATGATGATGATAATTATCATCATTATTCATGGTGGTAAACGCATGGCGTACATTTGTCCGATATTTCGGTTCCAAAAGAGTTCTTCTACGGGGAGCTTGAAAAAACATATGAACACTCATTTAAAATTAAACTGCAACAAATCAAATAACATTTTTCAAATATGGAGCCTATTGGACAACATGAATATTACTTTAAGCCAGTGAGTTGCCTCACGTTAAGAGCTAAAGAATCTCAACAGAGTCTTACGTTACCCAATAATATGGCCGACAGCAAAAGGAACTTCTTCATCTTGATATATTAGTGACGCCTTTGAAAAAGAGAGATAAAGAGAAAAAACTTGGATCAGCTTTACAAGTACCATATTATTTAAAAATATAAAATATGCATAATTACACCTATTGAGTGTCAATGGCTTAAAAATTCGTCAAGTGCACGTCCTTTAATCGCATTCTTAAAAACATTAAATGAATCTATGTTTGCTAAACTTTCTGGAAGGGCATTCGAGAGCTGAACAGCCCTATATGAGAAAGATCGCTGACCTGTTGCTGATCTAAAAGATGGTATATGAAGTTTATCTTTATTCCTAGTATTTCTAGTATGCACCTGAGTTCTTGTCGAAAACTTATTACACGAGGATGGTGGGGCTAATCCCTTTATACAAGTCATGACTGAATTAATGTTGCAGTTCATTTTGGAACAACACTGCACTAGTTACCAGGCCTTCACATTCATTCGTGTTAAAAATTGTCTGATTCATTCGAATAAAGAAAAACAATATAAACCTGTTGCCATCTAGTCAAGCTAATAACCAAGATTCATGTTTACATCAAGCCACAAATTTAACAATCAAACCTCCCTTTGGAATTGAAAACTTATAAACGTTTGCTAAATTGAGAAGAATACTTAAGCACAATCTGTAAGAAATACAAAGAATCTTGTCCGCAAGCGAGATTTGGAGGTGAAATTGAGAAAGCTATCGTCAACATACATGTGGGTTATTTTAGCACTGAGAACGACACTTCGTACGGTCGCGTGCATAACATAAACCTTCTGTCACCAACTGACCATCAACCCGAGTAAAAACAAAATATTTTTTTGCAAGCAGGATTTTTTTTACTTTTCCTTGCTTTTGTTATTGGTCAGAATACCATCGTTTTGGCGAGGAAGTAATAAATTTAGGTCCTATCCCCTCTACCCGTTAGCATCAGTTATATGATTAATGCGATGATGTTTTACTCATTCCTGATCGTCCCTATTAAGCAGCAGAGTAAGACGTGCTATTTCCCCGACTCCTCCTCGTGGCCTAAAATTTTCCTTCCAAATTGATCGATGTCTTTTATTTTAGTTATCGTTTTCCATTCCTTCACCCTTCTTGGACCAGATCATGTATTTAACCCTGAAAATGCCTAGTGTTTTTTTCCAAAAAAAAGCGGTTATTGACTATTTTTGTATCCCCGATAATATACTCTGTTTGCCCCCAACTTTTGAAAAAGCCATTGTTTTCAAAAACGCTTACCCATTTTTTTTTTTGGGGGGGGGGGGGGGAGGAGAGGGTAGGCAAAAAGAGTTAATTATCGAAATTTAGTAAATAGAGAATGAGCCTGTGCTCATATCCGTTTTCCTCTAGTTCTAGTTTTCTTTATTTGTTTCGGAGTGAACCAGGCAAGTCAGCACAAGTGATTTCCTATAGGGATGCAAGGGGAAAGACACAACTACCCATTTTTGGCAGCGTTTATGCTATCTCGGGATGCTAAGTTTCGTGTTTCATTCCTTAGGAATCGAGCTGTTCGTGTCTAAAAGGAAGATACCGGCGTTCTGTCAAATCGTCAACACCCGAGAACCGGTACAGAGCCGCCCGTGTGGCAGGTCAGTTCTCACGCCCACGATTATCTACTCTCCCTCTCTTCCCTAGTACTTTCTGTGTACTGTTACTCGTGGTAAGATCATCGGAAACTAACCTGTTTCCTGTTCGTTTGTAGATACTTTCTATCACTTGGGACTTTGTATTCCTAAATGGAAGAAGATACTTGCAACAATCTACTCGGCGGGAAACATAACTGATAGATATAGATAGAACTGATACGGATTCAGAACAAATATGACTGAGAAACAGTCGAGCAAAGTCCAAATATTTCGCTCCCAAAAATCTTTGTTCTGAGTCTGTGTGTTTTTATCATTACTATTAAATTTACAATAAGTTTGTTCGCTCTAACTAATGCTGATAACCACTTCTTCGTGCAACCGGCTCTAACCTTTGAATGCGCCATAGCCGTGATGTAGTCTGGTGCAATTATGACTTCTTAGGGTTGTTGAATGGTAGATTCTAAACTTTGCAAGATTGCGAGACCCTGGTTTCAAAAGTCGAGTCCGAGACTCTAATCGCCGAAAATTTCGAATTCGAGATAATGTTACAAATAAAGCATCATAAAATAAGTGAATTAAAAGCGCCAATGCCGATAGAAGCTTGCAAAAGCCCACCATTGTACTGCTTTATCTTGTTTTACTGTCTTGTTCAATAAAGTTTACACGGTTGTGGGAGTGTACCCATGAACTCTAAAAAAAAATCGACCTCTTAAGACAAAACGCTGAAGATAAAAAGACAAATCTGAGACTTGATCAGAAACCTGTCGGCAAAAAAAATTCGAAACTCCGAGACGTATTAAACAACCCAGCCGGAAACGAGACTTCGAGACCTATCAAAAACACTTCCGAGATTTCGAGATCGTGCCAAAATTGTCCGAAACCTACGTTTTTCGAGGTACCATTCTATACCCCCTCTCTTGGTCAACCTTACTCATTGATTCGAACAAACTCCCTGCCGCCCTCGTCCCCGATGCAAAAAGGTTTTAAAGAGAAGAAATAATTTGACCGTCTTATGTCACATACAGCTATATTGAAAATATTTTCTTGATCCGGAATAAGAATCCATCTTTTAAACGGGTAGACCCGATACCTTTTATAACCTGTTGAAGAATTCTCCCTTCATTGAACTGGTTATATCAAAAGAATTGGTTGTTGTCAATCCAACGCAATAGAAGATTCGTATACTCTGTGCAGAGCAATGCCATTTGTAACTGAGGTACTTAATTTTAAAGAAACTTGTAAGATTAAAACCGTTAACCAAGAACTCAATTTTAGTGAATGTAATTCAATGCCATAAAGTAAATCCCCTTAAGCTCTGAGCGTGCTTACGAGAACCCATGCCAGAGTAACCTGCTATCAGGCGTTGATTTTTAGGAAGTGAGAGGGAAAATATGTAACTGAGGCTTCTTCCCGTAAACGACATACTGAAATAATAGAGAATTGGCATGATCGCAGACAAGTGTTGAAAAAGTAGAACATGATAGGATGTTTCTTAAACTTTTCGTTGCTTGAATGCTATATGAAGTAAATTGCTTCCTGAAAGTCAGGCCGGCACTAAAATTTATCGACAGTATACCATCGATTTTCTCGCTCAAGAATCGTCTTGTGCATTGTTGCTTATATTTCAGAACAAAACCTCCGAATTGTTTACTTTGTCTGAGAAGCTACTCTCTATCTTAGTCTAAGGGCGTATGCTTAGTAAATTTCATTGTCCATCTCCCTGAAACTGATATAAAATAGTTTAAAAAAGAAAACTTTACCTTGTCTATAGAGCGACAGCTAGAGGCGTTCTTTTTCCTGTAACAACACGGCACCGGTGTGGTATACTTATTGTTTTTGCAACACTTCTGTCAAAAATTCGCAATTCAAAACTGTGACTGAGGTCATCCTGTCTTACGATTGAATGATTTATCAAATTCAAGGCGCGCATCAGTTGCATAACTAATGTTTATAAATTCATTTCGAAGCTTGAGACAAAGTTCCAGTTCGTAGCTGAGGCTTGGTCCAAGCTAAAGACGCGAATTGTTTGTTTGATTTTTATTTTTCTTTGGACCGACGCTTCGATTGTCCAAACCTTATTCTTTCAAAAACAAATAACTAAGAATACACATTTAATGGACTATGAATGGTATTTTGACACCTACCAATTAAGCTTCATGTTCCACAGTGCCATTTCATACTTGAGAAACCCAACTGCATTAACATAGTTTTTCTGTTTTTAGAAAAAAATAGTGAGCGAATGAACTGCGTGCAAAAGGAACATAACTGTCAATATCACCAAAACACCCACATCAAATCGCTCAATAAGACATAAGCGATGGGACACATTTGAAATATGTTCCTGTTATTTTCAATGGCACATTAAAATTTTAAAACAGGAAAATCTGATGCTTAGTTTGCTCAAGTGGTTCCTGGAGGACTTTCCTCTCCGGTTTCAACAGTCACCTGTTGTCGGGTCTTGAAATGACTCGGTGTTCTCAAGTGTCCTTTTTCGCGCTTTTTCATGGTCTACCTGTGTTAATTTAACACTTAGATCTCTTAGGAAGTGTCCTGTAAATCTTAACTCATGATATCGCAGGAAAATAAAAAGGTTGATGCAAAATTTATTATCGGCCTGCCCCAGAGGTAGGACTTCGGGCTAACCAGGGGAATATGCCGGGGAATACAAGGGTTTAAGTGACTTAAGCTGGATTCTCTACCCCTAGGGACGGGAAAATTTACAACATTGTTTTCAAGTCCAAGGAAAGGGGTGCCGGGAGCAATTCGAAAAGAATAAACTGCACACGTTACATTCAGTAGTCCACATGAGAAAAAAAGCAAAAACAAAAACCAAAAAATAATAATAAAAAAAAAAAACCTGGGCGATTCTTTATTGGAAGACTGTTCGAAACGAAGACTGCACGGCTTGCGGGGTCAGAGTGGACGCAGAGCGATAGAGGGTTTTGCTCATTATCTGCCAAATTCATTCCACAGGTGCTTTTTATCTTCAGAGAGTGATACAACTGATCAACCCGCGGCATCGAATCAAGGAACAAACAGCAAGGAAATATCTAACAAGGAATACCAGGAGCCCATATCCTGAGAACATTTTATTCTGATTAATTTCAATAAAGCATTGGTTCAACAGTTATGAGAGGTTTCTTCCATGCTGGTAATGGTGGTTTTCACAAGATTTACTTTAGTCCATCTTTCCGTTCTTTCTTCACGTTTCTTGGCATTGTCGTTGGTGTTCGTTGGCGACACTTTGTGCAACTTACACAAAATAGAGTATTTAGTCCAATCCCCACTCGGTTTCACTTGAAAGCAAAAAGGGTGGTTACCAAGGAGTCGTCGCAACATGGCGGACGGAGACGCGGGTTTCGTGATAGTTTCGTTCATTAAACGTCTGAACAAATATGACCGGTAAGTCCTAAGGAAATGGACCTACCCCTTCCTTGCAAGGAAACCTGTCAATTGAAAGGACACCAAGGAGCTGTACGAGCTGTTAGATTTAACCACGATGGTAACTACTGTTTAACTTGCGGAAGCGATAAACTGTTGAAGCTGTGGAACCCTCATAAAGCTGTATTGTTAAAGACGTACAGTGGACATGGTTATGAAGTACTTGATGCTGTAGGATCCAGTGATAACAGTCGACTGGCTAGCTGTGGAGCAGACAAGACTGTAGTACAATGGGACGTGGCTACAGGACAGATTCTAAGACGCTTTAGAGGTCATACTGCTGTAAGTTCTTATGCGGTACAAGTCGTTTCACCCCCTTTCGAGTTCGCCCCGTTCGAGTTCGACCCCTAAGTTTTATCGAGTGATACTTAATATGAAAACGCACAACTTTCTCAGCATTCGAGTTGGAGTTCGCACGAGGTGTAAATAGTTCCACGTACTTGGCTTAAAAGAACGAAGAATATTCACTCAAAATATTTTTCTTGTTCACGCGCAAACTATATCTGAATTGAAGGAATTTTTGCACAATTTCACTGCTTGAGTTTGTATCGAAACGACTTTGTATAGAAACAACCAGTTTCGTTTCCAGGGAATAGTAACGATATTTACAACAGTATCTTTGCGATAAATTAACAGAAGATCATCGCAGTTGAAGACGTGACTTGAGCTTAGGCCATCCCCTTTTTTTCTTTGTTTACCGTGGAATGCGTTTCCTGATATTGGGCCGGTTGGCCGGATTGAAAAAAAAAACCTCACAAGAAGTCTCGGAATAGTAGGCCCTGGTACCCCAGGACAACGTTAAAAGTTAACATTCACATATTTGGATTAACAAAATGTACAATATACTGTGAAAAATTTTCATGTTTTTATTCCTGTTTTTCTCTACGCTGTTACTATGCTCATTTTTCAGATTAAAAGAATTATTTCAAGTGAAAAATGGTGTAACTACGTCGTTCCTTTTTTGTTTTTTTTTGAAAATGCCAAAAATTTGGGTCGGTCGGACGACGGTAAATGGAGAAAAAACGAGGATGACCTTATGTAGTTGCTGAAAGAAAGCCTAAAAAAGATCAGGCTCTCCTGTATTTTAACCATGGCCTCTGTTATACTGGTGCAGTGCTCTAACCAATTGAGTTGGCAAGCCAGCTGGGAGCTGCGGGTAATAAAATTTGTTCGTTACATGCCCAGGAAAGATGAAGTGATGAATATGTCAAGTTTATATATTTGAACTGCAGAATGAAGAAATAAATAAAGTGAAGATTATTACAGTTGAAGATGCAATGTATTCAAGCAATCATTATTATTTTAAGCATTTTTTTTGTGATGCTGTGTCCACTCTTAATAAAACTTAATAATTTAGTGCTGTTAGAATACGCTTGTGAGAGATGCACATCTGTTGTTATCTTATCAACAGTAATTTGTTGCCTTGCAGAGAGTCAACTGTGTTAAGTTCAATCAGCCCGATAGCACAGTAATTATCTCAGGTTCATATGATGCCACAATACGCTGTTGGGATTGTAGATCTCGCAGTGCTGAACCTATACAGATTATTGATGATGCCAAAGATAGTGTTTCTTCACTGATGGTATCACAACATGAAATTTTGTCAGGGTAAGAAAGTTAGTTAACATTAAAAAAGCTTCTTACCTGTCCTTGTTTAAGTAAAAGTAATAATAAGTGTTACGAAAGACCTCATTTCTGGGAAACAATAATGTGCAATTAATTACCACTAGTGTAACTAATATTGCAGTTATATGGTTCTGTCATACAACTGTACCAGTACACTGTGTATTTACCTGATTGGTTCATCATGATGCAATTACATGGGTCAGAAGTATTTCTGCTCTTCTTATATGTAGGTAGTGGTTTTTTAGACTAACAGCAATATCTGTTAGTGGTGTTAAGCTCATTCCACTGCTATACATGTAAAGCATTTTTACTCATGTGGCCAGCATCTATGCAAATTTATTGGAACAAAAGAAAGCATTTTCATCAGAAAAGAGTATAACTCCCTCAGGATTTGTTTGGAACACCAACATAGTCATAGTTTCATTGTTTTGGAACACCAATATGGCGGCTGTGGAATCATGTGAAAACACTCTTTAAATGTAATTTACTTTTTTATTGAGTCATATGGCAGCTCTTTTAAGTGGCTGTAAGAAATTCTTCTAAAACAGGCTAAATTAGTGTGGTATAAATTTCATAGATAATATAAATATTACATGTTTTTTTGTGACTTGGGATTTGAAGAGAATCAAAGGCCAAATCTCTTTTGAATTTCGTAGTTATTTTTTTCTCATTGTCTATCACTGTTTTTAACTTGGTTTTAAGATCCATCGATGGTAAAGTTCGCAACTATGATATCCGCATGGGTCAGTTGCATGTAGACTGTATTGGCCACCCAGTAACTAGTGTGAGTTTTACCAGGGATGGCCAGTGTGTGTTAGCATCCACTCTTGATGATACCATCCGTCTGATGGACAAAGACACGGGAGAGTTACTAAATGAGTAAGTAACCAAGTTTTATTTTCACAAAATATACTACTGTACATAGATGTACATGTACCATTTACATGTAGGGGCGGTTTTTCATTCCCATCGCAGCAAAAAGGATGCGTTAATTAAATTAAAAAAAATAGTTTATGGAAGGAGACAGTGGGCCCAGTGGAAGGTGCAGCAGACTGTCATTCTACCACAGTCCTTTGTCCAAGTCCTGTGAGTTTTTTCTCAGGCATGGTCGCCTGTGTCATATTAGTTAATTCTGTTTCAATTTTTACTAAGTGGCATGCCTTTAAACTAGCTACTGTAGCTTTGTTCATTGCCCTAGCGTATGAATAAAGTATTTACCATTTTACCAAAGCCCCTAGCACCTTTTTTTTGTTGCGTACATAACTACATAACTATTATAATCTTCATGTGTTCTCCTGCTGTTCAATTATGCTGTATATTCAATTTCATATCTTCACTTTCATATAAAAGCCAAAAAATATATATTAGAATAATAATAATTACATGTAAGTAAGTAAGGATTGATATACATGTAATAAACAAGGAAAGCTTACAGCTGCAGAGGTAGCAAAAACAACAAGAACATCTTTTATTTAAACACAGTGGGTTTTAAAGCTAATATAGCTTAAGGGGCTGTGTAAAAAATATTAAAAGGATAATGAAAATTGAAAATTAAAAAATACACTAAAAACGATAAAAAAAACACATCAGTGTCAATGTATTATTAAAAATAAGAATGTGGTCAGTAAAAGGCGAAGTAATTTACGTACAATAAAAGATATGAATAGAATCAATAACAGACGAAATCACTGTCTATTTAGGGAACCCATTTGCAGTGACTCTTCATTAAAGTTCAAGTTTCTGAGGGCAGGAGATTTTTTTGCCCTTTCAGCATAATCGCTGGCACTGACAGGAGATGGTTCTAAAAGATTCCAGACAATGAATCCTCTGTATGATATAGAGTTTTTGATATAATAAGTTTCAAAACGTTGTTCACTAACCGATGTTGTTACAGGTACAGTCATTTAACCTTTGTCGTGTATACTTTTCAATCAGTGCTTGTACATTTTAGGATAGGAGAGGTGACTTGAATTTATTTTGTCTCAGATTCACAGGTCATAAAAACAGAGACTACAAAGTGGACAGTTGTTTGAGCAGCAGTGATGCGCAGGTGGTGAGTGGCTCTGAGGATGGCAGGATTTGCTTCTGGGATCTGGTGGAGGGAAAGATAGTACACACACTGGAGAAGGCACATGAGTCTGTTGTGTACTCTATATCTTATCACCCAGCTGAGATCGCTCTTTTATCTGCATCTTCTGATGGCAAAGTTAAAGTCTGGCATGACTCAAGTTGGGAGCCTGGGTGATACAGTGTAGAAGAAATAATTCTACAATCACAGGAGAAAATAACAGATTCCCATTTTTGGATATTTTAGGGTATTTAAAGAATACCCACAAAAATCCCAAATTTGGAAGAGTGAGACAAGTCCCAACCAGGGAACTTGGTTGGGAATTCCCCAGTTGGGACTTGTCTTACTTTGCCAAATTTGGGATTTTTATGGGTATTCTTTAAATACCCTAAAGTATCCAAAAATGGGAATCTGTTATTTTTTCTTGTGAATAGGCTCCTTGCATGACTTGATCACGCGATCAACTTTCAGTAAACAAGAAAACAGTTCGCTTTTGAAAAATTTTGTTAGCACAAGCTGAAAGAGCATATTAAAATCAAACAACCTGAGAAATTTCATTCGTGGATCTCAAAAGTAGCAATTGTAACAGCCGCCGAAAGTAAGAAGCATTTGTATGAGAAAAACAACTTTTGCCACCCTGTCATGCTTGCATGGCTTTCCATAATCCTTGTAAATTCTAAAATTTTTAAACTCTCATTTAATCTTTCCCTTACTCATTTAAGGGCTCTAATAATTGTCTGTTATGAATTAAAAGGAGATTTGAGCCATCTAATGCTTAAAATATTTCATGAAACTTTTGAAAATTTTGAAACTACAAACCATGCAAGCGAGACTGGATGGCAAACGTTGTTTTTCTCATACAAATGCTTCAAACTTTGGCAGCCATTGCAATTGCTACTTTTGAGATGTACGGCTGAAAATTCTCAGGTTATCTAATTTTAATATGCTCTTTCAGCTTGTGCTAACAAAATTTTTCAAAGTGAACTGTTTTCTTGTTTACTGAAAGTTGATCATGTGATCAAGTCATGCAAAGAGCCTATTGACTTTTAGACAGTTGTTTTTGGTTTAAGTCATCTATTTCAAGTGACTATCTTTGGCAGATACCATTTAAAAAAATAATGACACACATCATGAATTATACTTCATTAAAGAACCCACCTTAAGCAACAATCTCTCAATCTTAGACTGCTGTTGTCCCTTTTTAACCTCTGCATGTTAAATCTTAGAGGGATTGGGTAACACAAAGTGCTATGCGCGCTGAACAGGCAAGCTTGCAACTTGGAAGCAAGGATTGGCACAGCTGGTTTAAGTGAGTGGCTTTCTGTGCTAGAAGTCCTGAGTTTGATTCCCACTTATTTTCTGTACACATCTAGCTTTAATTACCTTTGAATAGCCATAAAACAGAGCGCTGCTGGAGAGAGGGGGTTAGCGTACCATCAGCCTCAGGTTTGTTAGTCATATCACTTAATCACTTAAAACAGGACTCTTTATCTTTACTTTAGGTCATGGTCATAGGTACACTTACAGTTGCACACAAAGACCAATAGAGTTTAGGGTCTTGAAGATGGATTGGGTTATTTGGTACACTGTAATCAGAGACTTTCTGAGCAGGTTAAACAAAACAGCATTTTGTACAAGTTAGTATTTGTTTATTTAAAAAGTATGATAGACATTAACGAGAGGTTGTGAACATACATTTAGTGTGAGAGAGTGAGAAATAGAATATGGAGTACAATATGTTTTACAATGTAAAGGAAGCAGGGATGTCATTAAGAACAGGGAACAGAGGATTTCTCCCAGCTACTATGAATGTGGTCGCTCAGCAACTTTCATTGGAAAATACGATGTAGAAGAAAAATAGAACCAAAAGAAATTCCTAGCTGTTTGATTCCACACCTACTTGTTGTATTTACCCAGCAACTTGAAATCTTAGTGAGAGCCCTGGGGAGACGAATTCATTCTGTAGTACACGTACATGAAAAGGGGATCGAAAAGCAGTTGTAAAGACCAGCCTGTTTGATTATTTGGAATGACCATTGTAGGTGCTGGCCTTAGGATCGTGGCCATGGGAGCTCAATCTGCTCTAGAATGTAAGGTGAAGTCAAGCAGCAGGGTCAATAGCATGACAGCAATAATAACATTGAAATGAGGTGAAAGAGAAATCATCAGATCAGGTGGTGCAAAAAAGGTTAAGATAACTTCCTAACTTGGGCCCTCTTTCTTGGAAAAGGGCCCACATATATGAATTCCTAGAATAAACCCTGGAACTGAGAGTTGCTACAAAGAAAGAGAGAATAACTTATTTTGTTCATAGATATATTTATGAAAATAATAATAAAAAATTAAATATTACCTGCTGGTAATCCTAGAGAATGGATGTAGCTCATTAATTATTACCTGGAGCAACGATATCTTGATCCTAATGTTGTTACTGACTTTGTTTGGTGAAGAAATCAATAGGCTCTTTGCATGAATGATCACGTGATCAACTTTCGGTAAACATGAAAACAGTTTACTTTTGAACAATTTTGTTAGCACAAGCTGAAAGAACATATTTAAATTAGGTAACCTGAGAATTTTCAGCCGTATATCTCAAAAGTAGCGATTGCAACAGCCACCGAAAGTGAGAAGCATTTGTATGAGAAAAATAACTTTTGCCATCCAGTCACACTTGCATGGTTTTCCATACAAATCCTTGTAAATTCTAAAATTTTTAAACTGTCGTTATATCTTTCCCTCACGCATTTGAGAGCTCAAATTACCTGTTGTGAATTAAAAGGAGATTTGAGCCCTGTAATGCTTAAGGAAATATTTCATGACAGTTTTGAAAGTTTTGAAATTACAAGGATTTGAATGGAAAACCATGCAAGTGTGACTGAATGGCAAAAGTTGTTTTTCTCAAACAAATGCTTCCAACTTTCGGCGGCCGTTGCAACTGCTGCTTTTGAGATATACGGCTGAAAATACTCAGGTTACCTAATTTTAATATGCTCTTTCAGCTTGTGCTGGCAAAATGTCTCAAAAGTGAACTGTTTTCGTGTTTACCGAAAGTGGATCACGTGATCAAGTCATGCAAAGAGCCTATTAATTAGCAAATGCTAATTTTGATTAATAGTTGCTTAATAAAGAAATGTATCTGTTTCTCTGTATTTCTATTTTCCTTGAAATTCGATTTTGTTGATGCATCCAAACCATGATCCAGCACATCCCTCTCGGTGATCTAGACGACTAGAGCGTTTTTTCTGCGTTCTCTGGCCAACGTGGTTAAACTGTAAGTGCAACCTAGCGTGACTTCTGCATGTGCGTGACCTGGGACTAGAAAGCGGTTGTCACATGACCGGACTGTTTTCTGCAAGAAGAAGGAGTTGTTGTCAGTTCTTTCCATCGATTTGAATTCAGGAAAATTTTGCTGCCCGAACTAAGTTTTTTAGTTTGTAAGTATTGGTTGATTTTTAATTGCTTAAGGCTTATCAAATCTTTGGGAACCGTATACAAGTAATCGTATGACACTCCTTGTGTTACATGTACTTTATTACGCCGCCGTGCAATGAAAGGAGAATGTGCTCGCTGTCTGTTCCTTAAACCACCTAGAATTGTGTGGGATATGATCTATGATGTGCAAAATTTAATTTCATAAGTTGGCAACTAAGACTTTTTCTTTCAGACTTCGAAATATGAAGTTGCAGTATATCGTCTTACACTTTACTATTTCGACCCGGAAGTGAAGGTTATAAAGGTTCCAATTTGCTTTCGATCCCGTGCTTTCCCCAGCACAGTCTGTGTTACTTTCCCTTACATAATACTGTAAAGAAGGCGATCACAGTCACACCGAAATCAGTGCAGCTTGTTGAGGGGGTGATAAGATGTGCTCTCGGCAGTATGGATATAATTTCTGGAACAACACTTTGCCACAAACTATTACCTGCAGTTCTTCAATTAACTCTCTGATTTCCAAACCCCAGTCTGCTCAAAGCAATACCTTCTCATACAGCCCATATAAAGTATTAACATATTCCCTCCCCTTCCCCAGGCAGATATTACAACTGTATGTTCATATTTATATTTTAATATGCTGTATCTACTCACTGGTACAATAGCTGGCGTGTCCAAAGTTTCACAGCAGATTCAGCAACATGTTGCTGTATGTGTTTCTTTGATTTCAAGTTGGCCCTTTTCTTTCCACTTACCTAAAGCAGGTTTGGATTATTTTGAAATGTTATTTATCTGATTATTATTTAGGTATTGTCAAACAGGATGAGCTGATTATCATGAAAAACTAAATTTTGAAATGGCTTTCTCTTCATCTGGGTAAGAATAATATGACATATGTCACACATTAATATACAGTTATACCTGCCAGCTCTCATGCATTATGCATGAGTCTCACACCTGTGGACTAAAGACATTGATCTCACACATCAAGGACAATTTCTCTTGCCTGACTCACAAATTCGGATAATTTGTTCTGTAACACGTGATGAATAATGACAATTCAATCCAAAAAGGTGTTAAATGATGACTTTTTGTATTCTAACGAGATCAAAGCATGCTAAAATTGTTGTCTTTTAAGTCGCTTCAGAAGTACTCAAACGTCTTCAGAACATCTGTAGACATTTTTGGCAATGTTCAGAAGTCTTCTGAAAGTTGTTGGAAATCTTTTCCGTAAATCCCAGTCATGACAAGGTAAAAATCTCATGCATTTGACTCAGAAAAAGTTGGCAGGTACACACAGTCTGTATACTAGCCGGAGCTCACCAGTCTGGATATCCGACGGTATCCGATCATTGGCAAAGATGTTTTGAATGGGTCTGAAGATTGCTAAAATTGTTCTGGAGGCTTCCGAACAAAAGAGTTTTGGTTACTGTGGACATCTTGAACATTGTCAACGGTGGACATTATATTACCAATTTATAAACAGCAAAATAATGGTGTAGCCATTATTGTGTCAATAAACAAATAACCCTGTTGTTTTAGTCAGGTATTCATGAACACTGCTTTCAGCACCAAAGGGTGATAGAAAGTATCAGATACTTCAGTGGGAGAAGTTGGCTAGTAATTTCCCCTTCAATTCAAGACGTTTTTAAAGAGATACTTATTA
>OZ037779.1:9708504-9881004 GCA_964035525.1 Porites cylindrica | reverse complement strand
CAACATTGCGAAGTGATTAGAGCGATGGGTTGTTGTCCACCATCGAACACTTTTGGACATCGTTAGTCAGTTAATTATGCGAGTTGGCAAGCCCACCGTTGCATACAAATTAGTACAGCTCTGCAGGAAAAGCCCCAAGAGAGAACTTTCAAGTGACTTATTATCATAAAAACAATGAAAACATAAAATAACTTAACAAGGATCAATTGAAACACGCGACTTACAATTGCGAGCAATAAAGTTGTTTAAAAAAATTTATTAAAAACCAATAACAAAAAGAGTCAAATACACAGCGATTTGAAAGGGAAAGGGATGAAAATTAATCCTTTGACTGACTATTACAAATTCGTTTTCTCCGTTCTATTACGAGGAATAATAAATAATCCTTCCCTGTCTACACAATTTTCCTATAGCCTCTAAGCCGAGAGTTCGACTTTCTTTGTTTCTTTCGGTTTGTCTTGTTCTTTGTAGTTGTTCTTTTAGCTTTTGTTTTAAAAGAGACTTTATTTCTTCGTGATCTTGACAGCTCGTACACCATTTCTTGTGTCTGTACTGGACTGCGAGTACTAGTTGAGTTATTTTTTCCGGAATTATCCGCTTCACTTTCGTAAACGACAACTTTAACTTTAGGTTGCAGTTTCGCCTCTTGTAAATACCGTCTTCGCTGTATGTGGTCTAACTGATGAACATCCGCGAGATGGTTAGCTAATCTGACAAGGTACTTCGCCCCGCACCATGAAATCGGACAGTTTCTGCAAACTCTCTTGTAAACCATGTTCAAAAACCTGTTGACGGTTCGATGCATGGCTGAACACAAATGACTTCTATTTCGCAAATATTCAGGTTATACAGAGTATTAGAAAGGCCAAACACAGGCCCGAAAGGCCATAACCAGGCCAGAAAGGCCAAAACCAGGCCAAAAGAGACAAAAGGAGACAAACGGGCCATTTTCAGTCATGTGCCTTTTTTCTCGTACACACGCGTGGGTGTCGCGCGTCGCTAGTCACGCAACAGCTTTCAATATTGGAATCATCATCTTTATTAAGTGTAATCACAAATAACAGTGCCTAATTAAAAAGTTTTGTTCTTCCTTTAGTAATTAGTATTTCAAATTTCAGATTTGCTATTTATTGCACAAGTTTACTGTTATTGGTACAATGATCAAGTCATCAATAGTTTGGTTGTTTACAGTTTTTATTGAAATGCAACAATACAAAGGTCCAGGAAATAAAAAATTCTGTAACATTCATAGTAGGTCTAGTCTTGATCTTTTGGAATGGGCTGCTTTTGGTACAATCGATTTAGTAAGAATTTTCGCTTATCGATAGCAAGTTCTGTCGATTCCAACCAGTCAAATCCTTCTGTGTCTTTAAGCTCTTTTTGAGTTTCCATCACTTTTTTGAAGGTGGGATCCTTTTTCATTGCACGCATCCACTGTAGATTCTCTAAGAGTACTTTTCTCAGCTCTTTTCTGTAAACAGGAAGAAGAGCGTTCTCGGCTTTCACGCGGGCCACATTTGCTGAATCTCCGTTCCTTTCGTACTCACTGATCAATGCGTTGAGCTGAGTCTCATGGCGTTTCTCGGCTTCATCAAATATCCGTGACCAAGGCTCTAAGCTTTCTGTTTCTTCTTGGGAAGACTCCGTTCCTTGGCTAGAGACTTCGCTTTCTTCGCTTTCTTCGCTGTCTTCATAATTTCCAGCACCTTTTTGAATAAGGTTGTAATGGAGGTCACTGTTCCACATCTTTTTGGTTTGAACCGCACGCGTTCTGATAGGAAACCAAACATCAGTAAGTAACGCGTCCCTTTTATAGAAAATGGGTGAAGGCGGGGTTACTAAGCTAGATGATAATCGAACTTACATCGACCAGTTATTTAGAAGACCAGACCGGCCAAAGCAAGGCTAAAAAGGCCAAACGAAGGTAAAAAGGGCCAAACGAATATCAAGACTAGACTGGCTATGAATTACAAAATTTTTTATTCCCTGGACCTTTGTATTGTTTGTTGCATTTCAATAAAAACTGTACACAACCAAACTATTGATGACTTGATCATTATACCAATAACAGTAAACTTGTGCAATAAATAGCAAATCTGAAATTTGAAATACTAATTACTAAAGGAAGAACAAAATTTTTTAATTAGGCACTGTTATTTGTGATTACACTTAATAAAGATGATGATTCCAATATTGAAAGCTGTTGCGTGACTAGCGACGCGCGACACCCACGCGTGTGTACGAGAAAAAAGGCACATGACTGAAAATGGCCCGTTTGTCTTCTTTTGTCTCTTTTGGCCTGGTTTTGGCCTTTCTGGCCTGGTTATGGCCTTTCGGGCCTGTGTTTGGCCTTCCTAATACTCTGTATAACCTGAATATTTGCGAAATAGAAGTCATTTGTGTTCAGCCATGCATCGAACCGTCAACAGGTTTTTGAACATGGTTTACAAGAGAGTTTGCAGAAACTGTCCGATTTCATGGTGCGGGGCGAAGTACCTTGTCAGATTAGCTAACCATCTCGCGGATGTTCATCAGTTAGACCACATACAGAGAAGACGGTATTTACAAGAGGCGAAACTACAACCTAAAGTTAAAGTTGTCGTTTACGAAAGTGAAGCGGATAATTCCGGAAAAAATAACTCAACTAGTACTCGCAGTCCAGTACAGACACAAGAAACGGTGTACGAGCTGTCAAGATCACGAAGAAATAAAGTCTCTTTTAAAACAAAAGCTAAAAGAACAACTACAAAGAACAAGACAAACCGAAAGAAACAAAGAAAGTCGAACTCTCGGCTTAGAGGCTATAGGAAAATTGTGTAGACAGGGAAGGATTATTTATTATTCCTCGTAATAGAACGGAGAAAACGAATTTGTAATAGTCAGTCAAAGGATTAATTTTCATCCCTTTCCCTTTCAAATCGCTGTGTATTTGACTCTTTTTGTTATTGGTTTTTAATAAATTTTTTTAAACAACTTTATTGCTCGCAATTGTAAGTCGCGTGTTTCAATTGATCCTTGTTAAGTTATTTTATGTTTTTATTGTTTTTATGATAATAAGTCACTTGAAAGTTCTCTCTTGGGGCTTTTCCTGCAGAGCTGTACTAATTTGTATGCAACGGTGGGCTTGCCAACTCGCATAATTAACTGACTAACGATGTCCAAAAGTGTTCGATGGTGGACAACAACCCATCGCTCTAATCACTTCGCAATGTTGCAGTCTTAAATGATTTTACTGCCTACATCATCGCCTTATATAACTGCTCTCAGATTTGATATATTAAAGAGTCTGCCCAAATTAACTTTTAGAAACACTTCAGAATGGAGTTCTTTCAGCTTGGAAATTGTTGACCCTGGGAGGTCGCAAAATGTTTTCTTGAGAGACGTTATTTCTTTCGAGGGGGGAACTATGGCCCTCGCTATCATACGATATAATGATTAAACTTTTTTCTTATGAAAGACTGAATAATAACCATTTTCGTTTTGCATGATAATAATGATTAATAATAATAACCTTCACTTATATGATCTTAAAAAGATGAAAATAAATAATGATGTCATAGTCTATAGAAAATAGCTGATCATGTCAAAAAACCCTTTCTAAGTTAAGCTGATGATGTCATCTCACCAGTTACCATATTAAATGATTATTTTGATGATGATCTCATCGTTTTTTTGATGACGTCAACTCCCTAGATTGTTAGACAGAATACCTTTCTATTTTTAGATGATGATCTCATCAGTTTAATCCCCTGAGCTATTGTGACGTCACTCCACCACCTCCACCACTGCGCAGAACCCCTCGTCTCCCTCTACTCATAACAATTGTTTTAAGCTGTTTTTATCCGCTCATTTCTCATGTTGAAAATTTCTCAACTTGAATCTCACGTTTGCCGTTTGCTGTAAACGCGATGCTTATATTTTCTCTCTAATAGTTGTAACTGATTTAGAGTGGAATTTTATTTGTTACAAGAAATGAGAGAATAGTTTAATAGGCTTTCATGCAGTCATCAAAGAAAGTCATCAGATCACATTTAATCTCGTGATACAAATGGTGTGCGCATACCAACAGGGGCAAACGAAAACGCCGACGTAAATAAGGGGAAATTATATCCTGCGTAGCAGACCCTTGGAAGTAGTGGGCGAAAGAGAGAACTGGCGCACCCGAGGAAGACACGCGCCCACTAGTTCCAAGCGCCTGCTACGTAGGCGAGAGAAATTAAAGCATAGTGTTCTTTCTTTCTTGTTAAAATATGGTCATTTTTGTCCAGTGCTCAAATGTACTTTTTTTAAAGCGCGGATAAAATTATATGCCTCATTTTTATTTTCCCTCATTAGTTCTTCCAGAGAAACTTGTCGAACTTATCAGACGAGATTACAAAGGCGCGGTGCTGTGTCCCTTTCCATGGTGTGAAGATGAACTACAGCTGAAGCTATCGAACATTTTTACAAGATTGCAGATTTTTAGTAGAAGAAAAGAACGTTCACAACTAACCGATGACAACGTCAATATGACAGAAATATTCAAGTCACATCCAGAATGTGACAATCCAAGAGTGGTGCTGATCGAGGGGAATCCTGGGATGGGTAAAACTACCTATTGTCAAAAGCTGGCTCATGATTGGTCCGTGGGGGAAATTCCACCTGACGCTTCGTTTCCTGAAGTAGAGATATTGCTCCTGTTGAAATGCCGTGACATGCACATGAAAACCGCTAACATCGAGGAAGCTATTGATGATCAGCTTCTACCACAAGATGCTGGCAAGAAGGAAAAAGAAGACTTCTTCCATTTTATTCGCTCAAATCAGTCTAAAATATTACTGATTCTGGATGGTCTGGATGAATTACGTCAGGAGCTGCTTCCGAGCATTCAGCAATTGATTCAAGGCAAAATTTTTTCCAACACCTTCCTCGTTTTAACAGCTCGACATGAAGAGGGAATAAGACTACGACGATACTGTGACACGCTCCTGGAAATCACCGGATATACAAATGATGATGTGGACAGTTACGTCAAGAAGTATTTCAGCAAGCACGAGAACCAAAGCCTTGCGGAAGAAATGATTCAGCAGCTGAAAATTAACACAGAGCTGAGAGAGTTAACGGCTAATCCACTAAATACAGCTTTGTTGTGTCTTCTGTGTGAAGAGACAAACGGAATTTTCCCCTCCAGTAGAACAAAGATTTATGATGATCTTGTCTCATGTGCTCTGAGAAGGTATTTTACCAAGAGGGGTGTGCCTTTGAGTGACGACGATCCCCTTGAGAGATGTTCAGACGAGCTGAATCAGTTAGGAGAAACAGCATTTGAAGCCCTGTTGAAGAATCAGTTGTATTTTAGTCGAGATGACCAAACAAGCGAGTCCACTGATTTCCTACAATTACCGTTTCTTTCCCGTGAGCCTAGTTTGAGCAAAATTAGGCCAAAGCCATGCTATGCTTTTACTCACAAAACTTTCCAGGAATATTTTGCTGCATTCTACCTGGCCAAGCAAATCATAACTGGAAACAAAGAAAAAGCCCAGTCTCTGCTAGCTAAGCTCAGTCCTGTTGATAACTGGCAGGTGTGGGAATTTCTCATTCCAATAGTGTCAAGCAAGAGCAGTGAAATGGCAGTTTTTGTAATATCACGTCTTTGTTCTTTTTTCTTTCAAGAAAGGCCACATATGACAAACGATGGCGCCCTTGCTGATGCCGACAGGTATTTCGAGGTCTGCGAACGCAAACCTAGTGACTGGACTATAAGTGTGGACAAATGGAATGATAACGAGAAAGTTTTAGACGATGTGGTTACTAAAACACTTCATGTTATTAAAGAGTGTGAAGACAATGAGAGTGAACTAAAGGATTACCAAAGAAAAATGGTGCGTGTACTGGCGAAATGCTTTCCAGTGAGAAAGTTGAGCCTTGGGCAACTTGACCGCTATTATATCGTTTATTCCGAATACTTGAGAACCAACAGCACATTGACAGATTTATGTTTAAATAGTACTTTAAACGAGGTACTGTTAGCAACAGTTGAGGGGGTTCGTGAAAAAGACTTAAAGCATTTGAATTTGCTTAGCGTGAACACTGACTTTCTTTTTTTGAAGCTTTGTAGCTACCCTTACTTGAAAGAAGACTCTGAATATTCTTTTTCCTCTTCTGAAAAAAACAGATTCATTTCAAGTTTTACACAACACCAGTCGTGGATCAAGAATTTTGGTGCCAGAGAACTTGGGAAGTGTCTTCAGTCGTTTCGTCATTTGACACATTTGAAATTTAGAGGAGACTTTATCTGCTCTGAGGGAGCCGAAGCACTCGCAGAAGTTATTCGTGCGAGTCATAGTTTGACACATCTGAGTCTTCGTAACGCTGGCGTTCATGATTTAGAAGCCATTGTCATAGGTAAAGCTCTACAGTCAAATTGTACTTTAACCCATCTAACTCTGGCGGGAAACCAGATCGATGATCTAGGAGCAATTGTTTTAGCAAATAGTTTAAATAGCAATCGTTCTCTACAGTATGTGGATCTAAGTGATAATGATGTTGGTGATTCAGGAGCTCAGGAGCTTGCTCGTGTGTTGAGATCGAACTCCTCTCTTACCTTCCTCGATTTAAGTAATCCCTTAAGAGGTGAAGAAAACGTAAAACCCGTCCTTATATTGGATTCTGATTCTGAAATCCATCAACACTTTGTGCGGTGTGATTTGATTGGGGCATCTGGCGCTTCATCACTTGCGCGAGCCTTGCGATCGAATCGATCGTTGACTTATTTAGACCTTTCATTCAATGAGGTCGGGAAGGCGGGAGCTGCAGCACTTGGAGAGGCTCTCCAATCCAACTGCACTTTGAGTCATTTGTTCCTATGCAGCAATGCAATAGGTGATTCCGGAACAGCACCCCTTGGAGAAGGTCTGCAATCAAACTGCTCTCTAAGTCGACTATATCTGACTGAAAATGGAATTGGAGATCCTGGAGCAGAAGCTCTCGGAAAGGCAATGCAATCAAATCACAGCTTGACCCATTTAAATCTACAAGTTAACCTTATTGGCGATTTAGGGGCAGCAGCCTTAGCAAGTGCACTGGAATCTACTGGTATTCAATTGACCCATTTAGATTTGGCTCTCAATAAGATAAGCTGTGTGGGTGCAGAAGCCCTCGCGAAAGCTCTTGAATCTAACAGTTCTCTCAAGGCTTTAGAGTTGGGAAGCAATGCGATCGGCTCTTCGGGAGCATCCTCGTTTGGAAAAGCACTTCGATCAAATCGTACTCTTACGCACTTGATTGTCACCACTAACAATATCACTGAATCTGGAGCTGTAGAATTGGTAGATTCTCTACTGATTAATAACAGTTTGATCTGTTTGAATGTGGAAGATAATCCGATTAGTTCGCTAGAGGCGGAGAACCTTAAACGGGATATCCAGTCGCATTGTGTTATTTTTTTATAGAGACTAAGTGGGTAAATGATCAGACGATGATCTCTCTCCAGCATTGTATCTTGAAGCTGAAGCAAATTACCCGCGATGAGTCGTTGATCGAATGGTGATGGTTACGTAGAATAAGAAAGATATCGATGCTGAAGATTTCTTCCACCTCTTGTCCGCTCACTTTACTTGTTCTTGTATTTGCGCCACAATTATCGACAAAGAACTTCCTCGTTTATTTAATTAGTCTTGTTGCCAGTTTGTAGATGCAACTAGATGCTCTTTGAAAAAAGGTTCAGCATTTTTTTTGTTCTCTTCTTCTTTTTACAAACAAATACAATCTTATAAAATATTCCTTGAGTTGGTGGCAAGACGAAGATGTCAATGATAAATGTAAGCCACAATTAAAGAAGCGTGGTACTTTGGCTAAGTTTGTCTAGTTTAACATGGTCGTGACATTTTTACGACCACGTTTTGTTGCTTATTTTCCCTCGTCTCTCCTGTTACGCTAATATGCGTGACTTAAGGGATTTGGTGAGAAATCTCGAAAGCCGGATTTGTCACCCTTTAGTGCAAAATGAGTTGTCATCATCCAGCTATGTTAGCGACAGTTTCAGTTCTAAGTCACCCAATATATAACTTTATAAAAAGAAAAAAGGACTTTACATACGTGTGCAGATTTAAAGGAGCTGTGCCACAAAATTTATTAAACTTCAAACAGTGGTAACTGCCACCAAATTTAGTGAGACATGAAAATAATCGCTCAAAACATGAAAATACAAAAGGACAAAACTTGGAAGAAGATGAAACTGCTTGTAACTGTGGTTTTAACTGTGGTTTTTGAAAATTTGTTAGCCCACCAGTTTCTCAAAGTTCATTCTTTTTATCTGTAACTTTTGATATAATGCTAAGGAGACATTTGTTCGACATAAAGTAGTAATTTTGTCATTTACAAGTAATTTCTTCGCTTAAGTTAAGTTTCTTTTTAAGTAAGGACGAGTGATTCCTAATATTAACAAAATGATCTCGACAGGCGTGGCACAGCCCCTTTAATACCGCACTAACAAATCAATAATAAGGAAAGGTACCTTGATCCGTACAGATGGTCTAAACTGGACGTGCAATGTCAAAGAGAACAATGACGGATCGAAGGGGGTGGGGCACCTTATATTTAGGCCAAACTGTAGCCTGCGATGCCGAGAATGTTATTTTTGAGGCCGGATCCCTTTTCTTCTTAGAGTCTTGATGGGAGGGGCCCCCACTTTGTTGAAGATCTAGATTGGTACCCAGATCTCTCGTTGTCGGCTTCTTCAACACTGGGTACCAGATTATCCGCCAATGTTTAAAAATATTTTAAGCATTTTCTAGTTTATTTAGTAGAGTTTTAACTCCTTGATTTTACAAACTGTTATAATTTTTTAAAATAATTGTTATAAATGTTACATTTTAGTGAATTTTCCCGCCTCTCCCATTTTCTAGGGGGAGAGCCTTAGGGAGGAGGTTGTTTTAGTATAATCTATATGTACAATGATTTTTAATATTATTTTATCATTACTATCATTATTCTTTTTGCATTGGTGTCTTGTTAACTATCTTCTGTCCCTTAAGGGTTTCGCCTGATAGGCTGGTATCAGCTAAATAGATTAACAGTTGTAAATAAAGTTGCAATGTTATGTTGTATAAAGATTGTATAAATGGGTTTAAACCACTATATATTTTGAACTACAGTGAAACGCACTTGTACCGATAGGTCAATGAGAGTATATTTAGCCTGAGTAGCCAGTGGTAGCCGTCGGTTTTTTAGTGTTATTTTTTTCCCATTTGTGGTTCGTAAAGTAACAGATTCAGGCGCACGAAAGCTGAACTGGCCGAGGACGAACCCCCCCCCCCCCCCACCCCCCACCCAAAAATACAAAATATACCAAAAAACAGCCAGGTACACAGGCTAGAGTATATTAGCCTACTAGAGTAGCGCGAAATAAGAAGGAAAGAGAAAATAAATAATAACAATAATTTTTGATAATAATAATAATAGTGCATTGAGTAGTAATAATAATAATATTATTATTGTGATTGTAATAAAAAAACACGTAAGAGTGAGAGGAAGAGGCATTAAGGCAAGACTATCTCGCACCACATCAGAAAGACCTTGGAGGTCTTCCCTTAGATCTATACATTAATCTATGACTTTCTTTCCAACCTGTTGTTCCTTTCGCACGCATAGTTTTTTAGTATCATGAAATATCTTCATTTCCCGACAATCCGTCAACTTTCCTGCCATCTCGAGCTGGGAAAAGGACTTTATCACGTCTCTCCTTACTCGCCACTCTTCTCCCCGCTTTTCTTTTCTGTTGACTTCCATTTGCGCCGTCCCGCGGCGTGGAAAGGGGTACTGACGGGATTAGTAGGAAGGGCAAAAGGCATGGAGATTAGGGAAAGTTCATTTAATATGACAAGGGGGGGGGGATGAAGATATTGAAACTCGAAGCTTGAAATTTTAGCAGCCCCCCTCGCTAGCGGTTCAATTTTTTAGGAGCCCCCTCCTTGGTAGTCGAAAAAATTTCAGAGACCCCCCCCCCCCCCCCTCCTCCTTCAATTCCTTTGCTCCCCTGAAAAAAGATCGCTAGACTGTATTAAATATATTTAACGTTATTGTCTTCAATGGTTTATACTATGACAAACTTGAGATACAGTTGTGATACAATTTTCTAAAGCATTTTTGGGATGAACAAGAGTGTAATAATTACTGAGACTACATTTGTTATATCTGTAAACCACGTGATATAGCTGAGTTGCACAGGTCATTAAATTGTTGAGTTGAAAACCATCCGATCTGTATGATGATGTCATGTGTTGGTTTTGAAGTATACAAATTTTCGGAGCCCCCCCTCCTAGCGCAGCAATTTTTTCAGAGCCCCCCCTTCGGGTGTCTAAAAATTTTTGGAGCCCCCCCTCAATATCTTCATCCCCCCCCCTTGTCATATTAAATGAACTTTCCCTTACCCCTCCCCTTTTTGGGCCTGCCACACAGGCTAGAAACAGACCAGTATGGGTCAGCTGTTCTCTATAGTCTTTCTCCAGGAACTTCACATTAATGGCCGTATTTATACTAGCTAGAGGACTGCCAAAACGTCCAGAGGGGTTTAAAGTGTGGATGTAAAAGTGTACATGTACTAGACGGGTATTCACATTTTAGTGTAAACGTCTGAGAGATCTAAGATGTTTCTCATCCATCGATCGTCAAACTCCGCTTTACGGAGACTCGCTAAATATGGACACCTCATTATTACGGACAGTTTTCTTTGTCCTTGGGGGAAGAAGCCCTTACATTTTCTCTAAATTTATCCCGTTTAATACGGACTCCTAGCTCGTTAATACGGACACTTTTTATAGTTCCTTCAGTGTCCTTACTAAAGAGTTTCGTTCGACTGTATATCGACTAGACGCATGTACTTGAGACGTAAAAGCGTCGACTTTATTTTATATTTTTACGCTAGTCCGGTGTAAAGATATAAAATAAGGCGAACCCTTTTATGTCCTCTAGTTTGAATTCGGCGAATATCTGAATTCCAGAATGTTCGCTGGCGGGCTGATCAGCGCTTGAAGTGTTGAATAGAGGCAAGGGATAAACTTGATGTAACAAGACATGCATCTGTATTTAACTAGCAAACTCCGAGTCATCCGGAAGGCCCACGTTATTTCCAGCTGCATAATTCCCGTCGCTAAAGCTAAACTAAAGACGTTAACGACTTCAAAACAACAATGGCGTTTTTTTTTTAAGGAAAACAGTGTTCATTGTGACTGGAACTAATCGCGCGCTGGTGACTGTTTTTTTTTTTTTTGTGACTTGAAAGAAAGAGAACATCTGGAACATGGAGCGAAGTGACAGATATCCGTTAAAAAGGTACAAAAAAATCCACTAATATTTTGTATGTTAATTAGAGTACCGCTTTTCGCGAATTCTAACTCGTGAGGAACCAATTTGGGGTCTGAAACGAGTCTTCAAACGGTCGACCGTCTTCAAACATTCATCCAGATCAGTCGACGTCATTTTGTGAAGAATCAGGTTACTTGTGTTCGTTACTTTGGTCACATGATCAAAGTTAGTAGAACACTCTGCCATTCATTACTTTCGTTTCTGGTCTGTGTTCTACGATCTGACGAAGTAAAGTTTTCTCGGTACATGTTTGTAAGTATTGATCGCTTTTTGTATTAACACTCGGATTTTTGTGCTGTGATATCCTATTAGAGCCGTACGTAAATGCTTGGTGCCTCTGTATTCTGCGTACTATTGCGTGCTGGTGGAATGGAAATGGCATTGGCCTCCATGTTGAAATAGTCGACTCCCGATAATTCGAACTTTTAAGGGAAAAAGAAAAAAGTTCGAGTTATCGGGATTTCGAGTTATCGAGGGTAAAATTATACGGAAAATGATCTGAAGGGAAACAAAAATTACTTCGAGTTAACGGGAGGTTCGAGTTATAGAAGGTTCGAGTTACCGGGAGTCGCCGGATTGCATGTATGAAGTTTTAAAGGAAAGTGAAAGTAGTGACTGTTCTTAACCGCACACGACATTGAACTAGTGTTTCACGGTTTGAAGGATTTCGTTTTTTAACTTAACAACTCCAGTGGCGTACTTCTATCGACTTTTGAACGGCAAAAATGTCAGTAGACGTTCTGCATCCCGGAAGTAGGTACGCCGTGATTTAATATCCCTCCGAGAATTCTCGCATTGCGTTTTCTGTCGTATACAGTTCAAATAGTGGGTGTATAAATTTTATGAAAAAAAGTGTAATTTTTGAAAGGTGGAGAATTTTTTTAAGCATTTTCATGGAACTTAGAACATTATTACACCCGTAAAAATCCCCAATTTTTCAAAAATGGTCGAGAGGGAGCGCTACAGTCGACGGCCGTCTTGACGAAGTCTAGCTTGAAGATGACTATCTCATCTACTTTAGGCGGCGGGGGAACTCGATTGATTGAAAGTTTAAACCATCTTTTTTTTTGTTTTCTATGCTTTGTTTTCAGCAACTACTTAATTCGACTGAATTAAATCAGCACTGATGAGTATCTAATTGCATTTTTTTGATAATTATATAATTTAAGGGATTCAAAAGATTGAATGTTTCCTGGGTAGCTTTTTCAGAGAGTGCATGAAATAAAATATAAAGATACATTCAGTATAGTATTCAGTATTTTTAGCATTGTTTCTGACATACCAAACCTAAATTTTGAACACAACTGGAATACCCTTGCTTTAGCAAGTTTCTGGCTCAGTTTATTATACTTGGATGAACATTTTTATTGTCATTTCCTACTACAACTGCTAAAGCAGCAGCAGTGCAGTCTGAAAGTAGTTAAAGGAGACGTGGGAGTGTGTGGTCTAGTAGACTACATTTCACTAGTTCTGTAGAGACCTGGAGAGTGATCGGCAAGAAAGCATGCTTACTTGCATTGTCTATTAATTCAACAAACTTTACTCCACATTGTGTCCCTCTTTTCATGTGTATAACTGTAACTGGCAGTGTCTCTTACAATCCAATTGTGAAAGATTACAGTGTAGTCTGTTTAGAAGCCAAGGAGGCAATTTTAGTTAACTTACTGACAGAAAAAAGCTCTAAATTTGTGGGCATTATTGACTCAAAGCATGTCTTTCATTTACAATAAATTATTTTTTGTGATAGCAGGTGGTTTCTGATTATTTTTCAGATCGTGACACAGGATGACACAAACGGGAGAAGTAATGTTGTGTTGATGTTTCAAATATAATTTTTGAAATGGCTTCATCAACATCTGGGTGAGCCTAAAATAAGTTGATCTTCATTAGCATGTACACACAAGATTGATTCAGCTAAAGTACAAACATATATATTAACAATGATTAACTTACTTACAGCTGTAACTTACCGCTGTGCTGGTAGCTTGATAAATCAAGAGTCACTTTTATTCCAAAAAGATTTTTGTAACTGATAAATTAATGAACTCACCTAGACTGGGTTGAAAGGTTGAAGACCCTTCAACATAGCCACAAGTGTTGCACTTATGCTTTCTGACAAATTCAATTTTAATCTTTCTCCGATTTCATGCTGCCTTTTTTCATTATTTTTGTTTCTTCTCTGTTTCATTGAAATTGCATTTTATTTAATTATTGACAAAAGGTCAAGTGAACCCTTTGGACTTTATTTGCATGAACCTTATACCGATCAAAGGCCCTGTCGTGGCCGATCAATAAATAAGTTTGTTAAACAAAATCATTACAGAATTCTGCCTTTTGATCCGCATCACCCATAAAATCGCGTGTCCTGTGACTATTTGTGCACACGCAAAGGATGCCGATGCATGTAGCGTCCTTTGACTCTCTGAGTGAAGTTTTAGCTTATTGTTTGTACAATACAAAGGTAATTTAACTTAAGCAAATCAATAATTCCAAGCTTTCGCACTAGTCTCCTTTTTATTTGGAAATGCAATTGCTCGATCAACTTGTAAATTATTTTGACTTCATAAAATATTTCAAGGATTTAAGCCAGTAGAATGTATAGAATGCCAGAAAAACAAACATGAAGTTGAATGATTTCAAATTGAGCTTCCAGTTGTTTTCATCAGTTTGCAGATTACCTATCATTTCCATCAAACTCAATTAATTATCCTTGCTTTTTTTCGGATTTTTCGACTTGCTTCGTTTCATTTTATATATTGTTTTTGTGAAAGCATAATTCTTTCATGTGAGTTTATGCTTTCAAAAGGGTAAACTTTGAGGAAACGTTGTGTTTACAGCCACGGCAATTAACATGTTTATTTGCTTCACTTACACGTATAGGCAAATAATATTTACCCTACATTCGGGGGATTTTGCTGCATGGAGACAAAAACATCACCTTTGATTTCTCAAATGCTTTCCTTTGTTGGTACCCTGTTTATTGTGACTTATAATCAGGATTTTTTTAGCTTTGCCTCAAACTAATCATTCCAAAGTTCTAATGCAGTGAAATTATGATAAATACTGCAACTGAATAAAGTCACGCAACACTCTCTCTCTACCAAAAAATAGATAAGTCTGGACCTCTTCTAGGAAGACCCCCCTGTAGTTCAATTCTCATAAGGGACCACTTCCCTGCAGAAGCAACCATTAAATCTTTGCATTTTGGGTGGTCTCTTATGGAGGTTCAACAGAATTATTAAATGTACAGGCCTAGTGCTGTTGCAAAGTTTCATTTGTTCTGGTAATATTAATATTCATTAATCTTCAGGTCAAGTCACCTTGGTGTGACAGATAATCAAAAAAGATGGCTTGTCTTTGGAATAGCACTCAACAAGATCCTTGTGCCACACATCCGTCCTTTTGTGGAACAAGAGGTTGATAAGGAATACAACAAACTCAAGACAAGCCACAATATTCATACACAAAGTACATCTGGTCGTCTTCAAAGGTGGCCTGCAAGAAAGTTTTTAAAGTATGAGAACATCAATGGTAACAGTCGTCACCCAAAGCTTCCTGGTGGAAAATACAACATTTCCTTGTTTGATTGTAGAGTGTTATCTCACATTGACTTTGCCAAGTTGTACGTTGAAAACTTCATGGCTAAGTTCAGTGCTTTTGGTGACCAATGTGATGCTTCAGCTGTACTCACATTACTTGGTGGTGTGCCTGTGTTCTCAACGACCATGCAAGCTGCAGCTGGTGATGTCAGGAATGTTAGGAATGACTGGGCGCACTGTGTCTTCAGTAAGTGGGATCCTGTTAAGTTTCAGCAGAGTTTTGTTGAGATGGAGCACCTGGTGAGAGTCATGGCTCTACCTGCTGCAGATGAAACAAAACTCCTTGGAGAACTGAAAGATTGGGAGACTAAAGGTACTATATGTACTTCATATTATTATACAATTAATGATTGGTATAATATTAGTGTTGGTACATTTTTAACATTTGCTATCCTTACTGAGCTGAAAGGTGCTGTTAAACAGTCAGGATAAGTTATCAGTCATTTATGTATACCCAATATTTACATGGATGTAGCTACCAGCTGTACCAAGTAGAGACAAAAAAATAGATGGAGATCAACAGAAGCCAAATAAGAGAAAGCTAAACAAGGTGCAATTCCTTTGATTTGCATCTTAACTTTAACTTTTTTTGGGATGATTCCTTTTAAAAACAAGTGGAGTGCATTGTTTTCTCCAATTTGGCACATTGGCAAAAGCCCTTAAATACTGCTACTTGAATAGCATGGTCCTAAGAGTTGAGTTCCTCACCATACTGATAAAACTGAAAAATGGATATTCAATCAAGTTCACTCTGCATTCTTAACTTCATTATTATCAAACGGTTCTTAGAAAACAAGAGCTTCTTTTTAGGTTTGAAGTTCCTTTCCAACTGTTTTTAAAAAAGGATCGCCCCCTCATTCATTTCAACGTGAAGGTTTAAAATATGGCTTTGATCCAGTAAGATTATTGATACTTCCAAGAAAATAGACCTTGGGATATTTAATGATTGTCAGGCTTTTTAGTTAGCTGTTCATAATATTTTGCTCTACTTATCTGTGTAGATACTATGTCTAATTTATAAATCTTTGTGCTTTGTTTGCAGGGACTCTGTTGTGCATGAACTCTCCTGTAGACCCAGCATTGCTTCAACTAGTCCAGCAAGAAGTAAAATTTTTACAAGACAATCTGAAAAACCTGTCTGTAGAATTTGAGCAAGAAAAGGTTAGGGTACAACAAGAACTACAAAACGCTGCCATAATTCTTGAAGAAATGAAACAGACAGTGGAAAGACTGAATAATTTTCAAGGTATTTCCAACCTGTTTAACCTCTCCCGCCCATGTTCATAGTACTGACGTCATTATTGCAAAAATATATTGGTTTCCTGCTTTTTCTTTACTTGTGGGATCATTTAAAAATTGCAAACATTGTGCTTTTGTTTTGTAGAGAATGCAGATCAGAGGTTTGAAAATTTAGAGACTCGTACCGGACAAGTTGAAGACCAAGTACACAGTCTTACCGGTAACTTCGAGATAACAATTATAGTTAATTATTCTTTGAAATCGAGGTGAATAGTGGCTAAATATTTACCGAGTCACGAAGTGGCGAGGTAAATAGTCCTAAAGCCACTATTCACCGAGATTGAAAAGAATAATTGTTTTAGTATATACATGCGAAGTGATCTTCGCAAAATCAGGGAGGAAACCATTAAAAAGTACGATTTGATTGACAGTTCAGGTCAGCTAGACACGCGAAAGTTTAAAAATAGATCTTTGAAACATGGCAATTCACAAGCTTATCACTTCGCAAACAGCAACGTAATGACTTAAATGGAACCGCTAAAAGTTTGAATTGTTTCCTTACCTGAGAAGAAGAGAAGAGCTTTGTTGTTTTCTGTTGACTCGCCAAGTTTATAACCGAATAGGTTTGTTGTGTCGTTCTTCGCATGAAGCGCTGACAAAAATGGCGATTTGGTTCCTCTAGGTAAGACGTCGTTTTCATGTAGCATTCTTTGTCCTATTTACTTGAAACCTAGAATTTCTGCAAACATTTGCTTTCAAATTTGTTCGTCATAAATAAACTTCGTTTTTGGGCCAATTTCGTCTTGTTAGGAAACGCTGAGTTCACGAAACGGCCTCTTCTAAGCGAATAAACGGGAGTTGTAAACAATCCATCGACCACAAAACTCAACTACAGTAAATGGAAAAATGCCGTTTTCAATCCGTCGAAGTCTTTTCTTGCCTAAAAAAAAGTCAACCCTAGGATTTTGTCGACTTCTAAAAGATCTTTCTCTAAAAAAATGGGAAAAAAGCGAGCTCACACATTATCCACTTGCTAGGAGGTGAATATTGTTGAATAGTCTCATTTACGGAAAGAAGACAGCAGATCAGCGGTTTAAACTTTAATAAGTTAAAGACCTTAGAAAGGTCAGTTAAGCAGGTTAAGTCGGGCGTCACATAGAACCCTTTAACTGGCGCTGCCTTTGTTAAGTCCATGCACCCAGTCTGTTAAGTCCAGTGGTCGCGGAATGAAAAACCGTGGATGAGATCGGAGGACAACACATGCACATGTCCTCTTTACATTATATGTTAACATACCAAGAGTAAGCGTGGACGTCATCATACAAGGGTACCCACTGGCAGTTGCTATCAGCTATGAGCTAACTGTAACCCGCCCAGCCATGGTATGAGTGATGTGTGCAAGGCAGTCTACACCACCATGGAAATGTTCCCCACTCTTTTCAAACAGTGTGGGATCTTTTTACGGCCCCTTCGATTGAAAGAAGCATAAAGGATAACGGAGGCAAGGCCAACGGCTTAACGTCACCGCCTAAAGACGCGATCATCTTAAATGAGAATCACAACCTTCATGATCTTAACAGTGTTTTTTTTAAGACCCTGGTTGTTCGTCTGGCCCAGGCTTGAACCCCCATCCTCTCGCTCGGTAGACTGGCGCTCTCACAACTGAACTGCAAGGATCACATTCACTTTCATATCATCATCCGCAGCTTACATACCTGTAATATACATAAATGATTAATTTCATTTATTATAAGTCAGAAGAAGGATTGAGGATATTGTTTTGCACGGGAGAAAAATTCCTTTTTAATCCAAGTTTCTCTTTTCTCCTGTCTTACTCAATTGCAGCAAAGTTTCATGACCTGAGGGCTAAAGAATCTGCTTTGACAAACGCTTCTCTTCAAGACCAACTGATGACATGTGACGGTAGGTTTGTCATTGATAATAAATATAGCTGCATGATTTACAGTGAAATTTTATTCGTTACAAGAAATTATCGAGAGAAAAATCAAATTCCTTTGCATATAGTTGTCAAAGGAAGTTATCAAAGGAAGATCCCCAATACGTTTTCTCCCTTCATTTTTGTATAATCAGACTCCATACTTTCCTGTGGTAGATAGTTTTAACAGATTGACAACGCTTTGACAGAGAGTTTGATAAAAAGTAGTGGTACGAATTGTTTGCTTTCTTGTAGCGACTGAGACACTTGAAATGAAAACGCTAACTCAATAACGAGAAGTCCAACGCGCGTGAACTTTCGTCGACTGTTAAAATACCGTAAAATTCCGAAAATAGGCCCCTCCATGTATAAGCCCCTCCAAATATAAGCCTCCAAATATAAACCGGGAACGCAAAAAAACATCCGTTAACTCCCCCTCTAAATATAAGCCCCCCAGGGGCTTGTCTTGGAGAATTGCCCTTAAATACAAAGCAAAACAAGGCAAAAACGGTAAATTTACTTCCAACTATAAGGCTAGCACAATCGATTTTGAAACGCAAGTTTCCCTCCGTAGATAAGCCCCTCCAAAAATAAGCCCTTCAAAAAGGGCCTTTGAAAAATAGAAGCCTCGGGGCTTATTTTCGAAATTTTACTGTATGCTCCTTTTTATCCATTTTTCAAATGTATATTATTTTAAACACGGAGGAAATTATATGCCTCATTTCTGTTTTCCCTCATTAGTCAGTCCAGGTAAACTTGTCGAACTTATCAGACGAGACTACAAAGGCGCGGTGTTGTGTCCCTTTCCATGGTGTGAAGATGAACTACAACTGAAGCTATCGAACATCTTCACAAGACTGAAAATAGTTAGTAGAACAAAAGAACGTTCACAACTAAAGGATAACATCGTCAATATGACAGAAATATTCAAGTCGCATCTAGAATGCCACAATCCAAGAGTGGTGCTGATCGAGGGGAATCCTGGGATGGGCAAAACTACGTATTGTCAAAAGCTGGCATATGATTGGTCCGTGGGGGAAATTCCACCTGATGCTTCGTTTCCTGAAGTGAATATATTGCTGCTATTGAAATGCCGTGACATGCACATGAAAAACGCTAACATCGAGGAAGCTATTGATGATCAACTTCTGCCACATGATGCAAACAAGAGGGAAAAGGAAGACTTGTTCCACTTTATTCGCTCTAATCAGTCCAGAATCTTGCTAGTTCTTGATGGTTTAGACGAACTGCGTGAAGACCTGCTGGAGGGTTTTCTGCCTTTGATTCAAGGAAAAGTCTTTTCTAATGTGTACCTCATGTTAACAGCTCGACATGAAGCAGGGATGAAAGCAAGGCGTTATTGTGACACGCTTCTTGAACTTGTTGGTTACACAAAAGATGACGTCGAAAATTACATTAAGAAGTATTTCATCAGCCACGAGGATCAAAGTCTTGCTGACAAAATGATACAAAAGTTAAATGGTGACAGACATCTCAAAGAATTAACGGCTAATCCATTGAATACAGCCTTGTTATGTCTTCTTTGTGAAGAAACAAGAGGAGAATTTCCATCGAAAAGAACCAAGATGTACGATGACCTTGTGGCTTGCGCTCTGAGAAGGTATTTTGCAAAAAGAGGCATTTCTTTGGGCGATGAAGATCCGGTTGGGCGATGTGCAAGTGAACTAAATCAGTTGGGGAAGATGGCATTTGAGGCTTTGCTTAAGAATCATTTGTATTTCACTCAAGACGAGATGAAATCGCCGCCCACTGTGGATTTCCTGCGTTTGCCGTTTCTTTCCCGAGAGCCAAGTGTGAGCAAAATCAGACCAAGACCGTGCTATGCGTTTACTCACAAAACGTTTCAAGAATACTTTGCGGCATTTTACTTGGCCCAGCAGCTGTTATCTGGTGACAAAGGGAAAGAAAGTCTGCGATTGGATGAACTTAGTCCTATTGACAACTGGCAGGTGTGGGAATTTCTCATCACAATGGTGTCAAGCAAGAATGCTGAAGCAGCAGTAACTGTTGTGTCTCGGCTTTGTGCGTTCTTCTACCTAAACAGACTTGACGCTGAGGACGATGAGGTCATTTTGGATGCCAAAATTTTTGAAAGCGATCCGCACGACTGGACCAAATATATAACAACATTAAGCGAGAACGAAGAAACACTCATGCACGTCGTGTGTGATACACTTGATGTTATTGCTAAGTGTGAAGATGGTGATAACGGACTAAAGGATTACCAGAAGAAAATGGTACGTGTGGTGGCGCACTGCTTTCCATTGAAAAAATTAAAATTTACGCTGTATGATGATGGAGAAAGTACCTTCTCCGTGTTCTCTGAGTATTTAAAGTTTAACTACAGTCTTACAGATTTAATGCTGGACAGCGCGTTAGACCCATTACTGTTAAGAACAATTGAGCATATTTTTCATTCTAAGAAAAAGCTGGTACATTTCAATTTAAAGGACATTTTTTTAGCTATGGATTGTGACTCAAGGAGTCGAGAAAGCTTTCTTTGGATGCAGTCTGTCGGTATCAAAACTTTACTGGCAGAGGTCTCTCAGTCAGGTTGTGTTTTAACACATCTGAATCTATATGATGTCTGGATCGGCGATGAGGGAGTTCAAGCATTGGCGGAGTTTCTTGGAACGAATCGGACATTGAGTCATGTTAATATACATAATGCTATGATCACTGATTCAGGAGCCACAACACTCGGGAAAGCACTTCAATTGAATAACACTTTAACGCATTTAAGTCTACCGAGAAACAGATTAAGTGGTGTTGGAGCGAAGGCTTTAGCAACAAGTCTTAAGTCCAATTCTGTGTTAATATTTTTCGATCTAAGTAAGAATCTTTGCGGCGGCGATTCTGTCGCCATAGCACTCTCCAAAGCTGTGAAATCCAACTGCTCCCTTCAGTACTTGAATCTGAGTCTCGAGTTTGGGTCAAAGTTAAAAGACTTCTCTAAAATCTCTGAACTTTTTAGATGTCTTGACGAGCGTTCTCAAATGATTGGCCCCAGAGGCGGATCAGCCCTCGCAAGAGCTCTTTGTTTTAACTGTACTTTGACTTACTTGGACCTTTCACGCAATAACATTAACAACTCAGGAGCAGCAGCACTTGGAGACGCCCTTTTAACAAACCGAACTTTGACGGAATTGTACCTCGAAGATAACAATATTGGCAAAATAGGAGTTGTAGCTCTCGGCAAAGCACTGGAATCAAATCGTACTTTGACCCATTTAAATCTACATGGGAACCGAGGCATCGGCAATTCAGGTGCGGCAGCTATTGCAAAGGCACTTTGCTCAAATGACAGTTTTGGATTGACCCGGTTAGATCTGAGTGGTTGCCAAATTAGATGTTCAGGTGCAAGTCGTATCGCAGACGCTCTCCAGACTAATTGTTCTCTTACACATTTGGGTTGGTCGTGTAATGAAGTTAAATCCTCTGGCGCGTCGGCTTTTGCAAGGGCCCTGAAGTCAAATCGTACGTTGAGTCACCTCGATCTAAGCAGTAACGGTATCAGTGATTCGGGGGCCACAGAACTAGCACAGGCTCTTCACATTCATAACAACACTTTGGCCTATTTAGACCTTACTGAGAACCACTCAATTGGTTCAGGTGGAAGAGAAGGCCTTGCGCAAGTTGACCAGTCCAAATGTATAGTCAAGTACAATGGTCGGCAGTAGGTGGTTCAGGTTCTTCTGTTACAGTCTGTATTAAAAGGCCCCGGTATAAAATCTTGGTGTTTCGGGGACCACAGAATTAGCACACCCTCTTCAGAATTCGGAAAGCACTTTGATCTATTTAGATCTAAGTAAGAACCGTTCGGTAGATCCAGAAGGGATCGCAAGCCTTGGGGAGGTGGATCAGTTGAATCGCACGGTATGTTGAAGAACGATCCACCGTGGTACCGTAGATAACCTGAGACTAGTCACAAGATTATCACAAGTCAAGGTGTATTTCTTCACGTTTCATTTACTATGTTCAAGATTATCATGTTACCGCGGAGCAAATTCTTTGACATGAAAATTAAATACTGTTGTTCAAACGTTATTTGCAATAGTACTGAATGTCTGAATCGAAGAAGTATTCACTCCTGTTATATCCTGCAATTATTAAAATACTCAACAATCTTTATCTGATCCGCGCCTTCTAACAAATTGTTTACTCACAGGTGTCTCAAACTTAACGTGTATCTCGAATAGTTCTTGGTAATCTTTTCGCTTAAAAAGAATAGTGTTCTTTGGTATAGCTGGTAATCTTGGAAATTCATCAAGGCGTTGAAATATGCAACCTGTATTACTGCTGTATCTTCCATCAGTTGTTTACATTAAAGAAAATGTAGCACAAAAGATGGTTGCTTCTCGCTTAGTTCTTGAGCAACAGGCTGCTTCTTGGCGTGTGTTTTGTTTGTGGTTCGTAAAGTAGATACAGCTGTGCGAAACCTGAACTGAGGTCAAAGATGGCGGGGTGGGGAGGGGGGAATGGGGGGCGAGTGGAAGAAGGCAGAAACTTCGGTTCAGCTTTCGCGCGGCTATATATTTTACCTTACGAACTACAAACGAAAAACACGCCAAAAAAAAACCCAGCCCTTTATTTTACTAATAGAAAAGAGTAATAAGAAAATATTTTAGCAAGATTACAGAAGTTAAACCTCGGAGTGGTCATTAGAAAATGAACTTAACATGTACATGCACGTTAGCCGGAATTTTTTTGGGTATATCATTTCAACTTAAAATAAATGCTTCATTTATCGCTTGACTTCTCCAATTTCTAAACAATGTATCCATGGTTTCCCATAGTTTTTACTTTTAATTTGAATTGTAAGATATAAGACCTTCTATCGCCTATGTGTATGACTACTTCAGACGTGCTAGCCTGATTCACTTAGTGCGTTTTTTTCAGGTTGATGTTTTTTTGGGGTACCCTGTTTTATTTAAACGATTCCTTTGTTTTTCTCCCCTCTCGCCCCCCCCCCCCCTCCCCGCCCCTTTCCCCTTTTTGCGGCTCCTAGGCAGGCTACTTGGACGTAGTGGTGACACCGACTGAAGTTTTAACACCAGTTTAAAAACAGAATAACCCTCTGGGCCCGGTTTCTGAAAGTCCGATGGGCGCTAATCGAGGATTAAGATTTGCTTTTTTATTATTTTTCCTTCCTATGTATTTCTTAGAGTAACATTTTGTATTATCATTACTTTATCTCGGAGTAATAAGGGCTCAAAAGTCTTTTGTTAGCTCGAGTTGCATGTTGTTAGACAAGAAACCTTGTTTAAGATTTGGCTTTATCCTGGGATAAACTTAACCATCTTTCGAGGAACCGGGCCTTGAGTATCTTTATATGCAATGGGACAAAAACCACGAAGTCAAGACGGATTTTTCTTCGTTATATATAGTTCATTCAAAGTTTTTCTCCGTTTATGATTGGCTTGACTTCCCCGACATATTTCCCATAACCAACTAGCGAGCTAGAACTCGTTCAGTGATTTTTTATTTCTAATGACGTTAGTCGTGTAAGATCTAGAAACAATAGGGTAAGCAGTTGCGGATCCAGGGAAGGAGCCGGGGGCCCGCCCCCTCCCCCCGTTATATTTAGAACTAACTGTGGCCCGAAGGGTCGAAAAAAAAAATTTTTTTCCAGAACGGCCAAACCCAGCTGACTTACATACATACATACATACATACGTTTATTGAGACTCCCTTTACGGGGCTTTTCAGTCACAATGCGCTATTTAACAATTAACTAGATACAAGAAAAAATAATTAAACTGGTAACTAATTTTAAGTACTCAAATGATGAACGTCATTTTAAGAACATATTTATAAGTCTCTTCTTAAAAATTCCTCAATCTGCTACTTTCTTCATGTAGTTTGTTCCAACAAGTAGCCCCTCTAAACGCGAAAGATCGCTGCCCAGTTTTTAATCTGCATCTCGATAGATTCAGGTCTTTTCTGTATCGTGTTTTTCTGTCGTGACGAGGTTGTCTTGAAAAGCTTAGTCTCTGAACTACTATAATCACTCTTGAGAGGAAAAAGAAAAGGTTTATTACCATGCACCCCACACGGGACATCATCTCGGCCCAGGAGCAGAGGACTGGTTTCTTATTGAAATCAACTGGTCACAAAGCCCTGGGCTTTAATATACAATTTCGTGGGGCCTTAGGAGGGCTTATAAACGGGGGGCTTATAACCGAACTAAATATGGGGCTTTTAAACAAACCACAGAGCAGTGCTGATCATATAACTTTTTGAATTTAGTCGCTTTTTTAAGCTTCAAACCGTTGTAAAAAATCGAATTGATTTAAATACAATCTTGAGGGGGGCTTACAACCGGATGTATTTTCTTGCAGGTAAATGGGCTTATAACTGGGCGAGGGGGGGGGGGGGGGGGCTTTTAATGGGGCAGTGGCTATGACGAGCTTAGGCCCGTTTCAAACGTCGTGCTACTCAGGGGCACCCAACGAGAATATTGTTCAAAACCACTTAAACATAGAATTGTTAAACGTATTTTAGTATTTAAACGGTAGATATAGGCATATTTTTATCCCCTCAAAATTTTTCATCTGTTCGGATTTCCTAGCTGAAAGTTAAGTGATCCGAAAATTATAGGGATCAAAACTTACCTTTTCGAAAATTTCAGCCACAAAAAAGGCTCCCGAAAACTCTAGGTGACCTTTTTAGGGTAAAAATCCGTTAAAAATAGGCAATTATACCATTTTTTAGATGTTCGAAAATCCTAGGAGAGGCAGGCAAGCAAGAAATTTTACAACAAATGTTCCGAAAATTCTAGATCTCAAATCGTCTTCCGAACAGATATTTTTCCGAAAATCGTCGTTGGGTGCCCCTGGCTACTGCCGTGCCGAACTAAATTCGACTTTAGCACGGCAGTAACGCGACGTTTGAAACCAAGTCGAGCTACCGCCGTGTACGCAAAGCTTGCCGTGCTACACGGCAGTAGCTCGACTTGGTTTCAAACGTCGCGCTACTGCCGTGCCGAACTCAATTCATAAATTATAAATACATTAGTATACATTAAAAAGTTTGCTAAACCGTTTCTTTATTTTTGTGTTTTGTTTTCGGCAACAGCCTATTCGTCTGAATTAATTTCGACGTCTGAGACCAAGTCGTGCTAGAGTCGAGCTACAGTGGAGCCAGCGCTTAGCACGGCAGCAGCACGACGCGTACGTTTGAAACAGGCCTTAGAGCCAAAACTTCACTTGCTGTAGACACAGCTTGGATAATATGAATCAGAACAGTCTAGTAGCGTTTTAATTAGTTCTTCGCTGTGCAAAGCTATGAAACATGTTAATTTCATTCAAGCAATCTTGGTTTTTTGTAAAACTCAGGGCGTAAGAAGCTAGGGTAGCTTCTGCTCTTAGCCGTGCCTTCGCGTGATGTGTGAGATAAGTACGTGACCTCGGACTGAACAAATACTTTGGTCACATGACCAAAGTTATCGGAATCTGTGCTTCGCTGAAAGGTGCTGAGTTAGTAACTATGGGCAGACGAAGTTTTCCCGGTACATGTTTGTAAGTATTGATTGCTTTTTGTATTAATGCTCAGATTTTTGTGCTGTGTCATCCTATGAGGACCGTAGGTAAATGCTTGGCGCCTCTGTGTTCTGTGTACTGCGTCCTAGCGAAATGGAATTAGCCTCCATTTTGGAATGAACCAGGTGCACCCAACGACGCTTTCCTCCTAAATACATTGAAAACAGTCTTTAGGTCATCCACAGTACTTTTAGATCTCTAGAAATGCATTCTAAGTGGCGCTATAAAATTTGTATCTGTACCTTCATCCTAGGTTTTCGAAATTACAAGGGCTCCAGTATTATTTTCCCGAACATTTTAGTTGCAATTTTTAACGTGTTACGAAAGTGAGAATTTTCTGATCAGCCTTTCCATCACATTTTTGAATCCGAAAGGTTTAGGTCTCCTTGTTTTCTACGAAAAATACTTCAACCTGGGGAGTGAAATGTGAAAAATTTAAGAACAGAAAATCGTAGGGAATTTATAAGATATAAAGCTTCGAAAATTGTACGTGAATGCGGTGTATGACATTTGCAGACTGCAGACCGCAGACCGCAGACCGCAGACTGCAGACTGCAGACTGCAGACTGCAGACTGCATGAGGCAGCAAGACTGTAAATTCAATGAAACCAAAAGTATCGTAATAAAGGTGGCATCATCATCAACATTACCTTGTTCTGAGAAGTACATGTAAGGCCTAGAAGCGAAGTTTACATTTTTCATGCAAATTACACCGACCTCATTCCTAAAGGAGTTGTTGGCTGTTCTTCTCGTATTGAATTAGAGCAGAATAATGTCTGCCGATGTCACAAACTCGCTCAGGAATCCATAGCAACATGCTAGCAATTTAGCCTGCACCACAGATGAAACTTAACTCTGGTTATATAAGTCTGTCTGTGAAACAGCGCCGGAATCCTTATTCTACGGGGGCCCCACCTGTGTTCTAGGATTTGAGTATGAGCAATGATTGGCCTGTTAAAAAAGCCATTGTCGATTTGCCTATTTAGAAATTCAAAATGCACTTCCGCTAATTTGTCGAGTCCAGGTAGGATCTTCTCGGTTTACATTATTTAGCATATCCTTAAATACTGCTGAGATAAAATACGTCATTTAAAAGGTGTTAAATGTCCGTGACCTATCCTAGTTGTTTTTGTTGACGTAACTGTAGTGAGCACGAAGTGCTCGCAATCTAAAAACTCTTTTTCACATAAGACTACTTGTTAATATCAATTCACAATAATCAAAGAAGAATAAAGAATCAACGCAATTAGTGATATGCTGGGTGAGTCAATAAAGAGTCGCGTCGGTGAAGAATAGCCAACAGCATCTTGGAAATGAGGCCAACTTGGCTACTTTCTCACTTTCACACGATGTTATATTTTTCATGGTGTCACCTTCATTAGGAAGATTTTTGGTGTCTTTTAATTTACAATCTGCAATCTGTGGTCTGCAGTCTGCAGTCTGGAGTCTGCAGTCTGCGGTCTGCAGTCTGCAAATGTCATACACCGACGTGAATGCAGTGTTCTCCCTAAATTTTAGCTCAGAAGGTAAGGTATGCACCAGTAGCACAGTTTCCTGTGGGGGGAGCGGGGGAGTAGTGGAGTGATGGACATGGCCCTGCCATCACTGGGAAATTTAGGAGCTAAGTTCTCTGAAACATCATTCCCTCAGTTTAAGACCTATTTCACGCAAATCAGCCATTGTTATCCTTAGACAACAATTTAAAACATTTGATTCCAATAATTTTGTTTTGTCTTCAATGTTCTCTTTCCAAAATGCATGGCCCATAAAAAGGAAAGCTGTGTATACTTTAATTAGTACTTACTTTCCCATATATATGTATTCATTTTCCTTTTGATAATCGGATTGGATGACAACTTCCTTTTTTAAGATCTACTTTTTTGTAATCTTAGTAAACCTTCAAGTGGTTGCAGGTGGTAAGAAGTGTTGCTTCAGGCGGTAAATTTTACTGGTTACCGTCTGATAAGGAGAACACTGGAATGGAACGGTCATGTAAAAATTTTTAGATGTCCTTTAAAGTAAAAGAAAATTCTAGGCAATATTTGTTTCTCTGAAAAGATATTCTACAGAAAACAGTCGTTGGGTGCCCCTGATGAACTTTATCAGTGACTTAAATGAAAGTGAAATTGCAGTGACTGTTCTTAACTGCACGTGATTAATTCATACTTTAATGAATTTCGTTTTCTAATGTTATTGGTGGCGTACTTTCTATGGAACTTTTGACATGTAAAATTGTTGTAGACGGAAGGTTCTGCAATTTGCTCTTCAACTTTTCAATCGCGGAAGTGATTTATCTGTGAGTTTTCTCGCCTTAAGCTTTCATTTTCTCTTTTTTATCATAGCTGGCTACAGCTCAAATGGTGGGTGTAATTATGGGTCGAGACAGTTTTTGAAGCTTTCACATGGAACGTACAGTAAATCAATAGACCTTGTCACGGTTTTGGAGGCCATCTTGATGAGTAGGCAACCGCGTGAGAAATTACAGTGTTTGTATGAGAATGTAATGTTGAATAATTTCCATAAAATTGCTGTTCTGAGAAAAATATGAATTGTAAACTAAAGTTTCACTCCTAAGGATTCTACTGAAAAAAATTTAGGGTGTTACATGTGCTGTAAGACCTAGAACCACTTTTTAAAATTTTCTAGACATTTGTAGGTAAGAAAGTCCTGGGAAAATTACAGACAAGAATATGGAAAATCTAAAGCAAGCCTCTGGAGAAATTTAAGCACAGGTACTCCCCCAAAATTTTCTAGTACATTCCTTTGCTTTGTAGCTGTAGTTTACAATTCATATTTTTTTCAGAACAGCCGTTGTATGGAAATTATTCAACGTTAGATTCTCATACAAACACTCTAATTTCTGACGGGGTTGCCTGCTCGTCAAGGTGGCTTCCAAAACCTTGACAAGGTCTATTACACTGTTCAAAGTATCATCAAGAGACCATCTCATCTACTTAGGAGGCAGAAGGTTTGGGAGGTTGGGACTGTCGCAACATCGCCATGGCTCACATACAGGGGACACAAGAATTTCACGCCTTTTACTATTCTGATAATGAAAGATTTTGTTAAACATTTAAGGTAGCTGAACACAGTTTTGCATGCGGTCAGTGGTAACTCGCGTGACGGCGCGTGTTTTAAATAAGGCAAACAAACATGGCGTCGAAAAAAGCAATGATACACAGAAGACGATTTCTCGAAATCTACTCATTAAAATTTTGTGATATTGGGCAGAATTTTTACTTTTATCGTATTTTAAATAATGAGAACTTTAAAATGGAAGTTGAACAGAAGATTATTGAGACACATTTAGTAATTACAGTAGAATTATATTATTGATTATCTAAAAACCCGTCTGTTAAAATTTGGTCAAATAAGTTTCAAATGGTGATGATTAATTATAGTAAGCTGTGTACAAGTTTATAGGAAAATCTAATGAGCGAATTTTATGTAAACTCAGCAAAAGTGAAATTTTAAGGTTGTATTCAATCGTTCATGTTGCCATGGAAACTACGAAAACGTGAGATTTTACCTGTCAATAAAAATAATTTATCAGTATATTTGTCACTTGCCAAGTTTCAGCTTGTGAGCTGAAACCTTTCTCTTGCCATGATTTGGCAAATGGCTTGTACTCACAAACTGTCAAAACTGTGTTCAGCCACCTTAAGCACAAAAAGTAACTCAATAAAACATGACATGATACCATTATAAAAATTACTGCAAAAAAGAAATGATAAAAATTAATGATATAAATTATATAGAAAATGAAGGTGTGAATATTTTAACCTCCCCTTGCATTCGGAATTTCTTAAATGCATTCTCCCACATGCCCTCGGAATTCCGTGATCGTTATTCCCTCTCTCTCCCGTTCAGATTTTCCATTTTCTGAAACCTGGCAAAAGTTAGTCTGTGGACACAGATGTATTTCTGGTCATCACTTCTCTCCATCCAAACAAAATAACGTCTGCAAACCTGAGCAGCCAAATGATTTCTGTGATGTAAAATATCTTTAGTTAGTAGTCCAACCTATTAAATCAAGTAATTGAGATACCCTGCAGGCCCTAGCAGATTCCCCTTTTGATTTGATTCAGTTAACTTAAGGTTCCTCCTAGTAGGGCTGCAAAAGCAGTCATGAACACAGTGCAGACTGAAAGTAGTCAAAGAGACATTAAATGCGGTGTAGTAGCTAGACCACATTTTGCTAGTTCTGTAGGGAGAAGTAACAATAATATAGTTAACTACTGAAAGAAAAAAGCTCTTAATTTGTGGGCATTATTGACTCATAGTGTGCCTTTTAATTAACTTTTTTACTTACAGCCGGGTGGCTTCGGATTATGAAGCTGATGCTGTGACACAGGATGTAACAAAGTGGAGAAGTAATGTCATGTTAATGTGTTAATTCAATTTTTGGAATGGCTTCATCTTCATGTGGGTAAGCATAACAAGTCTTAGGCAGGGCGTAGCCAGCTTTTCTTTTCTAGTTGTAGGCCTGGCTGACTTTCGTCTCCACATATCCTGAAATTTGCACACATGACTAGTACGCACTGACCTCACCAACACTTAAGCTCTTAAGCTTTTTAGCTCACCCATCAACTCATAATCTATTACAGTTAGCCGTAGAGTGATCAAACCAAACATTTGTAGTCCGGGGCGTACAGCTCTATGGGCTGGCCATGCCCCTGTCAGGCATACTCACGTAAGATTCATCTTCAGTAAAAACATTAAGAGTGATCAAGAAAGTCATAATAATGGCGATCACAGATTGGTGAAGTGCAGTCAAGATTCTAATGCATGTGTGATGCCACATGATTTTGAGACACCTGGGAATGTCCTGTAAAGGACCATTTGACACATGGTGTGGTCTCTTTGTTGACTGTATGTACTACACCTGCACTCAGAGTATACAAAGAACTTTCAATGACAACGTAGAACTTCACTTATACGTAACTTATATACAGTCTTAATTGCATACTGACAATAACTGCTCTGCTACAAAGAACACAAGTTGGAAACTCTTATTGGAAGAGCCCCTATGGTTTGATTCTCGTAAGGGACTGCTGCCCATAAGCGACCGCTATAATCTTTGCGTTTTGGGTGGTCTCTTATTGGAGGTTCAACTGTATTGTTAAATATACAGACCAAGTGCTGTTGCAAAGGTTCATTTGTACTTGCAATGTGGCTTCATTAATCCTCAGGTCAAGTCACCTTGGTGTGACAGATAATCAGAAACGATGGCTTGTCATTGGAATAGCACTCAACAAGATCCTTGTGCCACAGATCCGTCCTTTTGTAGAACAAGAGGTTGATAAGGAATACAACAATCTCAAGACAAGCCACAATATTCATACTCAAAGTACATCTGGTCGTCTTCAAAGATGGCCTCCAAGGAAAATTTTAAAGTATGAAAACATCAATGGTAACAGTCTTCACCCAAAGCTTACTGGGGGAAAATACAACATTTCCTTGTTTGATTGTAGAGTGTTATCTCACATTGACTTTGCCAAGCTCTATGTAGAAAACTTCATGGCCAAGTTCAATGCTTTTGATGACCACTGTGATGCTTCAGCTGTACTCACACTGCTTGGTGGTGTGCCTGTGTTCTCAGCGACTGTGCAAGCTGCAGCTAGTGATGTCAGGAGTGTCAGGAATGACTGGGCACATTGTGTCTTCAGTAGGTGGGATCCTGCTAAGTTTCAGCAGAGTTTTGTTGAAATGGAACACCTGGTGAGAGTCATGGCTCTACCTGCTGCAGATGAAGCAAATCTTCTTGGAGAACTGAATGACTGGGAGACTAAAGGTACAGTCAAACCCGGTTAACACAGACACAGAAGGGGGCATAGAAAATGTCATATAAACGGAGGGTCCATATTAAGCAGTACACCTTTCATTTGATCGAAATACTACAGAAATAAAACAGGACACTAGCATCGTCAAACTCAAAATCTCTAAACTTCACCAACCGTTATTCCGCGGACTATGTCCATGAAAGTACTCAAAAGTCTCGACAAAGTTGCTCATTATACTTTAAGTAATCAAAAACCGTTCTCTGCATAACTCGACTGATGTCAAAGTCAGAGTCTAAAATTGTTGTGTACAGTTCATCCTGTTCGCTGTACTGTAGCGAGATGATTTTTTTCCCCAAAAAAGGTGCAAATTGTTTTTTCCAATTTTGCCACAGTGGCAAAAACCCTGAAAGGTGCTTAACTAGCATGGTCCTAAGACTAAGAGAGTTGATACCTCACCATACCGATAAAAAATGGGGATTTAATCAAGTCATCTGCACAAAAATGATTTGGATGATGAGGTCGGTTTACTGTGTATACCTCTAGAAAATTTCAAGCTGTGCCCCTGGTTAGCATACAAGACCTTATCCTTTAACCTGAGCGATCATTAAGCCTTATTGTACACCTCTGACAGAAAAAGGAAAACTGATCTCAACTGATTTGAGTGAAAATGATGTTTCACTATGCATTCTATAATTATGTTCAAAAGGTTCTTAAAAAAACAAGGGCTAATTTTTGTAATAATTTTTTTGTGATTTATTAAATGTTACCAGTTATGTTAAAGAAAAACTTGCGAAGTTTGACTGTTTCTTTCCAGCTGTTTTTAAGAAAGGATTCCCCCTTATTGATTTGAACGTAAAGATTTAAACTATGGCTTTGATACTTCCAAGAAACTAGACCTTGAGGTATTTAATGATGAGCTTTTTAGTTAGCTGTTGATAATACTTTGCTCTACTTATCTGTGTAGATACTATGTCTAATTTATAAATCTTTGTGCTTTGTTTGCAGGGACTCTGTTGTGCATGAACTCTCCTGTAGACCCAGCATTGCTTCAACTTGTCCAGCAAGAAGTAAAATTTTTACAAGATAACGTGAACAACTTGTCTGTAGAACTTGACCAAGAAAAGGTGAGGGTACAACAAGAACTACAAAACGCCGCCATAATTGTTGAAGAAATGAAACAGACAGTGGAAAGACTGAAGAATTTTCAAGGTAATCCGATCTGTTTAACCTCTCCCGCCATTTTCATATTACTGACTTCATTATTGCAAAAAGATAATGGTTTGCTGGTTTTTCTTTTCTCGTGGGATCATTTTAAAATCGCAAGCATTGTGCTTTTGTTTTGTAGAGAATGCAGATCAGAGGTTTGAAAATTTCGAGACTCGTACCGGACAAGTTGAAGACCAAGTACACAGTCTTACAGGTAGCTTCGAGATAACAATTATATCTACGTTTAGTCTCATTTACGGAAAGAAGACAGCAGCTTAAATAAGTTCAAGACCTTAGAAAGGTCAGTTAAGAAGGTTAAACCGAGCGTCACATAGAAACTGACCCTCCAACTGGCGCTGCCTCTGTTAAGTCCGGTGGTCGTAGAATGAAATACCGTGGATGAGATCGGAGGACAACACACATGTACTCTTTACATTACGAAGTTGTATGTTAACATATTAAGGGTAAGCGTGGACGTCAGCATACAAAGGCACCACTGGCAGCTACTATAAGCTATGAACTGACTGTACCCCGCCCAGCCCATGACATGAATGATCTGTGCAAGGCGGACTACACCACCATCAAAAAGTTCCCCACTCTTTTCAAACAGTAGCAGGTGGGATCTTTTTACGTCCTCTTCGATTTCGCTAAATGAAAGAAAGATGAAGGAGGCAAAGCCGACGGCTTAATGTCACCGCCCAATGACGTGACCTTGAGACAAGAACTCAAATCACAGCCAGCGTGATGTTACCAGGTTTTTAACACCCTGGTTGTTGGTCCGGCCTACGTAGGTTTGAAGCCGCGTCCTCCCGCTCGGTAGACCGGAGCTCTCCCAACTGAACTGCACTTTCATATCGTCATCCGCAGCTGACATACCTCTGTAATGTACATAAATGATTAATTTCATCCCAGTTATTCTAAGTCAAAAGAAAGGTATCGTTTTACACGAGAAAAAAATGCCTTTTTAATCCACGTTTCCCTTTTCCTCTCTTTTTCTCAATTGCAGCAAAGCTTCATGACCTGACGGCTAAAGAATCTGCTTTGACAAACGCTTGTCTTCAAGACCCTCTGATGAACTCTGTTGGTAGGTTTGTCATTAAAAATAAATATAGCTGACTTAGAGTGAAATTTTATTTGTCACAAGAAATGGTTGAGAGAAAAATCAAATTGCCTTGCGTATAGCTGTCAACTGAGGAAGTTGCCAAAGGAAGATCCGAAGTACATTTTCTCTTTACATTTTTCTATAATCAGGCACCATGCTTTTCTGTGGGAGATAGTTTTAGCAGATTGACAACGCTTTGACAGAGAGTTTGACTCAAAGTAGTGGTACGAATGGTTTGCTTTTAGCGACTGAGACACTTCAAATGAAAACGCTAACTTAATAACGAGAAGTCCAAAGCGCGTGAACTTTCGTCGACTGTTAAAATATGCTCCTTTCTATCTAGTGTTCAAATGTTTTTTTCATTTTAAACGCGGATAAAATTATATGCCTCATTTCTGTTTTCCTTCATTAGTCAATCCAGCTAAACTTGTCGAACTTATTAGACGAGACTACATGTACAAAGGCGCGGTGCTGTGTCCCTTTCAATGGTGTAAAGATGAACTACAGCTGAATCTATCGAACATCTTTACAAGACCGAAAATAGTTAGTAGAACAAAAGAACGTTCAAAACTAACGGATGACATCGTCAGTATGACGGAAATATTCAAGTCACACCCAGAATGCCGCAATCCAAGAGTGGTTCTGATCGAGGGGAATCCTGGGATGGGGAAAACTACCTATTGTCAAAAGCTGGCATATGATTGGTCCACGGGGGAAATTCCACCTGACGCTTCTTTTCCTGAAGTGAATATATTGCTACTGTTGAAATGCCGTGACATGTACATGAAAACCGCTGACATCGAAGAAGCTATCGATGATCAGCTTCTACCACAGGCAGGCAAGAAGGAAAAAGAAGACTTCTTTCACTTTATTCACTCCAGTCAGTCCAAAGTTCTGCTAGTTCTTGATGGTTTGGATGAACTGCGTGAAGATCTGGTGCAGGGTTTTCTGCCTTTGATTCAAGGCAGAGACTTTGCTAATGTGTACCTCATGTTAACAGCTAGGCATGAAGCTGGAATGAGAGTGCGGCGTTATTGTGACACGCTTCTTGAAATTGTTGGCTACACTCACAAGGACGTTGATAGTTACATCAAGAAGTATTTCAGCAGCCACGAGGATCAAAGCCTTGCTGACAAAATGATACGACAGTTGGACAATGACGAACATCTCAGGGTGCTAACGGTCAATCCACTAAATACGGCGTTGTTGTGTCTTCTCTTTGAAGAAACAAAAGGAGTGTTTCCTTCCAAAAGAACCAAGATGTACGATGAGCTTGTGTCTTGCGCTCTCAGAAGGTATTTTGCGAAAAGAGGTATTCCTTTGGGTGACGATGATCCGGTCGAGCGATGTGCAAGTGAGCTGAGTCAATTGGGAAAGATGGCATTTGAGGCTTTGCTTAAGAATCAGTTTTATTTTACTCAAGCTGAGGTGAAATCCCAGCCCGCCACTGTAGATTTCCTACGGTTGCCGTTTCTTTCCCGTGAGCCAAGTGTGAGCAAAATCAGACCAACGCCGACCTACGCGTTTACTCACAAAACGTTTCAAGAATACTTTGCGGCGTTCTACTTGGCCCATCAGCTGTTATCTGGTGACAAAGAGAAACAGATACTGTTGGAGAAACTCAGTCCTATTGATAACTGGCAGGTGTGGGAATTTCTCATCACATTAGTGTTAAGCAAGAGTGTTGAAACAGCAGTAACTGTTGTGTCTCGGCTTTGTGCTTTCTTCTGTCACAAGAGACATCAAAGCTTAATGGACCAAAATGACAGTGATGTTGATTTAGATCACGAAATTTTTGAAGACAACCCAGATGACTGGGACAAATACATGTATGTGACAAAAATGAGTGAAGATGAACAAACACGATGCCGAGTCCTCACAAAAGCACTTGATTTCATTACTGAGTGTGGAGATGGTGATAATGAACTAAATGATTACCAAAAGAAAATGGTGCATGTATTAGCACGCTGCTTTCCAGTGAAAAAAATCGATCTTATTCTCAGCAGTGATCCTCGTACCCGCTGCCCCGTGTTCTCTGAGTATCTTAGGTTCAATTACAGTTTGACAGATTTATTTTTGCATAGTGCGTTTGACCCGTTATTGTTAAAAACAATTGAACATGTTTTTCATTCTAAGCAGAATTTGGTGCATTTTAAGTTGCTAAATTCGGATTGGGCGCTTGATGCTTTTCTTGGTGTATTAGTTCCTGCGCCTGAGCGAGAAAAGGCTTTGTCAAATCTGAGTAAACGTCTTCAATGGAACCAGTTGGTCGGCACTAAAGCACTACTCGCGGAAGTCCTTCAATCGGGTCGTGTTTTGACACATCTGAGTCTAGACAGAGTCTGGATCTGCGATGGAGGAACTGAAGTACTCGCGGATTTCCTTCAAATAAATCAAGCTTTGACACATCTTAATCTACGTCACGCCATGATCCTTGACTCTGGAGCTATTGCACTTGCCGACGCTCTTCAGTCGAATTACACATTAACACATTTGAGTCTTCCGGAAAATTGGATCGGTTTTGTTGGAGCTTGTGCTTTAGCGGCAAGTCTTGTGTCCAGTTCTGGGTTAATATATTTAGGTCTGAGTCGAAATCTTGGCGGCGATTCAGTTGCCGTTGTACTATCGAAAGCTTTGAAATCTAACTGTGTCCTTAAGTACTTAAATCTGAGTCAATGGTTTGACTGCACTGAAAAAAGCACACCTTTTCCAGATTCTGCTAACGTGCACGTTGAGATGATTGGGCCTGAAGGAGGATCAGCCCTTGCAGAAGCTCTTCGATTCAACTGTACATTGACTTATTTAGATCTTCAGTATAATAACATTGGCGACACAGGAGCAGCTGCACTTGGCGACGTTCTTCGAACAAACACAACTTTGAAGGAATTATACCTCGAAGATAATAAGATAGGGGAAACAGGATCAGAAGCCCTCGGAAAGGGACTGCAATCAAATCGTACTTTGACCCATTTGAATCTAAGTCTTAACCACTGCATTGGTGATTCAGGCGCGGCAGCCATTGCAAAGGCACTACAGATAAGGGGCACTAAATTAACCCGGTTAGATCTAGGTTCTAACAAAATCAGCTCCTCAGGTGCCACTTCTATCTCAGAAGCTCTCTGCGTTAACAGTTCTCTTACACATTTAGGATTGAGGAGTAATAAGATCACCTCTTCTGGCGCTGCCACAATTGCAAAGTCACTGCAATCAAATCGTACGTTAATTCATCTGGATCTGAGAAGTAACGAAATTGGTGATTCAGGGACCAAAGAATTTGCACACGCTCTTAGGAATCACAACAACACGTTGGGCTTTTTAGACCTTGGCCACAACCATTCAATAAGTTCAGTAGGAATAGAAAGCCTTGAACAGGTTGATCAGTCGAAATGTATCGTAAAGTGCACAATTGCCAAGATGTATAGGACTAGATGATTAGCAGCCATGCGCTCTTCAGAATCATGACAACACCTCTATCTACTTAGACCTCAATGAGGTCTGTTCCACGGGTCCAATAGAGATTGCAAGATTTGAACAGGTTGATCAGCGAACTCATATCTTGAAGTACGGTTACCGTGGTTTTGCACTTAAGCAATTTTTTGCTCGAGAAACAAGTTTATATGTAGAACCCTCTTTCGCCAGTGTGTGTGTAACTATTTAAAACGTGCTAGCCTGTTGTTTCTTTTCCTTTTTCCTCGTGCTCACTTATTTCTTGGTAATCCGGACTCACTGAATGCCTAGAACAGGCTAAGAACTGGCAAAAATAAAGAAGACCTTGGGAACTTGAAATGAATTACATCGTTTGTTTGTCGTTTGAGTAAAGCTCGGTACTAGCCTGTTTACAGACCCCCCTCACCTTAGACGAAATCGGAGAAGGGGCCTTTCTACGATTTTTTCTGAAGGGAGGAGGGGAAGGGCTGTACACAGGCTAGTTGGTTCCTGTTTATTTGGCTCTTTTTTCGCTGTGAATGCCGGGTGACTTTAGACTGACTTAATATAGACTGTATTTATTTACCAGGAGGCCATAATCCGGAGCGAGTAACCCTCTTGGTCTTCTTGGGACTATGCAACATTGTGCAACAGAGTATTAACCTAACAGGCCAGTTTATTTTTAAATGATAGATCTTCCCGCGAATTTCAACTATCAAGTTCGTAAATAAGCGTTCAGCAGTAACTAGGGATAAGAAAATGATCTCTCTGATGGAAAAAAAATGCAATGTCGAGAACATGGCTTGTCAATTGTGGGTTTTTCGAAGGTAAGAGAGAAAGAAAAACTATTGCTGGTTTTCAGTTTCACGCCGTTGAAAATAAATCAAAATCAAAACCGTTCAATAGATAAAGTCTAGAATCGGGGAAATGGGATATGCAAAGACCCTCGCCAAGATTCAGGCCAGTGCAATTTTTCATATATGAGACTATCCGGAGAAATGTCATACCCAAATTCATAGACGTGTGGAGACGCCATGCTGGTGCCCATCCGGATGGGCAACAACATGGCGGCCGAAAACCAATAAAAACATATGTTACTGAGTTTTTGCAACTAAAGCGTGAATTTCTCTCTCGAGGAACTCATAAACATTAAAGTAGTACTTTTCCTAATATATGAACTGTTTAGATACAGAAATTCCCCGAAATAAGTAGCTTTTTAATCTACATGACAGCACTCTCGGTGGTCATGTAAATGCCGCGTTAGACAAAAGTTTAGAAATTCAAGCGTATTCTATCACAAAACCAAGAACCCTTTCGTGGCGAAAATTTGTGTGAATATTAGTTTTCAGCTGCTCTTGAAATCATGAAAGAAAAATGCCAGTAGGATCGACAGTTTTGTAGTTTGAATTTTAGTGACCTCATGTGAAAACCAACAATTGGAACCAATCAGAACTTAAATGTATGTCTTTTTCTGACCTGTCAGGACTAATTGACAACAACCCCGAACTGCATGAGTTCGTACCTTATCGTGGTCGATTTGGCCGTGAGAAAAGAGAGTCACGGGAGTCGTGGATATTTTGTCTTGGATTTATTCTTCGCAGAACCGATATAAAACTTGGTCGGTTGTTTTTGCGGCCGTTTGCTTTTGGCGATGAATTTCGACGGCATTGTATCTTACAGAAAAAATGGAAGCTGTTTGGACCATAAGCTTCAAAATATTATTATAGTGCAACTAACCCTCAAAAAGATATTTTTCCTCTTGTTGTGATTACTTGTGCCAAAAAAAAACGTCGTATCCTTTTTCAATTCTTTTTTTTTAATAATTTGTAAAGTTCCAAAATTTGGCGGTTCTTGCCGGCTAGTACCGCGCGAGCAATGCGAAGAATAGCCCGTTCGAGGCGTTCAGATGATGGGGAGCTAGTTAAATTTTTTCCCTCGCGCCCCACTATCTGAACGCCTGGAAGGCTATGCGAAGAATGGGTCCCTGTTTTGTTGTGACATCATCAAAGGAGATCGATTTTATTCTAGATTGCCTCCCCTCAGGCGCTTCGTTTTTCACGTAGCGGCGAGCGCCAAACGCGAGTAACACGCGAGTGACTGGTGACGAAGTGCAAGAGACCATGAGAAGGAGAAAGAAGGGAAGCGCCAGTTTTCTTCTACCCGCCTTCCTTTGCTCGCAAATTTTATGAGGCAGAGCTCTTGAAGTGTGAGCTGTTGTATAAGCAATACAGTCGATCCCCGAAGAGGTATCGGGTTCATAAAATCCTATTCTGGGGTGATACGCATTTTGAATGTACCAAGAGAAGAAAAACATGGTTATTGTAGAACACTTTCCCCTTTCTCGCTGCCAATCAAATGATTATGAGTACGGTACGCGGCACATGGCGTCCTTCGATGATAACATAAGTTTGTACCCAGCTCAAACAAATGCTCGATAGTGTATGGGAACCAGGAGCTCCTGATGGGACATAATATTCAAGAGACCTAACTTAAAACAGCCGTGGAAACGTCGGGATTTTATCAGACATGATAATCTTTTCAGTAGTAAAAATTGAAAGTAGTAGAATAGCCAAATTTGGAAGTTATACGGCGTGAGCGAGCGAAGACATAGTTCCGCAAACTTCCAAGTTTGTGCCCCCCCCCCCCCCCCCACTCTTATACCTTCGTTAGTTTTCAACAAATCGCTTTCAAACTTTGCTATATCATTAATTTTAAGGCCCTTTTTCCAGTGGTGTCAACGAATTTCCCTTAACTTGTCTATGTCAAAAGTTGAGGGAAAAAAAAGAAGCTGGGCAAAGGTCCACTCGTATTTCGTCTCACTTTGCAGACGAATTTTGTAGACTGTGTCAGTCACATGTCTTGCAAATGTGACGAAATGTGTTTAAGTCTGGATGGCTAAAACCTTGCTTACTTTCTGCTTTCGGACTTTTTTAAGGTAGCTGCTTGGGGAAGGGATTGGAGATCCCGTCGGCTTAAGCCCCCTTGGACACCTTATGAAGATTACACAACCTAGTATTCGTTTTCGCTTCGGTTTCTAGCACTGACTATTGTACAACTGACTATAGTGATTAGAGTTAAGCAACAATTCTGATTAGGGTTATGCATCAGTCAATTCCAGCTGCGCCCAACCCCCCCCCCCCCCACCCCCATGCTACTACGGGGCATTTGCACGCTTTGTCAGTTGATCCCTGGGGTGGGGCATTTGCAAATTTTGCACTGCCTGAGGACCGCGCATTTGCCAACCCCGGGGCCGTTCCCCAGCTTTTGCCACGCACGCGGTTTTCCGGAGCTATCGATGTGAATCAACCTTTTTTGGTCATTCAATCAAATTTCTGTTGATATTATTTGAAGAATATCCTTTCATATTTATAAAACTATTCATAACATATAATTTTAAAGCGCTGTATTTATTTTAATGTCAATAATTTTGTATCAATACTAAAATCGTAAACTGGTGCATGTCGTCGCGGCGTGAAGTCTTAATTAGAATCCTTGCGCTGTTACAAAGGATGACGTTCCTTGAAACAAAAAATCGCACATGCATTATAACGGCTTAAAATAGCACTATTCGACTGTGCAATCAATGAAAAATGTTGCAGTGTTGACAGAGGACGGGGCATTTGCCCTCTTTTTTCGTCCCCACTCCGGGGGATTTGACAGCTCAACAGTCCCCACCTCAGGGAATTTGCCATCCAAGGCAAAAAAAATTGCTTATGCCCGGGGGTAAGCCCGGAGGGGGGGGGGGGGGCTGGGCCCAGCTGGAATTGACTGATGCATTATATAATTTAGCACCGAAAATAGTGATTAGGGTTAAGCACTGACTCCAAACGCGTTTGCTTCTATTTTGGGTTAAGGTTGTTGCTACTCACGTCACTCATCGCTTCAAATCAAACCTCTTCTCGCCAGCAAATCCTCTGTGGCGTAGTGTTGTAAGTGATGGAACGCAGACACTACGCTCCGGTTTCGATTCTTACTCTCGCTCTTCTGAATTTTTTTCTCTAAAAAATTGAAGAGACTTATACTTTCGTGAACATTCCCTGGACAGAAATGTCAAGTAAATAGAAATTTCATCTATGTGTAGTGTGGAAGCATTAAATATTAGATTACTACGTTGTGTAACCTGCCGATGGGATCTTATAGAGTACAGCGGGTGGGGGGCCAATCTCGACCATAGTGCTTACACTTTTTTGAATACGCTTCTGACTCCCTGGGCCAGTTGTTCGAAGGCCGATTAGCGCTTAACCCGGGTTTCTTTTTCTTACGTTCAAAAGCATTTTCTGGGATAATTTTCTCTGTTATTTTTAGAGCTTCCAATCATAAACTTGTAGACAAAAAGAATGAAAACTGAAATGCTTTTTAAGCTTTCAAATCTGAATTCAAATCTCGCACTAACCCTAGGTCATTTTATCATGCCAGCTCTGGGGGGCACTGGGACGGGATTTATGCGATACGCTCGTCTCCCAAGGCATTGTGGACTATAGAAGCTGGCGGCAGCCATGTTTTGAGATATCTAATTTTGCCTCGTTGTTTGTTGTTGAATTTGAGCGCCCAAAATTAACTGGTCCATCTAAAAAACTTGCAGACTGATACAATGGATGGGGAAGATTCGAAACCACAGGGTCAAAAGAAACAAAATAACGTCCTTCCCTTGTGGGGAAATGAAAAGACGATGAATCTTAACAGCATGGTTTTAACCAACATTTTGTCGTCTCCTTACTTCAAGAACGAATTGTTCAAACTGAAAACCTATCACGAAGTTGTTGATGAGATTTACTACAAGGTAAGAATGGAGGAATGTCAAAGAGGAATTGAGGGACACGACATTGGACCACACATTCTAGACACGTAAGAACCACCATGCCAAGATCAGATAGCAGATAACAGTTTTAACGTTCTTCGTTTTAAAAATCGAATCTTAAAGTTAAGCGTATAATTTGAACTCTGAAGTAAAGAAGAAGTCTATTAAAAAAGATATATAAAGCTTGAGATGCGATTTTTTCTTAAAGGAAAACATTCTTTTGGTAGGTAGACGTAACTTAAAAAGTAAGATAAAAACAGGTTGATGTTAGGATGAGTTTAATTTTATGATTATAAGCTTACATTTATGTTGTCGTTCGTTTTTGCCATCATAACAGACCAACATTTTGTCGTCGCCATATTTTAACATTCAACACAACAGTGTTTAATTTTTTTTATTCATTTAGCTATACCTACAGAGAAGAGAGAAATTTAGTTTTACTGCCTAATTTACTGTAGTGGAACATCAGGCAACAAGATCTTCTTTCCCGATAGTGCTTCTCGCTTACCACTTGCACGCGGATAGGTGTTGACCTGGCCAAAAATATTGCTAGACCCTGAACTTGCTCTTGTATTTTGAGTATTTTGGACATTGTGTTCAAGGAAAGGTTTGTTATTGTTTTCCCTTTGCTTTTATTTTAAGGTGGAGCACCTTGAGCCTTGGGAAAAAGGAAGCAGAAAGACTGCAGGGCAAGTTGGAATGTGTGGAGGAGTAAGTTTATTTATCCATTTTGATATTAAGTGATCTGCTGAAAGTTACAGTACCTTCTTCCAATATGAGGCCACATATTTGTAGCAGTATTATGTAGATAAAATAGCAAGATGTATAAACATGATAATTAGGTGTAATACCATTATCGTGTCCAAGATTGTATATAATTATGGTACCAAAACAAAGAACAAAATGTAGGTAGGAAGAAGTTTCTGAAGTTTACATAAGTATTTCATTTTTTACAGCTGTACATTTTTCCTCACAGAGAACTTTTGAAAATCTTTGCTTGGTTCACAGGTTCGTGGTGTTGGTGCTGGAGGCATTGTATCCTCAGCATTTTGTCTTCTTTACAAGCTGTTTACATTAAAACTGACCCGGAAGCAGCTAAATGGCTTGATAACACATGTAGACTCACCCTATATTAGGGCTCTTGGCTTCATGTTCATTAGGTATGAAGAATAATCACTCTTCAGAGTATTTAGTCCTTTTTTTCATTTTAAAATGGGCAAAATTCTGGTAAATTCAAATCTGAGGGAACAGATACAACAGTAGGGAAAAATAGGGAAATGCTATCCAAACATGTGATCTAAAGCTGAGCAGGGAGACAGCTATGCCAATAAAGCACACATTCCTTCTTTTTGTTTCTAGGTGACTGGGCCCACTCAACATTATATATAGAAAGTGAGTCAAACCAAATTCCCCTGTGCTAAGCTATCCATGCGTGATGCGAATTCTGACAAATTTATAAACCTTGTTTTGCAAGGCAATTGTACCTAAAGAAACTTAATGTGATATACACCATGACTCACAGTGTAATTTTCAAATGATCACTTCATTAGTGAAATCTGCAGGGGTACACTGTACATGCTTGACCTTATCATTTGTTGCAGGTATTGTCAACCTCCAGCCAAGCTGTGGGACTGGATGGAACCTTACCTTGAAGATGAAGAGGTCAGTAAAACTATGCCTGTGATATTGATCCCAGCTCTTTGTAGTGTTCAGCTCTTAGACTGCTAAATCTTATTCTTTGAAATATATGCTGGGTAGCTTGCAACATACTACAGTGATCAAACTGTAAACTGAGGTGAAATACGCCTGGTGTAGTAAAAAGCATCGAAACATTTTTTTCCTCACACAGTTGATCTTGCATTTGAAAATACCTTCATAATTTACAGTGATGTCTCATACATGTTAGAAAAAATCCACTTCACCAACATGAAAAACACAATTTTGGCAAATTTTTTTATTTGCATCAGCATTTAAAAACCCACCAAATTTATTACAGTCAAACCCCACTTTACAGACACCCACTTAATATAGACACCTCATTATTATGCACAGTTTGCTTTGTCCCTGGGGACAGAAAGCTCTTTGCCTGTACTTGGTAACTTCAGTATGGAAGCCCAGGAAAGCAACAAACCTTGCCGAAGTCTTTGAATTTGTAAAAATGCCTTGATAAGTCACAATTATTTGTTATGGACTCTCAGAACCTGCATGTTTGAAATAATAAAATTTAAAGCATTTAGACCTAAGTATGAGACCAAAATGTAACAAATAAGCTTTCCTCAAAACTGAGATGTTACAGTGTACATTTCCTCCAGTTTACTTGTCTGTGTCGGTAAGGAGCAAGTCCAAAATATTGAGATAGTGCTTTGTTTCTCTTCAAAAAGATTAAAAACCATTCGTATTCGGCAACTTGCTCAAGCCCCTCAGTGTATGGGTCATTTCACCAATGTTACACAAGTAGTAGTGACATACAGTGTAGAGCATGGCATTAACATGTAGTAGTTAATTCTAACAACTCTTCATGTATTTGTTGAGAAAAGACAGTCAACTAGGAAATATTTAAAAATCCCTAAATTTAACCATTTGAGGAATTATTGAGTAGTAAAAAAACTTACCTTCACTGAGCTTGGGATAGTCTACAAGCATGTGGATGAAAGACTTTACGTCCATTTGAAGTGGTGAGTTTCTTCAACAATTTCGTAGTAATTTTTGTCATCATTGTTGTAGCCTTTAGAAGCATGATGTTGACCTTTATGCTGATGTGTTTGTAGGTGGTTGGGTAATACACCTCTTAGGCAGCTCATGACAGCTGTTTCCATGCCGCCGCAGGCCTTCAGATATTGTGCTGCACCGAGCTGCCTTTCTTGAGGTTAACACATCAAATGAGTAGGCTTAAACATGGGATTTTGATTTCTACTGTACTTCTTCTGCTAATGTAGTTTATGTAAACATCATCCGTACTGTACTTTGCTAAACTTGTATCTGCAAGATTTATTGTGGAATCAAAGTAGTTTTGAGGAAAATTTGACTTACTTACCCTGTTTGCCCAGACTCGAGCTTAAAAAAATGAAAAATGAACATCTTATTAACAATAATAATAATAATAATAATAATAATAATAAAACGATTGAGACTACTACTGTACTACTCTGCATACCATTGCCTAGATTATGACATCACCTACAATGGGAGTAATGGGTAGCAAAGTGATTTTAGGAGATTAGTGATCATATGAGACAAAGAAAGGGAGAGTTCAAAAATGCTGGTGTGACAAAATATGTGATTATTTTAAATAAATGTAAATAGCCTTTTGGGAAGGCGTTTTGATTAAAACATTACTAGTACTAGTGCCGGATCCAGACCTTGAGATAAGGGGGGAGCCGGTCATCTAGGGACCCATTTCTTGAAAGTCCCGGTAAACTTTTCGGGCCCGAAATCAAATATTCGGATCAAAATATAAAGAATAAGAGCACCTGTCCTGGCTAGCAAACTACTCCATTTTGTTTCATTAACTGATAGTTTTACCATGTTAGATGCAAAACTATTGAAACCTCGATCTTTAATGTAAACGGAGAAAGCTTACCAGGCCCCTTAATAATCGGGACTTTCGAGAAACGGGCCCTACACCCTTAGATAAGGAGGGGCGCAGTCTCCAAAAAAATTTTTTCAGCCCATCGGGCCTCAGTTTGGTTCCTGGGGTGGGGGGGGGGGGGGAACAGTGGGCTGGGGAGGCCAGGCCTCTCCCCTGGATCCGCCACTGAGTACTTGCTCTTGAAATCAGTTAATCTTCAAGAGCACTCAAGTGCAATAGTACATGTAGGTGAGGCATTGTATGGGTTGCCTTTATTTGTAAGCAACCTTTATTTGGTAGCTAGTTTCTAAAGTCCTAGCAGACAAATTTGTTAGCAAATCATTGTAAAAAGAAAAACCTCTATTAATTATTAGATACCCTTAAGGTTAATAAAGTGGCTACTTGTGCTTTCCACAGGGGTAGCCCCTTAATAGAGGTTTGACTATAGAAGATCTAAATGTTTTGTGAATTGGCATGCAAAATTGTACTGAAGGGAATTGTATTCGTTTTGTATCATTTACAGGAAATTGATCCTAAAGCTGGTGGTGGATGCACCATGACAATTGGGCAAATGGTAAGAAGCTTTCTATTAAAGCTAGAGTGGTATGGGACATTGTTTCCTCGCATCCCTGTACCAGTACAGAAGGATCTGGAGGTAAAGCTACGTCAGAAAGGCCTGTGTGACGACCACAAGCGAACCGCTCAGGAAGGCTGGGGTGAGGCTGAGGATTTTGTCAGGCGTACTCGTGGAGACAGGTGGGTGAGTCTGGCCAAAAATTGAGATTCAGAGTATTTGAACCCTTCCACTCCCATTGTGAGTGATGGAGTCTTGCAAAGTGGTTCTAACCTTTAAGTATGTGGAAATGAAACCTCTTCAGTCTTAGTTTCACAGTTATTTGTTTATTATGCAGTTCTAACTTTTGAGTCTGTGGATAAACTCCTATGGTGTGACCATTCAAATGAAATCTCTTCAGTAGTACTTTCACATGGTACTATTTGTATGCAGTTTTAACTTTTGAGTCTGTGGAAGAAATCCTATGGTGTGACCATTCAAATGAAACCTCTTCAGTAGTACTTTCACATGGTACTATTTATTAGTATGCAGTTCTAACTTTAAGTCTGTGGATAAACTCCTATGGTGTGACCATCCAAATGAAACCTCTTCAGCAGTACTTTGACATGGTACTATTTATTTAGGATGTAGTTCTAACCATAAAGCATTTGGCTGAAATCCTATAGTGTGACATTCCAAATCAAACCTCGTCAGCAGTACTTTCACATGGAGCCTTTTGTGTTTTGGCATTTTACAAAATTTAAATAAAATTTGGAAAATTGGCCCCTTTGGGATTGAAATGGAAGTCGGTTGCGAGGTTACTAGAACCTGACGTTAGTACTATTTGATGATGAGTTCGATTATTCGGGGTCTTGTTCAGCACATCGCAACTTGCTAATTTGGTTCTAAAAATCTCGTTGAAGAATCGGGAATCATTGAATTAAATGTAGTGTTACATGGATTTTCAGTCGCAACCTGTAGCAAAATTTGATTTTCTTTCGTTCGGTAACCTTTGTTAGATGTTCACGACTGATGTCTTGTCAAGGCTGGTTTAGTCGGCGACGTCACTTTTTGACTTTATTTCCTTCACTTCACCTTTAATACAATTTGATAAATGGCGCATGTAGTCCGCATGAAAACTGAGATCCTTCCATGTTCAGCCCTGAGATAATACGCATATTATTTTACTTCACCTCTCAAGATCTAAAGCAAACAGCTATGCACAATAATGCAATGTCAGCACTTAGGCATGTGAGCGGGCTCACAGCAAATGCACAATAGGTGAAATCTAATGTTCAAATATTACTTCATTACAGCTCACCGAGCGCACGCTCACGGGAACCAGCCGATGATGATAAGCCGTCAGGATCACGCCGAAGCCGAAGTCGTGATCGAGACCGAGAGAGAAGACGTAGTCGGAGTCGTGATCGTGATAGTTCCGGAAGGCGAAGTCGAGAACGTCGAAGCCACGAGCGAAGACGCGGGGATAGCAGGGACCGAGACAGAAATAAGAGGCGGAGCAGGAGCCCCGACAGACGAGGCAGAGACGACGACAAAAAACGACGGAGCCGAAGTCGCGATAGGAAAAGGGAGAGGAGGCGAAGTGCTGATCGAGACACTTCTCGGAGAAGAAACAGCAGAGAAGACAGAAAAAGTAGAGAAAAAGAACGATCACGAAGTAGATGAATGGAAACAGAAAATTGGAACATTTATCTGTCCTGCAAGGACAATTATTTCGCTCGGATGTGTTCACGTCTGTGTTTTACACTCTTTGTTAAGTGACTATCGGATTGTCGGCATTTTTTGGACGCGTGTAAATATTTCATTGTTTTACATTATTATTCGTTTTATCTCTAACTTCATAGAGACGTCGTCTCCTCTATTAGAGAACTATCTTTGTGTTAGTCGTTTTCTTTTTTCCAAAACATTTTCAACCGAACGTGCTTTTATGTTTATATAATTAGCTTAGTTAAAAATCCTGTAGGAAAAAGTACAGTCAGCTCCTCTTATTACGGATACCTTAGTTGGTTCCCGACTATCCTTGACTCTCTAAGAGGCGGGCAACTCTCTTCAGACGGGTAGTTACTGTAGTCCCCTACGTACACGTCTAAGAGAGAGCTGACTTTAATTTTGAAAGGCTTTTTGATTGAAATTGTGGAACTAAAACGCTCGAGAGTAGAGAGTAAAGTAAATCAGGCCTTTTTCCATTCTGGAGAATATACGGTCTGTCAGGCTTCTTATTTGTGCTAAAATTTGTGCCCGTTTAGTACATGTTAGGCGATAATGATTCTTTGAAAACCAGAATAGTATTGCTTAGATAGGAACCATCATTTGAATGAAAGGCCCAGTCCTCCCTATCACTCTTTCAAGTGTAAGAAAGTGAAGCTTTAGCCGAAACCTTGTTAGCCTCACTCGAGGCTCTTTAAATATATTAAGGAAGCCTTTATCGTTATGAACACCTGTAATGTATACTGAAGTTGAATTGTTAGAATAGGCTAACTTTCTAGTTTTCTTTGCAAAGAAAAACAAATCATGTCGTGAAACTTAAAACGACATATGCAGCCATCCTCACTAAATCCTTCTATCATGTTATGTGAATAAAATTCGACAAGTTGACTCTTTATCAAAAATCTAGTGTCAAGTTCATTTAAATTTCCTCTTACGTTTTTAGGGAGATTTTTTATATCGCCATGCTCTGCTACTACCATTTCCGCTGGATTGTTTTTTATAGCATACTTTTTTTCTTCACTGCTTTCTTTTACAAGGAAGTCTTGAAGGAACAGACCTCATTGGCTTGTATATTTTGTTTTTCCCATGAAGGTCTCATGGAAATTTGGGACTTTGTCTTTTCATAAATTAGGCGCACGTTTGCACGGGAATAAGACAATTTGAAAGTAACAGTTCTCAAGAGTATTATCAATTGACCCACATAGGGAGAACAAAACGTGTAAGCTTTAGCCCGGCCCTTTTAAGGTGTCCTGAAAACGAGACTATCTGAGTTTCGAACGTGGTCTTCTCTCTGCGTCCCGTCTCTGCTCGGACAGTTTTCTTTCAGCAAACATACAATGAAACTTTAAACAATTCACTCGCTCCCCTTAAAGTTTCGTTGCGGATATTAGGCTTCCTCCCTTTTTCATATGCACTGGACTGTCCCTTCTCGTTCCCAGCCCAAAGGACGTTACGCGGGGAGAGACTAGCGGCGAGAGGCTAGGAGAGGCGGCCGTATTCGCAGGATACAAATGCACACATTGAAATTCTTTAGAGCGGTTTTCACTTGACTGTCGTAAAACCAAAACCAAAGTAAATACACTAGCCAACCAAAGGGCGTAGTAAAACCAAAACCAAAACCAAAACCAATCCCTTTCGACAGTCAAGTGAAAACCGCTCTAAACCAAAGAACAAGTGGCGAAGTAAAATCTCGCGGTAAACCCAGGCGTGGAATCAACTCCGGTTTCCATCAGTCAACATTGACCCCTAGTCAATGGACTACTCTCATGAACTACCCCAAAATGGACTACGCCGCTGAAGTTTGGTGATTAGGGTTAGGAAACTGAGTGAATCAAGTTTCAGGTCAGATTTCCCAGTATAAGGACCCTTAATGAAACCTGATTCACTCAGTTTCCTAACCCTAACCACTAAACTTCAGCGGCATAGTCCATTTTAGGGTAGTCCATGGGGGTAGTCCATGGACTAGGGGTCAGTGTTTTGTCTACCACCTTGTCTGAATGACTAAAAATCCCAAGAAATTTTCCAGGGGAGCATGTCCCGGAACCTCCTACGAGCTTCCGCCTTCACGCGTTTAGGAAATAGGTTATCAGTATTTATCACTAGATCCGCGCCTGAAACCCCTCAATAAACGGCGGGGCATGAAGGATGGTTGGTTTGTTAAACTTGGATTTATGTGACCTTTACTCCTCGATCGACGCTGGTAACCTACTTTGTCCTTTCACGCAACTGTGTTAAGGGAGGCTCTTCTCGTTGCCTGACGACCCTTATAGTTAAGAAAAGACTACGCGTAGTCCCCTCGCCTTTTTTTGTACGCTCTATCTTACGCCTGATCGGCCTAGGACGGCTGCGAGGGAACCGAGGAACCTGCGTGCCGACCTTTCGTATTCCCTTTTAACACTTTCCCTTTGCTTCACGCGAAATCTGCTCTTTACACATGCTTTGAGGATGGAAATCTGAGCTTAAACTAGTATTTCATGTAATAATACACCGGTTATACGTGGTGAATAGGTACCCGGGAAGATGGAAGCCGCCAGCCGGAAATACGCCTGCGTTCGCACGCAAAGATAATCAACGTCTCCCGAATTTTAGGTTACAATACTAGAAAATAGAAGCCGAAAATTTTACCTGTATAGGATCAGCAGGTAGAAATTTCTTTTCCCAGGAAATGCGTGATTTAACTCCCATAACTCAGAAAATGTGCGTGTGACGTTCGTATGATGTTCGTGACTTGTTCGGCAGAAGCGAAGATTTCTGGCAGCCGGCCAGTTTCGTCTGCCACTTTCTGTCACGTCCGAGAGATAAACCGGTCGTTTTTTTGTCGTTTTCACGAAATCGCAAGGATAATGGCGAGACATACTTTTTTCTTCCTGTTCAACGCAATCACGTAAATATATGCCAAACCGTCTAAAAGGCAAGTGCTTCTCATTTATTATTTAGCTAATAAGTTTATTTTGGATGTCCATTATTCAATTTAAGCTTATATACTTTATATGTGCTCAATTAAGCTTCATTTGAGCCAGCTAATCACAGTGCCAATGTTTGTTCAATTTAATTGCCTGTCCACAGACTCTGATCGTTTAATAACCCAGCTGGCATATTTATGATGTGGAATTATAAACTGACTTTCTTGCTCATACAGTATAATTCAATTCAATCTTCTGTGTCGTGATGGCTTCATCACCCAGACGAGAGTGGCTTGGACTTCAAGGACACATACAACCTCTACACAGCTACAGCGGTATCAATTTAAACAATCATTATTTGCCTCATTTTAAAGCCTTTAGTTAAGTTGTAAGTAAAATCCCTGGCAACTGGGGGTTTCACAAAAGGATTTGACCCATTTAAAGCTCATTGAGAGCTGTGCTTGGCTAAACAATTTTTGTTTAATTAGCATATTCCAAGCTTGTTTCAAATTTGACTGACCAATCTTGGGATTGACAGATAGATGGATGATAGATAGATACTTGTTTTTATGAGGGTTTCACTTGATATCCACAGATAAAATACGCATGGCCCTCAACCAAAAATTACACATAAAAATAAATAAATAAATAAATAAATAAACAAAAATTAAGTAAAGATACAAAATTCTAGAAAGTCCTACTTACAAACAGTAGTTACAAAGAATATGGCCATGAAAGGTACATTTTTATTTTCACTGCTTGCTTGCTTAAAAAGGGAGCCTGCATAACTGGCGTAACAGTATTATTGTTTCGCATAATTTTTCTGGCAAGCAAAGGTAAGCATGAAGCGGAGTGAGGGGTGCGGGACAGAAACGATGGGACAAGGTGCTGAAAAATGCCTTTTCCCTGTTCTGTGTGGCTCACATTCCACGCCAGCTTCTTGCCTGTTTGCCCAATAAAAGCTAGCCTGTGTGGCAGGTGCAAAAAAGGGTAGGAAGGGGGAGAGGGAGAAAAGTGCAAAACTGCAAAAAGATATCGCCAGCTCTGCAGGCTGAAATAGGACCCAGAGTTGAAAAGATCTGCAGTGTCAAGCAGTTGGTTGTTTATCACTTGTGAGGAGGGGCGGCCATTTTCCTGGGGGGAAAGGTAGAAAGGTATAGCTTTACCTGAGGGTCACTTTAATAGGTTTCCCGAAAGTGTACAAACAAGTGGTTATTTTCAGTTTTCAAGTGCTTGAGGTTGCTTGCCTGATGTCATAAGCAAGCATGCTTGAAGGGGATTTCCAGTGTATGAAGTGTGACTAAGGCAGGATAGTCCTAATTTACTATCTTCCTATCATCAACCTACCCAATGCCTGACCCCCCAAAAAAAGAAAAAAAGGAGTTGTGAACTGAAAATTGATGGGAAACTAGGGCACAGAAAACTCAGGCACGCAGTCATAGGTTAAGCTTTCATGATATGAGTCTGCAGTAGCAGATTGGATGCAATAAGGAGCTTAAGCAAAAACGACAGCAATGACAACAAGATCGGCAAAAAAGCAATAGGTTCTCTTTTTAGACTAGCAAACACACACTTATCACACTTTTTTGTACATTTCTGTGCAGTCACTGCATGACTCTGATGTAAAACTTCCTAATTTCATGTTTTAAGGAGGACATGAAAACAGGAAAACAATTTTGTGAACTAAGATACATTCCTTTAGAAATCAACTCCTGAAAAAATTGCCAACATTTGACAAAATAAAAGAGTGGGAATAATAGCGATGAAGTTTGAAACAGCCCAAATCCACTTTTTGGGCGACATTTTCGCTGCTGTTATTGTCGTCATTGCTTAAGCTTCCTAATAATAATTGCATTTAAGTGAAGCTAGAAAATGTAACGCGAATAAGAAAAAGTGAGACTTTTTGGATTTTTGTTAAATAGAAGATTTATTTCTGAAACCAAAGTTGTTATTACTCCTTTCTTTTTTAATAATGTAGTCCCAACATAACTTATGATAACTTATTCATCTCCCTTTAGGACTTAACAGGCTTAGGGAAGATAAAAGTGACAGGAATTGGTAAGTTTTTTTTAAAGATTAATAGTTATAATCCTTTAGGGTGTGCAAAACACTTGCATTTGGGTACTATAAAAAACGTTTCTACTGTTAATTACCAGTCACTTAATAAGTGGGGAGTATGCTGTTGTTTTACTGGTCTTTTCTAAGGCTGCCTGTTACCTGGAAGGTCAGAAAAAATGCTGCTGTTGCATTTTAGCGTGGGCAAAAATAACACTGTCAGTTCAGCATAACTTTTTGCTGTACACAGTTTTGGAAAATAACAGAAAATGTTTGGAAATAATGAAAAGAGTTTGTTAATTTCAAACGGCAAAAAATCCTTCCTTCATTTGTGTCATTGTAAAGCCTGGTTCTCATATGCCCCTGATGCACCTGCGACATGGCAGCCGATACTGCCTGAGATACTTTTCTGATATGAGAACAGATTAAGTGGCCAGCAACATTGGTCATCCCAGTCTTTACCTCTGGCATGCCTGCAAAGTTGACTCAAGTTCAACTTCGCAGGTATTCCATTGGTAGAGCTCTGCGATGGCTCTAGTTGACGGTGGCGCAGGTTCTCATTCGTCCGAGAAGTGTCCCAGGCAGTACCGGTGGCTATGTCATAGATACATCGGCGGCATATGAGAACCAGGCTTAACTTCAGAGTACCCCCCTGGGGGTTTCAACAGCACACCCTTGCCCCAAAATATCACAAAGAGTGCCTCCCTTGTGGTTTTCTTTAACCTGTTGCAACATGGTAAATGGTATTGTGTGGGCTTTTACTTCAGTACACTCAACAACAAATTCCTGTAAGTCAACAATCAGTTTTCATCCAAGGTTGATTTCTCTGTCCACTTTTGCATTGGACAGAAATGATGTTAATGATAATGCTTAAATAATTAAGTCAGAATTTGATTGAGGAAAACTGTTGTTTGGGTTTGCTGATATTAGTGACCACTGGTTTGGACAGCTTGGGCAACTGCCCACATCCTGCCTCTGTTATAAACTCTCTGCTTTAGACAAGAGATTGCCTTTGGCAAATCCTCTCTTGTACCCATTGCCCGGTTAGCCCCTCTTAAGATTTATTGACTGATTCCAGTTAACCTTGTACTTGGAAAACACCTGATTAAATATTACCTTGAAATAATAATAATAATAATAATAATAATAATAATACTAGTAATAATAATGATAATGATAATGATGATAATAATAATAATAATAATAATAATAATATAAGAATGAATATTAAGGTGAAACTGAGAAACTGTAAGTATTTTGGCAAAAAAATGAAGCAATGACCTAAACAGTATCTAGTTAAACGTTTGTTTTCACGAGAAAAAAAAGTTGACATTCACAACAGATAACCATGGACATACAGGGTAACCAGGTCAGTAGAAGGCCTGTACCATTTTGCCACAGCTGTTTGCAGTGTACTTTCTTTACTTGTTTATATTACGTATTTCATTTCCTAGCATGTCATGTCAAAAAAGCTGTAGAACTCATTATTAATAATTATTAGTAATCAATTTTTGTCATGACTGTGGTCAAGTGGGCATATAAGTCCTAGTCAAAAACCTCAGATTCTTTGTTTCCCAACGGTAATTTTCTTTGCTAACTTGCTCACGCAGGTTTGTTATACAAGACTCTAATCTCCATTTTTATGAGCACAAACGGAACAAGACTCCACCAGATAGCCAACCGTTAGGGTAGGTGTTAGTAATAATGATTTCATTTACTTTACTGCAGAAGGAGGGGGGAGGGGTATTTGGAATCTCCCTTCCCCCTTACGGAAAGTTTTTACTTACGTGGTAGCAGCTAATTTATTGCGTTACAAGAATGTTTGCATTTACATAAGTAAAAAGTTCAACTCCCAGAGGACTGGTTTGGGACCCCAACAATACGGAAGTAATGTCATGTGAAAATGGCTCTATTTGGTCACCTTCTTATTTCGGCCGTTTTGATTTGTCCTGGCGAAATGTCCATATACCGTATTTACCTTAATATATACCGCCCTTCAATAAGCGTCGCATTTGTGGCGTCAGAAATTTATTAAGGGCCCTTATTTGAGTAAATACGGTACTTTCTGAAAGGAGACCGCGTTAATGTTGCTATTTCGGCCGAATTCTGAAATGCAAGGTTTTTTGTTCCATTACCAAAAAAAATTAAGCTCGATAAGACGGCCACTTAACCAAATCCCCTTTCTAAAGAACAGATAAGTACTGAAACGAAAATAGACCTGGAGAAATAATGGAGAGATTTAGAATCGTGTTTGCGGCAAGTGGCAAAAGGCAAACATCAGATTTATATTGTCAATAATCTCCTCAAATTTGGTAATGAGCAGATGTAAACGGTCTATGATAATTGTTATTGATGAACCTGACATAGCAACTGACCAGAAAAATTAGAAAACGTGTAGCCGCGAGTTCGAGGAAGTTGGCACGAGAACAACAAGAGGAATGAAGCGGGGGGGGGGGGGGGGGGGGGGAGAAAAGGAAACCTCGTCTTCCTCTTATCCGTTCCCTCTTAGACTATTCCCCCTTCTCCATTGATTTTTGCCTCCGATTTTCGCGCAGTATTAAAATCCATCGGAAACGACAGGAGATCTGGGTCCAAGATTAAACAGACCTTTAAAAACTGCATCGCTTGTTTACGAAAGACATATGCACTGTAGGTGTTGCCGACCAGGAAATCAGAAATACCTTTTCAGACATTCTGTTCCCATTGAAATTTTCCACCGGAACTATCCGAAAAGACGTGGTCCATTTGCTTTTCAACTGGAATTTCCGGAAACTTTTTGTAAATAGTGAACCACTTCTGTAACATATGTTGTTCCTTTGACCACGTTGTTCCCGGCCTGTGAGGAGCATGGGTGTCCCTAGGGGTGAACCGTGGGGAACGCGGCCCACACCTTTTTCTGTGAAATACAGTGATACTTTTAAAAAATTTGTTGTTAAAAAATAGTTTTTTCTGTTCTCGTTTTCAGAAACATAGACATTGCGGCTTCAGCGCTTGAAGTATTTGTTGTTATTTCCAGGTAGGTTACCTGTTAAGTATTTTTAAGAACTGTTATGTTGCCAATCACTGAAACAGCGGAAAGTACAATACTGCTGTGAATTTTTGTTTGTTGTTTATTTTTCAGGGGGAGGACTTTGATTATGTTCTCCCGTAATTCAATGCAAACTCGCAACAGTTATCATCAATGGTTGTTTATTTGTTGGAGTAGGTTGTGTGTAGACGATGGTAGGACACCTGTTCCTTCAACTTTTATGCAAAAGACAATTAGTTCAGAAAATTATTTTTAGGTTTATTTTGTCTTTTTTTCTGTCACTCTAGAAGGTTTTTACTTGCGTCTATCAGCGCGCGCGTCTGCAACATTCGATATATGACGCAATAATAACGTTTCTATAGTAACTTAAAAACACACTTGAAACGGACGCAAGAAAAGGACGCAAAATACCGACTTCCGAGATAGCGAACATGCTTGCCCATTTAAAGGAAGTTCCCTTTTATTTCAGTTTTCTAACAAGAAAAATTAAACGCATCAAGTGACAGCGGATCGGAACTACTCAATACTGCTCTCCTACTAATTCGGCAAAACTTCACCGGCCTTTTTTGAGTTTGATCACGAAACTTTCTCCACTTTTGTATAACTTTGAGCCTTATTTTTTATTGTCCATAGGGATGGAAGAGATTATCAGCTATCACCTCCCAAGGACGTTTGTGTTTTTGACTGGGTTACAGATCTGAAGGTAAGCAGAACATTACTAACAGTGGAGCGTTCCCTCTCTAGGAACGGTAACATTGTCTTAAAATCGATAACAAAACACAAGGCATTTTTTATCTACAAAGCGCGCGGTTTCCTTGATTTTTGTTAAAAATAGCTTTCCTTTGGACAATCGCTATCAACCGGGTGGCTGAAATTAAATTTTGCTGTTTATACAGTCCCAAACAGTTGTTATAGAGATAATTAACGTGAAGCTCCGAATTTTGGAGTAGAAGTAATTAACAATATAGGATAGTATAGCTCTAGTTAAGCCGTTTGCCGTAAACGTGACTGTAAATCTCTCTAATGTCTTTCCTGTGTTAATTAATATTCTTTGTCTCGTTTTAAAGGAAGCGGTGAAGCTTGCAAACACTCGACACATGACGGCCTCTCCTTTGGAGCGCGGAGTGGCAGGGGGAAGCATTATGGGAAAGGTGAGAATTATGATAATCTGATGTCAAGTTTTTCAAATTACTTTTTTGTATTCAAAATCATGTTTCGCTCAGAAATATGTTTGGTCCGCATCAGTTGTGACGATCCTAAGGGCCGGGTTTCTTTGATTTCATTTTAGCCTCTGATTAAGTTTGGTGTTTTATATTGAAACATCGAAACTGATTTATTAAACATTTTTAATAATTATTTTGGTTCGCTTTTAGGGTCAGTTGCCTTTCTTTTTGGTTCATCTGTGTATATTTACTGATGGACATAAGAGGTCCGATAGCTAAACTGTTCGATTTGTAGTGATGGTTTTGCTATTAAAGTGAGTTTGTACTAAGCTATTTTTCGTGATCGCTTTCTGTGTTTCAGTTGCGGAACAGTTTTCGCCGGAAAAAGAAGGTAACGCGCGCCCTGTCCGAAAACAGCACAGGTAAGAAGATGTTGGCTCTTATTCTATAGAGAGCTGAAGCAATGACGACTGCGACAGCAACGAGAACGGCAAAAAAGCAATAGGTTAAGATTGGCAAAACAACAACTCTGCACGTGCATCACGCCTTTTTGTACCTTTCTTTGTCGTCGTTGCACGGCTGCGATTTCAGCGCATTACAGCGTTGCAAGAGAGGGGTTCTTGCCTTCTTGCAACATCGTTGCGACATTAGGGATGTCTCCGCGACGATGGCAACGAGAACGTCGAAAAAGTAATAGGTTTAATAAGCAAAACAACAAGTCTTCTCGTGCATCACACTTTTTTGTATGTTTATTTGCAGTCGCTGCACGACTACGGCGTTAAATTGCCTAATTTCACATTTTATGGAGAACGTTAACAAACTTATATGAATTGCTCTTTCTTTTTCTGAACTTGGAGTTCGTTCTTAGGGATTCAACTTCAGAACAATTCACCTACATTTGAAAAAGTAGGCGAGTTAAGAAAACAGCGCTGATTGAGTTTTACTGGAGTCAATTTTACTTGAAGTGACGTTGTCGCCGTCGTCGCCGTGGTAACATGAACTCCCTGTTGTAACGAATTTTCGTCTCGTGTAATTAACGTTTTCTTCAATTATGGAAGACGTGAACACACCACTAAACCTGGATAGAATTCTTAAGAATTCAACTCCTGGAAAATTCTCCTGCAGTTGAAAAATTGAGAGAGGCCAAACTAGTAAACGGCATGAGCAAGTTTGAAAGCCGGGTGCAAATCCCGCAGATTACTTTTTTTGTTACGTGTTCACCGCTCTCTGCACGCAGACAGACAGTTCACTCTTAACGGATACCAAAAATCGGTCCTTGCCTTTCTTCAGTCACCTTCTTAGTTTGACTCTATAAAGGTCATTAGATTGGCAACTTTGCGGCCTTTTCTTCGTGAAAATACAAATTTGTTACGCCATATTTGTTTACAAGCAGTGAACACATGATTATTGCTAAAACGTCGACAGATCGCAAGAAGGTCGCAGTAAAAATTGCTTGCTTTCTCATCGTGCAATAAATCGCCTTTGTAAGAGGGACACGTCGCTGGGACGGAGTGTTATGGCCTTACCGAGCGTTGTCCGTCAAACAAAGAGTTGATTGTAGGCTTCCTTTATCCTCAGCTGTTGCTTCGCATGTTAAGTTTTCTTCCTGTTTTCGTAACGCCTTATAACATGTGTCTGTTTTTAACCGTCGGTTGTTTCTCGTATTAACAGTTGGTTCTCATGTTAATGGTCCCTCAACGGGTTCACCGAGGATGCACCTGCTCTTACAGCCCATGCAGAAACAAGAGCCTGAAGTTAAAAGGCCTCGATCAAAGTCCTTTCCGGCTTGGGAAGAGCCAGGTAGTGAGGGGAGTTCTCAGTCAACACTATCATATGAGGAAACACCTAAGGAACCGTCAGTTGAGGTATGTTCTGGGGGGTGGGGGGGGTACTACCATATATGGGCTATACAGTATGTGCCGCTGTGAAGGGAATGGTTTTCAAGCAGTTTACGCTGGGATAGGGTATATAAATCAGAGAGTTTGGGTCTAGAATAGGGTATCATTTTTCATTTTCCAGGAAACTGATCAATTGGTTGAAGATGTTACTCTAGACAAGCGAAATCGGGCATTGCGACTCAAAGATATAAAAAAATCAAAAATATAAAAAAATCAAATCGGTTTTGTTTTGGCTGGACTGTGCTAGTGACCTCAGTAGTTTCTGGAAAACAGCTACTCTAGGATAGATGGGATTTGGGCAATTTAGTCTAGTATAGCGTAGCAAAATTCACTTGAACTAACTCTGGTGTAGGCTAAGGGTTCCAGGGTCCCAGCTGCACATCCCCACCCAAAAATTCCTAAAGTACCCCCGGGCGAGCTTAGTACACGAGTAGTATGCAAGAGGCTATTGATTGCAATTAGATGTGTGTCCTATCAGTTTCCTTTCTTAAACGGTCGTGACCATTTTCAACTGTCGATGCTATCATTACTAACCCAGCTCTAATCCTGTTAGATGTAACATCCCCTCTGGATTAAGTTACAATACTATAAGACAGAAAAATTATTTTTAAATAATGTTAGAAAGAGCGATAAATTTACTTTAAAAGTTAGAGATATGGCTAGGGTTAGGTAGAGTTGTACGTGATGTTTTATGCAGTGATTGAAAGGAAAAAGTAGAAATTTGCCTCATTGTGTTCGACTGGCTTCAAAGATCTGAACTAATTTAGGCATTTTGTTTTTGTTAGTTTTGACAGCTTCTTTGAATTTTTTTTCTCAGGCTTGCCCTTAATAATCGCGTTAAAAGTGTGTGTTTATTAACTGGGTGCCATGTTGGACAAAACAAAGAAAGTACAGTCGACTCCCGATAACTCGAACCTTAAAGCGAAATCGAAAAAAGTTCGAGTTATCGGGAGCTCGACGAAAATAGCCGGGAGTGAGAAAAAAAAACATTTTTCACTGCACAGTGAACATTTTAATCACATTTAATTGTAGAAATGTTAAGTGAAAATTAAACGATACTTCTAGATTATAACGCAGAAAGTAACGCAACAAACATTGCCTAAATAGAGCATTTGTTTTACTGTTTTGAGAAGTAAAGCTGTCTTACGTTAGATTTGTGACAAACAACATCAGCCTCCACTAGTAAACTATATGCCTACAACACGTCAATGGGAAATTCAACATTCAATGTTTCCGACGCCAGTAGACTGTTTTGTTTCTCGACTTTTTAAGGGCTTAAAACATGGTTCGAGTTATCAAGGGTAAAATTATGTAGAAATGATCTGAGGGGAAACAAAAACTACTTACTTCGAGTTCGCGGAAGGTTCGAGTTATACATCGAGGGTTCGAGGTACCGAGGGTAAAATTACAATAAATGTATGACGGAAATTCAGGGGAAATCGATTTTGGTTCGAGTTAGCGCGAGTTTCGAGTTAACGAGGGTTCGAGTTATCGGGAGCACCTTGTTTTGGTGGTGGACTATCTGGTATTTGTCTGCTAATTATTCCCCTCATATTTTAATTTTCAACAATTAACCCGCGAATTCAGTATATTTCAAGTTTCCATAATTTTGAACATCCCCCACCGTCAATTTTTAATCATTATGAAATGCAAAAAAAAAAAAACACAAAAACACAAGAACATCCAAAAATTCTCACACATTTATTTAAGCAATGACTACGACCCTATGGAGCCATTGTTTGATTGAATGAAATCTTGCATAGATTTGAAAGAAAAAGGGCAGAAATACACGAATGGTTTTACCAGAATCCACCTTAATTTGACTGACTCTCTTTGTCGTCCTGTTTAGCAGGCGGAGGATTGCGTGTTGGACAGTGCGTCTACTGATAGTTATGAAAAGAGATTGATAGAGACTCCAACCAACAAAGATCTTATAATAAAGGATAAAGAAGAAGAAGAAGCAAAGAAAGAAACAGTAAAAACAGAATCCGTTGAGGTCCAAACCGATCCAATAACGGACGAAGAGTTGCTCTCTTTACAACAGCAGAAAATGTAAGTACAGTCGGCAAACAGACTGATTTCGCTAGTTTTTTGGCTCTACATATGTTAAGACAAGAGGATTAAAAAGAGCGCGTGGACACTTTCCGAATGTTGTAGATAACTTGTGTAAAAGGCGGTTTTTACATTGGGAATACGTAGGCGTCATCTGTCGGCCAAGCATAAAGGGTTTTTTATACGCCATGCCTTATCATTTCGATCCTTTTACCTAATATAATTAATGGTAATTGAACAGAGTGGAGTGCAATTTGGACTGAAATTATACGCGTGATTTAAAACCGAATTTGATTTGAAAACACAAGTAGGATTTCAGACCAAACGTTCACTTACCACTTCATTGCAGCCAGTTTGAAATCGCAGAATTCAGCAAGTACCAATACTTTATTGATCTGGTAACCAGTTTGTTGAAAAGTGAGAATAAAAAGGCTTTCATATCTCATTTTGTATTTAGAATAGAAATGATGTAATATAGAGCTAAAATGATGCGATTTAAAACATGAATGATGTGATTTAGAGCAAAAAAAAAAGATTCGTGAATAAATCACACTGCTGTGAGCCAATCAGATTGCACGGATCACTAGTGATTTCAAAATTGATATAATAGAGGCGAAAATTGGCCCACAAGAGGGTACGTTTTTATGTCCGCTATAACTTTATTTTGCAAATCTGGCTTCAAATGGTGCAAAATAGCTTGAATATTCTGGCGCGTTATAAAGTTGGGGAAAAGTTAACCTCTCTCATACATAGGGTACCCACTGTGTCGATATATGCACACGCTCGCTACCCAAAGTAACAGGTTTTCGAGATTACTTTTTACCTGTAACATTCCTCCTGATCTGTAAACTCTTTCTAAGTTTTATATTCTGTGTTCTCTAAAACTCATTTCTCGGGGAACGATTTGAATTCTAGTCCTTAAAGTTAAACGTCCTCAATCGTCTCATTCTCTTTGTCAGAACAAAGGAGTTGGAGATCGAAGTTTGCAAACTTAAATGTGAAGTTATAAGTTTGATCCAAGCAAGTATCAAGATTCCTTTAAAAGGTGAGTAACGTAAACCGCAAGCAAATAACAGGTTAGATGCTCGTTACGTTTGTGTTGTAGTTGGCGAAAACAACGGCAACATAAAATCGCTTTAGGGTTAGCTTAGCTAATAGAGCGGTGGAGTGCAGAGCAGGCGTAGGCCCAATCGCTGTAACCGGGCAAATACTCACGGCCTTAAACCGATGGTACTGCTGCCATTTGTTGTATAAAAGGCTAAACCTTTGCGTAGTTCGGATGAGCACGTAAAAATGGCGGTCCCGTCTCCAGTAGGAGACGTAAAAACAGTTAGTTCGTTAATTAGTATTAAGTTCTGTACGTACATTGACACTTGGTTAAAGTTAGTTCCTTGCCGTAAATTAATGCTTTATTAAAGCTCTATCTTTATCTAATAATAATAATAATAATAATAATAATAATAATAATAATAATAATAATAATAATAATAATAATAATTTGGAGGTAGCACATCCACAAAGTGGTTCTTCGTCTACCCGATTCCTGATCGAATTGGAATTTGGAAATGTTGGTTTTTGGGGAGAGGGGAAAACCGGAGTACCCGGACAAAAACCTAGCGGAGCAAAGGAGAGAACCAAGAACAAACTTAGCTCCCATCGCTATTGTGAGGCTCCCTCATTTACTTCGCGCAAAAATAACCTCACACCAATGTAGATATTGCCATAATGCTCATTGTAAATTTTCCACTTAAAAGTGAAAAGAGCTGCTTGGACTTTTATATGTTTTTTTCTTTCTGAAATCTGTTTTATACGTTTAATTCTCCCTGTTTTTTTTTTTCTGTTGCTTTAGATGATGACCTTGCAGACTGGCAACTAATAGAGGATATCAGGGTAAGAAAATAAGGAACAAAATCAAACAGCTCCAACTTGCTGTCAGCTACTGAGGTGAAAGTCTTGAAAAATGGTATTTTTTTGGTTTTGTTGGCGTGACAGCAAATTGTCAACAGATCTGTTTCTCGAGGATGAGAGGTCACAAGACAAATCGTCTTTGGCTGCTGTGGTGTTCCGCAAATGATCTAACTCTGATTTAAAATATACCTCGATCCTCGGGCATGACTACAAACACACTAGACTTTTTTCATCTGCTTTACAATTTAGTGTTACATTCGGCGGCACCGCTAACGTTAAAAACGTTGATTCCTCCTTACCATTCCTACTTTGGTTTGAAGCCGGCTTATACGAATTCGGGGATGCCGAAAACTGCATTTGCAGAAGATAGCGAAACGAGGACAGGCTGATACTTTTTCGAACCAGAAAAGGAATTGTGGTCAAATTATTGGGAGACTTGTAAAGATATGGTGGTGGGGGAAGGGGGGATGGTAAGATTGTTTGACTGCCTGGGAAAGCGATAGGCTCAGATCATCGGGAGTTTCGAAAAACGGGGGGGTCCGAGAAATCGGGATTCTATTGTCATTTCGTTTTTTACGGGGGAAGACGGGGGCTACGAATTTAGTTTATCCTTCCTCTGTATCACAGGATGGGCGTGTGACTTTGCAAAGAGCGGATGTGTAGTGAGCTGTGAAAGTTCTATTTCCTTCGCTCTTTTCTATCTAGCGTGCAAAAGCCATATTATTCAAGCGCTCCCAAAGGATGATTGGGAAGAGTAGAAAGTGTAATCAATAGGGTGAGAAGGTGGGCATATGGCTCTTTCCCCCGTCCCCGTCGTCTCCGTTCGAGTCCCCGCTCCCTTCCCTATCCGCCTGCACTATACTGTGGGCTGTCTCGGATCCGAAAGTTCTTCCCCTTTTAGGCGAGAAGAGAGGAGTGCACACTCATTTCCCTAAACAGCGGCTGCTTATCAGTGAGTTTTCGCAACAGAACGGCAGAAAGAAGAGGACAGCAAAAGGCTTGAGTGTGACAAACGTGACGGGACCATTACTTGCCTGTTTTTTCGGGAATTCACTTAACATTGATGTTTTTTTTCTTCTACAAAAAGATCTGTTTAAAGGAATGTGAAGTTTGGGGGAAGGTTTTTTCGAACACAATTATTGTCACGCTTGCCACACAAGGTTTGCTGTCGACTTTCCCGTCCTGTTACGTAAGTTCACTACTGACAGATTAAAGGACTGTAGGCTCACTAGTAAAGAAAACCAATAATTTTGTTTTTAACAGTGTTCTTTTTTTATTTACTCAGTAGTTACTTTTTTTGCAGTATAAAGACCGAATTTACAAGCTGTTAAGTGAAGCTCGACTTTACAATCCCAGTCTACCGGGTTTCGACGGGTAAGTTTAGTATCTTTGTAATAAGATTGTGTGAAATTGTATCCTGAAGAGATGTTAAAACCATAAATTTCTAGCAAAACACGGCAGGGGGAGAGTGGGGCTTTCTTGTATTGCTTGTAGGAAACTTCAAATAAGAGTGTATTTATGGTCGACCGGTCCATTCCCTATCCCTCCCTTCACCGGGTTGCTTAAGGCTCAAGTTGAGGTTTGTGAGAAAAGTATGAATCAAATAGGACTATGGCACTAGCTTTAAAAAAGTGCAAACTTCAGTGCTCCGACATAAAGCTTCCTTTCAATTTCATTGTGTAAGTTCCTTCATTTGCTTTCGAAGTCTGGAAAGGCTCAAGTTTCTCGACGAATATGCCGTCGCATTTCTTGAAATTTTATAACAACATACAGTAACCTAAGACATTGTGTTCTTTGATTTCTTCTAAAGTGCTTCTAGTATTGAATCAGTTGATGTGGGTGCAAAGAGCTTATACTCGCACAAGTTCACAGTACAGCCTATCTGTGTCTGCATTTAGCTAGTTCCTAGGTTATTCCGGTCCATCCAATTCGGATCTATCACGTGGCGTCGGATACGTTACTTAATAAAAATGGTTGATTGTGGACGCCAGTGGGGAAACCTCGACGTGATGATAATTCTTTCATGATGGTGATGTGATGATGATGATGGTAATGGTTACCTTAACTGGAATGCTGTAAATGTTTGATCATATACTATGCGAATTTGTGCGTTATAAGTAATTGATAAATATTTATGCAACTTTAGAGGTAGTTTTTACGCAGGACTGCTTTAGTGCTTGGTTTCGTTGTCGTTGTTCTGAAACAAAATTTGTTCCATCCGTCATAAAATCCCCCTCCTTCTTCGTGCTCTAGTATTTATATGTTTTTTACGTGCGAATGTAACTTCAAGATAGATTATTCGACGGATTGTATTGATTGGCAGTCATAGATTTCAGGTGGAGCTATTTTGTTCTCGTTTGTCTTTCTCCGCGAGTTAAACACACTTACGGTTACAAATGAAGGCAGAATCTTTCGCTTAGTGGTCTTTGTGTTCATTAGTAATACCACGATGCAAATGGTGGTTTCTAGAAGCCTATTTAATGTCTGGAATATCCACCATGGCCAGGCCTCTACATGCTCTACATCGGAATAAACCCCAAAAACCCCTGTTGCGGCGTAAATTGTCAGAATGCTTATCAAAGCGGATGCAACCGCACACGCTATTATCAGATACAGCAGGCGCCTCATGCTGTTGTCACCTGTGATTTTGGTGTTTACATTGGCTCTGATATTCTTGTGAATCTTGCATCCCACACTTATGTAGCCAATCGCCAGTAGGCTGCCAAGCAGAAGAAAATAAATTTGACACATAAGCAGAAGAACTTTGGCTTCCAGGAAGTAAACCACCACAAAGTCTGTGACAATTACTAAGATTACGTGGAATACTACCACGGGGATAATGAACTGGACTCGCTGGAATCGAGGTGGAGCAATGTTCATCTTCGTCGTGTCGATCAAAACAAGAAGAAGGAGGCTGAGAGCAGAAATGATGCACGGATGCCCCAGAGAAAATAACAGTTGAGTAACGACGAGAGGGAAGCGGTTGGTGGAGCCATACGGGTCTACAAACAGCGTAATGGCCCGAGTTAGACTGAATATGAAAATAATGACAAGCACTGTCGATTTCAAGGGTGAAATCCTGGCCTTATCAAGGTGTATTCTGAGTAACTCGAATGGAGGAATCATTGTAATCACTGTAAAAACCGCAGCAAAGCCGTAGGTGTGCATTGGCCAGGCGTCTTGCCACTTGGTGTATGCTTCATCCCAGTCGGGTTCTGGTTCTGGCCAAGACTGTTCGGGAGCTGCCGTTGGTTCTGTTTGGGGTTCAGCGGATGAACCCTCGGGTGATCCTTCGGGAGTTGCCGATGATGTTCCAGTGGACTGCGAATCTCTTTTCTGCCTATCGAGGCGTTTTTCTTTGAAATAATAATCACTATTTTCATGGCTTTTCGTATTGTACAAAACAGCTTTATCGTTGACACTAACTTGTTTAGTGCCTGCACACTCGATATCTACACTTGTATTCATTTCTTCGCCACTTGAGATAACTTTCTTCTTTGCGACCTTCGCTCTCATTACAGGTTGTGAAGTTTCCTGGGCTAATTCATTTCGGCTGATTTTGCTAAGAGGAAACAGTTCTTTCTCAAGCTCTGTAATTGATGCCTCAGGTTTAGAGGAACTTAATTTCACGTCGCCGATTCTTCTTTTCTGTTTTTCTATCGAAGAAGAAACATCATTGCTTTCAGCCAGTCTTCCCCATCGGCAGAAAATAAGAATTAAAAACACTGTCGTGAGGTGAACGTAAGTTCGTTTCACTTCTGTCATAATTCTGTTAAACCAGTTTGTTCACAGCGATATTTTTCTTGAGATTCCTGAAAACTAACAACAACAACAACAAACATTACCATTGTCAAAACAATACTCAGAGAGGATACATCTTGTGGTTTATATCTTAAGAGAAAAAATGCCCGAGAGTAAACGTGAATCAAACTTAACGGTAGGGGGCAAATTCATAACAAAGACATCACGAACTAACAGTAGCTGCTAATCTTAAACAGATTGCTAATTAGGAAGGTCGGTTGTCTGTGAATGCTTTATGGAGCTGTTTAGTGTTGTTATAAAAGAACCCAACCAGCCGGGCTTTTTGTGGCTAAAGTGGAATATAAATGAAAGCGTTAAGATTTCGTTAATAGTTTTTCAATTTGGACTAAGACGTCATGAAGTGTTAAACAATAAACAGATTTCTAACTAGGTAGGTCGGTTGTCTGTGAATGCTTTTTTCTGAGCTGATTTGTGTTAAAGAGCCCGACCAGCAGCGGTACACTGCGTGAAATTCAGTGTAATTTAGTGAAATTCACAGGGCCACAATTCTCCAAGGCACTTAGCATGTCGTATAATTATGTAATGAAACGTGACTTTTTAGAGGGTGTCATGTCAGGTAACGTAGCATGAAAATTGAGATTTAAAAAAAATACTTTAAAAGTCTGCGTAATAAGAATGTGGCTAAAGTAGAATACAGATAAAAGCATTAGGATCTCTTTAATACGTTTCTTAATTAGGTGATAAAAATACATGCATGTATGCCACAGAATATTTGTTATAGTAAAGAAGGTGCACAATTTAGCTTTGATAAGTGCCGTTGTATTTTTAATCCGACGGATATTCACTTTCAGTAAAATCCAACTAGTGGTCTATTATCAATGCTACATTCTGATTGGTTGAGCTACTACTAGGCTATATGTTATAGCCCACTAGTAGCGAAAAGCGCCGGCTGTTTGGCGGCAAAAAAGGATTAAAGTCTAGCTTTAACTAGCTTAAGTTGTTTTGTCGCGATATTTTTTACCAACTAGTTGGATTTTACTAAAACAATTATTCCTCTCGCCCTCATAGCCACTGAGTCAATAGCCCGTTTTCCCTCGAAGTTTTTACCCTAATATTAAGAGCAAGCAGACAGATGCCATTCAGAATAACAACGAAAAACGTTTTGCAGTTTACCTGAAGACGGAGAACGGTTGATTCAGCGAAAGAAAAACTCAAAGGCAAGTTTTTGAAAAACATAGATCATGATTTGCTTACGCGCGGGCAGGTGGCAGCATACTTGAACTCGTACCGATGACTCAACCGAAGGCAAATGGAAAATAATGTTTTTCTCTTTTGATTATGTTATAAAAGAAATGGTAAACGTTGCAGCTGTGCAACCATGGAGTTATGGATGCACTTGGGAGGTTTGCTAAGCACTCAAGAAGCTAGAGTCGCACTCGGCTATCGCCTCGTGCGACTCTTACCCTTCTTTCGTGCTTAGCAACCTCCCGCGTGCATCCATAACTCCATGATTGCACGCTGCACGTTTACCATTTCTTAATTCGCCACTAAGATATTCTCGCCAAAACTCGTAGTAGACTGACGACGGCTACCACATTTTCCCGCCAAAATGACGGTGGTTCGCGCGCGCGCGCGGGCGCAATACTCAGTATTGGGAAAATCTTGTTCTCGAAGTCGTCCTCGCCTAAAGCTCTCTAATGCCATCCACAAGATAAATCTCTATCCAATAAATCTTCATCCACTGGATAGCGCAATACGTTTCCTTTATACTTATCCGCTGGATAATGATTTATCCGGTGGACAGCCCTATCCGACGTTTGAACAACTGGGGTCTGTTATCACTTTAGTTATCAAACATAGCATACAGTAAGCTTATAAATGGATTGATAGTGACAGCCAGTGGAGCCATTGCATGTTGACGTCCGAACTTACCTTTCTCATATATAATTAAAGAGGTCACGTACTGTTGTCCTCTTATTCCGGCGCCATACTACCCATTACAATTACCATTCCTAAACCGTATAATTGGGTGTTTCTAGAACCGTATAATCCCGCGTTTAAGAACCCACAATTTTTTAGGTCAAATCGAATAGGGTGTTGTTTTGTGACTTATAAAACGAAATATTAAAGCCTGTTTAGGTCTTTAGATTATATTTGGTTCTTATTGCAGGTAGTGGAATTTAAATTCAAGTACATATGTATATTAGCAAAGGATACTATTAAAAAAACAGTAAATACATTTTTAGAGGGCAAATTTATATTCATAAGTCTGACGTCTGCACTCTACGAAAATTAGGTACCATTACAGGTGTATGAATATTGGCTTAAACTATGAGCTTGATATTCACAACGTTTTGACAATAGAAGCTTCTAATGAAACACGAAGGATGTTGTACCGGCACTATTAACCTACCGAATGAGATAAACCCTAACAGACCCAAATTTCATGCGAAATTGGTTCTTATGAAAATGGGTTTCTAAATAGCAAATTTCAGGCTGTTGGTTCCACTCACATTTTACTGTATTACAGTAGTTAAAGTTCTCAAATTTCTGACACCTAAGCGAGAGAGAGCCTATGCCTTTTAGTTGCGGTAATAGCTCAATAGTTATTGAGTTCAGATTCTTCAGCAGTCTTCTCAGTCAAGAGACTGAGACACCAGGCAGACGTTGAACTTGACATGATAAATGGAATATCTGCAGCAGATATTGCATTTATCATGTCAAGTTCACAAGCTATTGTGAATTGACTGAATGCTTTCGACCAATCAGATTTTTCATAGTGAGTCTGATGTATAATAAGTATTATTATGAGCGTCAACATAAGAAACCTTAAAGGGGCTGCATCACAAAATTTATCAAAATTCAAACAAGACACCCCGGAAAGCTTCATTTTACTAAATTCACTTGCTTGACTGACATTTAATTTTCAGTTATTTAGTTTAACATATGGATTTTAAAGTTGAATTTATCCAGATTTGTTTTCGGTGTGCAGCTGATTTTATTCAGCGTTCTTTCCATTTGTTTTGTGATGTTGTAATAAGTTGATCGGTCAGTATAAATAGAGCACTGTTACTCCTGTTTTTCGATTTACATTGCGGATTTACTTGACTGTATGATTTACGCTCACGAGCTGAAGATTAAACTGTTGATGTCCGAGTTTGAGTCCTGTCCTGTTTCCAGTTGTAGCAGATCCTAGTGCCTTGGAATAGTGACGAGTTCCTTTCCCGGTAGCCAAGCGAGTTGCAGAGTTAGTTTTCCCCAGGTTGTTCTTGCGCCGAAGTCGCACTCTTCTCAGTCAATGAACAAGTTCACTACAACTCTTAAGACTTTCGGGGCGGCGAAGCTTAAAAGGGGCGGGCTGTGTCACGTCTGCTTATTAGTTCATTTCTTTAATATTGCCTTCATCATTAGTGATGAAACTTCTTGCAGGTAGCAAACTCATGGCTTCATGTGAAACAAATGTCTCCCAAGCGGAGCTTTATATCAAGCGTTACTAACAACAAAAATGAACTTAGATAAAGTGTTGGAACAAAAAGTTCAGTTCGTTAAGTTCCAGTCCGTTCAATTTTCTTCAAGCTCGTGCCTTCCTTTATATTTTGTGGTATTTATACCTTTTTAAAATGTTTTGAGTCGTTATTTTTATGTGTCACTAAATTTGGTGGCAGTACCCGCCATGTGAAGTTTGATAAATTCCGTTACACAGCTCCTTGGATTAAGTTATTGAAACGATTTGTTGTGGTTTCTTACTGTGACTGTGGAGTGTTGGAAAGGACCGCGAAGTGTGTCCATTCCGATAGAAGCGCTTTTGAAACGTTTGAGTAGTGTTTTTTTCGTGTGATTCTGTTTTTCAGCTGACTCTTGCTACCGTTGTTTTGTTTTTGCGTAGATGATTATATCTTTTCGTTCGTCGTTCGTTTTGAAATGGCTCGCTTTTAGATTAAAGTGATTTAAGTTGGAAAAGTGGAACAAACATTTTGGAACTGCAGTACCGATTTTGGACCAGCTGTCGAAGTTTGCGTGTTTTTATCCTATATTAAATTTCCTTGTCAAATAAACAAAAGGGTAATTTCTGTTAACGACCTTACCGACTTCTGTGTTATCTTAAGCAGCTTTTTATTATTCGATAAGTAAAACACATATATTTTTAATTTGCTCCTGTAAAACGCCTGCCAGAGCATACGTGTGCATGAATAACCGTCAGTCGTGGTTTAAACCTTCGTACATGACCCGTTGTTTTTGTCGTCTTTTTACGGTATTATTAATATGGAGATTGCTGATGTTTTTTTGTTAGAGCCCTTGTCTTGAAAACGCGAATTCGCAAAGTTGCATTTCATTCGCCAAGACAAAATTCTCAATGTTCATACCTTAAACCTCTCCGGCCTTTAAAACAAGCGACCGCTTTATATCATCAAGTGAACTGAACACAACTTGGTCTTTTCCCCTCACAATCCAAAATTCATTCAGTCCCTGTCTCATTCGTCAAAATAATGCGGTTCATAGTTTTTTCTCCCGTCGAATAAACCCTGAAATGCTCTAGCTGTATGAGATGAAATTACCTTTTGAATCTGTGAATAAATCATTAAATGAAAGCTATTGACCAGCTTTTTCCTGTGGTGCTGTCCCTGATTACACTGTAGAGGGTGGCATTGATGCTAGTCTATTGTAAAAAAAAAGACCTATAGTGTGTTCTTTTGTGCAGAACGTAAGAGTAGTTCTGTGCGCTGATGTTACCTTTAACCTTTAAAAAATTCGAACCGAATCTCTTTGAATATTTAAATGCAACGCAGTAAGCTCTACTTCATTTATGGCACCGACATGGCTAGTTTATCAGTTTAAAAGCTTTCTTTGAAAAAATAAAATGCAAACTAAATTGAGGAGTTTGTTTCTCTCATATTGTTGTTAGTGCTGTTTCTGTCTCTAAGACCAATAGGAGGCAAGCGTATTGGCGGTAATTTCGTTCATCTTCACAGTCAGCGTAAAACACAACCCAATTTCTACTTTATTCATTCTTACCTGCTTGACTTGTGTGGAACGCTGAAAGTAGAATTTCCTATTGTAAGTTCTCTTTGTGAATCCGTAACTCACCTTTAAATAATTTTCATGTAATTTGCTCTCCGCCTACTAACCTTAGATTCTAAACTGTTATAAAGAAGCATGTACCCTTAAGCGTGTATTGCGCTGTGGTTTTACATAGACTTTTAAATGGACTTGTGAAGTCTATTTACTTGCACTCTACGAAGCAGATAATATTCCAAAGACGCACAGAACCTGAAATTTTCCTGTGTTCTTTAGGGAAGGTTTTCGTCATAACCTTCTTAGAAAACGCGGTTTTTCGAGCTTTACTAACCTCAGCCTACATCCGGCAGCATACTGGAGCAACGATGCAATTCGAGATCATGTTACCTCTCTTGAGTCAGAGTTCTTTCTGTGTAATTGATTTTTGAATAGCTTTCAGCCACCTGCCTAAGACTTATAGAATAGATCGTGATATTGATGATTTCACTGTCGCATAAATAACCCACCTTAATGCCACGAACGTGCAATTACCCTTGGATACAAGGTCTGCTGTTTGCTTGGTAAAAAGAGTCACGTATTATCTAGTATCTTTGTTTACAGCAGAAAGAAATAGTAGCGAATTTCACGACATACAAAGTAAGGAATTTTCCTTTTAAGGAAATGGTCTAAGCAAACAAAAATCGACTGAGTTTATTGGTTTCTTGCTAATTTCGGAAATGGCAAGAAAGGTTTTGTCATAAACTTGGCTTAATTTACCATTTTTTACGAAGTTTAAAATCTGTCTTTTTTCCCACCAAAGTCCAGGGTTTTAAAGTGTTTGTCTCACGCGATTGCGCGCGAGTAAGCTTGAAAAGTTTTTGTTTTGTTCAATCTGCTCAAAGGTGCCAGCTTGTTGACTTTCATTCGCAATGTGTTGAAAAAAGACTGGGTAAAAAAGGATGTTTACAAACTACTTGATCAATCGTGCCAGTTTCGTTTTACATGTAAGAGCAACGAAATTGCCAGTAATCGCTTTGCCATAAAGGCTTGGGCAGACTTATTGTAATGAACGTTCTTACGCCAGTTGGCACATTAACACTACTGGCTTTTACGCAAGATAAGTTATTCGGAAATGATATTGTTGAATATTCTCACCTGCTATTTATTGACACCTTTGTCTTGGTAAATATTTCCCAACATCCGTTTCCTATATAATTGCGGTCGAAAAAAAGCTCAAAATAGTTATTAAACAATTTTTTCAAGGAATGTAATGAGCAAAATTGACAGTAAGAAGTCATTGTTAGTCTGCCCATAGGATGTGAATTCGAGCAACTTTTTATCTAGAAATAATACTTTAATATTTACCGTACCGCTGCAGTACAACTGGTGATTCTGAGATCGTTACGTAACCATTTTTCACGCATGCGTGTTAATGAACGCTTGTTATAATAGTAAACCAATGAAATTAAGTCTGTCTGAGTTTGTTCAATATATTTGTCAGGCAAAAGCTGCAAAAGAAACTCAGCTAGCTAAAGTTTATATATTTCTTTTTTTTTCTGCATTGATGGCTCTGGTACTGTGTATTAATTTTTACAGATTTTTAACCTGACATGTTCAAAGTGTAATAAACGCGAAACATTCACAATTTATCGAATGGTGTTCTTCACTATTGATGATGTTTGAGTCATCGTCAGGGATCCCTTTTAGCCGGTAAACTGAACCTTTTGAAAGAATGGTCATTGATAAAGTTTTGCTGTTCGAATTTTTTCGTGGTAATCATTGGACAAGCGATAATTAAGAACGACCTTCCAGGAATTTTGAATAAAGACCAATATTAACGTCAACCACTGACTCATCTATTTAGTGAACGATAATACACCCCTTCTCTGTGATACGATTTTTTGTTGTTGTTGTGGGAGACACTTGATTAACTGCTGGTGAGCGTTAGCGAGACAGCATGTCATTCTTAATGAATAATTCTTGCAAGGACCACTTGGACAAACAGCGACGAAGGAAAGCCGGATCTTGTCGTAGATGAGGATCAGCAATATAAAATAGCACTTAAAATTGAAGGCAAGGCTGATCGGAATGCTAAGGTGTGCAAATTTATTTGCCCAATATTTCGACTAGACAAAACTAGTCTTCACCAGGGGCTGGAAAAGCTAAGTGATAATAGGACAAACGGTTACATTATATTAAATAATACAGAAATAAAAATAATAAAATGTGATCGGTAGAGGAATACAATAGACAAAAACTTGTATAACGAGGTTACATAAAAATATATGTCAATAGATTAAATTTCATCTCGTCTGTTGGTCCGATAGGGTTCAAGTGTTTTGCCTTTAGATATTGACTCCTTCGCGGGCCTTACGCATACCGTCCCTGTCTGAATTAATTAGTTCTAATGGAATGAGTTCTAGGAGTGGTCTGATAGGATGATAAAAGCGATGTGGGTTACTGTCGAATACTTTCCTTTCCTTCAGCCGGGGAAGGCTAACTTAATTTCAAGTAGATATTTTGCATCAGTAGGCAACGAGTACATTAACGTCCACACTATTTAGCGTCTCTGCTCAAAGAACATTTCGATTGCAACGTGAATAATTGGCCTTAGTAGGAGAAGTCTATAAAACTAGACGTAAAGCTCTGTCTGTATTTTATTATAGCATTATAATTTTTAGGCTATTCTCCGAGCGAGTTAACCCTTTCACTGCCAAATGTGGCCAAATTTCTAAATTTCATTTTCCAAAATTTTGACAAACAAATAGCATCATGTGAAAGTACAGGTAGAGAGCTTTCATTTGAATGGTCACATCACAGGATTTCGTCCACAAACTCAAAAGTTAGAGTTACCTCACAAATCTCCCAGTTGTAATGCCAGTACTCAAGAAAGCACGTACTTCAACATTAAAAAGGTCCAGTACCAAGGGTAACATAGATTCTGCGTCTTTCGTTCCGAGCTCTGAAATTTACCTCCCATAGAACAGCCATAGACGAGATAAAAAAGGGATAAAACAAACAACAAATTCCAAAGAAACCGTTAAAAACTGAAGGGTTACCTCGGTGGCCCTCAAAGACAGCGTCGTATGCGCATGTCCGAAAGTAAAAAACCCGCCTGGCAAGCCTGGCATACATCGAACCCAACAGTAGATCTAAAAAAAAGCCTTGATCGCAGGCTATTAATGCGTAGCGTTAATAATTTTTTTTTATATATATATATATTTTTTGCAGCTCAGCCTCTTTTATTTTCAAAGACAGCTATGGCTTTATCATTGGATCCAGAGAAAGTGAAAGCGAGCTGTTTCACTTTCTTTGCCGCGAGTTGAAGCAGCATTATTCAAGTTTTTTCCAGGTAACACTCTTTCTATCCAGGAATAGTTGATTATAAGGCCAACCTAAGATCGTGAGAGAACAGTACTAATATAACTTATTTTTCACGTTGTATTCTTATTTTAAAGATGGATCATCGACTTGAACCGAATTTGAAGGTTTCTATGAATATGTTGAGTTTAATCCCGAGTTAAAAATTTAAAAGACGTTGTTAAAAGGTCGTGATGGTGCTTGATGGTTTTCTCTGTAAGGACCCGCTTGAAAGAAAGTAACCAAAAAAAAATTTAAAAATGATATTATAGAAAGAAAAGGCAAGACACCCTTACCCGTGTACTTTTTTTGGTTTGTTTTTAGAACAGAGATGGTCATGCTCGTCTCTGGTCGGAGTACATCAAAGCCAAGCAACAGGACTCGAAAAACGTATTCTTCAAAGAGGCAAGTGACGTTTATTGAATACGCCTGTGCATCAGTTAATGCAAATGAAATAAACCATATTAAGAAAGCTTAACCCTTCACAAAATTAACATGAAAAAATCAGCAAAGTTTTAAGGTCGTGGGTTCGATTTCCGCTTGCGGCGCGGATTTTTTCCGAGCAGTTTGTTTCTAGTTTCATCCCACTTGGGTGTTTGGTTGGCTTCATTTTTAAAGTTGGCGTTAATTGAATAAATGATAGTAAGATTATCTATGGAGCGTTACTTCGCTAACAGCCCATAACGCTATGCAAATCATGCTACTAAATGAACAGAATTAATTTTCAATCAATTCTATAAGAATAGCTAACTACATATCATCGCGAAAATTCTAAAATTTCAATTGAATATATATTTACATGAAATAAGGTAAAACCACTTTTAACGGTACGCTTCTTTAACGAGATGGGTTTTAGTTTTGGTAGATGACTTTTAAAGGCGTTGATGTGGGCAGCCTTCTTTAAAGAAACTGGCAGTTCGATGGAAAACGTTTTATACGAATATTAGTTTCCGCGTTATTAATTTAGTGAATCCTTTCCGCGACATTGATTTCTATTATTTAACGCCAGTCGTTTGACCCCTACCTCTAACGGCCTGTTTACATGGCCTGTCCATATAATCGTTTATATGGTCATCACACCTATCATGTAAACGTGATCAAATTAAAATGAGAGATCATACGGACAGGCGGGTTACCCCACCTAAGCTAGAAACCTCACCTACCTGGGGTTCCCCGCCTCCATGTAAACCGGCCCTAAAGAATTCTGTGATCTAGGTAGGTACAAAAGAAAGCTGCAGGTGTCTGTATAGAAGTAAACTTTATACCTGTTGTATCAATAAGGAATCTTTTTTTAGAAATTGTATTATTATAATAGTGCTATTATGATCTGACTTGATCATTGTCATTGCTTTTCAAATCCCCCATATTGACTGTTTGCCCCTTCCTCGCCGAAATTTTGCATAAGATATTGTTTTCAAATACTCATGGAGATATGCAGTCGTCCCAGAAACAATGGTTTATGCAAAATTTGGTGGGCACACAGAGTGTATTATAGGGCATTCGAAAATAGAGAATTATCATTGTTATTGTTTTTGTGGTCACTTTTTTGTCGGTCGATATTGGCGCGAAACAGGAGTACGGGTACTGCAAGAGTCCCGCGAACGAGTCAGCGGAAAATTAAAAAATATGGAAAACGGTATTTTTGACTTAAAAAGATCGTTTGACTGAGATGTTCTTTTATGATGTTGTTGATGCACATTCAGGTACAATGTGAGAGCTGCGGGTAATCGACTAACTTTTTATTATCTTTTGATTTTATTAATTTATTTTTTCGGACAGCAAGAGATGAAAGCGCTTTTGAGGGAGGGGATACCAAGACCCTGCAGAAGAGAAGTGTGGAAAAGGTGATGATGGAAGCGCGCAGAAACTGAATTAGGAGTGTTTCCGTGTTTATAACATTCATCAATGATATGGACAACTTTTGCAGTTGGGAAAACAACTCCTGAAAAAATCCAGGCTTGTTCGGGATTCGAATCTTTGACCTCTGCGATACCGGTTCAGTACTCTGCCAATGGAGCTAACAAGACAACTGGGAGCTGGTCATTTAGTCGGTTAATACTGAGTGAATGATCAGCACCGGAATTTTTTTTTCAGGCTTCCTTTTCGCAGCTGCAACAGTTGCGTCCATAGCTGCAATGATCTCCTCCACATTTAATTCTGCATCCCACAGTGTTAACATATGATCTTCATATATTCATTCTTCCATAACGTTTATGTTCATAACTTCATAGTTCGCTTATTTCTCTAGCAAAGTTTTAGTTTTGAGTGTATAACTTATGTATGCTTTTTTTGGCACAGACACAAGCTAGGATAGAATTGGCCTTGTGTAATACCATAATGCCAAAGCGTAGTTGACCCCGATAATGCTTCTTATTTCAGTGCCATGATGCAAAAGGTGGAGCATTTCAGAAGGGAAAAGGTAACCAGAGGGTTAATTTTAATAAATAATAGATCAAACTTTATTTAGAAAGCCTACTTCACTTACGTGTTTTAGGTTGCTGATAAAACGAAATAAATAAATAAATATGAATTTTAAAAAAGTGAATAAAGAACTATAAAGTACTAAAACTAAATATCCTCCTTCAATCCCACAATGCAATTTGAGAATATATTATTAACAGGCCAGAGTGATGCTAAAACTACTAAATATAAATTACTATAAGCTAGCCCCCCTCCCCTTTATAAGCTTCTTAAAGGCTGCAATATCCCCAGCCTCTCGTGTATCATGATTCAAATCATTCCAATCATTACTAGCAAAATTAATTGATGTCCAATGGTCCCACTTGCGCTTAGCATCAGTCTTACGTATGTTAAACTTAGATCTGGAATTATATCCATGAATATCTTGATGATGTGGTTACTGTGATTTGTCTGTATTATCCGACAATTCCAATTTCTGGTGCATGGTTAATATTAAGCACTTATTGGATGGTGGCTTAGTATGATATGAAGAATTATTAAATAGCATGTGTGGATCACCCTCTTCCGAGCGCCGCTTTTTAGCTTGACGTCTGTGCGTCTCCTTTTCAGTCGATAACATTAAAGTTGACGTCAATCGTAAATTAACAGTAAACATTTTCCAGTTTGGTCAACGCAAGCTTGTTATAAAATAAATGAGCCAGAGCATTTATAAGCCAACAAAAAGAGGAGAAATTTTTAAAGTGAATAATTATTTATGTTTTTACTTTCTTTTATTAAGCATCATGCGCTGTATTAGGTCGGTTTCAACATGGTTTGTGTATGAAAAGTAGACATTTATTTGAATTCAATTCTCTGCGTTATTTCAGGGTAGAGATTATTACCAAAAACTACTTCTTCAAGTGGAGAGGCGCAAGGTATGCTGTTTTTTTTTTCAATCGATGCGACCCTTGCATCGCCTGTGATGTCACTTTTTGTGCTGAAAGAGGACAGATGTACAACTTAACTTTACTTTACGCGTCTTATCTAAAAACAGCCCCTAACACCTGTTCATAGATAAAGAAGCGTCTTAACTAAGTGGCGTCTTACTTTAGACGAAATGTTCCTTTTATACTCGACAGTTTGCGTCTTTTTAAGGATGCGTCTTACATTAGACCCGCCTTAATTTCCCTCGTATAAATGGCTCTTTTGAGTTTAAGTCCAAAGAACTGCAGCCTTCAGCCATCAACTTCCAATAACATTAAAGTGGGTGTCCTAGGCACAGTACAGAAATGTCGGACCTCAAAACTCTTTGGTGTAATTGGGCGCATTTGCAACAGTTACTAATTTACTGTGAGATTCGGGTGGAAAGAAACGACGACCGGAAATAAGTCTGCACTCGCGGGCTACGAGGTCACGAATCTGACCTATATTTATAGATACTTGTAAAGCCCTTTTAACCTATATTCGTAGACATGTATTACTAAAAATCTTTTTCTGTTGCTTCTATAAGAGTCTTGCTGAAAACCCTCTCAATGTGACGGATAACCAGATCAAGTGTGATCTACTTCGCACCATGCCGAATAATGAAAGGTTTCGGTCTCCGGAATCAGATGGGGTAGGTTTTAATGTCAAGGCTGTTTCCCATACGATCGCTTTGATTTCTGAAAAAATTTCAGCGTTAGAAACGATTTCGAAAGCGGTCGTAGCGCTCCTAGTGGTCACTATGGAGACCAGCCTTTTGGTGGAACTGTAGACTAGACGTAACGATCACTTTGATCGCTAAAGAGCTCAAAACTTCGGGTATTAATAATAAAAATATTAGGCATATTTAGCAAAGATAAGGTGATGTCAAATAACAAGAATATTTATTCCTTTGTCTCCGAGGACATTTGTTCACATTTTTGAACCCAGACTGCGGGGTTTTATAGGTATCGTGGGTTATTTGCGGCTTTCAGATGAAAAAATTAACGCGGGGAGAGAGGGTTGGCTTGTAATTGACTGAGCCAGCACGCGGAAAAGCATAAGAACCGCTGGGTTTTAGCAAGTGCTGTGGTAAAAATCGTTGCATTATTCCAAAACACAGTGACAAGCAACTTTTCCCTCATGGGGAATGAGTAAGTTCATATTTTTTAGTGCACGAAATGATGTTCATGAGATAATTAACTCTACTCACTTCGAGCCAGACTATGTACGTGATGTTTCATAATTATTTATGTTAATGTTAGCGAACTATTGCTTACCGTGTTGTCTAATTATATTAAACCTGTACAGGCGTCATGACTACTCCCCAACTTCCTGCGATTTTATCTTTGTTTTTATTGCTTACCAATTTTTTATTATATGTGTTATATTAGGCAGAATTTAATTGAAATTGATGATGAAAGGCAAAAAAGAAAGAAAAACAAGTTTCCATTGTTTTGAACAGGTTATTATTCTTTCTTATTAAACGGAAGAGCAGGTCATTATTGAAACAGGAGCAGGTGACTGCATTCATGACCTACTGGTTCTAAAACAATGATAAGGTGCATGAAAGGGAATAATGCCTTCCTTCCTCGGCCGTCTTAAGGTGGATTATTCGCCGCATTTGTTTGTAGCCGCGGCATTTGTCTGCTGGATTTTTTTTACTGCTTTTAAGCTTAAAAAAATGGAAAATTGTTAAGGGCAAACGCGACGGTTACAAGGACCGAGCGCGTAGGACTCCTTTCCTTATAGCTGAAGCATTATTTTATATATTTACCGTTCGAGGCGTAAATGGCTGCAGAATTTCGAGTTTAATTTACGGCCATCAAGTGCGTTTATTTGCCGGTAAATCACGAATAAGACGTTTCTACGTTTTAAAATTTTCAAGCTGAGTGCTCTGAATCGCACGTGACAGTGACATCGCAAATTTAAGTTGCTCGACCATTTCTTGTAATGAAAAAGTTAACTTAATTCTCTATTAAAGAATCGTTAGCATTTCATTATACGTGAGTGGAATCACATTGACCGGGGACACCCAACGAGAATATAGTTCAAAACCACTTAAACATAGCATTGGTAAACGTATTTTAGTATTTATAAGGTAGATATAGGCTTATTTTTATCCCCTAAATATTTTTCATCTCTTCGGATTTCCTAGGCTAGCTGAAAGTCAAGTGATCCGAAAATTATAGGGATCAAAACTTACCTTTTCGAAAATTTCAGCCAGATAAAAGGCTCCCGAAATTTCTAGGTGATCTTTTTAGCACAAAAAAATCCGTTAAAAATGGGCAATTATATGGTTTTGTAGATGTTCGAAAATCCTAGGAGAGGCAGGCAAGCAAGAAATTTTACAACAAATGTTCCGAAAATTCTAGATCTTAAATCGTCTTCCGAACAGATATTTTCCGAAAATTGACGTTGGGTGCCCCTGATTGACGGAGATATTTCAGGTGCACGCAACGTCAATTTTCGGAAAAAACCAGCGTTTTAGTTTTATATTGGTTTACAGCTTCTTGCCGAACGCAGCCGAGTACTTTTAGTTATACCAAAAAATTACCCACATCGCCTTTACCTTGTTTTTGTTCTCGCGGTGAGCTGACCCAAACATTAGCAGGTTTGGCTTTAAAACTGCTGCCATTTGGCTCGTTAGTGAGTCAGAAGTTAGGCGTGTTAGTAAGAGATTTGGCTTGTTAGTGAGTCAGGAGTTAGGCGTGTTAGTAAGAGTTTAGTTGAAAAATAATTAAAAGAAGTTAAAAGATGAGGATGTGAAACTGACAATGAGACTGTTGGTACCTTCACGCTTAGCGAGCGATTTTCTTGAACACCCCACACACTATATAAGAAAAGCATTCTGAATCCGACTAAAATTAAAGCTTTTTGTTGAAAATCTTTCAAAGTGCTCAAATGAGCTTTCAAGCGACAATTATAAGATGTCCAGCAGACTGAAGGTCAGAATTGAACTTTATTCGTCGGCACGGATTTGAGAGAATTACGTGATAAGAGAAGATTTCCATGGGTGAAGCGTAATCTAAACTATTAAATTTTCATGACATAAAGTTTTAGCATTTCTCTGTCGATTTTAGCAGAGGATGGTTTGAATGTATTTTCCGATGCTGGTATGAATTTATCTCATCAAAACTGAATTGTTTTGCTAATTTCTGTTTAGTGTTACGGAAATGTTTTGCCTCTATTTTCCCAGTTCTTCTTTATGAGAGAAAGTCTTGATTTACACGTACACCGCATGGTATTTCAATTTGTGTTTAAAGATAGCGTTTTCTTTATTTCTTTGTTTATTTGCGTTTTTTCAGTTAATTTTGACGAAGTGAAACGCTGGACTCAAGATAGTGTCAACTGTCGTTGAAAATATATATTTTAGTTAATTTTTAAATGATAACAGTGAGCAAGCAACAAACAGAATTCAAGTCAATTTCTCAAGACGTTGTTGCCCACACAATAAGATATGTTAATTTTTCGGTGCCTTGTTTTGGGTAACAGTGGTGTCATAATTTGTTTATGATCATTCTGGATAGCTCTTCTGTTTTAGGATTTTGCTTTGCAGCAAGCCAGTCGTTTTGAGACTGATGAGTATTGAAGTATCAGCCTATTAATTGGGCTATTTCATTTAAATTTCCGTTCTCAAAGATTTCCCGAAAATTATATACCGATGAATCTAAACAAATTTTCATAGCTTGTAAATTCAAGTGATCTAAGATCTTTAAAAGGTACCCTGATAGTGCTTTGAGTCGGTTGTTGACACTTTTACTTCTTTTAATACACCCTTTACCTTACATTCTCGATTATCGACGCGAGCAAAGTCGTAAACCAATCGTAGTTGAGGAGAGAAAAGTGGAACACATTCTCCGGATCTTCGATTCTCTGTTTTTGTTTGCTTATTATACTGATTATAATTGTTTTTCTTGAAGTGTTCTAAACCATTGGTGACCCACATTAACAGACCGATACACTACTCCATTTCGAGTAAAATAACTCACCAGAGAACTTACCTCACGGACAATCAATAGAAAGCAAGCAAATCAATTGCGTAGATCAGTTGTAGATCAGTTGGTTTACAATTTCAAACTTCTTTAAGATCTTGTACGTTTTATGCTAACTTTTCCAGGTCAAAAAGCTGTCAAGAATTCTCCGTGCGTTTTGCGTTCATCGACCCGACATAAACTACTTACAGGTATAAAGACATGGCTATTTATCTATGTTCCCCTATTGTGACATTAATTGCTGTCTGCTAATATTATTGACAAAAGCAATATATATTCAAGTAAGTACAATTATTTCGCGTGGCAACCGAACAAATGTTTCATCATTGCGCTATTTTTGTCAAACGTTAGCAAACAACTCCCTGAATGCTTTACCAGAATTTTTGGTCCGGAAAAATATGACTTGAAACATTTTAGCGCTAGTAATATCCTTGAGCCACGAAACTTTGTTTCTTATCTTCTTTTATTTCCTTCATATTATTGACGTATTCATATTTTTAAAACATTAATGTACCCTGGATCAGACATTCATGTTGTTATGTCTGCCATTTGTAATTGGGGTGATATCCTGCGGGTCCCAAAATGCTTGCGTCCTGAATTTAAAACGTACACTAGGTTCGCTTGGGTGTGAGGTAATTCGTATCAGGGGTCAAAAGACCCCAGATAAATCACTCTCCAGAAGTTAAATGACTTAATTAATAATTGGTTTTGACAACGAACCAATGACCTCCTCAACACTGGTCGTTAACTGTAGCCCCTAAGCTGTGAGGAAACCTCTTGGCTCATCGTGCCCGCTCGGAATTGCCCATGTTGGTCCCGCACGGCAAAGTTCTCTTTTTGGCCATGTAATAAATTTTTTTTCGTTGTTCTCTTTCTTCTCAGGGTATGAATTTTATCGTAGCCATGTGTCTCTTGTTTATGGATGAAGAAGATGCATTCTGGTAATCCTTCTTTAAATTCATTCCCCCTTCTTTTGTTCTTCAAGCAACTCACAAAATCACAGCGAATTTTTGTTTGGTTTACAGGTCGTTGGTTGCCGTCTCTGAAGTTTATCTTAAGGATTACTTCGATCGTTCTTTGAGCGGAGCCTTAGCTGATCAAGTAAGACAGAATTATTTTCTAGTATCACTCTATTGTACTTTTCATTTACTTTTCACTTATCTGACAAGTCGTAAAAAGCTTATTATTATATACATACTGAGAAATACTCACCAAAAAGTTATGTCGTAAATTTTCGTACGCAAATTAGTTCTAGCCAATCAGAGGAGCGAACGATGGTTTTCACACGTGAAAAAAATGATACGGCTCTGTATAAATGTGGGACGGGGACAAGGGGACGGGGACATCGGGACGCGTGTGTGGGGACTTGGGACTTGGGGACGCGAGACGAGGGACTTGAGGACATCAAGTGTGGGACGCGGGGACTTGAGGGACGGGGACCCGGGGACGTCAAAAACAGGGATGCAGGGGACGCGGGATGTGAATGATTATCGCAAAAGTCGGAGGTAAACGCGATATCTCTTTCTTCGCGAAAATGTGCTATTTATGGTCAACATTAGATTCCATCTTCCAAAACCACATTGGACACCTTCTGATGTTCACACAAAATATTTCTTTTTATTAATAGGAGTAAGCGCACTGACTATCGTGATTAGGGTTAGGGTTGATTTCCACTGTCGCGTAACTTTTCCATGCCTACGTGCGTAAAATTTGCGTTCGCAAATAAAATAGAGGCAATGTATGGAAGGTCGCACGTAAGCATAAAAGTAGAATCTCGCTCAACTTCACGTTTATATTTTACCTTTATCTTATTTACGTGATTAAAATTTACTCGCGTTAACGTGCATAGCCAAAAACGCGTCAGTGGAAATCAACCTTTAAGTACTGTTAGCAAGCATTTACTGTTAGGTTTCCCACTAAAAATATATGTAGAACAAAATAAATATACCTACAATAGTTGAATCCCCCGTGGTTTAGTGGTACAGGCGATGGATTTCGGAGTTAGCACTTCGGGATTCGAAGCTCGCTTACGCCACTTAATTTTAAATTTATTTGGAATCGAATGCTGTCATTCTACATAATTTTTGGCGACCGCATCCCACCTTACCCTGCTTTGGGCTCCAATATTCCATCAGTAAGAAGACCAGGACAACGGTTTCACTTTCTTCTATGCAGGGGGTCTTCGCCGAGTCCGTCGTTTCTTAAACAGGCATGAAGGAACCGAACCCTAAGGAAGGCAGGGTGGGTTGCCTTCACCAAAACATATTCACGAGAAAAGTGACTGATATCGCATTTACCTCCGACTTTTGTGATAATCATTCACATCAAGCGTCCCCTGCGTCCCTGTTTTTGACGTCCCCGCGTCCCCGTCCCACGCGTCTCCGCGTCCCATACTTGATGTCCTCAAGTCCCCCGTCTCGCGTCCCCAAGTCCCAAGTCCCCACACACGCGTCCCGATGTCCCCGTCCCCTTGTCCCCGTCCCACTTTTATACACAGCCAAATGATACGTCCAATCAGAATCGCGAACGATGTTTTTTCACGTGTGAGAAAAATGATACGTCCAATCAGAAGCCACAGAGGTGTGTGAGTTTCGCGCCAAAATTCCCGCCTTTTATTGCAGCTTGCAGCGCCGCTTCGCACACATTCAAGGAGAAACGTTTTACTCAAAGAGTTTTGCTCGCTAAAAAAGTGAAAAACATTTCGGAAATGGAGTGGAATAGTTTCGTTTGTTTCACTGTCGATAAAGAAAACGGTAGACAGCCGGCGAAACAACAGCGGAAAGAGATAAACAGAACGAGACGTAAGCTTTAGTTGTTCTTTTTGTCGGAGCTGCTTTGCCTTTCATTTCAGTAAGCTTAAGCTTATACTGAAACCGGCCATTTTACTTAAATTCACTCATCTTCAATTGTGCATTGAGAACAAACAGTTAAGATTACTTATAGTTCTTGGATTACCATATATCCTCACCGTCATTTATGTTTTTAACAAACGTTTTTACTAAAAAGCTGATACTTCGTTTTCGTTGTCATTTTGCGGTAAGTGTGTAGCGGCAAATTTTAGCATTTTTGAAAGATTTAGAATAAAAAGGCTGCCAAAATTATGAATGTCTCAGTATGTATATAATAAACACAATACCACATGGAAAGTGCTTTGTACGGTATTTACGCACTCGTTGTTTTTGTATCAGAAATCTTACTCGTTTGCTGCGCTCACTCGTTCGATTTCTGATACGTCAACAACTCGTGCGTTAAAACCGTACGCCAGCACTTTCCATGAAGTATTCTCTATTTACTGCAGCTGTTGGCATTTCAAGCAGATCGCATTTTCTGCGCGTTAATTCTCAAGAATGTTTTTTTTTTCAGTCAGTGGCGAAGGCAATTCGGCAAAAAATTTACTTTTTGCTTTATAAGAAGGCATTCTCAAGCTTTTTTTAGCTCAGATCGGAAAGAGACCCCAGAAAGTTCTAGTCAGAGTGATTTTACTTTTACTTCTTACTTTTTTACCGTTGAAATAGGTAGTAGAATAGTATTTGCTTTTATGTAAAAATTCCATTGTCTTCGTTTGTTTGCTTGTAGAACCTTGTAGCTATCTTACACAAGTTGTTATTTATCTGTTTCACGGTCATGTAAAATCACTCTAACAACTTGTACTGTTGTGAATTTGTATTATATATTTGGAATTATTTCATCAACAGCACGCACACTCATTGGTTGCTTTGAGGTAACATGACATCAAACACTGAGTAAAACTGCTTCCCGCCAAGTCTCTAAGCGGGCGGTATTGCAAAACTGTAAAACTATAACGTCAGAGAGTAGCGTGAAATGAAATTGTACAAGTAGAAGTTTTTCTCCGTCGCCCAAATATCAAATCCCTTAAACACTGGTCCCTGAAGAATCCAGAATATTTTGAGAATCACGGTAAAGGAAGTTAACTGCTTCCCTTTAGGACCATTCATTAAGTGTTTAATGTTTTTAAATTTTGATCTGTGGAATCATAAAGTAAGATAACTTACTGTTTCGTTCCAGTCTGTGTTGAATGATCTTGTTCGTGAATTGTTACCAGTTTTGCACGAACACCTCAAGTACTATGCAGTGGACATCACCACGGTTACGTTCAACTGGTTCGTTACAATCTTTATTGATGCTGTGCCCTTTGAGGTTAGAGGTGAAATGAAACGTTCAAGTAACAGTGTTCGTTAAATTATATTAGAGTTAAATTGCTCGGGAATGCTCTGACTGGTCAGAAACCAGCAGTCTTCCATCGAATACCTAGCCTCCCCGCAGACGTCCTTTGGGGTTCGTTTGTCACGCATTCATTTCTCCGTGGGGGAGAAATGAATGCGTGACAAACGAACCCCAAAGGACGTCTGCGGGGAGGCTATCGAATACCCTGCGAGCAATGGTTTCTTCCGGCCGGACGCCACGCTACGAAGGGAGAGAAACCGCTACGAGCGATCGTTTGCTTCTTTGATCGAGCTGCCGTCCAGCGCCATGGACGGCCGTGAATTTGCGCTTTTCCCTCTTCCAGTCTTTATCGCGATTATTCTCACCCAATCACTTTGTCAAATGTAGGCGAACTTAAACAAGAGAAATAATATTTCGTCGTTGCTTGTTTACGTTCTCCATAAAACGCGAAACTGGTCATTTTCCGCGTCTTTGGATCTTAAAGTCCGTAATATTCCTGCGAAACAAGAGGAAGTGATGTCATTTGACGTTTTGAAGTAGGCGTACGTGACGCGCATGCTCGATTGAAAAGCAAACCACTGCTCGCAGGGTATTCATTGCACCCACTGACTAACAAACAACGAAAGCGGATCGAAAAGAGAAATTCTCTTTTTCTCCGCATCTCTTGTTAGTTGTGTAAGAATTGCAGTAAAACCTGTGAAAGTATTACAAAGGCTTTGCTCGCGAAATCAGGCCAAATTCAGTTTTTGTGATGGAAACTGGCAACCTAATTAATCAAGACACAAATAACGGCTAAAAAACATGGAAGAAAGGTTTGAAGAGGCGGTGGCTAATAACAAAGAAGAAGATTTAAACGGTTTTGCAATTGGGTTTTTAAAACTGCTTAGCCTAACTGTTTTTCAAAGTTCATCTCTGGTGCTGGTATTTTTAAGTATAACGTTCAGGATACTTATTTGTTTGGCACAAACCTGTCACTTTGTCATTTACAATACTAATCAAAATGAACTAGACTGTCCTTACTGACGACCTCTTGCATTGAAAAGGACTCCATATATGTCGATCAGTAGATATCTCTGTTACGCGGACATTTTTGTAGCCTTGATCCGTTTATATAGCGTAGGTGTGCGCGAAGTAAAGGGGTGCTTATCTTTTGCAAACCATCTGGTTGAAAATCTTTTGCTTAAGTATTTAACTATTAAATTTGACGTTCTGGGAGAAGGACCTGCTATAAAGTATATCGAGATTAGCTGGAGAGACTAAAAGGAGTCGAAGAATGTTTTCTGAAGCTTACCAAACAAAAGGACACGAACCGTCTGATTTTCCACCCCGAATTTCCAGTTTTTCCATGTAAATGCTTAGTAATGCAGTTTTTACCGGTTGGCAGATTTCGTTCATGCAGATAAAACTAGAGTTGATCTATCTTATAACTTTCTAATAACATAAATGTATCTTTAGACTGCTCTGCGGATTTGGGATTGTTTTGTCTTTGAGGGAAGGGAGGTAAGTGAGGTTATTTTATTTTATTTCATTCTACTGTGTTTTTAATTTTATTTTAATATATTTCTTGTACAGGACATTTAATGAAACCTCTATGTTTTTCGCGTCGGAGGTTGCTTTTCAAAAACCTGCTTTGTTCCATGTTTGGCACACACTTCTTCTTTCTCACCCCTTCCATGTTCTTTTTAACCAGGCACTTTTTCGCATCGCAGTGGGTTTACTAAAAGTTCAACAACCCGCATTGCTGCAGTTATCGTGCCCACTGGATATAATGCAGTACATGAAGCGTGCGACAAGGGTCACTTATGACAAAGATCAGCTCATTAAGGTCAGTTTGTTAATTAAATGATTTTCAGTGTTCTCCCTAGGTATTTATGCTAGGGTAAACCTTCCCCCCCCCCCCCCCCCCCCCGTTCCATGTTAACGGGGACTTTGTGCGTTCAAAGCAATAGCTAGGAAGAGGCACTTCCCTTGTCCAGATTTAGTCTAATCTTTGTTGCTGATGTTAATGTTATTATTATTATTATTATTATTATTATTGTTATTATTATTATTATCGTCATCATCATCATTATTGGAACCCCTTTAGTTGAGATAATAATCCCTTGTTGAACGACGCATTTTTTCTGACGAAATACCTTTCGAAAAATGATGAAAATAGCGTTTTAAGGCTTCTAGATTTTAAAATTTTTCTGGTTGGAGGGGGGTGGGGGTGCGTATGCCCCAGCGGCTTTGATCTTGCGTCTTAAAATTCAAAAGACTCGCTATGGGAATGACGTTGGGTTCACGGTAAATGAAATAGTTTTAACTCGCAAGTTTTCTGGTTTTCATAACCGAACGTATTTCTGTTTGATTTCCTTCTCAGTCTTCGTACGACGAGTTGAAAGCCTTTCCCACAACAGCGATGTTGGATGAAAAGCAAGCAAATCATATGATGAATTTCAAATCAAGACGAGACGAAAAGACATACACGCTGGACGAACTTATGGTATGTTAAACTTGTTTTTGACAATTTAGGGAAAATGTCTTGAGGTTGTTCGATCTGGCGTCCTGTGAGCTGAGAATGTGAGGAGAACTTACAGACTACAGTTTTACCGCGAATGCATTTGTTGGTCTGCAAAAACTGCCGTGGATCTATTTCAGTAGTGACGAGAGGCAGCTGTATTCGCAAGCTATTCACATTTCAGTGAAACTAGTGCTACTCTCCAAGATTAGTTATGGTTTTTCCAGCATAACGGTTTCGTCAACCTAAAATGTTAGCCTTTTTTTTGCCTTTCTTCACAATCAATATTTGACAAACAAGCACTCAAGAGCAGCTTCTTAGGCTAGAAGGACCTATGTTGTGATAAGATTAGCTTTGTTTCAGAGTTATAGTGTTGCGGCTTTGTTTGTGTGAGATTGATTATGTGAGATGAAAAAGTCAGGGTAACTTCTAAAAGTGGAATGAACTGGAACTGCCTCTAAATTTATCATTAGGAAGGAAATTGTGTCGACAAAAAACTACCTTTAGGTACTTACCATGGAGTGTATTGATCTGAAACGACTCAGTGAAACGTCTTGGGTGCTCCTAATTTTAGTTTGCCAAGAAATTGTTTGCTTGGGTGGTCTTCTAGTATTTATTGTCAAAATTGATTACTTTTAATTTATCGACGAGGCCATTTTAAACAATGGCAATTTTCAAGTTTTAGAAATTAAAAATCTGAGTTTTCGCAACTGCACTGTCAAGATCAACGAGTCATTGTTCAGGATTAATTTTAAATTTTCGGAAGCCTTTTTATTACGGAGAAATGAAAAGCGTAGAATTTTTTCTCATTCAGATACTAATAAACTGAATCGCTTTTAAGTTGAGTGACAATTAATGAGAAAAAACGGAAACCATACGATAACCAGTGTCTGAAGTGCAGAACTGAAATAGGTAATAGCAATTTGTACCCAAACAGCTTTATACATTATGAAATAGCCTGACACTTTAGTTATATAACAGACCAATAACAGCTAGAGGCTACTAATTACTCCCAGAACGCAATAAACTGTCTCTGAAAACCCTCTTAAATATCAATTATTCTTTACATTTGAATTCATTGTGAACAAAGAGCAAATTTTAGAAAACAGAATATTTCACAAATAAGATGAATTGATTCAAAGTGGTCTAACTTCTGTATCTGCAATCTCTAGGCTACCAAACAAGATAATTTGACCGTGTCCTCAAACCCCTCTCTTCTGAACCCACTAAGTCAAATGGTTGGGTATTCCATTTTTGCTCCATAATCTGACAAAACAGCTGCTCCTTTTTCAGCTGCTTTTTTTCCAGGCGACCAAGTAATTGTCTAACCAATTCACATCCTTTGGCGAATTTTGGTGCCGCCTTTAAAGGATTTTTTTAAGAATGAGCGCATGATACATTTAAAGGAATCTTCAGCTGTAAATTTTGCTTTTCAATGTGGCCAAAAGTAGAAAGACACAGCTATCCTTTCGTCCAGCAATTAATTTTGGCCTTGTTTCTTTACGTAGCGTTCCCGCGTGAGTTCGTTTACTGTGGAGATTCCCAATCAGGAAAAACTTGACAAACCGGATCAACACGAAATACTGGAATGCGCGCTAGCAACCAGTCAAGGTAGGGGCATGTCTGCTGTCTCTTGAGATAATCGATATAGTTTTTTCAGGTAAAAAGACCTTTGTTACGCGGCGGTCATTTTGTCTCAGTAGATTTAAAAAGCTTTGTTTATGCACGAGGCTAGCCTTGCAAAAACAAAGCTTTTAATGGCTGCCGCGTGAAGAGAGGATTCTGGGCAAAAATAAAACACAGAAGTTAAACTACTTCTAAGCTGACCTTTGAGCTTTTGCGTTTGTCAGTCAACGGCAGAGTAAAAGTGACTCTTATAGGGAAGTTGAAGCTCAGGTATTAAAATCAGTGACAATTTACGATTAACTTTGACTGTGAACACCACTTCTGCAGTAAAGGTTTTCGAAACGGTGTCAACAACAGTCCTATTCAGCATTACAATCAGCCGGACGAATATGCCAAAGACTATTTAATTGGGCTGTTTTACTTACCGTGAGTAGGAAAACGTCCTTGTTCTGATGCGACTTTTCTTTTCGTTTTCTTGATGAAGACTATCTATAAAGCAGTAGAAAACAGCGTATGAGTTTACCTTTAAAGGTTGCTTCAAGTTTATAGATTTAATCTTCCATAAACGCTTTTTGTTTGTAGCCAAGGAGTTGTCTTAACTGTGCCGGGAATGCCAGCAGCCTGGCGTTATTTTCTAGTGCTCTGCGTTATTCAAGACCAAACAATAGCGACAACAAACACTTAACAAGCTTGTGTAAATGATCGTGGTGTGGCTTTCAATTCACCTTCTTTGAACACAATGCCCATTCTAGAAGTTCTCCGGAATGAGACATCTGTCCCACTGTTTGAGAAGATTGGGGACGTTTGCTGAATATGTATTGTTATCTCAAAATTCAGGGAAAACAGAGAAATGTTTATGTTTAGTAATTCGGTGAGCGTCCCAGCCTCGGGTTTTCGCATGGATTTTTAGCTTTATATTCGGATTCATCAGTGTTTTTGTTATAATCAAGCTCTACCTGAGGTAAAGGTGCTTTCATCGCTTTGAACAACGAATCTGACTATCTAAAACCAAAAGGGAGGACTCTGTAAACCGCCTTTAAAATTCGCTTGAAAGATATATGCGCCAAATTACAGTAACCTCGCAACTCTTTAAAACTGGCGCTAATCTCAGTGGACCCCTATATGTCGCAGCTCTTTTGTTTTTAGGCTGGTTTCCGTTGTTAACTTTATTCGTTTGTTGTTTTCCCAACCAATTCCGTAAAGGCCTTGTTACAGCTGCGAGGTGCCTCCCAAATTAGCGAGATATTGGGAGGATGATTCTGAATAATTTTTTGTCATAAAGCAATGAAAGTGTGCCATCTTTTTGGTTTCCAGGTGGCCTGAAGCTGATATTCAGGAAATATGACTTTACCTTTTAAAGAACTCCTGGTTTTAGGTTCTTGTTGATAGTTTTAGACCCTGTCCACACGCATCCGGATATTTTACAGCAAAAAGACGTTTTCCAAAATCTCCACTCTGGAGATCGTTTTGAAAAGATGCGTTTTCATTGACCGTTTTGGTCTGTTTTCACCGGATACCTGCGGACGGTAGGCCTAGCCGGAGAAAAAGATCTGCGTTTTCAAACAAAAAGGGACACTTTTGGACGAGTTACGAAAATAGCGAAATTATAACCCTCGTAGGAAACATCTGTCGAAAACAAATTAACCTTATTGCGTTTTCTTCGATGGTGGTTATCAAGGCAATAAAGGCAAATATTAAAATGATTAACCGCGGTCATCTGTCATGATATGGACCGGCTTCAATGCATTTTTTTCGCAGTTAATATTGGGTTAGTTGCTTTATGTAAGCTAGCAGACCCCTCATAGCAATATTTTTCTTGACGTCTATTCTTGGAGCCCATTCGCCATGGTGATAGGAATATATGGCCTTAAAAATTTTGCTCTTTTTTTGGTGATATTTAAGGTGGCTCGATTGGATTTTTTTAGGGCCAATACCTTCCAATTTTGAGCATTAACTACCTAGCCATTAACAAAGATATGGAAAAATGATTACCACAGCTTTATAGGACACAGATGAAATATATATCTATCAATATAACCGTGAACATTTCATACAAGAATTATCTCGAAAACGCTCACATTGATAGATAATGACATTATATCGTTGCTATGACGCCTCTGATGTCAGCATAACACTGATCACAACAAATTTTGATCTTTGTCTGATAAAGCTGTGGTAATCGTTTTTGCATATCTTTGGTAATGGCGACGTAGTTAATGCTCAAACCTGGGAGTTATTGGCCCTGAAAAATCCAATCCCGATCCACCTTAACTCAAGGTCGTTTAAAGATCGTCATCCGGAACAACCGTTTTCGGTTTGTTGCGTCGGTCGAAGTTTTTTTGTTACTCTTCTCTTAACTTAGTCTCTGTTAGGAGAGAATGGAATTAATCTATTCCAGTCACAATGAAGTGTCAAGGAGAATCGTTTTAAGTGTCGCACTGAGCCTCAAAGGCGGATCTTATTGATTTCAATCGAAAACATCTCAGCTGTTTGTCTTTGAAAAATCATGTTCTGATGTAAATAATCTCGAGTCAGCAAGTATTTTTTATGATTCATACTGGCTTACATGTTTCCTTCGCTTTGAACCTTATTCTCATTAAACCCGCTCTATGATATTACAGAAATTTTATTTTTATGTTCGGAAATGACGATTTTAGCCTCTCTCCTGCGCCAAAAACGCCCGTTTTCTCTATTAATAAACCGCTTTCGTGGTACATTCGTGCTTGAATAGTACGCCACAATGGCCGACAATTTCTCCTAATGACTTGACTGTATCCTTTCCCGCTCTATACACCAGCACCCCTGGTGCACTTCGCACTCGTTAGATAGATGTGTTCCCGCGCTTGATATTGCTTACATGACGTCCCGTGCTTCCAGCTCTGGCATTGTTGCTGCATTTTTCATTATTGAAGCTATTTTCGTTCTCTGCCGTCCTTTTAAACACTTTTATCTTACATTACTACTAGTGGTAGTCCTTTACTGGCTGTAGAAATTTGCTTGACATCTTTAGGGGTAAATAAAAATACTATGTGAACTAATTTCCTCTGCCTGTTTCTTTTAGATCTGTCAAGCCCTGTGTGTTTGTTCTGTGGTAGTAGATACACCACTAAAGTTTATCAACTTGACATCAACAAGAAGGAAATGAGGACACTTGACGTGGATGTAAGGGCCCATTAGATTCCCTTTTAAAAAATACTGACAAGGGGCCACGACAGCGCATGCGTATAAGCTAAGAAACTTGCATCAGTTTTAGGCTTGTTCCGCAGAGAAATGGGTTCTTTCTAGATGTGCCCCCAACTCCAGGATCTGCAAGATCTATATATACTTTCCAAGAACATTTATTCCCTTAGCGGTATACTTGGAGACACAATTTAGGGCTCGGGCTTGCTTACTTCTACATTTGTAGAAAATGTAGAAAACTGTTTAACTGAAAAAGGCTTATAACTTCTATACAAGCTGGAAAAAAGCGTAATATTTCGCTCTGAAAATAAGGAACCCTCCATTTAAGGCGCCCCCAAGACGTGAAAGTATGTTGGCCTGATTAGCACCTTCTACAGAAAAAAGGAGAATTTGACACGAGAGTGCACAAACACCAGTTCAACTATTGAAAGGTAATCTTGGAGGTTTGCTCTGAAAATTGCGATGCTCGCTTATGTCAGCATTTGTTAATGAGGTAGTAACGCCTTGAGAAACTGCGGCCGATTGGTCAGAGGTACTCATACTGACATGTAATCTGGGTGCCCGACATCACCCGAACCTCTGCCATCTTCTACATTTTTAAACGCTTACTTAATCACGCTTTTATCATGCGTTCCTTCGCTTGTCTACTGACTTAACAGGCAAAATTGTTTCCTTCCAATGGACATGAAGTTCCACAAATCGTTTGACCATGGTTTTGTTTTATCGACAGCTGAAGTCACGTGTTTTGTGTGCCGACATCCTAGACGATGGCACTATTTTGGTAGGAACTGTATCGTGGTACATACACGCGTTCCTTCTTGAACTCAGGTGACCTTACGTTGCTATTTCTCATTTTTTGGACTAAGGAAAGGCAGGAAGCTGGACTTATACCTTTGTACCCTTCCAAGATGGCGACTCCAACGAACAACAGAGGAAGCTCTGTTTTGTTAATTCGTTTGTTCGTTTTTCTGACAGAATACAGATTTGTACCCCTCTGAGGGAAGTTTAATTGCTTACCGAGCCATGGTACAGGTATTCGGTTCACATAATATGTAAAAACAAAATGTCGTGAAGACCAAAGGTTGTGCGATTATCTAACCATCTTAAATTTCTGTAAGTAAAAGAACCTTTAGGAAATAGCAAAAATCAGCTGGATGATTACTTGTAACAGGGTGGTACGATGCTGCATACTTGGTAACAATTGTTACAACCGTTGGTAAAGGGCTTTCCCCGAACCTCATATGTTTTCTTCTAGAAAAATCACCTTTTCGACACGAATTTTAAACCAACAGTTTCAAACAAGTAGTGAAGGACTTAATGGAAGAAAGATCGATTCGACCGGTGAATAAGTCTAGGTAATCTTTTCTTGTCTGAGATAGGGCTTTTCTTTATGTTGATTTCCTCTTTTGTTTAAAAACAGTGCGGAAGTGTGGTGCGTGCAGCTTAATGAGTCTGTGGTGGACATCGCTCATATGCCGGAAGGAAAAGTGTTTGCTGCCTTAGCGGATGGGTCTGTTGCTGTTCTCCAGGTAATCGCAACCGAGTTATCGACTTTATAATTGCTTTCTGTATTTTGGGCAGTTCGTTTGGTGTCAAAGACATCATCCTTCATTTATTTCTTCTATAATACCGCCTGCTTTGCAATGTAGAGTGTTGGCCCGGCCAGCTCGTTCCCTTTATGTCCTTTTATGCGGTATCCGCATTAAGAAGATTTGCCTGTATCATAATTTAGAATTAATAGCCTTTTTTATCGATACGGCAGCAATATTGAGTTAATTAGATTTAAGGAATATTCAGGATGCCCAGGGGGCATCAGTACGATCCGATATACTCGCATCAGTATTTACGCGCGCTTTTCGGGCCCATTTTTCTTTAAGTTTCCTAGAAAAAGATTGTAATGGGGAAAAAGATCGTTGTGCCGTGTTTGGATGTAATAATGATCGCCTTTTTGCCAAGAAATATACATTGAAGTTCTCTTTTTGCCCGAAAAACGCGCGTAAATATCTCAGCGAGTGCCCCCAGGGCATCCCATAATACTCCTTAAATCTACTAAATTCAATATGGCCGCCGTATCGGTAAAAAGGTCTATTGGTTGAAGTGAGTTCAGTCTTTCACGCCCGTCTTCCATAACATGGCTGCGTGTGAGGCTACTGAAAAACGTTCCTGTTCCCAGACTCGCTGGACCTCACTTTAGATTTATTAATCAGCGTTCATAATCAATCGCTAAGGGGCTACATTTTCTTTCCCTCAACAAGACGTTGAGATGACAGACAAAAGTACTTATCAAACACTTAAATTTGAAATTACAACTCCTCATCTAGGCCCCTCTAATATCATTTTCTTCCCAGAATGCCAGCAGACAAGAGGCACCGTCGGAAGGCTCTCATGTCCGTGTCGGTGGTGCTCCGGTCACGTGTATAACCCTTGTGAATGAGAACGTGTGGTGTGGCTGCGCCAATAATGTGGTTATTCTCGATGGAAAGTAAGTCCTTACAAGGCTACATCAGTAAGTAGACGATACTAGAGACCTTTAGATTCTAAGACGAGGACGCAATTTTCACAATACTGAGTATTGCGCGCATGTGAACCAGCGTCATTTTGGCGGGAAAACGTTGTCTCCGTCGTCATTCCACTACGGGTTGTAGCGAGAATGTCGTGACGGAAACAAGTTATCAAACGTTAAAAGTACTATCATTTTGCGGTCAGGAGATGGCTTAACCTCCATATTACTTTTGAGAAACATAGAAAATTGATGTATTAAAGTATGAGACAACCGTTGGCGGGAACCAAACCAATGACCTGTGTCAGTGAACTTGTTGCACGCTTTAGGCAAGGGAGCTGCAATAGAACCTTTTCACTCACGTGACCAACATCTATGCAAATATATTGGAACAAACAAAAAAGCAAAGTGCGGTGATTAACATAAGGAAATATGAAAAGTTCAACTCTTACAGGAGTCAGAGGCACCCAGCGATTTTTTCTGTAAAATAACTGTTCGAAGGAGAAAATACTGCCTAGAAATTTCTTGACCTTGAGAAAAGCTAAACATTTCGGGATAACCGTTCCATTCGTCTAAAATATTCGGAGGTTTCCTAATAGCTTAATTATGATTTTCGGAGGTTGTGTTATTCACATTTTAACACCCAGATAATGGGATTATTGTTTGAAAAGGTCTCCTAACATTTTTGGTATAAAGACAAAACGTCCCCTATAATTTTCTAATGAAAGCAAGGCTACTTCATGTCCTCAAACTTTCGACCGGACAGATAAGCGAGGGTATCTAACACTTTCGGGTGAGACGAAAAAGCCACCTAAGACTTTCGTGATAACCAAAGTTCCCCTAGGACATCCGAACAGATAAATAGTTTTTAGGGCAACTCCAAATTAACCAAACAGTCTTCTAAAGCACGGAGAAAACTATTTGAGACACTTCTGGCGTATTTGGAAACATTCCGTCGCTGGGTGCCCCTGAGGAGTGGCCTCGATGCCGTCGTTTCATTGTTTTGGGACACCAATATGGCCGACGTGACGTCATGTGAAAACTCTCTACAGGTTTTTCGGATATGTTTTCGTGCTTGTCAATACCTGTTCGATGGGTGCCAGAATGCGGCCTCCTTTTCTAAAAAGGCGATGATGAAAGCCGGGCTTTGTGATGTTCACAGCTGTAGCGATGCATTGTTAAACATATTTTTTTCGATCCAATTGCCAAATCGGTTTCTGTGCATTAATTGACTCAGAATTTTTAGTTGGGTGAGATGCTGTCCAAAGTGGCTGTGTTGTCTTTGAAAGTACACAACATGCTATTAATCATGATGCTTTTTTGACGCAAAACATATTTTCCATAACCTTCTTCCATTCTCAGTTACAAAAAAATGATTTCAATTTGTAAACGGCAGGGATTACCGTGGGACACAAAAGAAGATTTGAAAGGGATAAATACTGACCAGTGTTTTCAACCTGTTAATTAAGTCAATTTTAGTCTTCACTGGCAGGTTTTAGCGGGATGTTTTCACCCAGTTTATTTTTTTTTTCTGTTTTTGTCGTTGAACATGTAATAATTCTTTTGTTCCTTAGTTACTATCCACAACAAACAAAAACGTTACAAAAACAAGCGATAACAGCTGACAATAATGTAAATACAGTGTTAGAATTTTGTTACACAACATCAAGGCAAACGGCACGTTATCAGAGGCTGTTTCCTTCCTTTTGGTAATTGCAAAGTATATTGATGTATTAGCTACTAGAGACAAGTAGTGCGAGCGCGTGAATCGGCGTCATTAGGGACTTTACGATAGGACGACGCGAAGGCAGCGAAAACGTCGCTTCAAAACTGAATTTGCGTTCTTTCGGTCTTTATCGCGATTATTCCAACTCACTTAGTTCGTCAAATGTAGGCGAACCCTCCCGCAGTTGAATTTCTAAGAACCATATTCAAGTTTAGAAAGACTGGGATAAAATTTCGTCGTGGTCTGTTCACGTCCTCCAGAAAAAGTAAAATTAGGCAATTTTTCGTCGTAGTCGTGCAAAAAACGACAAAGAAATGTACAAAAAAGTGAGATGCACGTGGAAAGTTGTTGTTTTGCCTACTAAATCTATTGTTGTTTTGGACGTTCTCGTTGCCGTCACGTCGTCGGCTCGTAAAGTCCCCATTTTGGCGGGAAAACGCGATAGCCGTCGTCACTCTACCATATTGTAGCAAGAATGTCGTAGTGATCCCCAGTCTTAAGGTCTCTACTGACAGATATGGGCTGTACGTGACATGCTAGGGTTACGTAGTTCGAGTTCTATTAAGACCATTTTATTCAGGCAGAGCCCCTGAAGAGAATAGATAAAAATTTAAGAGAAGATTGTTGTTGGGGTATCAAAATTTCACGCTCTTTATTCCTGTGTCGTGCTACTAAATGGCACTAGATGTACCGATGTCAAAAAATGCGTAATAAGGTTTTCACGTAGCAGGACAAGATAAGTATTTTCCGCAAGGTTACAGGGAAAAGGACGATGACAGTTCATAAAATTTGATTTGTGACGGTTGATGCTTGAAAGTTACAAAAAATGATCGTGCTTAGTTTTCACTTTGATAAATTCACTTGATATATCTCTTATAGAATCCCCAGTATCAGGAAAGGTGACTAAGAAAGCTTAGTGTTAACTTCAACCTATTTTTAACCCCCAACAAAGAGGAATTCGCCACGACATAGCCCCTCTTGAAATATTTTCTCTTTTCAGATTCGTGATGAATAGATCAAGCTTATATGTACAATGTCTCTTTCCCTTAATACACATATTAGAACCTACTTACCTGCTCGGAAACGATGTTCTCTTTCTATCTGAATGTACCATCTAACCATAAATTGTCAGTATAAAACCCTTGTGTGCTTTAAAGTATTTACATACCTCCCTTTAATTATGAATTATTACCAATTTATGCAAAATAAGTGATCTTAGTAACAGATTAAAATGTTTGTTTCCCAAATACAAAAACACACTAATCAAGCGGGTTTTTTTATGGGAAGAAAGGAAATCCGATGTTTTCATAGGTTCACACGAAGAAATACTTTGTAGATATACAAAAAAGACTTAAAGGGTGTCTCCTTCTGTTCTTCTATTGTGTATTGTATTAAGCTCAGTTGCTGTCGTAATGTAGTCTGTTTTTACCGTGAATTTTTGAATACTGTCTGTCTTCCGAAAAATTCAGCCGATTACGAAAATCTGTTGTGTTTCCATACTGTGAATGCGGAACTTCGTCATGCTTCTTTTTTTTAAATTTAACTCAATTAGCGCGAATAAAACTGACTTAATTGAATTACACATATTTAGAAAACAAAGTTTTGGGGTGCATTAGTATTTGCTCGCCTACTCGGTGAATTAATGGATCTTTTTTTTAATGGATAACTGTCAGATTTTGTTTACAAATAATGTGGCAGCCTGAAGCTTTTGAATCTCCTCCGAGTGAAAGCAAAAACCGCCCACACTTTACCACAGTTACATGTTATGGAATTGATAATGTAACCTTTTCAGTACCTCGAGCGATAAAAACGATATTGAAGAAAAACATGCCAAATTTCTTTTTTACACCTTGCGAGAGACCTGCCCAAAAGGTTAATATGGATGAGTCACACCATAAAATTTTTCTTAAAGACGCAAAAGTGAGAACTATATTTGACATAAAGGAAAACAAAAAAGTTGGACTGTCATTTGTTTTATTAAGGCGGCGGTTTTGTCTGCTCGCTATGTTTCTATTTGAAGGATACGTTAATAATGATTTTTCCGTGATATAACGATTTTAGGTTATAAACGCCAAAGTAGTCGAGGCACCCTACACAGCGTCTTAAAAAGCACCACATGAAAAAACCCTAGGATAGCCATCCATTTTGTCGTGATTTTCTCGAGTAGACATAATAATTCTTGCACAAGATGAATTGACCAGCTCGTATTTATCATTCAAAGGTGGCAGTACATATTTTTGGTATTGCCGATTATGTGTACACTGAAATGATTTTAAAAATGCTACACAACGCTGCCACACAGCTAATTAATAATACTTTCTAAAGCTCTGCTGAAGACACAGCCAAGAAAGTTTAGTGTTCAAAGTTTGAAGGCAATTGCAGGTGAAAAAAATCTGGTATCTGATTGTGCGAGAAAAAGTGGGTACTCTGGAGTACACTTGTCAAACGCAGCCGAATGCGAGCGTTTCATAACTACCATTAGTCCCGCGAACAAGCGTGAATACTTCCACAACTTACGATAATGTGATGGTAGGTTTTCTATTTTGTGATATAAGTGCTCTATAGAATTAGCTCTTTCTCCCGAAAAATTACTAGTTTAGACACTTCTTACGGTCTCAGTAACTAATATCGATGACTATAAGGAAATTTCATGCGGTTTAATTAAAAACCTCCTTCACGAAAACTCCACTCAAATTTAATTTGAATTTGACGTTAAATAACCCGGAAGATACCTGATAATTGAACGGTTTTATTACGAAGGATGATTTAATCACTTTTTTAAAAAATTTATTTTCAGTCATTTATTTTATCTCAATGGGCGGTTCCTGGGCGGTATGCCAGAAGTTGTGGCTTGTATGAACTCAGTTGGCGGATGTGACCTTAGCTAGCTGTTATTTTTCTCTTTGTTCATTTAGCAAGAACGCTCAATTAGTTCCTGAAAGGTCATCCTCCTAGGACAAACGTCTTTCAGATGATCTTTTATTATTGTTATCATTATCCGATGAAATTTCATTTCTTTTGAAATGGGAAAATGGCAACACCCGCAAGGGTGTGTAACAAATGTAAACATGTTTTCATTTTTTCGCCAAAAAAGTAGGGATTCTGACTACACTATAACGAAACATTCAATGTGAAATAGTTTATTGAGGAATGGTCAGTCAGTCATCCGACAACAACAATGTGTCGTAACATATACTATTACAACATAGAATATGCTAGCAAGTCTAACTTGAAAAGCTTGAAAAAATTAAGTGTACCACGCCAGATACGAAAAACCACTAAAAAACCACTCTTTAGATGTGGCCAAAAAATATGTGGAAACGTATTCCCCATCTAATGCAATGGCACGGAACCTCGGGGAAGAGGTACAAACAAACGCATAACTCCATGGAAAAAATTTAACTAAATTGACAACAGCAAACAGAAAGACTGACTGAGCTAGAATGATTAATATTCCCCGCTAAAACATTAAATACTCAAAACTCTCCCCTGAGAATACTAAAACCTCTCAATCGTGCCATCAGAATAGTAATTTCTGACTAATTCGTTCCTAGTCACTCAACCGTCAGAAATTACATTTTCTTTCATCGATAAAGCTTCTCGCCTGAACAAAGTTATCTTTTAACGAATAATACTGACAAGTCCAAGTTTTTAATCTTTAACATATAGTTAAGTAACAAACTCTAAGTGTGAAGAAAATACCTTCCTTAGATTGGCATTCTTTTCCCACTTTTTCCAAATGTTTCTCAGTCGTTTGCCCGCGGTCGAGAAGGTCATGGGTTCAATTCCTGTCGGGGCGCATGCTCGTAGCAACTTGATAATGGCATCTTTCTTTGAAATTTTCATTAATAATAGTTATTATGTTAAAAATGATAATAATAACAATGATGATAATAATAATAACAACAACAACAATAAGTAATGGTCATCCCAATATTTTGCATCGTTGGTCATTAGTTTTTCTGTTAAATCTATCATTTTCTTTTGTGCTTTAGTTTATGTTTCTTCGTTAGTTTATAATTTCATGTTTTCTTTTCCTCAGTTTTCTTGTCGAGCTTGGTTCGCTGGTTGTGTCCGACTCTCGTCGACACCAGGTCTCTAAGCTGACTCACGGTAAACATGGCGTCTGGTGCACAGTACGAGGGTAAGAAGCCTCGCGTTATGGATTAACTTATTCATATTGTTTGAATACTCTTGATAATGCAGACGTTCTGGGGACGAAAAAAAACGACTACAGTCAGGCTTAAAGGTTGTCAAGCCTCACAATCAAGCTCTTTTTACCGGTTTATTGGTAACTCTAGTCTGACTGAAATGTCACTCGCCTCCTCCCTCTTCAGATTATGGTAACTCGGAATTCGTTTACCTCTAAATCTGATCCAATTTAAGCCGTTTTGCTCACCTTTTCGCACTATTTTCCTTGATTTACGTTTTTATTGTCTTAAACTCTATAACGATCACCCTGTTAAAAAGTACCCCATATTCATATTTTATATTCATATTTTGGAGACATGGTCTTTTAGGGGAAGTGGTCGCTTTAACGTTGCGCCGGACTTTGCCTACATTTTTTTTCCTCAGGTCATCCTGCGTTCTGCTTCTGGATCAAGTGACTTTTGACATTCTCCTTAAAGTTGACAACGTTGCAAGCCTCGATACTAGTTCTGATACAGGGGTAAGTAAACAAGACATGAATGGAAGGGTTAGTTTTTTAAAAAGCTGTGGCCTTACGTCATTAGGGGGAGATTTGGCTTTATAAACTGAGTTCATAAATAGAGGATACTACCTAGCCACATGGAGATACGAAATTTCTCTTCGAGTGTTGGAAAAATATTTCGTGAGTGAGTGCAAGCTCCAGAGAGCAACCAGAGAGCACAAATATTTTTTTGCTGCAAAGGTGCGATTTTTTTATGTTGCCATAGCAACGGTGTTGGAGGCGTGTGTGGCCGAGCGGTTAACACCTCGAACTCAGGATCTGGAGGTCTGGGGTTCAAGCCTCGCCCGTCGCGTTTTTTCCTTAGACAAGGAACTTAATTCCACTTTGTCTCTCTTCACCCAGGTGTATAAATGGGTACCGGAGACGTACTGCTGGGGGGTAGCCCTGCGATGGACTAGCATCCCGTCCAGGGGGGAGTAGCAATACTCCTACGCTTGCTTCATGCTGCGGAAACCGGAAATAAGCTCCGGCTGTGTGGGCCTTTGGCTTGTGTGCGCCTTTACCCTTTACCTGTAGCAACGGTGATCTCTTGACCCGTGGAGATAACATGTTATATTTTGTGTGCCAGGTCATCGCATTCAAGGAATCCCGTGTTACCACAGTCATGGCAGTTGGTGACGAATTGTGGGTAGGGCTCGGTAACGGGCATGTCGTGATATTTGACGTCATCAAAAACAACACTTATGAAGACGAAGCGTATGTGGTACTCAACGAACACGAAGGTGCTTGAATTATTTTCTTTGTTGAATTATCTAAATTTAGGAGGGTTTCATATCGTGGTGGGACACCGTGAATCGAGTGTTTTATGTAACTCCTTAAACAAATAATGTTTAACATAAGTTTGTTGTTCTTTCTTTACCTGATACCAGGCTTTTTATTATTTAGATACATACAATATAAGGAAACAGATACACTTACTCCACGACTCTGATCCCTAACAAGAAAACTGTCTATTAAGCTAAGCTAACAGATACCATGCACTGATTGCCGTATCAATACAAGTCAATTATTAGTCTCGTATTGAATACAAGATACATCGCTTACAAGGGTGGATACGTTAAATTAGTTTAATTTGAGTTGCTTATTCAGCTTTCATTTTAATTGGATAAGATAAAAAGCGAGATGAGAGTTCTACACAACTGGAAACAATTTCTGCAGTATTATCAATTTCGACGTCATGCACCGACGAAATTTCGTCACAACCTGAAGGTACTACTGCGTCGGAAAACGAAGACAAAACATCAGAAGAAACCAGTGCCACTGGTACTGAGCAAGACCATAATGTAAAAACAGAGTCAAGTGAAAATTATGAACTTTCCTCAACGAGTGTGAGCAGTCAAGAAGTGTCCACTGAGAACTCAACCAATGCTATGAGCAAAAAACATCCTGAGAAACAAATTGGGAAAGAAAATCTGTATCATAGTGATTACAGGTTTTCACTGCGACTGAGAGTGCATTACAGAATCAATGAAGAAGCTATTCGGTGTCTGCTGTTAGTCAGGTGGGTGTTAGAACAGCGATAAGTGTTGTTTGTCAAAGCGACGCGGCACTTACCGTATTTATTAGAAAGAGCACCGCAGCGCGTATCAAGTTCTTTGGATTTGTCGGTCCGGTGCTTAGGTAAATTTTCCTAACACAATAATATGTAATGAATGTTTTCCATTTTTTTGTTCAAATAAGAAAACAGTAGTTAAGGAAAAACGTAGTTAAGTTAGTTTCAAAGGTCTATGTCCCTTTTTAGATCCAAATAAATTACATTGACAGCAATATCAATATATCTGCTGCATGAGCATTTTAATATCCTCTTTGTCAAACATTTTGTAAGCATCGTAGCGTTGCTATGAGGGAGCTAGAAGAATGTTGCGCTAGGTGTAGCGCTTGTTAGGGGCGGCACTTATTAGCTTGTGTAGTCGTACCCCCACACCTCCCTCCCCAGCGAAGAGAACGTCCCTTCCGTTTTCCCCACTGGGGGAAGTACAGCTGCATGTACGCTTAAGTGGCACTTATTCGAGGATCGCGTTCTTTCAGGTAAATACAGTACTTAGTCTGAAAACCTTTCAAGATGGCGCTTATTCGAATTTGAAGTTCATAATTGCAACTATTAAAACTCAGCCTTATATGCCATTCACTGGCCCAATGTCAAAAGGTTAGACAACTGATCGCTCGTGGCAGAAGCAGGTTATAAGCTTCTGCTCGTGGTTAACTAAATTTGCCCCCGGTTGCTTTAGGAGAAAGTTGTTACCTTTTTACTGTTAATGTTCATGGCAAAGGTAACTCGTGGTTGTCGTCACACAGACGTCCTCTTTCAAAATTATTTTCAAATTGCCATGACTCAAGGCGATGCCTTTAAATTTCTTAAGTCGCGTCAGGGATTCCTTTCAATTGGACTTCATTAGGACCATTTATACGAGGAAAAAAAAGACGCGTCTTAAATAAGACGCGAACTGTACCATTTATACGAGCATGTCTTATCTAAGACGAGAACAGCAACGCGGCGCGCCAAAAATTAATGCATGCGTACTATGCGTTTGCGTCTTATGTAAGACGCGAAGGTCATTTATACGAAGTTTTTCTCGTCTTAGTTAAGACGCGTCTTATCTAAGAACAGGTGTTATGGGCTGTTCTTAAATAAGACGCGTCTTAGCTAAGCCGCGTCTTATTTTAGACGAAATGTGCCATTTATACGGAAGGTTCGCGTCTTATTTAAGACGCGGCCTATGTAAGACGCGTCTTATTTTTCCTCGTATAAATGGCCCTTTTGTCTCTTGTTCGCCTAACGCTGTCATAAACTCAATTACCTCAGTAATAGGAGTTAATCATTATCACTTGGTAGCCCACGTTCGTTATATTAAAATTCTAACATGACTCCAACGCTTTAGGGCCAAAATCTACAAAAAAATTTTTAACCACTCCATTGTCTCGCGATTTCCAGAAGAGGCTTGAGCACAAAGAAAACCAAACCAAATGCAGAAAAATGATCAGAAAGCCTCGGAGTCATATTAGCTGACTTTTGTTCTAATCATACAGAGAGGAAGATCCGCTGGTTCTCAGTTGCGGAGGCTCGTTTAGCGAAGAAGGGGCACTTTCTCTGTGGCAACGGCAGAGAGAAGAGGTTAGTGGCAATTGCGTTTTCGACTGTCAGGTGTTGTTCTCCGTCTATATTGTTTCAAATAAATTTGAAAACGAAATGCCTTCGCGATCTAAGACGTTAATAGCAACGTGCGCATTACTTAACGCCTGCACTTAGATCGAGTAGATGAGCCAACTAAGCTAAGCACCCGCCGGTTTTGCACCTCATTTAGAAGAGCGCCGGTCAGTTGAGCGAGAGGTCGAGAGTAAAAACGGGCCGCTCACGGAACCACCAGAAGATCATGCCAGCGGTCATGAAAACCTTGTGTTTGTCCAGATAATCGGGTCATCAGTGGGCAATAATGTTAAACTGTTGGCCTTGTTTCCTTCATCTTTATACATTAATTTGAAGGGGACGTAAAACAAACCATATGGCACTCCGCCTGCCATGACATGCGAGTCGTCATGGACGTAAATCCCCGTGTCATGGTCTATTTGACGTGATTTGCTCTGGTGAAAAGGTGGGTTAACAATATACACGAGTGTCTTGTGTTGTCATGACTTCATGAAGATGATTAATGAAGTAAAGTAGTTGCTCATTCATCTTGAATCTTTTTTTTTTTTTCAGGAGACAGATGAATGGCTACCTTTTTCAATCAAACATCGGTTCACTGAGACCCCTGGACCAATTCCGAGACGGGAAAACACGCCTGTGTACGTTTGACATCGTCATGGTAACAGTTCCTTTATCATTTTGAACATAGCTGCACGTTGACAAGCTCCTCCAATGGTAGGCCTTAATCATGAATTCGCTTCCCCGATGCCGCCACTGAATGAAACCGGATAGAACCCTTATATAGATCCCGAAAACCAACAGCCACGCCTAATTCTTGTAAATTAAATCTCAGCGGTATGTAGATTTTAAAAAATTGAAAAACTGAAACGGAATGGTAAATTTTTGTTTCATATTTCTTTGCAAGTTGTACGCAGTCGATTCATATTTGTCGCCGTATGTAAAGTAATCCAAGACAGTCTTGGATTCTGAATTCCATGCTTTGGATTCCTCCGACTCTTTGTCAGCGGAACTTGGATTCTGGTTTCCATTCTTAAGCGGGATTTCGGATTCCTAGGGTTGAATTCCGGGGCGCTTTGCATTCAGCCCAAAATTCCGGAAATTTTCGTTGGTATATCAAAGGGAACGGACCATTTCGGTTTGGTCCGACAGGAATATTCCAGACTAGCTTTGAAGGAGATCGTCTTTGACCGGTCTGGTCATTTCGGCTGGTCGGACTGAAGTGTCCCTTTCCATTTGACAAAATTGTTTTCCCCAGTACCACTCTGTTGTATCCTGCTTACAAGAACAATAACCAAACGCGCGGTGGCTTGGGTCAGGTCTGTGCAACCGGAATGTACCGCTCCATTAGGCACGTAAAATTGCCGAAATTTCAAACCGGAATTTTTGTTGAATGGAAAGCCCCCAACCCTGGATTCCACAGGCAAAAATTTCCCGGATTCTGGAATCTCGATCACCTAACATGGGGCAAATATTTGGGCCCACCTACCCCTCCCGTAAGCCAACATTTTGCCCCAAGTTAAAAGTAAGTGTTAATGTTGGCTTGGGGGAGGGGTAGGTAGGCAATTTGCCAGAAACGTTTATGATGTAATATTTGTTTAGTCCGCCTGCCTAGGTAGGCGAATTGAGGAAACCAGACCTTGTTCTTCAAATCATTATGTAAATCACTGCATATTAAGAAAAGTCACTTGATGCTCGCGGTATTGTAACTGAGATGTCTTGACGGTTTTCACGTGACCCTTAATATAAATATCCCCCGATTTAGTCTAATGTGAGTGACTGTTTTAAACTTGGTGAAACTCGAAGAGTTTTTTGAACGGCTGAAAAAAATAACGTCTCTGCATTTATCCAACGGTCCTTGGATCAACCTAACTGTAGGCGAGAAAATCGACGAAAAAATTCATCCGTGTTTTTAATAGGTAAAAAAACACTCATTGATAGTGAGAAACAAGAACTCATAAGAAATGAGTTAAATTTAACTATAAGCATAAAATATTGCAGCATCAAAGCAGCTTTAGTAGCACTGAATTATAGATAAATGATGGAGGAGTCGCTCGCTCCATCGACTTCGATCTGATACAGGAGTCCTGGTTTCAATTTTCGTTGGGCTAGAAAATTCGGTGGCAACCTTTACGATCCACCTTCGGATGTGCGTGAAATCCTGCGATTCGTATCAGATGTGGTTTTTACTCTGTGTTTCATTTGGTGAACTGCTTAAAGTTCATTAGTACCTAGCCGTTCAGAGTTTATAGACAAGCAGAGGAACCGAACTTAGTAATCGTTTTATTGCGGGTGGGTTCCATAAAACAGTGCTTAACGTAAGAGTTAACAAAGTTTTATATAATGATATTAAATAGTTAGTAAATTAAAAGCGACTTTGAGAACTCGCGTTCTTTGGAACTGGTATTCAACTGAATATTGAGATAGGTCAAAAGATATGGTGAACATTAATTGTGGAAACATGATCTACGTGTATGAGAATAATCGTGTCAGTAATTGTATATGAATGAGCAAATATTGAAATATTAAATATAGATTTATTTTTAAAAAAAATGCAAATGAAAGAATTATTTTAAGCTATGGAATATATTTTGTGTGCCTGAATGAAAGTAAAATCGTTATTTTTCTTTATTTTTTGAGTCACATATCTATTTCTTTTGATAACTTTCTATGGACAGTATTTGGAGCAGTCTAAGAAAGAGGTGTTCGTCTAAACAACTGTGCATACTTAATTATTTTATCAGGCGCGGGTCCATGCCATTTTCCAAACAGACGCCGTTCAGGGTTTTCGTAAGAAATATATTTTCTTTCATTTAAGTAAATGTCTAAGGTAAAGTCTTGAAAATGCTTTTAATAAGTTTCTCCAGTCTTGTCCAAATGACCCAGAACTTGCTCCCTGAATGGACATTAAATCCTCCCTTTAGAGTTTGCCGCTAGCACTCTCGTAGAAGCAGCTCCTTCAGCGCTCGTTTTCAGAAATCCGTCACCATTTATCATAGATCCGCGCTTGGTAGTCTTTATTTTTGTACATTTTTTGCACGTACTCGAGTGCAATGTAGATATATTTTCCTTTTAGCTATAATTTTGTCAGGGACGTGTAAAGATGTTAATGTGATTTAAATCTAGCTGGATAGTTGAAAACGTAACTAGCGAAAATTGAAGGCATTTGACTGAAAAAGACAAAAACTTCAAGTTTCTTACATCCGATAAGCCCAAAAATCACAGCACGGAAGGAGAAGGAAAAGCTAGGAGAGTAAAAGAGAAAAAAAGCAAAAGTTTGAACTCTTAGTTTTTATATTTGCTACTCTGGAGATTTTGCTGAGCGACAAGGACTTCGGACAGTAACGTTTTCAAAAATCCAGCCAAAAATATATTACAAATGATAAATGAAGTTTTGTACATGTGATGTAATGTGTTTAGACTATTTCGACTATTTCCAGAAGTTTTGAGTCCCTTTTTCTTCCGTAAGATCGACGGTTTACTACAACAGGCAGCCCAAACTCTTGCCCAGAGGCTGCAATCAGTTTGGTCAGCACCAAGGATGGCCAAAGGTAAATTCATCATTGCAATGCAAGCGACCATCTTGGTTTCAAATAAGGCAGGGCGGCAGGCGATGGTGTGTACAGATGTCAGGGGAAAGAGGCGCTATTTTTAGATTTGCCTCTCCTCCCCAACTTACACTCGGTGCATTTGTAACTAAGCTGCGGCCTGTTAATGGATCTGGACGATCTTATCCGGAAGTATAGGGACTGTGAACAGCCTACAATGTGTTAGCTAGCCACTGTTTATAAGACCAATATATTCACCTATTTTATCAAGTACTGATAATAGTTTATCCTTCATTGTGTTAACTAACCAAGACGAACTTTGGCTAAACGACCGAATAAAGAATGTCATTGTATATCGCTTCTCTATGCACTTAAACTTTTCCGTCAAATCAATCTGTTAAAGAAAAAGAACAGAAGTTAAGTATTTTTTATTTCCTTAAGAGCTTAGTAATAAGTGGAAAATTGCATTTTGATAACACAGACTTTCCTTCGGTTGTATATCAGAAAGATGTTTATTCAATCTGCAGCGACCAGTGACACAGGCGGCTCGGAAGAAGATTTGTCCTTCTGAGCTGTCCGTGTCGCTGACTGAATAAACTTCTTTCTCATGTTTTCACCAGACTTAAAATTCCCCATCACATTTCTATCATTGATGTTGTATGTATTCGCAAATCAAGCAGCGTTCTCGGTTTTGTCCAATTTCACGACTACCCCTGGCGAATTCCCGCTGTCCAAAGAGCCTGAGGACTCTGGATACGAGATTTGGTTTCGTCATGTCACGTCTCGCTTCCCGTTTTGCTTAGCCTCTATTTTTGTGACTAAACAGATTGGAAACAAGTTCGAAATTGTTGTACACCCTTGTCACATGAACGGTAACAAAGACTCTCGTTCTGAGTGACATCAATAACTTGCATGCATCATTGATAGTTTTTGGTACATTTCTTTACTTCCTAGTTCACTGCATGACAATATATTTATAACCGCATGGAGTCAATCAGTGAGATTGATAATTCTGAAACTTCGAACGTCACTTTATTTATTGATTTATCAAACATTGTCATAAGCAGAGAAGTTAAGCATTAAAAACGTTCTGATCCGTGGTACTCCGATTCCGATTCCGTCAAGCCTATGAAGTCTGATTTCGACTCGTCGCTAGCGAAACCCAGCGTTACATGAAGAAAAGCGCCTTTGACAATATCCTGAAAGTCAAGGGAAATTATCATAACTGCCCGAGTGGGGTTTCGACGATCTTCGGAAATAACATTGTTAAAATTAGCTAGAAGTAAAAAGAGCTCTGCTCGTATGAATACGTTAAGTTTTCTTTCTTTTCTTTCGATTGTGTCCGGTGTTTATATTTGATGTTGAAATAAGAGAGCATACTCATCATCATTTTCCTTTTAGTCAGCAAAGGGAGGAGGATTAATGATATATGCAAATGTTTCAATAGTTCTTTTGTTTTCGTTGTCACTTTGTTTCTATTCTCTCATTACTCTACTGGCTGCTATAAAGAAGAAAGGCTGATTATAGTTTGCATTTCGGTTAAGAATTCAGGTTTTATTTCTCTCTAAAAATTAACTTCGTCCAGAGTTGTGTTCAAAAATTAAAAAACTACTGATATTACCTTAATGCTCGGAAGGGCAGAAATCAAGTAATTTAGTCATAAATATTGAAACGCTGAAAAAAATTTTGGATTTTTTGGTCGCTGTGTGTTATTTTTTCATTGATAGTATATCGAGCGAAAAATAACGAATGTTTACTCGTAAACTTTGAATCGTGTCCACGCGGGCTTTGATAGCAGAAAACGCTTTAGTCATTGTTGCTATAGAAAAGATAACCCCTTTATTTGTATTTTTTTCCTTACGGTTTTTTCGAAAAATATCGTTTTGCTCCTGTTTTTTAGTTCACGCAATAGGGAAGAACTTAAATATAGTTTCCTTGAAAAGGGCTATACTCGATGTTTAGGATTTCAGATTTACACAAACTTTTGCACAAATATATACTGAGAGCTTACCCAGCCACCCTGACTTCTAATCCAAACTGCCAAATGATCCAGTACATATAGCCGCACACAGTTCAACACTGTTTTAACCAGCTCGGGTCGTCCTTGGTGTATACAGTCTGCACTTACAGCCGCAGCGAATGCAAACAAGGCGATGATTCTTCCCCATGTGACTCCCTCTCGAAAAAGTTCGCGGCCAAAGTTGCGGAAGATATCACCAACGATCACCTCGCTTCGGAGCTTCACCTTGAGCTGTTTAGAGACGTTGTTGTACAGATGGGGGTAGCAAGTCTCTAGTAGCTCGCCAACTTCGATTATTTTTGCGGAGATGGAGGTGATTTTTTCGGACACGGCTTGAGGACGGATAAATTCAAGATCAGACTCGATATTTGAGCGTTTCAATCGTTCCTCGATGTAATCAAGACAGTACAAATTTGCATCGTTCGCTATCGAGACGTACTCCTCGTTAAGTTTGGCTTCGATAAAGGGCTTCAGCTTCTTAGTGACGGATTTAAGCATGGCTACCAAAAATTATTTTTCCATGAGCATTATTTAATCCTGCTTTCTGTTGGTCGCTGATAAGGCATTGAGACCGGCATAATAAAGAAAAAAGGCTGAAAGGACAGGTGGATTTTATGTGAGAAACGTGCAGGTGGCCTTATTAATGAATTAACTACATTTAAATGGCTGACCTATGCTAATCAGCATTAGCAAACGTTGTCGTAGCAAAAACAATTGATCCTCGGTCGCGGTGGTTTGGAATGATAACCTTCCACGCATGCGCGCGTTTCATGCTGCAGATACTAAGATACTGGGGAGCCTTTGCAACGAAGACGGCGATGGCAACGAGAACCTCAAAAAAGCAGTAGGTTTGTGAACCAGAACAACAGCTTTGCACGTGCATCACACTTTTTGGTACATTTCTTTGCCCTCACTGCACGATTACGACGTGAAAATGCCTAATTTCACGTTTTATGGAGGACGCGTGCGACGAAGAATTTTTCTCTCTCTACCTAAACTTGAGTGCCGGCGGTCCCCAAGAAATCAACTCCCGGGAAATTCGCCTACATTTGACATTTTCGGCGAATTGGAATAAACGCGACAAAGTTTGGAAAAACACCAATTCGTTTTAAAAGTGACGTTATTACGTTTTCGCTTCCCTCGCCGTCGTCGATACTATGGCCTTACGAAACTAGGGAGCTTAAGCAATGACGGCGACGGCTACGAAAACGCCACTTAAACGGTGAAGTCGCGCTACTTCAAACTTTATCGCGCTTATCCCATCTCGTTCAATTCATCAAATATTGGCAAGTTTCTCTTGAGTTGAATTCTAAAAGACTGTATTTGTAAATTGTAAATTGTAAAAAAATTGTAAATTGTAATTTGTTTACCCACGGATCACTAAGGAGTTCATAAGAACTCGTTGAAACGTGTCCGTGCGTTCCAGATCGAATTGGAATTTGAAAGTGTTGGTTTTTAAGGAGAGGGGAAAACCATTGTACCTGGAGAAAAACCTCTCGGAGCAAGCGGGAGAACCAACAACAGACTCAACCCACATATGGCGTCGACTCCAGGATTCGAACCGCGCCACATTGGCGGGAGGTGAGTGCTCTCACCACTGCGCCACCCTTGTATCGAAGCTTAGGAAAAGAAAGAGGAAGTCGTTGTCTTGTGTTTATTACGTCCTCCACAAAACGGGAATTAGGCACTTTCACGTCGTACAATACAATACAATACAATACCCTTTATTTAACGTGGTCAATGTTCTTAGCTAATTAGCTACTTTACAGACATCCCACGAAAAATAAATAAATAAACCAGAAATAATAATAATAGAGAGAGAGTAGTCCTGCATTGACTTTAAGGAAATGCACAAAAAAGCGTGACGCACGGAAAGAGCTGTTGTTTTGCCAATCTAAACCTTTGCTTTTTTGCCGTTCTCGTTGAAGTCGCCGTAGTCGTTGCTTAAGCTTCCTACTAGGTACCTTACGAAACTACGAATTTTGAAGGACTTCTTAGTCGAGGACTTCTGGTTCAACGATTACTCTGAAATTTATATGGCATACTTATCATGTCAATAAAAACCGATACCCGAAATTTCAGTACAAAATGTATTCCTAGACGCGATTTTCTTTGTACAGTAAGGTCCACTCAACGGCTAATTTCGTAAAAACACCAGGAAAATCGGATTATTTGATATCGTGTGCTGAATGATATCTAAAGTTCTTAGCAAAGTTTTGTAGCCATCGGGTTAAAAACAAAAGAGTTATGACTTCAACGCGCCTTTATTAATAAGCGTACCTTAAACTAGCATGCCTCTTGCCCTTTGCCGTGAGAATGGCTCCAATTCTCGCACGCATCTTCCGCCCGCATTCTCTTAGCCTGCGTAGCTGGTGGTGTGTGTGTGTGTGTGTGTGTGTGTGTGTTTGTGTGCGTTTTCGGTTCGTAAAGTAAGAGATACCGCGCGAAAGCTGAACCGAGAACGGAGTTCAATTTCGACTTCGGCTCAGCATTGGCGCTGCTCTGACTCTGACTTTGCGAACCACAAAAGAACACCAAAAAAACGGCCAGCTACGCAAACAGCCTCGTCCCCATATTGGAAAGCGAGATGACCCTGGAGACGAGGTTGGCTACATAAGTTGCAACACAAACCGACCGCGTTGCAATGGCAATGGCCAGGCGAAGCGCAATGCGAACGCCGTAATTAACGCGGGGAGCCGTTTCACTCGGTGGCGCAACATTAGGCCCAGTCCCCACACTGCTTCCTCTTAATCGCAGTTTTGCTGTCGCCTGTCGGCCGATGTTCGCCTTTGAAAAACTCAATTTTTTTGTGATGGAAGTGTGCTGGTGAAGTTTTCAAAGTGAGCTAGAGACGATGTTTCCTTTAGAGGCTGTATGGCTTAAAACAGTGGAAGAAAAATAGAAACCCACCAGTAAAGTCCAAAATGGAAAACAGCCTGGGATATTTGCATCGTCAGCCATATTTTTTGTTTGTTGAGCTGGGGGGTTTAGCTTTTAAAACTGAAAGGTTTCGTTTTCGTAAACATATTTCGACTGAAAGCGAAAGGAGAAGCATCAAATCTCATCGCAACGGTTCGCTTATACCACACAGACCACTCAGCAGAGTGTAGAGTAGGCGAAATTTTAAGACTAATTCCAAGGGACTTGGAAAATGTCACGAAACAGTTTCCAGCAACCCATTGATGTAGAAATGGTTCCAGCGTTGGAAACAGTACCGCAGTCCCATCTTCTGGCAGCAACAACCCAGGTAAAGAACGACGCAGGCGGCCTTGTGTGGAAAGTGAACGACATGGAGAGGTTAAGGCGTTTTCTTGTGCTTGGGTGCGAAGGCGGTACTTACTATGCCACGGAGCAGAAACTTGGACAAGAGAACGCTCAGGCCTTGCTGAGAATCATCACCGAAGGTCGTGGCCCGGAGGCGGTAAAAATTATCGTTGAATACAGCACCGATGGTCGTACAGCCAAACAAGACCCGATCATTTTGGCCTTAGCTATGTGCGCTCGTTCAAGTCACTTGGAGACGAAACGTGCAGCGTATGCTGCTGTCACGCAAGTTCTGCGAATTCCTACACATCTTTTCTCGTTCACTGAATTCTGCGAGAAGCTGAGCAAGCCAAAGTCCACCGGCTGGGGCCGAGCACACAAGAAAGCAATCCAGAGATGGTACACAGAGAAGAAACCGCGAGCTCTAGCTGTTGCCGTGACCAAGTACAAACAGAGAAATGGATGGTCGCATCGTGACTTGTTCCGTTTATGTCACGTAAAACCTACTAACCCCGCTACACAGTTTATTCTAAAGTACGTGATTAAAGGTTTTGATGCAGCAGCGACACCTGGTGTCAGCCAAGATGTCCTTTCAGTGTACAACTTTTTAAAAGCAGTGGAAGAAGCCAAATCAATGAGCAAAACTGAGTTGGTACAAGCAATCAAAGAACATGGGCTCGTGCGGGAACACATTCCTACCAACTATCTCAGCTCCAGAAAGGTGAGTCTAAGGAGATGTTTGTAAGTCCTTAAATGACTTGTTGTTGTCTGACAAACTGATTGACAGATCTATAGACAGCGAGTCTGAGAGAGAATGAATAAACAAATAATCCAGCATATGAGCAACCAAACAGGTGATGATGATGATGATGATGTTATGTAGTCAGACTTGCCAAGTTTGTTGTAAGTCTCGCCTTGTCACCACCTATCTCATGCTCACCTTAAAAAGTCTTTGAAGCGTCTGTAGGGTTCATTTCCCAGCTGGATAGCAAACCCAATCTGACAGAAACGCTTAGAGGTCTCGTTTGTTTGATAAATAAGTAAATTGCTGATTTGGTGTGTTGTTTCCACTCTTCAGCCTATCACAAACCCTGCCGTGACTTGCTGCTGTCACTCACTCGCAAGTAAACCTAAATCTCTCATTTTACGATAACCGCCAACAGACATGCGCATGTCAGCAGCGATGAAGAAGATTGATTGTGGTGTTTACTGCTCCCACTTTAAAATGCTACTTTGACTTCTAAACCCATAATCCCTGCAGGGAGTCCTTCCACCAAGAAATGTGGGACACCGTGCGACTTTTTCCCACCTCTCACCACTTTTTCCAGCTCTAGGTCCAGAATCTCAAGATTTTTGCCTCTTGGTGGTTGGCAAGTCTGTGTATTTTTTCTTATACAATCTATAATACCTAAACATGTTTTGTTATCCTACCACAGATTTGGGAGGCTCTTTTGGAAAATATGCCTATGACTGCTATGATAAGAAATCTGGGTAAAATGACCAATGTTGGAGTATTGGCACCTTTATCAGCTGGAGCAGCTCGGGTCTGTGAGATGTTAAAGAGCGAGAAGAACCTTAAAGATGCACGTGTCCATCCATTCTCAATCCTAGTAGCTCTGAAACAGTATGAGGCAGGTAAGGGAGAGAAGGGCAAACTCACGTGGATTCCCAACCAAGACGTCGTGACTTCACTTGACAAGGCATTTTACTTGGCTTTCAAGGTTTGTGTTCTGTAATTTGTTGTATTTATAATTATTGAGGAATTTTTAACTGAACTTGTACTTCCAGTCATAGATACCGTTATTTAGTTATGTTCCTTTATTTATGTCAAGCAAGGCATAGTGATAGCCTGGGGCTATGACCTGTTTGGCTAGCTGAGTTAGCGAGTAAGGTTAGTGTCTTTTCCTCTCAGAATGCCTGATTTGGAAGCAAAAAGGACCCATGAATTAATGAACTTTGTTTGCCCCAAGAGAAATTGAAAACAATACTTATCTTATTTTTGGGGGTGGGGGGGGGGGGGCGAGTGGGGAGGGTGCAAAAAGGGTGTTCTTGACAATGCAAAATGGCAAAATTGGGTGGGAAATTATGTTGTTGCCCATACTTGTGTTATTTAGTGGTAAAAGAAATACGTGTTATGGTTGCACACAAAGGTCATTACTTGAACAACGTTTTCTTGGTGGTCATCGCTTTCACCTAATTTCTGAGAGTGTTTACCCTTTTATGGTATTTTGTGGCAGAGGGAGTACTCAGGAATCATCCCTTTGTTTCCAATACAAATTCACGCAGTAACTCAAGGACAATCTTTTTATCATCATTAAATTTTATGCATGTACTTTTACAGGCTGTGGAGCCCACCAATAAGAGGTATCTTTTGGCGATTGATGTCAGTGGTTCAATGTCTTGTGGTAATTGTAATGGAACAACCATCACCCCCAGGGTTGCTTCTGCTGCTATGGCGATGCTTACAGCACGCACTGAACCACAGTATCACTTTGTGGGGTTTTCTCATCACCTGGTACCTCTGAACATTAACTCTGCTCAGAAACTTGATAGAGTCATAAGGACCATTGAACAAGTAAGTTGATAGACACTTTTGATGTTTTTGTCCTTTAAACTTTGTTAAATTACACACATGGAAAACTATTTTCATGTTGATCGCCTAAGAAGGACTAATCCGAACTTGACAACAAACTCACAAAGGTAGGCAAAATCAGTGACGTGCTTTCTAAGAAAAACAAATCACATGTTTTTCACTGAAAATGAAGTGTTTTTGTGGTAAGAATATCCCCTCCAAATATATCTTGCAGTAGGGACAACTTGGAGCAACTCATTGACATGCAGCACTATAATGCTTTTGGTACATCAGCACATTTAAAGAGTCAAAGATTCAAGTTGTAACGATACTACCGAAGAGCCGTGAGGCGAATCCAACAGAGTTGTTTTAAGCTGTTGTGCAAAAGAACGTAAGAAAATGGTAACCTCCTGGAAGAAGAGCCCCGCAGAAATAGCAAATTCTGAAGTTCTTAGCCAACTACACTTTCACACAGCTCAGCATTTTGTGGCTGGTGTGAAGTGTGAGCAACAGGCTGCATCGATGGAAGACTGATCCAGTCGCAATATGAGTTTTAAGACAATGTCTGAAGAAAGTGCTGTATTTCGGTAGCTCAATAAGTTGTAGACTGTCCTAAAGTTTTTCTTCTGTTTTCCCCTCAATTTCATGTCAAAACATCCACAAACACGTCACAAAATTCTTAACACAACAACACTTCGTATTCAGTGAAAAACTTAATGTTTTTCGTAGAAATCATGTGATTTTGTGTGACTTTGTGATTTCGTTACCAAGTTTGTATACACCGAAATGCAATTCCTACTGTATGCAGTTGCTATTGTATGTACTTGCATGATCAGCATGAAAATATTTTTCCATGTGTGGACTTAACAAAGTTCAAAAGAGAAAAAATATAACTGAGGTTCCTTGGCTTGTTTCATTTCTGTATGGTAAAATGTCAGTGATCCAGGACAGTTTTGTCCAGTGTACAACATTGCTTAATACTTTTATTTGCTTATCTTAAAAATACCCTGCTGACCCAAGCTTGTCACTGTTAGCAAATCAGTCATTGGACCTAATGGTAGCAATAATTTTAATGAGTTTGCCCACGGATTCACAAACTTAAAGTCAAAAGTCTGTCATAAATATTGAATGTCTGGCCGTGGACTCTACCCATACTGGTTGCCCAGCGGTGAGGTGAAAAGCTTGAATTAGTTGCCAGGGTCAGCTCCATCTTTTGCCCTTTTAAAGTGAGGCTTCTCAATTTTTTTTCTAAATTACATAGTATTTAATTTATTGCTCATTTTTACAAAATAATGCATTTTACTTTTAAGGTGCCCATGGGAGGAACTGACTGTGCTCAACCCATGATCTATGCCAAGAAAAAGAACCTCAAAGTTGATGTCTTCATTGTTTACACTGACTCTGAAACCTGGGCTGGTCGTATACATCCTAGTAAGGCATTGAAGCAGTACAGAAAACACTCTGGAATCAATGCTAAGCTCATTGTTTGTGCAATGACTTCCAATGGTTTCACGCTGGCTGATCCTGAGGACAGAGGAATGCTTGACATGGCTGGGTTTGACTCTGCTGCTCCAGATGTCATCAGGCAGTTTGTTCTAGGGTTATAAGAATAAAGAGGGTGTTTTGATTCGCACTGAGTTAAAAAGTTAGTGTTTGAAATAGCAGCCGAGTTCAGGAAAAAGAAAATCAAGAGCCATGGCTCTTGATAAAATATAAGTAGGGAGCTTAAGCGACAATGACGGTGACGGCTATGAAAACGTCACTGAAGTGAGTTGAAGTCATGCTGCTTCAAACTTTATTGTGCTTATTCTCTCATTCAATTCATCAAATCTTGGCAATTTTTTTGGAGTTGAATTCTTAAAGACAGTATCCGAGTTCAGAAAAAGAAGAAGAAAGTCGTCGCCTTGAGTTCGCGTCCTCCACAAAATGTGAAAATAGCCATCCTTTCGTTGTAGTAGTGCAGTGATGGTAAAGAAATATACAAAAAGCGTGATGCACAGTGAAAGTTGTTGTTTTGCCCCTCTAAACCTTTTGCTTTTATGCCGTTCTCATTGATGAAGCCGTCGTGGTCGTTGGTGAAGCTCACTATTTAACTAAATAAGTCAGTTGTACACAAAGCTTCGCAGAGATTTTGTAGAATGTTTGTTTATTTTGCCACATGAGGTTAAAGTGAAGTAAGGAGTGCCCCACTCCTCCCAATTGAGTGCCATCCTTTTACAGGCACTCCTCTTTTGCTTATTGGAGGAACATTGTTCAGTTCATAAGATTATATTGAAAATATTTTAACAGGTTTGTTGACAACAGTGTTAGAAAATCTGTTAGTGATGTTGATCATTGTTACAGAATTATGTACCTTGTCTGATAAAATAGTTTTCACAAAAACTATTCTCTTTCCCCTCCGTAGAGGCCTCTTTGTGTCATAGAGAGGCTGGGGAAAGAGAAAAATGAAAGCGTGGGGGTCACGATGGGAAGAGGAAAGAGAGAAAGCCTTTTTCTCCTTCCTATCGTCCCCCATGTGATTGCTATTCTTTTACTTCTGTTATTTTTATTGGGGGGACCCAGCAGGAGCCTCTGTGGCACAGACAGCACCAACCAAGCATACAAAGGTGCTTTGACTTGCTGTGCTGTGGTGAATTGTGTTGTTTAGAGCCACTGAGTCAGTAGAGTTATTTATACTGTTCACTCTTATACTAATGCCACACAGAAATATTTAAACAGTTCTTTATTTCAAATTCATGAGATGTGCCTAAATAAGCTAATAATGATTAAAATATTTTGTAGACACAATAATTTAATTCCTGTGGAAGCGCGGAGCACCTTTGCTTCAACTTCTTTTTTTCTTTTTCTTTCTGTCTTTTTACATTTTTTAAGTGAACAACATGTTTTCATAAGCACATGTCGTAGTTAATTATTTATGATTAAACAATTAGGATGATGTGAACTGTGGAAATGCTGAATTTTTAATATGGTCTTTGTTATCTCAGGTAATTTTTATTTTCTTTTGTTGCAACTTCATTAGCATACATTACCATACCCAAAAACAAACGAAGAGTAAAAATTACCTGAGATAAAGAATTAACTACAACACATATAAACCACAAAATCTTCTGAACCTGCTAAAAGGCGAAATGCAGGTTCTGAAATACATCCAAACCCAAGAGATCTATAGGGACTGCTTACCGTTTACACAAACCACCCGGCTGGAAATCTTGTGTATAAACAAGAAACCATAAAATTTGACCCCGGGTTGGCGAATGACCCACTAAACTGTGTATCCAGATCAGCTGAACAGACTAAAAAGAGTAGAAAAAGTGCATCCCCTCAAATCACAGTCCATGTTTTCTGAAGATAAATTCTCAAAGGGAACTGGGCGAACCATTTGATTTTAGCTATGGGTTAAAGATCCTTATTTGGATCTCAGTTCCACCTTTACCAAAGCTGTCCAGGTACCATTAGCCATTTAGCCCTTGGGTAGATGGTTCTTGCCCTCAGAAAAGCCACTACCTTGTGTTTAGGGAGCTTCTCAGGGTGAAAACTGCGTCTGAAAACTTTCCATGGATACCTCACAGTGGCGGATCCAGGGGAGGGGTCCGGGGGGGCGCCCGCCCCCCTTATTTTTAGACCAAAATGAGGCCCCAAGGGCGGAAAAATTTTTTTTGAGACGGCGCCCTTCCTCCCCCCCCCCCCCTCCCCCGCCCCCCTTATCTGAAGGTCTGAATCCGCCACTGCCTCAAACACAACAAAACGAGACGTGGGTGGGGGGCTTCGATGGTCGATTTAAGTCTGTGGGCCAGGTGAGGAATCCAAACTGAAGTCAGCCAACCATAAAGCAGTACATGTACCTAACAGTAGAAATCACGCTCAGTATGTGCGGTATTCTTCATTCTTCTGATAGCGCGAAATCATTAAAATAGCGAAAAAGAACCCTCCTTCGGACACTCGGTATTTAAATTTCCCCCACTGGTCAAGGGTGTGTTTCGCTAAGAAGTCGAATGTTGCAACCAATATTGATGTCGCAAATAACTAGCTTGACTGGCGAGCGATAAGTTGACGTATCTTTGACTGCAAAATATGAGGGCTCGGCATGCTTGCCTCCTTAAAAATGCTGAATTACGGTAATTGATAGGGAAGTTTTTACGCAAACTCGGGGATTAAAACCGAATGACTGAAAACGTTTTACGGCAATTAGGGAAGGCATGGGTGTAAAAGCAAACAAAATGCGCAGTACGTTATTAATAAAAAATATACTCCCATTCCCTCATAAGGATATCCAAGGGAAAAAAGATTTCACCACCGACCACCCTCACCCACTCCCTCTATTACGTTTCTATAACATATGGTCTATCCCTTTTCAGTGTTCTTGTTTACAAGACCTTTTCCCATCAAGTCAAGTCGCCAGTCCAAGTTTTTTCATTGAGGCCGTGTGAGGTTAAACTCCGACAAGCGACATTGCCTTAAACAGCAACATAAGCCAGTTGAAATGGCAAGAAACGACACAAAGATGATTGAAACTGCGGTAGGGAAGAGCGACAAACGTAAATACAACAGTAAAATACTGACGACAACAGTTGGTCTCCTTTATACGTTTTCAGTCAAGGCGGGGGAGCACTGGAGAAGATTCTAGTCAGTAACCAAATGTTGTATTTATCCTTGTATCTCAAAATGAGTGTTTTTGGAGCCAAGTATGAATTTTACAAAAGAATTTCGAAATAGGTCTAACCTGGAAAAATTTACTTTTTTATGAATGTTAATCAAATGAGTTTCTGGAAAAGCAAATACCGGTAAAATGAGTAAAATGTTACAATGTTGCCGGCACACCAAAAAGTGCCTACGTAAGCATAATTTTTACCTCGGGTAACCTCGGGACCCTCGCGTAACATATTAAAGGGTAACCAGCCGCTCACTCTGGCAAATCGTTTTTTTTTTTTTTTTTTTCTTATAGATCACAACAGATTTAAGATAAGAAACATGTAAATATAAAGTGATTTTAATTTTTTCTCGGACTTCTACTGATGCTACAACCGAGTGCAGACACTTGAAGTTCTGCTATGGAAGTCTGGGTAAGAGTTTTATTTGAACAAAAGATCCCGGAAGCTTTCCGCGTCGGGTCAGCCATCTTTTGTATGGGTCTAACTTTCATAAAGAACTTGTAAAGCGAAAACTGTTTTTTGACCGAAAACGAAGGCAGATACTTCAGTTCGGTCCGTGTTTATTTGATTAACCAAAGCGACGACATCAGTTTAGAGCTAGACGTTTTTGTTTTTCTGCATCAGCGATCGACTGGCGTCAAGGCAAGAAAACATGGCGAACCAACGTCCAGATGTTGAAATGGTTCCTGCTTCACCAGGAGGTACACCACAGTCTGAACCAATTGCAGCAAATCAGGTACAGAACGAAGCAGGCGGCTTTGTGTGGAAAGTGGACGACTTGGAGAGGTTTAGGCGTTTTCTTGTGCTTGGAAGCGAAGGCGGTACTTACTATGCCGAGGAGAAGAAACTTGGACAAGAGAACGCTCAGGCCTTGCTGAGAATTATCGCCGAAGGTCGTGGTCCCGAGGCGGTAAAAATTATCGTTGAATACAGCACCCAGGGTCGTACAGCTAAGCAAGACACGATAATCTTGTCCCTAGCTATTTGTGCTCGATCAAGTCACTTGGAGACGAAACGCGCCGCGTATGCAGCCTTGTCACAAGTTCTGCGAATTCCTACACATCTCTTCTCCTTCGTAGAGATCTGTGAAACTCTGAGCAAGCCAAAGTCCACTGGCTGGGGTCGAGCACATAGAAAGGCAATCCAAAAGTGGTATACTAACAAGAGACCCAAGGCTCTCTCTGTTGCTGTGACCAAATACAAACAAAGAAATGGATGGTCGCACCGTGACGTGTTTCGTTTGTGCCACGTTAAACCAAACGACCCAGCCATACAGTTTATCGTGAAGTACGTGATAAAAGGTTTTGATGCTGTGCAGCCCGATGCAGCGACGCCTGGTGTGGGCCAGGATGTTACATCTGTCTACACGTTTCTCAAAGCAGTGGAAGAAGCCAAGACAATGAGTGAGGAGAGGCTAGTTCAAGCAATAAAAGATCACAATCTTGTGCGGGAACATATTCCCACTAACCATCTCAACTCCCAAGAGGTTGGTTATTGCTCCATTTGCACCAAGGCTAGAGCATATGTCTTGAGTGTAAATTAATATGGCTTTTTTCTTTACAGAAATAAATTTTCTTGAATCAAGCAAAAAAATTTAAAGGAGGCATAGCTCTCAGTCACTAATGCCAAGTGGTTTTGAAGGTTTCAAAGTATTGTAGCACCATTCATTTGGGCTTTCCTGTCTAATATACATGCAACGTAAAACACAGTAAGCATGGTAAATTATTGCGCAATTTCTGGTACATTTAATCTACAATGGGATCGTTGTTGCGTCAATGACTTGGCTTTTCGATCTTTGCACCAGTAATTCAAGGTCATCTTTAATTTCTTGCAATGGCTGAGATTGCTCAACATGTTAGCAAAGTCATTACAGTTTATGGATGCAACTTTCAGTAAGCGTGATGGATCATAAATTTGGTATCATTATTTTGTCAATTTTCAGGATGGTATTTCTGAATTGGCAATTTTTCTTACAGTATTCGGTATGCTCATATAAGTTGTCATGGTAACCATACCTGGAGTTGCACTAATCTACATTTAAACAACTTGGCCTTGTTATGTGCCACCAACATCTCCAAATTTTAGCCTCATTCAATTATGATGGGCCTTTTGCAATAGCTGGTTATGCGATCAACTTGATTTCAGCGGGGATGTAAAAAGCACATAAAAATTATCTAACCTGTAAATTGTCAGCCACATATCTTAACAGTGCCTACTGTAATGGCTGCTGAAAATGAGAAGAAATTATTAAGGTGAAATCCATTAGGAAATTGAGTAATTATTGTAACTTTCAGTGGAAAAAACCTTGTACCTGAATAATTTCAAGCATATTGCATTCTTTTTCACACTGTTCAAGGGCTATTAATGTAATACGTTGTATGAAATAACTCCGAACTAAAGGTTCTTATTGGAGCCTGTGAAAACAAACTTCAAAATCCTCAAATTTAACAAAATGAAGTCTTCCGCATGACAATTTTACGTGTGTTTTCTCAGTTCCTGTGAAATTTGAAATTTATTTTCTCAGGCTCCCGTATGAAATTGTCTTTGGTGTTGTTACAGACAACTTATTATATCTATAGCCCCTTGAAAAATGTAAAAAAGAATATCGTGTGGCTTAAAATATTCTGGTGCAAGGGTTTTGTCCACTGAAAATTAAAATTGCTCGATTTCCTACTGTATTCTGTCTTACTTTTGTATGGTGAAAACAACTTTTGCCACCAGATCATGGTTGAGTGGTTTGTCATACAAATCCTTCTAAATTTTAAAATTTTCAAACTGTCAAGAAATCTTTCCCTTACACATTACAGGGCTCAAATTTTCATTTACAAACAAAGAAAATTGAGTTGGTATTATTATAACATATGAGCAGATATTATTTAACAGTTCTCCTTTTGTGGTATAGATTTGGAAGGCCCTGTTAGAGAAGATGCCAATGACTGCTATGATAAGAAATCTTGGCAAAATGACCAACATTGGAGTACTTGCTCCGTTGTCAGAGGGTGCCACCAAGGTCTGTGACATGCTGAGAAATGACAAGAGCCTTAAAGATGCACGCGTCCACCCATTTAACATCCTCTTAGCTCTGAAACAGTATCAAGCAGGGCAGGGAGAGAAAGGCAAGCTCACATGGACACCAAACCAAGCCATTGTGACTGCACTGGATGAAGCATTCTACTTGGCTTTCAAGGTTTGCATTCAATGTGTTATTGTATTGAATTCCAAAGCTCACTATGAATTTTTTGGCTAATTTATAACTTGCAACAAGAGTCATACCAACTAGCAACACACCTCTTGAGTTAAAGTTGAAAGCTTGAATGGGTAGAAGGCTATTTCATACAAGGGAAAAAGTTTGTACCCTGGTTAAACCAATTATTATTGGTTAAAGCAATTTTTGCTTTATTATGTGCGATTTTGTGGACATTGATGTATAACATATATAGTTAATGTAACAATAACCCCCCCACCCCCATTTTTCTCTTTCTTTTTCAATAATATATGTAAATTAAAGCATAAAAAGTTGATGTTTTGGCATCGTCGTAATGCCATTATCTAACTACAATTTTGTTAGTGAGTATGTACATACCTTTGCAGAATGTAGAGCCCACCAATAAGAGATACCTCTTGGCCATTGATGTCAGTGGCTCAATGTCATGGGGTAACTGTCATGGAACAACCATCACCCCCAGGGTTGCTTCTGCTGCTATGGCAATGCTTACAGCACACACTGAACCACAGTATCACTTTGTGGGATTCTCTCATCACCTGGTACCTCTCAACATTAACTCTACTCAGAGACTTGATACAGTCGTAAGGACTATTGAGCAGGTAATTGTAAACACTTTGTTTTTTCAGTTATTAGGGACCTTAAGACATGAGGATGGTGACAGTGGTGGAAAGGTTCCTAAAAAAGTGAATTTGCATTCTTTCTGTTCAATTTTCACTACGATGTATTCCAATTCTTTAGCTTGTCTGTTAAATGTAGGGAAGGCGGCTTTTCGGAATTCCGAGGGCAAGGGGGGTTATTTGAACTGGAAATGCTAAGGCATGGGGGGATACTTACGATTGGAATTCCTTAGGCATAGGAGGGTTTTAGATATGGAATTTCCACAGGGTAGAGACAATTGTGTATTCCATGAAAAGACTTATTTTATGGACTTAATGAGTTCGCAAATAAAGCTCGAACTGACGACACTGCTGGCAACCCCAGACGCATAGCTGCAGAAGCACAAGCATCCATCAATCAATGATGCTTTCTTGTTCATTTGTAGAAGAAAACCAACAGAGCGTGGGTTGTACGTCAAGTTCCAGAGACCTTAATGCTACAAAACATCCTTTTCTCTTTTTTTGAAACAGCCTCATAGATTTTTTTGTCCATTCATTGTGAAACATGGTCTTTTGACCAAGGACACTATTTTAATTTTTGAAGATCGTGGGATTGGGAGCGACTGCTGACTCCAAAGGCAGAAATAATTAAAAACAACAAAAAAATTTGTGTCACATACACTTTAAAAAAGGGTGATAATTACTGAGTGTTTTCAATTCTTAGTGTGTGTATTATATGTATCCAAAATTGAAAGTCGTTTTTCGTCTTTAAAAGAAACAAATTTGTACAATAAATTAACAAGATGGTAGCAAATAAGAAGGATTTTTGATGTTGAAAACTCCACAATCATCTCAAGAATATTCATTTACTTCTCTATACTTCTGTTACAGTCAGATACAGTCTCTCCAATTAGTAAGGCACTGTGCCTGTGCTCTAAGACATGAGACTTTAATAAAGTTCATTATTATTATTATTATTATTATTATACATTGCTTAATTCTAAAAAATACAAAGCAGTGATCAGAATCGGAAGCAACGGCTGAGCAAATCAACTGACATCTCATGATGTCGTCAACCTTTTTTCGATCCTTTACTTGTTTGCAGGGAAAAAGCAGGTTTCAAATGGCCAAAATTCAAGACTTTTTTGGGAGACATTTTTTAAAGTTCAGAATTGTTTATTAAACTTATCCAAGGACCAAAATCTGTTTAAAAAAGTTTTATGTGACTCATATACACTTTAAATATATGTCTTCTCCGTTCTCTTATTTGAAGAAAAGTGATTATCTTGGAGAACTGCTAAAGCTAATAGTCAAACCTGTGTCTCACTAAACTAAGGTGAAAATTGTGATGCAGGTACTAACTACACCACTCTTCAACCTCTAGGTACCCATGGGGGGAACTGACTGTGCTCAACCCATGATCTACGCCAGAGACAATAATCTTAAGGTTGATGTCTTCATTGTTTACACTGACTGTGAAACCTGGGCTGGGCCAATTCACCCAAGCGAAGCACTGAGGCTGTACAGAAATCAATCTGGTATTGATGCTAAGCTCATCATTTGTGCAATGACCTCCAATGGTTTCACTCTTGCTGATCCTGAGGACAGAGGAATGCTTGACATGGCTGGGTTTGACTCTGCTGCTCCAGACATCATAAGGCAGTTTGTTGTTGGTTTGTAAACCTGTCTAACCACCCAGGTATCATGAAATCGTCTATTAAACCCCCCTGTTGACATTTGAACTGGTTTAAATTGCTCTGGATTTCCATACACCATAAAGAAAAGATCTTATTTTTCCAATCTGGGTAATGCTACATGAGCAGCCCCCTCTGGAACAAAAGGGCAATCTAGCCAAATGATAACCTGGTATAGAGTTTGTCCTTGAATTTTACACATACTGTAGTTGTACCATATCCACCCCCTTAAACATGCCTTAAATGAATAAGCTCTCCCCACAAAGGCTTAATAGAAAATTTACCATAGATTTATAAACACACCTTTGATGTACAGAGGTATTATTTGTGTAGAACTATGTTGACAGGCGTGTGAGCCTCCTTAACACCGAATAATACTCTTCAATTTGCAGGCTTAGCATTACATGGCCATGCAAAGTCATTAATTATTTCAATCACATTTGTCTAAGAGACAAGGAATTTTGAAAATACCTGATAACTGTGGTTTTAGAATAGTGGGTTCTAAAATCATACAAGTGCAAAGGTAGTATTTAACATTGGAAAGAAATGATGTTTTTATCATAGATATGTTTTGTTAAAACCATTTTTTTTAAGCAGTGTGTTTTTATGTAAGTGCAAGCATTGTATGCATGCAACGCAACGGAAACAAAGATAAAATGTATTTGAAATGCAAATGCAAACTTTGCCATGCCTGTGTATAAAAGGATGATAAAAAACCTGGACTTGACAAAGCTACATAGTGGCACTTTCTTAGATTTTTTTATCAAAGGACTGTTCATGCTTTATGCCATGCTTGGGTTGGGCTCTGGTCTTTCTCACTTAGCCTGTTCGAGGCTCCAAAAACTAATACTTATGTGCAGAGATCTTGAAAACTGATGTGAAAAATGCGAGACTCATTTTCGCTTGGCTTGTTTTCATGATGTCCCTACTAAGAGCAACATTCATCTTTGTTTTTAGCACTCAGGCTTTAAAGCCAGTCATCCACAATTCAACATTAATTTCTTGCATGTTCTCGTGAGTAATGCTTTAGAACGTTCAGCCTCCAAAAAAGCAACTCATGGAAAAGTTGATCAAAAAGTTCTCCAGTGTACCTCAGGTCCATGTGAACTTTCAACTTTACCAGCACATGCTCTGTGTATATTTTGCTTTTGTTTCTTGTTAACTATTTTGTATTTTTGTAGTTGTTGGACGTTTAGTTTAGAAAGAGACCTTGAAACAAACTTTTCAGACTGTTTTGTTAAACCGAAACGAAAAATAAGCTTGGAGAAAGAAGTTGAAATTCTTTCCAAGTCAATGTCTTGATGAGAGAATTTGTTTTATGAGTCAACGAGTCAAGTTTTGAGTCAGGTGTGGGTTAAGAGCTGAAAATTTATTGATTAGGGTTAAACAGTGATTTTAGTGATTAGGGTTAATCATGGTCTCGAAGTGGTTAGCATTTATTTAGGTTAAGATTTGTTACTTTATCCACCGCGTATGTATTTATCAAAGCAATTACTCGCGGGAAATCCTAGAGATCCCAAGTATTGACTCAAAACTCGTGGAATCATTTACTCTTAATTGTCTTTGTTGATTGGTTTCACCGAAAATGTATTTAGAAAAGTGTGTAGCATATGCTTCTTGATATAAGGGATCAAAGGATTTAAAAGTTTTCATCGTGTAATACTGGTATTAAATTAACTTAGTACGAACGTCCACCTGTAACTGAAGTAGCTGACAGTATTATTTGCGTCAGTCCGAAGTGGAAATAAAAATAAATGCAACTCACTTGAGATATTTGGTTTGCAATATATGGATAAAACAAAGGGGGAATTGACGTACTGAGAAGAATTCCAAAGCGTTTTCTATTCGAAGTGACCATGAGTGACGTGTTTCTCTGCCGTTGGACAGTGGATGGTGGACTGCATGAGGAATTGTTTCCATTTCGTGGTGTCCCTTGGTCATTCGAAAGATTTAGAATCGCGTCTACGGCAAACTTCAGATACACGTTGTCAGCTTCTCGAAATAGGAAATGCGCAGCCAAACTGTCAAACAAATTCTATTCTATGAAACGGGCGTGAAACTACATATCCGCCACTATCCAATAAACCACGAGTAAAGGGAAAACTTTGTCACGTGCAACAAATTAGGGAGCTTAACCAACAACGACGGCGACGGCTACAAAAACGTCAGTTAAAAAGTGAATTCACACCGCTTCAAACTTTATCGCACTTATTCCATCTCGTTTACTTCGTCAAATGTTGGCAAATGTTTTTGGAGTTGAATTCTAAACAACTCTATCAAAGTTCAGAAAGAGAAAAGAAAGTTGTTGTCTTGTGTTCCCGTCCTCGACAAAACGTGAATTCAGGCACTTTCACGTTGTAGTCGGGCAACGACGGCAAAGAAATGTACAAAAAAAGCGTGATGCACGTGCAAAGTTGTTGTTTTTGCTAATCAAACCTATTGCTTTTTTGCCGTTCTCGTTGCCGTCCGCGTCGTCGTTGCTTAATTTCCCTATTGACGTTTGACGCAAACGTGATTCTGAGTCCATCATAAGATTCTTGGGTCTATCTTATATTTGCGCTGCTTCAAACTTCATCGCGCTTATTCCATATCGTTCAATTCGTCAAATGTTGGCAAATTTTGGTGGATTTGAATTCCAAAGGACCGTCGGCGAAGTTAAGAAAAAGAACGACGTTGCCTTGTGTTTACGTCCTCTACAAAACGTGAAATTATTCAATTTCACGTCCTAGTCTTACAGCGACTGCAAAGAAATGTACAAAAAAGCGTGATGCACGTACAGAGTTGTTGTTTTGCCGATCCAAACCTATTGCGTTTTTGCCGTTTTCGTTGCCGTCGCCTTCGTTACTGGTTAATCTTCCTACTGCCAACCCCTCGTTGTGATTTAAGGTGAAAACGTGTGGAAACAACTGTATAAGTGGAATACAGAAGGAACTGGTTCAAGTGTCAGTAAAACGTGCCTTTCCTGGGGCCCGTTTCTCTGAGGCGGTCCCGAAGCCTGATCTTCAGATTATTACCTACGGGTTCTAGCTTCCTGGTCAGTCTTAAGAGTGATAGTTTTATTATTGCTTCACTACCGAAACTTTATTTTCAAAAACCGTTGCTAACACGGCAAAGATAAAGGGGACGACTTTCCGGGCGCGTCAATTACAGGGGCATAGCTAGGGGGGGGGCGGGGTTCCTGGGGTGCCCGTGACCCCTCTTGGCAGGCCTTCTTTTGAGCAAACAACCTACAATATTTAGGTGGCGAAAACGCCATCTTGGCCGTAAAAGCCATTGCTGAAAAGCCCACTTTTTAAAAATTTTTTTTTTTGTCTTTAGTTAATATGGGCCTTCATGCCGCGATAATACGACTGAGCCCGCTGATACACGAGGGAGAGCGGCGGTATAAACCATATATACAGTAATAGCCCGCGTATAAGAACCTGAATTTTTCAATTGAGCCTAAATAGGTTCTTATATAAATGGTACTTAAAGCAAATTTAGGCTACCGAGGTTCTTAAAATAGGTTCTTATATTCTCATATGAATTTCTTAAGCAATAGACCACACTTTCTATGGGTTTACCGGCGTGATAACCCACGCGGGATGTTGGGAGAACACGAGAAAAGCTTGTAAATCACGAGCCGAAGGCGAGTGATTTACAACCTTTTCGAGTGTTCTCCCAACATCCCAAGTGGGTTATCACGCCGGTAAACCCATAGAAAGTGTGGTCTATTGCTTTTATAAAATAACTTTTAGTAGAATGGAGTATTTTAGGTAAAAAAATATGGTTCTAGTACCGTGATCAAGTCACGTCTTCTCTCTAAAGTCATCATAAGCCAATCATGACTCACGATTTAAAAAACTCAGTTCAGTCAAACAACAAACAGCAGCACTTCAAAACACGAGTTTTTGCACTCATTACATGATAACTTATGAAAGCCGTTTTACAGGAAAAGTCAACACATATTCATGCGAACGTAAAATGAAAGAATACGTTCATGGTTTGTTTACTACAGAAGTAGAAATTAATTGAACATCAGACTGTACGCAGCTGTATTTTGTTGAGTCGATCCGTAAGAATTTCGTTGTTACAGACGGAACTGACAGCTATTGTAATAGAGGACTTCATTCACTTTTTACAAGCCGCAGTGGTTTAAGATCTGTTTTCTGGACTTTATTATGATCAAGAAATGCTGCGGTAACGACGTGGCTGCATTTGCGAAGTTGTCGCATGTAACTTTATATGCACGTACATGTACAGCGACCGATGGAAATATGTCAGTGGTGGAGAAAGGTTTCTTTGCCGTAGCCACATATTGGCGTTAATATTTGTCGATTCGTGAAGTGAGGTGGTTTGAGGTAGGTTATGGCATCGATATCACCGAATAATTTGTGCAAATGTTGGAAAAAACCAGCCCGAAACTCTGACATCTTTCATCATCGTTGGCAGCTTGTTTACAACCTACGGCGGCCGATTTTGTACCATATTTTGATCAGAGATCTCTTTTTGGAACAATTTCTTTCATTAAGAAATTTAAGTTTGAGATAAAATAAATCAAGAATGCTAAAACTATCCGTTTTGTTGCTGGTTGGCACATGGTTAAGTTTTCCTAGACCAGAAAATTTGTACACCAGAAATTCACACAGTTGTTGTCTTTCTCTGCGATTTGGCATCGTCGTGAAATGTAAACTGTTTTCCAGCTTTGTACTTTATAACTTCTAAAGCTATGGCAGTAGCGAATTGTGACGCTCAGTAATAAAATGTGGAAACCAACGCTTTTAATATTAAGAAGGGCTGGGTAAGTAACTTGTTCTGTTTTTAGCCTTTCTAAAATTGTTGTTTGCAGATCAATAGCCTGTTTTGCTTATAGCTCGTGGTCCGGATGCCTTTTTCTATGGGTTTACCGGTATAATATACCATAGGTTTTTGACCAATCAGATCACGCGTACTATCTCAGTTATTTTATAAATCTGAATATACTATATATATTATAAATATCATCTCATAATACAGTATAAATCATTTATTTGTACCATAGAGCAATGCCTATAGGCAGTTCAGTGCAGGTACAGCGTATGTCCCTAACAAAACATAACAAAGAAACTCATGTTGATACCAAATTCATAACAAACTCAAGCAATGAGGAGAAATGAAAAACAAAAATAAATTAAAAACTGTATAGCTCTAGCCCCTGAGGTTTGATCATATCATCATCCGAGCCATCAGCTGTCATCAGACAACCAGTCTTCATGAACAGTTTCTTAGCAAACATCTTGTCTGAGGAGAGCTTTCTCCATGACTCCCCAGTCCACTGTGTCATTTTTGCCACAAGCAAAAACAAATATTGATGTGCTGTATCTAAAGGATCTATCACTTTAAATGACCTCACATTGACTTGAGAAGCTGAGGCATTGCCCATTGGGAGCTTTCGTTGTTTTAATATTTTGCAATTATTTATTTCATTGGGATATATCTTGATATTTTACATTTAATATTTTGTGATTTTCACAGAGTTGGAGATGGTCAGAAAGCTTTCTTTGATACTGTAGTAGAGTACACTACTTGCAAATACTTGGGGAATTATGTGAATGGCAAACACAATAGACATACAACATGGTACTTAAGCTTGAAAGAAAAAAAATTATGTCAAGTTACTTTTAAATAGATGATGATCTTAATTCAGCAGTTTCTACCTATACACTTTTACAGCAACCCCACTGATAAGAACCTAACTTAAAATTTTAGCCTAAATAGGTTCTTATGTGGAGGGGGCTTAAAATGAAAATTTTAGCCTAACAGGTTCTTAAAACCCAGGTTCTTATACGCGGGCTATTACTGTAGTCGGCGATCCCCGGATGGTGTCCCTGCTTAACATAACTATGTGACCCCTCCTTTGAAAAATCCTGGCTACGCCCCTGAATTACCATGACTTTAGAGAAACTGGCCACTCAGGATCGTTGAGCACATGTAGTTTTCGACTTTTGGATGAATAATTATTAGAGTTTTGAGGAGATACTTACAGGAGTTTTAACTACGATTTTGTTCAAAGCCGTGGAGTCTGCATAGGATGTGAGTGGTAAGCTGTGTTTTAGTTTGTTTTTTACGCTCCTCGCCATGTTGTAAGATGAAACTCAATAGTCTTCGTTTCATCGCAGTTTTACCGATTGCGACCCTTATCCTTCGACAAAATCAGTTATTACACTTCAGAGTCTGGTTATTGATGAGCCCAATTTTACGCTAGCCACAGCAAAGGAACGCGGGAACGCGAGAGGTGACGTGAACAAGACAAACAGCAACCCTAACCTTTACTTAATTTTAGGTACTTCCGGGGTTTTTCGGGTTCACGTTTCAGTACATGCGGCCAACGGCTATTACTCAGTATCCGTAGAGTGAAACTAGTGCTTAAAGAGTGCTTTATAGATGCTTGGGCTTTGCGAGGCGTAAACACAGGATTCTTCTCCAGTGGCAGTTCCATGCTGATGAGACTAATATGGACGAATCAGCTATGACTGTCGCTGCTTAGTCCTGCCTACCGACGTGAGCAAAGGAAATAGGAGAGGTGACGTCTGCACGCAGGCTAGCAGGGAGTTGATGTTGTACGTAAAATGTCTTCTATTCACATAAGTAAACTGGTCTGTTCACGGTTTGGGCAGATGATAAACAAAACCCAGGACTGCTAAATTTAAATTGGGAATCGAGTGAACCATTTGCCCAAATCAGTTCCTTTTATCGAAAAACGGCAACGAAAGCCGGGATGAGTCTGAAGAATCGGAAACGAATCCTCGTTTGGGACCATCTGACCTGGATTACACTGTCAGAATCATCTTTTCAGACATTCCGTTGCCTCCGAAATGTTTCACTGAAACGACCTAACTAGAATTTTTAGAACGGTTTGGAAAATGTAAACGAATGAAAAACTACTATTGCTGTTTGTTTTCATTATGTATAAATGAATTTGCACGATGTAACCTTAATTCACCGCCATTTTTTTTTACTTTGTTATGCGTGTTTGGCTGTAGTTATAGGACTGAGTCGACTGAATCGGCCCATTTCAATTCGACGCGCGGAGGAATCCTCATCATCGCCAGTCCTCTTCGTTCAGAGTCCGATGGAACATAGGTCCTTCCCCAGCTAATTCTCGTCATCCGACTCTATTTTGAGCACTAACTTAATATTGCCTTTCGCCACGTAAGTCCTTTCTCCGAAAGTTCCAACATCCTCGTTTGCCTTCAAGTGTTTCGGGGGCTCCGGCTCTCTCTAACGCTTCCCCTGTAAGTTCCATTCAAGGCTGTCTTGGCCACATGTCCGTTTGATCATGCCTTAGTTGGTAGTCAATCCATTGCTATGTTTGTCCTTTTATCGCATCCTCTATCGACTGCTTCAGGGGCACCCAATGACTGTTTTTTGTAAAATATCTGCTCGAAGAAGTAAAATGATACTGCCTAAACGTTTAAATAGCTTTTAATAGAGTGGCTAAAAATTGCTAGATACTATATGAAGAATTCCCTACGATTTTCTGACCTCCCCAGGTTAAGCTATATTTCGTAGGTAAAGAAAACCTAAACTTTTCGGATTAGAAAATGTAATGTAGCCAGGAATAAAAAAAAATTCGTGAAACATAAAATTGCATCTAAAATTTTCGGGAAAATAACCCTGAAGTCCTTTCAATTTTGAAAAGATCCAAGTTACCCCAGGATGACCGAAAAGATACATACCGTTAAGAATGCATTTCTAGAGATCTAAAGGTACTTTGGGAGGCCTAAAAAGTGTTTTCAAAGTATTTAGGAGGGATTTGTTGTTGGGTGCCCCTGCTGCTTTCACAGGCCACTAAATCCGCAGGATACTCCTTAAGCAACTGTTGATGAATACTGCAACTTATGTCTCAGCTAACTGGCTTATCTCCAAGTTTATGCACCATACAAGAGCACGGCCCTCACATTTGACCCAAGTTTCTCAACTTGGTCCGAGCTCTCGATGAGTCAGCACCGCAAAATCCTGCCTCACCCGGCTTCCCAATGAGTGCCTGACTTTCCTGTTCAGTTTCCTACCTCACCTTGTCTGCCACCTCAATCCACCTTCCCGCAATCATTCCACCATCGCGTCGTTTGGCACCAAACGCATTAGCTTTGCCTCTGTGGAACTGATCTTCACAACAACTTTCATACTCTGCTCCTCTTAGCCCGTGTCTTGTTCCTCGTGTCTTGGGCTGGAGTGACAACAAGGCTAGATCGTGAAACTCAGATCATTAAGGGATACCACGCCTCCTTGCAATAGCCTTCGAAGCCCAGATGTATTTTGGGTCGTCGGAAATACGTCAGCGCTTCACAGACTACCATGCAAAGGCTGTCCCTGTCATCCCATCTAGAGGGACCAGGGGCTAGTTTCTCGAACGTCCCGGTAACTTTTCGGGCCCGAATTCAAATATTCAAATCTAAATATAAAGAATAAGAGCGCAGGTCCTGGCTAGCAGACTACTCCATTTTGTTTAATTAACTGATAGTTTTATCATGTTAGATGCCAAACTATTGAAACTTCGATCTTTAATGTAAACGGAGACAGCTTACCGGGCCCGTTAATTATCGGGACTTTCGAGAAACGGGCCCCAGGAAACAACAAGGGCAACAGAAGACAACCTTGTCTTAACTACCTTGTCATGCTTAGCGGTCCGGACATGTCCAACCCTCTGTTTTCTGTTTAGAGATCGTAAAGCGCGCGTGCGAAAATAAACATCCCGGTGGATTTATTCGTATTTGAGTGAGTGATAACCCTCTTGATAGCCCGCGTAGCAGCTAGTTTGAGATGTTTTAGGAAGGTAACCTGCTTTTTTACAAATAATAATTTACGAACTACGAAACAACGGCAAGCTTCGTAGGCTAGCTCGAGGAAAAAGGTTGGTATAAGCGGACTCTTATTAAAAAGGGGTGCTTGCAATTTCCACAAATTTGTTGCTCCAAAAATATCCCCCAATGGAGGGTTATTGCTTTGAACCCTACTTCCCCCAAATCCTTACCCTGTGAGCAGAGGCCCTTCGATCTTCCTAGATACTTATCTAGGAAGATAGAAGGGCCTCTGCTCGCAGGGTACCAAATCCTAGGCTTTCTCAAAGTCCTTCGCTTTAGCCTGAATTTCATCCGATTACTTCGAGTCGCGAGAGGAGAAAACGACTCGAAGCAATCGGATGAATTTCAGGCTACCTTCGCTTCTCATTTCCGGTTCCGGTAGTTGAGCTCGACTTGTAGGCAAGTCTACCCAAATCCGGCACTATGGAAACTTCAGGGTGGATTCATACGCAGCAAACGTGTACAGCCGTCTAGGCCCCGTCTACTCGAATTCTGACGTATTTTTAAGACAGCATACTTTTTTTACCCGAATAATCCGCGGATGAATGAGCGGATTCACAGGTATTGTGTGGACGGAAGGCCTGTTTTAAGTGTCGTAACTCAACGTGGGGAGGAGCGTTGTGTGACGACACTAAAACGACAGTCAAGCAGACTATTAACGGAAGGCCGATTCGTGTTAAAAAATATAGGAGGCAGAAAATATGACAGCACATTTTACATAACGGTTGTATTTCAAAAAGTATAATTCGCATTCACTTGGTACATATTTACAGTTAATCCAGGGCAATAACTTCTGTAATTTTTCTCAAACTATTTGTAGCGAATATTTTTCCTGGCAGTGAATTTCATACCCTAAACTTCTTCTATTCTTCATATAATCGAGAAAAAGATAATTCTTAAATTCTCAAATATCTATCTGCAAGGTCTTTAAAATGTGTTAACAAATTGAGATAATCAAGTGACCAGAAAAATTGACACGAATCGAACATATTTTATAATACACACTCTTGTTACCCTCTGAATTTCCAAGCCCTCGTGAGTAATTCTGAGCATGTGTCCAACTTCAATACGTGATAGTCCTTGTGATAAAAATAAGAATTTTAATAACTTTTGCAGGTATTAGCGTATCTCAGTAACTTCAATGTACATTTTCCTTTTGGGATATCACGTTACTGGGATTCATAGCTCAGACGAAATACAGACATTTTCAGGGGCGGATCCAGGATTTTTTTTAGAAGGGGGTGCACTCGTCTCTTGCTCCACTTCAACACCAATAAACCACATAGTTTTTTTTTGCAGAATACCAGTTGTATTAGAAAACCGCAGGTCATCTCAGGGGGGGGGGGGGGGGGTGCGCACCCCCTGCACCCTCCCCCTAGATCCGCCCCTGATTTTACTTGGTCTAAGTAACGAGTCGACACAAAAGATAAAAGCACAAGAAGTGTTTAAACAAAACAGGGTCGGTCGTCACAAAACCTATATTTTGCTGCCATTTTCTATCATTCTTTGGCGCCAGACGTTTTAAACCTCTGCACCAGCGTATGTCACCTTCATTTTGAAGTCAGAAAGGATTCTCGCAGGGCTACAAAATCTAGATTTTTCGCGTTACTGACCTCAATACTTACAGGCAATTTCAAGAACTATGTGGTACTTTTCAGGTTTCTCTTAATATTTGCACAAATTATTGCAAGTAGACAAAATAAACCTTTTCATAAATGGAAATCATCCTCCAATACTTTTACGAAAAGGTATGGTGTATGCTAAGGAATTTTTGAGTGCATTTAGTGAGCGTCCCAGAAAAAAAAAAAAACAGCCAAAAGCAACATTAAATTTGTCTAAGCATCCACTGTTGAACATAAAAATTAAAAACTCCACATGCTTTAACTCACAGAAGGAGAAAATTCTGGCAAAAGATTTACACAAAGATGAACATCATTTTACCGTGACAGGACAGTAATACATCGTTACAGCTGTCAGGATGATGTCGCTCTTACAGTACTACAAATGCTGTCCAAAGCACCGGAAAAGCTGTGAACAACCTTGCCAATCCTTTCCATATCAACTGCATTGACATTAGGACCAACTGTCTGCATCACACCCTCAATGTCACTATACCTGCTCTCTAGATCTGTTACAGTCCGACGAACTCTAAACCTAGCTTGAGGTCCCAATGAGTCAGTTAAGCTTGAAGAAGACTCCAACACCTCTCGGGAGATTTTTTGAAGATCACTTATAGTGTCAAGTAAATTATTTTGTGAATCATCCATTATTCGGGCATCAGTTAAAGAAAGTATCTCTTTAACTTTTGATTGTCCTTGATTAGAAAGCTGCAATATCTCATTCACTTGGGGGGACAGACCAGGATCGGGTTTAAAACTGGGAGGCGTGATTTTAGGTCTCCTGGGGATATTTGGTTTGGCCGGGGGTTTTGGTTTAGGTCCCCCAGGAGATGGTCTATGGCCAGGAGAGGACAGATTAGTCTCTGATGGGACGGCTTTTTGCTGAACAGCGTTGCTGCTACTATTGCTGGGTTTTCTCGCAACACCTGGAACTGAAGGAGGAGGTAGTACTGGTTTGGACTTGACGGAAGGTTGTCTAGAAATGTTTGGTCCATTTCCAGTTGGTGACATTGGTCTTTCTGACTTTCTAGGAGTGGCCACCCCTTTTCCATTTTCGTGTTCTTGAGTGCCATGCTGTTGGTCAACACTACTAGGGTGCTGCTCTCCTCTGTGTCTAACGCGGGGTAATGGGCGTGGTTTAGGGGAAGAAGTATGATCATTGTTCACTACCTGTGATACACTGGCATCAATTGAAGCTAGACTTGAATTGGAAGTTGACTTTTCAGTATCCTTCAGTTTAACGGGGGGCGGAGGTGGTGGGGGTCGGTTTCGAGGGCGCGGAACTGGACTTCTTGGCTTGCCACCGTCAGTAGGTAGATTATCTGATGATTTGGCACGTGCAGGACATGGCTTGGCAGCAACCCCTGTTGGTTTGGGTTTCTTAGAATTTTGAACATCCTGTTGATCCTCTTCTATGGGCTTCATATCTTCATTGAAAGGGCTTGAAACCTTTTTATTATGACCAGGGACGGGCGGTGGAGAAGAAACAGACTTTTGTACAGCTTGACGAGGTGTGGCTGGCAGGGGTTTAGTTTGACCCTGATGGAAAGGGAGGGGTTTATTAGGGGTTTGATGAGGCGTGGCTGCACCCAGCTTCGGTCCCTTTTCATGCCCTGGAGGTAAAAGCGGACGCCTCAGCTGACCCTGCGGCTGCTGTTGCTCTTTTTGTTCTTCTTGTTTATGTTGGTAATCTGTTGGCAGAGGTGCTGGAGGACGTTTCTGTAAACTACTGGCATCAAATTTAGGAGGATGATCCTCCTTTTCGGGTGTTTTACCTCTTGCTACATCGGATGACTTTCTAAGAGTTCCAGACCTTGTTCCTAATTCCTTAAGCACATTACTCATGGCGGGGCCCCCTTGTGATTCCGTTAGCGAATGGCGATGGGTAGATTCCGGTTCTTCATTAACAGTTTGTTCTTTCACCGCTGGCCGAGCTGGTGGTTCTGGTGGGGGCCCAGGAGGGTTGAATGAGTTTGCAAATTTCTTGAAGGCTGAGCCTTTTGATTTCGAGTTTTCATCTTTCTTGTTCATGTAGTCGCCTTCCTTAAATGACGGAAGTTCGTCAGTGTCGCCTTTCTTCTTGGCCTTTTTAGTTTTATCCTTTTTCCGCTTTCCAAGAGCCTTTTCTACCTCTGCAAAGAAAAGCAATCCGGAGAAAAAATTGTAAATCATCGGCAGTCAATGTTACGTTGGTTCTCTCACTGCATAACTTAACAAATTGATTTTAATTTTTCATGCCCAAATGGTTCAATTTATCTGTTCAAAACCTGTATAAATCCCTACCCAGTGAATAAGTATTAGGGAAAGCAATTGCATTATCAATTAGACAGAGATATATCTCGTGGATAGTGTTATCCACGTTTTCAACAACTGCATGGTTACCACAGCCAGAGTTTTCTGAAATTCCCTGACTTTTTCCTGACAAATGTAAAATTCCCCTGATCAACTGAATTAACAATTTCACAAATTAGTCCTGATGATTGACTCAACCCTTCCCTCACAGTATCCTCTCCACCACCTTATTTATGCTTTCAGCAAATCATGTGCAGTGTACATGACTTGATAGTTCCTTAACCCATTCGCCCCTGAACCGCCCGTAACCGCCCGTGCGGATCCAGGTCCTTTCTACCCTTTGTGACGTCATCAGTTTTAACGGTCAAGGACAACTTTCTTCGCTAACTTGTGCAGGGTGAAGAGATCTTTCAAACCATACCAGAATGAGCACAATTCAGTCAAGGACACTGGAGAAAGAAGCAAAAAACCACGTGACAAGAACCTGAAAATCTCCATGAAAATCTTGTTCCATTACCCACCTACCTTTCCTTTCACCTAATCCTAAGATCCTAAAAGCTTTCCTAAAAACTCTTCCCACCAAAATGAAGCCTACTAAATGCCCAGCAAGAGAAAAAAAAAATGAGGCAAGAAAAGCGAAAAAAGAAGGGAGGAGAGAAAGCGGAAAGTAAAAGTCAAGACTGCTGTGTCACTTTTAAACCCAAAAACTATCTCGAAATTTTGCTTTCTGCGCATGCCCGAACTTCGTAAGCTGATATTTTGCATCTGGATCAGAAGGCCGCCAAGTGTACGACCTGTAAACCGGTTTGTGGTAAGTTTTAGCTCTTTATAGCACGACAGTGACCAGAAAACCACTCGACTAGCTTCAAAACGCGTTTTTCGGCAAAATCTCCAGGAGCGAATGGGTTAACATAACATGCAAAAAGGATTTATTCTCTTGAAAATCCAACATCAGCTTGTCGTTCAATTTCATGAACAATAATTACCAGTAAACATGATTTATGTCCATGAAAATTAAAACAGAATTTTAAATGTTAGAAAACAATAAAACTAGAGGGAAAAATAGATATACACTCTTTAAATTTCACTTTTCCCTGACTTCTTTCCAAGACTTAAATTTACCCTGACTTAAAGTGAAATTCCCTGACTTTCCCTTGACCATTTCATAACCTGTGGCAGGCACGAACTGAAGGCCGATATCGGCTCTTTCCAACTTTTAAACAACTTGGGCAGACTACTGTACCCAAAAGTAGCTATTACTACTATTATTTTTTGATGATAGCTAATATTTTGAGAAGCCAGTAAGAATCATCATTAAACCTAATGTAACACCCTCCATACAGTGAGGGGCTGTAATTTACTGACAGTGGCTTTAAAAGTCTCAACAACCTGGCTGGTTTTCTTCACTGAATGAAAAGTGGTTTTTACAGCAATCCACTTTGATTTCCACTATTTCCATAAGAAAAAATACACCTGGAGCTCACGAAAAATCTTCCACAAAAAGCCATCCCCAAATCAGAGGAGGTCGGCAGCAATGCTGCACAGATGGCAAGATAAACCCATTAATGTAGAACTACTTTTGGAAAGACCTTTAATTACCTTCGTCAACACTACTGGTTGAAAAGACTGTGTTCAGCCACTTGTGGATCTCTGAAAACGTTGGACGATCTGCATGATCCCAACTCCAACCTACAAACACATCGCAACAAAGTCAAAAGCCTGTCTAGATCATAACTGGTAATTATACCCTTTTTTAATGGTTTGAGTGGTTATTTTTGTGTTTTGCTCAATTTGGTCAAGTGTTGCCACTGTTGGAACTTCGATAAATTTCTTGAAACAACTGTGCACCACTAATTATCTTAAACTGCAATAATAATCATGAATCCTATCTCATGATCTACAACTGGTCAACAGAAAACAATCCTTTCTGATTGTCGATCCCAAGGATAATTGATGAGTAATCTCTAATTTTATCTAACGTTAATTTTGATTTTGTAGGTAATTTAAAAAGTAGTTACTTGACAAAATTTCTTTGTTTTGTAAAAAAATGTACTAGTCTATTATTAGCATTTTATCATCGGAAAATGCTTAAATTCTTTTAAGCCCTATGTGTTTTATTAAAACAAAGTAAAGAGACTTTTAAATTTTGTTTAACTGTATTTAAAGATTTATTAGCCTTCTAGTGCTATGGATCCGTTGTGTATGCTATGAATACTATTATTTTGTGATGTTGCTAGTTAAATTCTTAAAATAGATGTTAAGCAAGCCCAAGCCAATATAAACATTTTGCTAGTGTGATATTATAACTCAAGGTAATATTAGGGCCATTTATACAAGGAAAAATAAAACGCGTCTTACATAAGACGCGTCTTAAATAAGTCGCGAACTTTCCGTATAAACAGCACATTTCGTCTAAAATAAGACGCGGCATAGCTAAGACGTGTCTTATTAGATAAGACATGCTCGTATAAATGGTGCAGTTCGCGTCTTATTTAACACGCGTCTTATGTAAGACACGTCTTATTTTTCCTTGTATAAATGGCCCTATTGAACTCACATTTTTTCATCATGTCATAGACCTCCTGAGGGCAACCATCAGGGCAAGGCATTCTATAGCCAGATTCCAACATTTCATATACTTGTGACAGGTCAATTCCTGGATATGGTGACATCCCATAAGTTGCAAGCTCCCACAATAGAATTCCAAATGCTGTCAGGTCAAAAGAAAATTGAAGTAAAATGCCACTTAATGAAACTTTTTTGACTTTCTGTAGCAGATTGATGAAGGAAAGGTGACTCACATGCAAACCTCCCCAACAGAGAGATGATTAAGTAGAAAAAGACAGAAAAACTAGACTTCAGCAAGTGTGCATTGTCAATGATTGCAAACTCCCACATTTTTTTAACTATGGGAATTGCAAGATCCTTTTGGGCTCCAGGTACATACTCATATGGATTTAAAAAAAATTCAGACAGATTATCTGGTTTCCCCTTGGTGATCAGATCCTGGCAGGATTACAGTCTTGTGACATGGACTTCATAAAAACACCAACGCTGCAGAAGACTGCAAACTCTAGTGTTAATTTGGCAATTATTGCGAGATTAATCCGAGACTTTGCAGTCTTCTCAACAGTGTCATACAAATAAAAGAAGCCCAAAATTCCTTCACCCACCCCTTCCCCTGAATCACCAGTGCCGTTATCACCATCATACATGTATCTACATGTATGTTCCAACACAGTAAATTAAAATAATAAGAGTTTTCAGGACTGTGCTCTAGCAGAGCCCGGTGGCCCCTGGTGCCTAACATTTGCTCTCGGGCGACTAGAAAATCTCAGATTTTTCATACAAATCATAAGCTGGGCACCCTAGATTTTACAGGTTCAGAGCATTGGAATCGCTTCAATTTTCCTTATAGCACAGCCTCGGTTTTGTTTTGGAAGCCTTCACTCCTTCAGGGTCTCCAAATAATATCCTGCAAGGGTAACATGAGAGCTGGTTGGGTAAAAAAACATAAAAAATTCTTCTGTTTAAAATTCAAAGTAGCAGTAAGGTTGCAGTTACTTTACTTCACCTCTCTAACCATTGTTTCATTTATACTGCACTAAAACTGTTGACATAACATACCCCAGACATCAGATTTAATTGAGAATGTGTTGAATGCCAGTGCTTCAGGGGCAGTCCACTTAATGGGGAATTTTGCACCCTCGTGAGCAGTGTAGATGTCATACGTCACAAGTCTTGACAGACCAAAGTCAGCGACCTTCACTAGGTTGTTTTCCCCTACAAGACAGTTCCTTGCAGCAAGATCCCTGTGGAAAGATTAATCAGGTCAAGAGACAAGCAGTCACCCTTAAGTAAAAGCTGATTCCTTTCTACAACTACAAGAAAACAGCCTCAAAAGCAAACTCATTCTGCTAAGCAGTACGGAAATCCAACTAATGATGATGAGAGTAGCTTATTTATACTTTAATATCTGTAAAAGTGAATAATAAACAACAGTGTATTCAATTATAGCAGACCTGCCAACCCCTGATAAAGAAATATCTGGACACTCATGAAAAAGGATCTGGAGATTCTACAAAAAGGAGTGAGATTCTAGTTCTTCCCCAATCAAGATAAAATAAACCCTTTTTCCATTGGGGTGATTAACTGTTTATTTATATATGTCCGTGTGCTTTCATGTAACAAGATGCTGCTTTCTTAAGTTTCTAGGATGAAACTTATACAGCCAGAAGTGGTTTCTCGTGGATAAGCCAATTCCATGGTCAAAATTTTAATGGCAGGAAAATTGCTTCAAGTCAATTAATATACAAGTTTAGCTGAGTTAGAGTTTTTAATATATTTCTTTTTCAAAAAACCAAAAACACTCCACCATTTTACCCCAAAAATGTTAAAATGACAAAGAGCAGTGTATACACATATCACTTTGAGTGAGTAACTGACTCTGTGGTTACACAAAATACATGGTGTGGTGGCATAAAATGTGACCACCATCTTAGATCACACAAAATTTTCATAGGGTCAAAGATTAAGTACTAATCACAAACAATTTGGAGTGTATGCTCTTATTGTTTATTCTGTGTAGTTTTTGTTAAAATTAATAATTTATACAGATAACTTTGCCTCCATCAAGTTCCTTGAGGGCCCCTATTGGCCAGGAGAAGGGGCCCATTGGCTCCCTAATTGACACCTCTAGTCTACTTCCCTCTAAATACAAGAGTAGCTTACACACTCATGCACATAAAGAGTCCACCATAATACCTGTGAATAAAATTCATACTCTCCAAATAGGACATAGCATCAGCTACTTGAGTTGCCATGTACATCAGGGTGACGGCATTGAGATCCTTGCTGGCAGGACTTCGTAAATAGTCCAACAAATTCCCATGAGGCATAAACTCAGTAATGATGTAAAATGGTGGTTCTCTCGTGCAGACACCCAACAATTGGACAAGCCGAGGATGTTTAATTTCCTTCATAACTGAAGCTTCTTTTAAAAATTCATCTACTTCCATCGTCTCCTCCTGAAACATGAGATCTCATCAGCAATATGCTCAAAAAGACCAACAACAATAAATAATGTAGTACAAATTGTAACAATAACATCAAAAACAACATCAGTGTCAATGTAAAGGTCACACGGAGTCTGGAAGGAGGTCCTGATCCTGCAATCCTGCTCCTTTTAACGACAATCCCGCAACCCAAACTTCTGTCGTACAAGTGTATCTACCCCACACACTGCTTTCTTTCCTAATACTGCATCCCATGCCAAGATTTTGGTGGAACATGCTTCCCAAGTAGCGGTCAAATCCTGTATCCTGTCTAGAATTTTTGCATATTCCCGGATCCTGCACTGTACTTCGTTCAAATCCCAGATCCCGAGAATACCCTTCCAGACCCTGGTCACAGTGAATGTACCAAAACAAGATATGAGAAATGTGGTCTTTTGGGATGAGAGCTTTTGGGATGAGAGTAAGCGTGGGTAGTGTAGATCCCACGGAGGTCTCCTCTGAATAAAAGTGTCCCTTAAACAGAGGTGTCCCGATGGACAGGACTCAACATGTAATTCATAATGAACTCAACAAAATCAGCCTCTGTATTTGCACATGAAGTACTGACTGTGACAGGGTTTAACTGTATTGTATTATTTAACTGTCGCTGTATTGACTAAACTAAACAACACTAACCCTAAGCGTCTTGACAGCTATGGGCCTATTATACTTCTTCCACATTCCTTCATAAACCTCTCCATACTGTCCGCCACCAAGCCGATGCTTCATAGCAATTTCTGTCCTAGGTATTTCCCACTCATCCGGCTCAGGTGAAAAGCTATAAACAGCTGGTTTATCAGTCTTTGCTGCTGGATAGTGCAGAGTTGTTACAAGTCCATCTGCATGTACAGAATGATGGTGAATTAGCTCTGCAACTGAGGCAAATCTGTTTTCCGTTGAAACATACATTTGTCCATCAAAAGCATTGTTAATTCTGTAATGATACACACGTGAATCAAATCGCAATGAGATTGATAACTGCCCTGGGCTACTTTCACTTTCACGAACAAGAAAACTACCATTAATTCCACTACTGAGGAGATACTCGGCGGCATTACGAGATATCTGTCCATGATACCAGGAGTGTTTTTCCAAGCTGTTCACTGGTTTAACATAATTGGCTGGTAGCCATCCAATGTTTCCATTCCTTTTTTGTCCCTCACACCATTCATTTGTGTCGTTGTAGCGCCAAATCTCAACCTCCTCTCCAATTCGAATACTGAGTTGATTGCTGCCAGTAGCTTGAAAGTCATAAATGGCAACAAATAATGATTTGTCCTGGTTGTCCTCTCTTAAAAGCTCCTCCTTTGAACCCCAATTTGCAGCTTGCTGTTCTAACGGAGTTTCTGGCAAAGGCCTTCTTGAAAGGTCTTTATAATAAGGAATATGCAAACACAAACATAGTAAGATAATTAAACCAAATACTACTTTCAGGACTACACCATAAACTCATGAATAGTATGTTTTTGTGAAAGCAAATTAATTTCTATTACGTTTCATATTACTTATCACAGTGCTCAAACTAGTACCCAGCATGAAGTAGATGGCCCATTTGAATTAAACCCCTGTCCCACTTCATTCTAAAAACTGTCAAATCCATGCAAGTGCTCCCAACTAATAAATTAATGTTCCTCAGTCCTCAAATAAGAGCCTCTGGCATACCTACAGAGTACGGCACCAATTCTCTACTGTAGATATATTCATTGGGGTAGCTCGGCGGCCTAGGAGTCCTGACTGAAGAGCCACCAAGATAACGAACGACTAAATAATGTATATGTTGAAGTTAATTTTTTATTTCAGTTAATTTCTCCTTTGTTTCAAATTCATTAGCATAAATTACCATACCCAAAAATAATGGAAAAATAAAAATTAATTGACAAAGATAAAAATTAGCTATAACATATCCATGCACATTTTTTATTCTTTAAGATGCTAACCCCTACTGATAAGCCACTGAGCCACTACGGTCGGCTTGGCATGGCTACCAGTGGTGTGTGAGAATATATATTTACCTTTACTTACTCTTTACAGTGCGACCTTATTGTGTTATGACCAATCACAGCAAAGATCAGGACACCTGAACTGGCCACAAAATCACAAACTAAATACCATTGCTGTTTGCAGTTTAGTTTTCTTACGCCTGATTGGCTTTTTTCTTGCAACACAATAACATTCCAGAAGTATTTCTGATGTTCAAAGTTTTCCCCATTTTGACCATAAAATAGTTACTTATACAGTGTATGCAACTCGCTCACTATCTAATTTAGCACTAATCTTTGTCATTCTTTCAACACTCATCATGACTAGTAAGCCACCAAAACACTCCTGTTTAAAGGGCCTATGCCATGGTTCATGTATTTGCCATTGTTTTGAAAAGCTAAAATGTCTATTCCATTAATTGACTTCCAAAAATATTGGTCCTTTTAGTGTTGTTATTTAAGTTTTAACGCCATGCCTACAAAAATCACCATAAAAAAAAATATGGTTAGTGCTTCCTGAAGGAATTTGTTTTATATCTTTGTTTTATATATTTATGTTGTATTTGAAGTATTTGAGTAGAGTGCCTGTAAACTAGCTGGATAAGCTAAAAGCACCTTCCACGATAAACAAGCCCTTTAAACCCTTTTTTTATATCTTTTAGGAGCATTGCAGGTAACTCTTTAGGAGCATTGTAGGTAAAGGAACAAAGAAATGACTACAGCACAGAATTGAACTCAAACAGCAATATCCTTGTGACAGACATAGCCCTTTTAAGACCTTACACTGTGGCCCTGTATTCTACAGTTGCTCTGAGCCTCTCCCCACAGGCCTTCAAATAAGAATCTCCCTCTAACTTCAAAAAAGTAAATAAGTTGCCAGCATCTAACTATGTATGAATGGTAGGTAACTATTATAACATTCCATGAAAAAAAACCTTAAGTAAAAAATCGAATGGAATTTAGTTGAGATAAAATAGTTCAGACAAGGAATTTGCATATACCGGTACTTTGAACAATGAAAAGTACCAAAACAGCATCACGTATCTACATTCTGAATTTTTTTCCTGTTCCATTGACTGATTGTATTGATGATGTGTTTTGAATTTTTGTAAGGTATTCTCTCATATCTAGAACTGATCAGAAACACTAACAGCAACCTTGACACAAAGAAATGGCATTGAAAAATCCCACAACCAAACTGCATCACACAATTACATATACATCAACACACACACACATCAAGGTTTCAAGATGGGAACATGAGGATAACAATATTACTAAAAGATAATTATTATCTGAAGATAATGTGTTTAGTTCTTGAACATGTTACTCCAAGATTTCCTAACTTTAAAAAGAATGTTTTAGTGTTGACAAACCTTGGGCAGTCAAAATAAACATTTCTGATTCGAACCTGTATATGATATGTACAATATACAAGTACAACAACAATATGACGTTCAATTGACTCATAAGTTTAATGAAAGCATAGATAATGTTTGACAAGAGGGTCATTGACTTAGAGCTTCAAGATTAAGCAACTAGTTCCAGACATACTGGAATCGCTAAGGAGAATACGTAATAAGTCAAAACCGGCAAAATGTGTGACTTTTAGCTTTTTGATCAGCCTAGATCATGCTTGTTTGGATTGTTAACTTTGCTGACCAAACTTCAAGGAATCATCAATTACGCTACCACTAATTACGCGCGCTCTGTTAAGTTTGGACAGGAAATTTTACGAATTCGCATCACCATATCACGATTTATAAAACATTTCTCTAAGTTCATCCTCTTTCGAATGGAAGACTTAACACTGGGCGAATATTTTTTGGCCAATGATATATGACGATGATATTAAAATGGCGGACGTCCAGGTTTTACCTCGCTAGCTATTGAAAGAGCTTCACCCGATTGTTTCTATGAATTCAGAGGATATGAACCTCTGTTTAAATATAGCGATGTGACCAAAATGATCTTCTTCAACCCATCTCAAAAGCAAACAGAAAATATCTTACCGTATACCACTACCAAACTACTAAAAGTCTCGTGCAGAAAAGCCACTGAGTTTGTGTGGTTTGCATTAAACCCTAAGATATCAACTTGAACCGATTCAAAAAGGTGGAGTTTAGTATTTCAGTGCTTAGCATTGGCTTACCTGAAGAAGCCTGTAACTCGGATTTTTCAGCATCTCTATTCTTTATCAACGACTTGCTATTTTTGCCAGACCTTCCTCGTTCCGCAAAAGCTTTTACTTGCTGTTGACCCATTGCATGGCTTACCAATAAGCCTTGGGTTTCAGATGTCCACCCACAAACGCCATTATTTAACCAAATAATCGACGCAAACCTCCAGCGTAAATATATCAGAACTCTCACCGAATCAAGTTAATATATTCCATCACATTTTAAGCTCAACAAATTCACAAGAAACATAATCAAACGAGCTTAACATTACAAATTTTCTCCCCCTTCCTTCCTTTTTCTATGTCATACGACCCGGAAACTAGGCCCGACCTAGTCCCTTTCAGCGGAAATCGACAAACATGCGCAAAGACATCGTTTCTTCTTGCGCGCTAAATTCAAGATGGCGTCCGCGACAAGATCAGTGAGGTAACCTTTGAAAAGTTTATAATTTTCTATGCTAACAAGCCCTTGCGCTATTGTAATCGGTAGATAAAAAGTTTGCGGAGTAAAAATTTTCCGCAGATCCTAAAATAACTTAATGCGTGCGGTTCTGTTATGTGAAATTCACTTTTAAACAGTCAGGTTGGACTCCAACCTCACTGTGTACCCACTCTCTAGGGTTAGCTGTTTATCAGCAAACGTGCCTTACAGAATAGAAGGGTTCACGGTAGTGGCTGACACTTTGAAAGTAGAGCAAACATAGCGGAGAATTATATGGGAATTTGATGTCAACTAACCCTGATAAAAAAACATTCATACACTTAGCTTGTCTGTATTAAAGTTTTTCCCACAAACGCGAGAGAAATGCATGTAGGGAAAAAAATTTCGTAAGCTTCCCACTGAAGATGTTATTTTTTTACACTGCTCAAATTTGTTAAGTAAATCTTTTACCAGCTACCTATAGCTTTCAAGCCATGGATGTATTAGAAAGATACTGATCAGATTTTAAGTCAAATATGACTGTGAACAGGGCTCGAAATAATTTCCAGAGAGTCCCCGGACATGATGCCCGGCCAAATTCATCTTAGCTCCATCACGTATCGTTTCTGGCTGGTCAAATTTATAAGATAAATAACTCTTAAAACAGGGGCCGATGAACTAAAACTGGTGTTATACATTTCCAAAAAAGTCATTGCTTAGAACTTAAAGCACTTTAAACCACTCATTGTCAACAGTAAAAGTAAATTAACTTACACATTAAATTTGCCCGGCACCAAATATATAACGTTTTCGGTGTACAGTTGTACAATCATGGTGTGAAATTTTGATTCTAAAACTCCATCAGTAATCCATGTTACTCCCCATTATTTGGGAAGAAAATTTGTGTCCATTGAGAAAATTAAGCAATAAAAGTAAAAACATTTTTAATTTTTGGTGACTGGAAGTGTGTGAACCCCAATGTCTGTTTCAATGCGTGAATTGTAAACAACTGTTCTAGTTGCATTTGGCCCAGGATTTCAGATCAGAGTTCAGCAATACACAGGGACTCGCTAGATACTGATAACAACTAAGCAGCGTGGAAATTTTAGTTTATTTCATTTTTAATACGATCAAATGAGACCGGTCAACATGACCTGCAAGACGAAAGGTTGATCGGTCACCTTCCCAATCAGCCCGGAAATTGTCCGTTAACCAGCCATTATTTCAAGCCCTGGTGAAACCTTTTATAAGGGTCCAATATTGGTGCAGTAGCAACTGAATAGCTTGGTACCTTGTCAGTCAAAGTCACCTAAAAAGGTGACCCTGTATTATATACAGGTACTTAGAATGGTCACTTCATTCCAAGCCAGATTGTTCTGCTTTAAAATGGTCAGATTATTTTACAAAAAAAGTCAGAACTTTTCATGATTCTTTAAGCCACAAGCAGAAACAAGGGCACTACTTGTGTGTATACCTGTTTCAGTCTTTTAAACCCAAAAAGCCAAAAAAGCGTGCTTTACATAGACTTTTACACTGAACCTGTGAAGCAATCTGCCTATAAAATGGAACGATCTGGTTTGGAACAATCTGACTATGTACGAAGTGACTGTAAACCATTAGGTCTAAAGGTTGTGTTAGAAAGAACATGAATGAAAAACAAAAAGCATTCTGTAGTAAGCTTTACTTATTAGCTGTGGCTGGGGTGGGATGTGAAATCTTCTTTAATTTATGCAAAAAGATGAACATTATCTCTGTTAGTAAGTTAGTTACTGCAAAAATAAACTCAAATCAAAGAACTGCTAAACCGAAAAAAGAAGGAGGCAAGCTAGGAATAGAAAAAGTGAAATATGTTAGCATGATATGACTTCTCTGATCTTTCAACATTTTATTAATTTTACTTTTTTTTTAATATAATCTTGGTATCAGGAAAAGGTCAAAGAAGAATGAAGATGTACCAGAGGTATGAGTAGGTTTAACGTCCTCTATTATTTTGTTTTTGTTAATACTTATACAAAAGACAATAAGGTAGGTATTCGGTGAAAAGGTAAATGAGTGACAAGGTAGCATTCATACATATTATGTACCACAGGACTCCAAAGGCCTGTCAAAGGCCTGGTTTCTGCCACATAAAATAAAACGTAACAGTTTGTAGGGTCCCCACACTGCCTGCTTCAAATAGCCTTTGCTCAATGTAGTTAGTGTGAGTGTATTTAATATGTATTTTTTTGCAGTCAATAAAGTTGCTTCTTGTTGTTGTTGATCTTCAGCACCATCGTTTTATCCTTGTTTGCTCATGTGAAGCCATGTTTTTGAGAGTCTAATAAGATGGCGTTTGCAATTCCAAGTCATCAAGCTCTGGTTGCCATTTTTCCCTGGCAGTGTACATAAGAGGTTCATAGTGATATTAATTCTTACTTGCCAGTACACGTTTTGTTGTTTGAGGTCATTGGTAATCAGGAAGATCATCAGAAACATGGTGCTGTAGATCTTTTGAATGAATCTTGCAAGCGCTTGTGACTACATTGTATAATTCCATTTTCAACAATTCCAAACAATCTATGGCTGCCTTTTATTTTTCGTAATACATCTTTTAAGGCCATTTGGAAGAAGGCAGTTGTTTTTGCTTGTTTGTCACTATTAATAAAAACACTTTTTAAGAGTAATCAATTTTTTATCGGCACCTAAATTTAAGTCATCATTTCTTTTGATAGGATCTAGGCCTGCAGGCAAGTGGATTCAAATTCTCTCGGCAAAGCCGTTATCGAAAGGTGAATTGTCATGCTATTCATTTCATCAGCTTTTTTTGTGATCTTTCTTATCAAATGTACTATTAGTATATTAATATTTAAAATCTTTCATTACGGTTTCATTTTTAAGGTTAACCAAAAGAAAGGAAGTGCAACCAAAAGTGCACGTAAGAACAGAAGATCAAGTTTTGCTCAAGGAAGAAAGAAACGAAAGTCTCTGCTCTTCTCATCTGCTCCTGAAAAATCTGGTAAGCGCTACTTAATATATAATAATTATTGTTCTTTTGTTAAAAGTTTTTTTCATTTGTCATAATTTCCTTGGAAACTTTTCTAGAGTTGCTTAACTAGCACTTGGCTAAAAATGTGTGAAATACGTGTAGTCTTTGGGTCGATGGAAAACACTGTGTAGCTGTGAAAGTCAATGAATTCAAAGTTTGTCCATGTTGTGAGAGTTAATGTAATCTTTATTTTGATCATTCAGCCTTATTTATGTTCTCTTGCTCAGATAGCTATACTGCCAAACAAAACCACAGTCCTTGTTTGTTGCCTGACACCTTTTATGACATAATTTTCTTTTATCACTAAACAAAACTGTTGATGATTATCATAATACTCATAAAAAAGGCTATGACAAATGATGTAAATCTTTTAAATTGGGTCATGTAAGGTCATTTTGAAAAATTATCTATAGGCAGGAGATATTTCTTTATCAAATTTAAATTTTTAATGAAAAATAAAAAATGAAAATCTTGAGTCATAATAAACCACCACCATGCCTGACTGGTTGATGTCATTGATGCATTTACACCTTTCATTTGTTAATTATTTTGATATCCAATGTCTATGTACAGACCTCAGCAATTCATAAGAAACAATTCCTGCTTTCTTATCCCAGAGCTGTACAAAGAGATTCCCATAGATTTGCCACCTGAGGCAAGATTAAGAAAACTATTTGAGGCTTGTCTCAAGGTAAGAAAAACATTTCCTGTCAGTGACATGTATCAACTGAAGACTCTGAAAACTAATCCCCAAAGCTGTCAATGTTGCTTCTATCCAGCAACAGCCCCTGACATGTGTGACTACAAATGGCTACTTTTAAAAAATAGCCATTAAAAAGGGTAACTCTATGGTGAATTTTTTTGTTAAAATTGTTGAAAACTTAAGTTGCTGTTGCTGGCGCCCATTTTTGTGTACTCTTTTGTGTCTCTATTTTAAGTACTATTAAAAAAGTAATTAATTTTTACATTGAAGGGTTTAACCTTTTTTTCTTTATATTGTATTAGGATGCAGTAGAGAAACTGGATAGTAATTTGTCTGAATGCAGTGTTGATGGAATTCCTAACTTTGCTGACGAAGGTAGATATAATGCAGGATCCTGGGACTCTTAACCCCTAACTGCATTTAAAACACAAATTTCTCATGTTCTTGCTGATTAAGTGTGGATTCAGACTTTATTCTCCTGTTACAATAGGACCTTTAATCTCAATGCTAATTACCTCTGTAGGACAAGAATAGAATACAGATGGAGGAGGGGCATCACTGTCAAAGTATATCGAGAGCATTTGCTTTTTGATGAGGTTTTTAGACGTCAAGAAGATATGGTTATCCTGTAAGAATGATATCTGGGCATGTAGAAAAAATACTCTGACTGTTTAAGACATACTTGTACAAGATTATTTTGGTCATCTCCAGTAATGTGTACCTACTATTGACTGTAGCTTCAGCGCTCCCAGGCTTCTTTCAAAACATGCACGGTCAGCATAAACAAAATCTGCCTGTACTGTTGAAACGAATTTAATGGCGTAATTTTTTTTTTAATTTTTGAAGCAAAGGAAGTTTTCACCCATTTGCAAGCCCTGATATCAGAAAGTGAAATAATAGATGAGGCTTTGAAACCACCCAACAGTGAAGTAAAGTAAGTGGCAGTAACATGTATTGCTGTTGGTTGCTGTGTAACATTGGTTCCAGGGGGCGGGGGGGAGAAGGGGTACCCCCTATAATGGCATATACAGGGAGGCTCCTCCCAAAAGGGGTACCTTTTTCAGGCTCCAGGAAAATGAAAGGGTAGGAACTTCAAAAGTTGAAGTATACGAAAGGGTAGGGATATGTCATTTGGGTCTGTGAAAGGGCTCAAAAGGGCTAACAGATGAATTTTATAGCTTTATAAAGTCAAGAAAACGTTTTGTTTTGTGATTGATTCCTATTTAAAAGACTGCATTGACAGCAGTTAGAAGGGATGCAAACAAGGTGAAAGGGGTACCATTTGTGCATAGAAGGTATACGAAAGGAGTACCTTTTTTATGAAAAATGGTATATAAAACGGTAAGGGGTTGGACCTCAAGCCAGAGCCTCCCCTTATGAACATTTGTTGAGTAACTCCCCCCCCCCCCCCCAGGCATTGGTTTTCCTTTGTAAATGTTTTTTTTCTTGTCATTGCCTTTTTTCTGAGTTTTCTTGTTGTGCCTACTTTTTCCTCCCACCATATACATGCCCACAAATTGACACGCACCAGAGAGACATCTGGAAACAAGGCAGCTCCTGGATATTAGACTTAGTTCAAGGATTGTATTGAAGCTCCCAAAAAGAAAGAAAATTGCTGTTTTTTGTTTTTATCCTCCATACAACATCCTATTACAAAATGTCATGTTGTGGTCAAGAAAGTGTCAGCAAATAAATGTACCAAATTTTGTAATTTATTCATACGCAGTAGAGTTGTCGTTCTGATCATAAAAACTATGGCTTGTTTGACTTTCCTGTTGTGTCATTATTGTCATGGCTGACAGTAGCAGCAAATTTTTATCATTGTTCTTTAATAATCATTAGCACTTTGGAAAGATGTAAACTAAAATACTGGCAGAATGATAATTTAGATCTCAGTATGTATATAACAAACACATTAGCATATGGAAAGTGCTTTGTATGGTATTTATGCACTCGTTGTTTTTGTATCAAGCATCTCATGTGTAAATACTGTATGCATACACTTTCCGTGAAGAATTTTATGTCTGCTTTTTTTTGCACATACAGGCAAATTCCCAACCCCAAAAATCAGGAACTGGAAGCAAAGCTAACATCATGTTTGGCTGTCACAGAAAGGTGTGTTGTGTGAGTCAGTAAAACGTGCGTTTTTAACCCTTTAAGACCCGAGAATGGTAAAAATCAAATTTCTCCTAATGTTATCAATACATAATCAAGAGATAAAGTTGTGAGAAAATATAAAGTGATCACTTCATGGAAAACGCTCTGATCTTCAAACAAATTCTCCCAACTAATTCATTAAAGAAATGTATGGAGATCAGTCTTGAGAATTTGGATTTGGATAAAAGACATTTCCAGTCACAGGTAGTCTCCTACAGACCCTACCCAGACGTTTTTTTGTGCCATCTTGCAACACTCCTAGGAGGGTTCACTGAGGGTTGCACAACGACTCAAAAAACGGCTGGGTAGGAGACTTAGTTACAGGTGAGTAACTTATTTTAATTAAAAAGCAGTACAAACGTCTCAGGACTACAGCCTGTAGCTCCGTCTGTAGAGGGTTTGACTGCAGAGCGAAATGTCGCGGGTTCGATTTCCGGGTCCGGACTAATACTCAGGGTCTTAAAATTATTGAGAAATGAAGGTACTGCCTTTCCTCTGCAAATGAATGAGACGTAAAAATAATGTCCTCGACTAGTAATAGTTGACACTAAAGCTGTCCCCCCTCTGTATATTGTCAGTCAATTGTATCCTTGGTCTTTGTGTACCTCTTTGAAATATACCGATTCATATGAATATTTTCACGCGTATTACATAAAATAGGTGGGATAAAAGCAAGAACGCAAGATTCCATGCACTGATTCAGGTCAATTTACGCAGCTTTGATCAAAACTCTCTCGGCATTTCGAGATTTTTTTTTAACTTAAACGATATTTAAGACATTACTTTGCTTGAAAAAAGCTTTATGGAGGGTCATCTGTGAAAAAGGAATACGTCAGTACAGAATTTTAACCTCATTTAATTGTGGACGAATTTCTGTAACCGTCTACCTTTGACAGTCTACATTTTCGCGGTACCAGCTGCCGTGCGAAAAGGACTACTACGCACTTAACCCATACTGGGAAAAGAGGACCCGCAAGACTTAGAGATCGGCGAAGTCGGTCATCTGAAATGACCGATTGCGCAATGTAAAACAAAAGACGTGTTGACAACTCATAGAATACGATCCTCTCTAAATCATCACGACTGAATGTATCATTTTATTTACAAGTCATCGTTTGACAGCTTAACCAAATTAATTAGAAATTTGATTCATTGCACTCAATGGAAACACAGACAAAAACTCGTGGGACCTTTCAAAGCAAGCCGCGACAAACGGCGAGTAAAACGCGTGAACAATTTTGCGTGTGAGCTGCAAATGCCGAGTTAAAAACTATTTTTCTTGTGAGTGAAATATTTAGCTAAAAGCGAGGAAAACTAAATGCACGCCGTAACAATTATTCCGAAACCAAATCTTACATAGAATTCTTTAGTCAGTTTGCGAAGGTTAACGCAAAATTTTTTAATACAATATTTATTTTGCCAACGGAAGGCCTCGTTGCTTGAACGACTATAAACTGCGAGCAGTCTATTATTTTCCTTTACAAAGCCGCGAACTGCTAAATGCGGGCGTCTCGACCTTCACTGATTTCACTGAAAAGCTTTGGCCGAAAACGGAAAGCGCGGGCATGGAAAGTCTCTGGCACCCAGGGTAAATTCTCTATTCTAAAGTTGTTGTTTACAATCTCGCTAGCTGGAATAAGAACTAAACAGATTTTAAGAGAAAAGGCGGGCTGCAAACAGTCTAGAAAGACTTTCTTAAATGTTTGAAATAAACACGACTTAAAAACTCGTAATGTTGTGAGACGTGACCTTAGAGTTTGCTTGAACAACAGGGGTTTTCCTTCATTCCCTCGTCGCGCGTTGGCCACCATGCCGCACACGGAGCGTTCTAAAATTGTATTTTTTCCGCCTCACTGAGAGTTACATTTAGCGGTCATGAAAATGGTCTATGCAAAAAAAGGCGGCCTGCAAGCAGTCTAGAAAAAATCTCTTAATTGTTTGAAATAAACACGACTTATAAACTAGTAATAATGTGAGACGTGACCTTAGAGGTCCTTAGAGTTTGCTTGAACAACAGGGGTTTTCTTTGTCGCGCGTTGGTCACTATGCCGCGCGTGGAGCGTTCTAAACTTTTACTGAGCGAATCTTATTTTTTTTCCGCGACATACATTTCGAGGTCAACAAGATGGTCCATGTATATTGGGTAATTATTTTCTAAAAATAAAGATTTTAGTTTCTTTTGTTTTTTCTCAAGATCATTTTTAGACGCTGATGCAGTCCATTAAGTTTTTCTTGGAACAAGTGAGTCTTTGAACTGGAGCGCCATTTTTTTCTGTAGGTATTAAAGTATTATGCCTGCCAAGATTGCAGTCATAAGCCTAAAAATGGTCAAAGTTAAGAAAAAGGATTGCTTAAAATTAGATTTCAAAAGTTTCTACATTTTTAAATCTTTATGATATGAGTTTTCATATGAGCGAAAAGCTTTTAGACACATAAACGTATAAAGTTTATGGTGCCTCCGGTTGATTTTTTGCTCTTCAAGGGCTATTGCTTGAACAAAGCCTTCTGGAGCATCTAAAGGTTGGTAGTTGTTAAAACGATAATACTAGGTTAATAAATACATGTTTCAATACTAAGGAAAACTATTACTTGTTCATTCCCCTGCAGTTTAAGGCAAAACGCAATAGAATCCAGCCATATCCTAAATGCACAGAAAAAGATACAAAACTCAACAGAAAGGACAAATAGAATAGCATAGAGTTCATGCCATTATCAATAACAACCCTTTATGATCCAGTGTAACTGCAAACAACAATATTTTCTAAATGACCGATTGTCAGTAAGAGAAGTATAATGTCAAAAACCCATTCCCAAAACCTACTCACTTAAGATGACCATTAGATAAGTTTACAGGTGAATTAAAAATGTGATGAATTTCTAACTCACAGAAACACGGGCGACACACTTAGTGTTCTGTTGCATTTCACAATTTGCACTTAGGAGTCATAGATCATCATGGCATTATCAAAAACCTACTCACTCAAGATGACTATTAGATAAGTTTGCAGGTGAATTAATAATGCCATGAATTTCAAACTCACAGAAACACGGGCGACACACCTAGTGTTCTGTTGCGTTTCACAATTTGCACTTAGGAGTCGCAGAACATCATGGCATTATTAAAAACCTCCTCACTCAAGATGACTATTAGATAAGTTTGCAGGTGGACCAATAATGCCATGAATTTCTAACTCACAGAAACACGGGCGACACACCTAGTGTTCTGTTGCATTTCACAATTTGCACTTAGGAGTCGCAGAACATCATGGCATTATCAAAAACCTACTCAATCAAGATGACTATTAGATAAGTTTGCAGGTGAATTAATAACGCCATGAATTTCTAACTCACAGAAACACGGGCGACACACCTAGTGTTGTGTTGCATTTCACAATTTGCACTTAGGAGTCGCAGATCATTATAGCATTATCAAAAACCTACTCAATCAAGATGACTATTAGATAAGTTTGCAGGTGAATTAATAACGCCATGAATAATTCTAACTCACAGAAACACGGGCGACACACCTAGTGTTCTGTTGCATTTCACAATTTGCACTTAGGAGTCGCAGAACATCATGGCAGTATCAAACACCCACTCTTGAATACATACAGATCGATGAAAAAGAAGAATTTCTTCTTAAAGTTAAATGTCGCCCTTTAAACAAACATAATTGTAGTGTTTTCTGTCAAAAAAATTTCACTTTTCTTTAAGACCTCTGTATGCCTAATCACATTTGCAAAACAGTTTCTGAGATAAGCCTTTATGAAAAAAAAAAAACATTATTAGCCATTGAAAAGTGACAGGAATTAAAGTGAAAGGAGAAAAAATTGAATTTAAATAAGGGAGAAACAATGGGCTTCAAAAATTATGTCCCACAATAATTACAAGAAAATGATATTTCAAAAAACAATAAACTGGTTAACTGACCTCATTTCTCACAATTTGCTATGCAAGTTGGTATACTGACTTTGTTATTTAATAAAAGCGAGTCATACCCATTGTTACTTGGTTGTTTCCTGAGTGAAGGATGTGTACAGAGATTTTGGATTGGTGCGGGCTATTTTGGGGAATTGGCGGGCTATTCGATTTTGGCGCCAATGGACAGAACCCTTGAATCAAAATGAACTGATCCAGTCGACCACCTCTTGAAATCCGCTTCTAGAAACAGGATTTAGCTAAGGGACTTGTGGTGAATGATATCGAGCGACAGCGGACCAAAAAGCCCACTCCATCGATTGCACGGAGAACCAACTCATACAAGCAAGAACGCGATCTTGTCAGACTGCTTAAATTCCTCGCTAAAACTCTTTACTGAATCGGAGGAGCCGAACATGCATAGCTTTCCATTACATAGGCTGGAATTCAAAGCAATGATACCAAGTCTTTTCGGTATCCTGGCAGCGAAGGAGAAAAAAACCCGGCGCAATAGAATAGACGAGGATCGTCACACATGTACACCGCCATCACTCGTGGCTCTCACTCTCAGGAATCTTCTGACAAAGTATCGTGGCAGATCTAGCGCGATATACCAAAAGCATACCATATAAAGTAAAATCCAATTAATTCCATTGTAGCCTAGGATGGGTTATACTCAGAGGAGGATCGAATAGTATCCCATGATGCATTTTTCCAGAAGCATCACGCAATATCGCAGTCATAGCAGAATCCATCTTGAAATAAGGTCGTTTTCTCGTCGGCTTTTTCCTCACTCGGTTTCCAGTAAAAGTAAAAAAATTACGTTATTTCGTTATTTGATATGATTTCTCCGATTTGCAATGGCTTAAGAGCGAAGTTTCCACTTAGAAACATTTATTTTCACGGTTTCAATTAGTCTTCCCATCACAAAGTGTTCAGTGACCCACAACCAGGTCATGAATATTCAAGGTTTTTTGGAATATGTGTTGAAATCTTACAAATGTGGACCTCACGCCAGCAAAATGAAGTCCTGGATATTGTACAGGCCAAGAAGTACCCAGAAGTACCCACACTTTGGAGACTTTTTTGTCGACCAAAGATGGCTGAAATTTCGAATCTTTTATCACATTTCAACGCCATGTGTCATAATATATGTGTAAAGCCTGATGAAGGCTACAATCTGTTGGGCGCTTTTGAGAGCGCTTTATGCCGAAGCAATCACTTTGTATTTTCAAAGAGGTTATTTTTAAAAGGAATTTGACTATAAACATTTTAATTCGAAGAAGGAGCGGTGTATAACGGTGTGTTTCAGTGTGAAAAGAACCCAAAGAAAGGAACCACGCAGCATGCAAGCCGGCACAACGTAAACTGAAGCCTGCTCAGAATTTGAAAAAGAAACATCATGCAGAAACTTTACTTATTCAAAAGAACAGATCAGTATTCTGGCCAGGAAATTTCCTTGAAGATTGCTTGAGTCAGTACCGGGTAGACTGTGCTTCAGAGAATTGTTTGTCGCATCGATAGGTTAAATTTTATTTGTAACTGCCATTGTAAACTTCAGCTCCTTTGAGCGCGATGCTGTAATAAATTATCCTTTGGTAATTAGCTTCACAGCGTAGCGGATGTTTTGTTGGAACAACTTTATAGATCAGTCATAGTTTTGGTTCTCCTCTGGCCTGGGTTCTCCTAGTGAACCTAGCGAAGCTTATCAATTGCGAGTCTTATAATTTGTGTTTACAGTGCGACCGAGCGCGGCACAAGTAGTTCTCGACAGATCAGTGAAATACATGTAAAACCCTTCTCAGTCAAAGCAACGCTGAAATTCTCCTTTAAAGCACAGTGAATATTAGCCAACTCGATAATCTCAAAAGCAGAAGCTGCTGAGCCGAAACATGTTTGGAAACCATCCACATCAGGCACTGCGATCGATGTTCACTTCGCGCGTGCTGAAGGTTACTGATCATAATGTGTCACGTACGCAGTGATAATATAACATGAATCGAGGTGCATCATGGGATACTATTCGATCGTCGTCTGGGTTATACTTTTACTTGCACAATCCTTTTTTCGACTTGCTGATTTGTTTCTTTGTTTTGACATTTCGACGCATAAATAGACTCCAGGCAACCGCATGCCTAAAAAGCGGCTCAGTTTACACTGGACTCCTTGTCTTCGTTACAGATCGGCTATCGTGAGATAGCACCGGCCAGTCGTAATAGGCAAAATCTAGTTTAGCCTTGAAGCATTTCAGTTTGAAAGGGAAAATATATTTTTGAAAAGACAATTCGTTCTTCCGCTTTATTTCCTGATCATTGCTGTCCGCGCGTCCTGGCGCGTGGATTCCTCGTGCTGAAATCTGGCAAAAAATTATCTAGAACGTAACTTGAAGGTTTTCCAAGGCATACACTTTACTATAAGCAAAATTGTTTTAAATTTGCTTTATTTTAATTTTTATAATGGATAGCGTTGTATTTTCATCTGGTTTTTACTATCTTGAACACGTTCTGAGCTTTCAAAAGGATTACTACTGTAGTGGCATATGACAGGGTTGACACCTTATCGGATTACGTTTTTTGGCCAGAAATTTAAAATATACTAATTAAATTCCCACAGCAGGAAATTCTCTTGTCACGTTTTGAAAACAAAGCGTCCGTAGCAACTAAGAAATCATGCTGATCGCAAAAAAAAGTCGCTTGCGGATCCTCATCGGTATAGAAATCTTCCATCGTGCCCTGATAAACTAGCTTGATTCACTCGTTCGCTTAGGACAACTTGCTTGCTTGTGGACTGAGTCGTAAGTTCACGGCCCCAACGCCAAACTTATGTCTGAAAAATCTGAATCGTTTTCAGCAAAAGATTTTTGAATGATAGGGCGCGATTCATTCAACCAAAATTCAGACCGGTCCGACCGGGAAAAGAGGACCACCTCAAAAGGTGGACCTGTTTTTTCGAAACTTTTCCGGTTGGACCGAACCGATCCATTGAGTTTTGGACCGAAATTTCCGGAAATTTTGGTTGAATGGATCGCGCCCATAAACTCGTGTCGAGCTTACAGCTTTTTCGGTCCATAATTTCATTCAAACACAAGATTTTGTCTTTTGTGGTCAGTGAGGTTTTGATGCTTTTTTAAGAGAGTAAAATCAATATTTAATGAGACAAAGAAATGAAAATTGCCGTTTTTCTCTAATACTTTCAAAACAGTTGCTCCACAGAATATCACTGAACGCACACGTAACGCAAAGAGTATCGAAGTACAATTAATATCACAAATTCAACCCAAGCGGTCCTGTCGGGCATTCTCTGTTTTATGTTATCCTAACCATTTCTTACTCGCGGGCGTTCAGCATTGTTAAGGGCTAAAACGTCACCATTACCCCACGATTGCTCGCGGCCCTTGTTTAAGCAAATCGAGATTTTTTCTGGTACACTAAATACATATTTTAACTGTAAGTACTTTCCTTTGTATACGCGCGAGCTACTGGGATGCCTCCTCGATGGCAATAAGTATATACTTTCGTGCTAAATGCACAAATTTTTTCATACCTTTCTCATACACGAATCTTTGTCTAAACCACTGTTCAAGCTTTTTAGTCTATTTTCTCGTAAAATTACAACCATGGAAGCCTGGTAAATGTAACGTTATCTCAGTAGCCTCGTCTTTTATATACACATGTATTACCACAGATGCGGCTAATCCAATGAATCAATAACATACGGAAGGAGGTACGTGTAGCCCGTGTTAAACGTGGGAAAACGGGTGTGTGCAACTTACATTTGTACTTCTAATTGATTGAGAAAGTGTCGCGAGATTTTTTAGCTAAATGCAAGTCATTGCAAAACCCGTAAAAACCCCTTGAATGTATCATTTCATGTGTTGCTTTTGCTAGATTGAAGACAGAAAACGAAAAATGGGATACACTGCTTTCATTCCGTCAAGAACAAGTGGCAAAGAAAGAAAGGTATGTAGTAATACGATTTTCCTTTAGGTCTTAATTAATATTTTCTTTTTACCTTGAGTAGTTTCTATCCATGCGTTTCGGGTATAGGAGACAATTAGCTTTTTCCTTATTGCATCTTTGCCTTTTTGAATTTTTGATCTATATGATTGTACTTTCTCCTTTGACAACAGACGACAAGACGAAGATTTCAAAGCCACTGACCAGTGTCCAGACTTCCTCTCTCCTGAGCAGCACCAACTGCTTTCTGGGAAGCCATCAATGAAAGGTTTCTCGGAGAGGCTTAGCACAATGAAACAAGAGACAGTGACACAGGTCTGACAAACCTACATTGTACCCCGTGATTTTAAAGGATCTGTTTTAACCCCGAAGTATAACTTTTTACCGATACGGCGGCCATATTGAATTAATTAGATTTAAGGAGTATTATGGGATGCTCAGCGGGCATGAGTACGATCCGATATACTCGCATCAGTATTAACGCGCGCTTTTCGGGCCAATTTTTCGGTACGTTTTCCTAGAAGAAGATTGTAATGGGAAAAAAAGATCGTTGTGCCGTGTTTGGATGTAATAATGATCACCTTTTTCCCGAGAAATAAACAGTGACGTTCTCTTTTTGCCCGAAAAGCGCGCGTAAATACTGAGCGAGTGCCCCCAGGGCATCCCATAATACTCCTTAAATCTAATAAATTCAATATGGCCGCCATATCGGTAAAGAGGTCTATTGGAAACTTTCGGTGCTCAAAATGCGGTCGGTTATTTTTGAGTCCAACTTGGCTCCCCAAATAAGGACCAAAATTTATTCTGCGTGGCAGGCGCTGGTTAATTTTTTTGTTTGTTTAATTTAGAGCGCGTGCGTCCTCGAAATTTCTTTCTTAGCCCTTAAAATACCGGCGCCTGCTACTCCGTAAGCTACAGGGAAAATGGTTACAAGCTTTCGGCGCGACGATTTCTGGGAGTGTTTGGGTGGACATTTGCAAGTTACTTGTTGCGTTTGGACACTATCGAGCGATTACAAAGCTTGTCCACCGAACAGATAACAGGAATCTTTGTGCCGAAAGCTCTAAACTGAGCTTTTCTTCTTTTAACCGATTGTGTTTCAGGTTAATACAATTGCACAAGCAATATCTGTGGTCAGTCAGTACGAAGAGGCAGCCAAAGTCTTCGTTGATAACCAAGTTAAAACATTTTGTAAGTAAAATAATGAATTGTAACGAGGAAAGGACTAGGACGTTCACGACTATCAGAATGAAGGCAAGCGAGTCTTAGGGCGCTTACCATTTGTCAGAACTGGCCGAATCCAGTCGTAAACAGATTTCCTGCCTTGCGTTTCGGTCTATATCCACCGCTATTCCACTCCCCTTCGGGGGATAGTTCAGGGTTTGAGCCAGGCCGCGCCATTGCGCCAATCCCGCACTGCAATTGGAATTGTCCCTTTACAAAACGGCCAAGGGGACAATTTGTCCCCTTCAAAATTTAGGGAAAAAACTCGAAAGGAAGCACACACGAAGAGATTTATTTCGGTACAGAAGTTGCAAGCTGAAACAGAACGTGGAAAGTCTATTTTATCGCACCTTTAAAGTTCATTCCAAAGTTACGTTTCAGTCACGCTCTACTGCTATTTTTGTCGGAAATCTGAGACAGGGCTTCTGATTTTTCGCGCGGTCGCGGAGCCGCGAAATTTGGTAGAAATCTTATCAAATACATGTCTGTACAACATATTTGAAACTTATTTCAGCTATAGGGGATATTTACTTGCCGTAAACTTGCAAATTTATCTTGGAACTTCGTCACTGAAACGTGCAAACAGATTACGTTGCGAAAAACTGGGCACTAGCCATCATGTTAAAGGCTTTGCCATTGGTTCATTTCTGGAGCGTATTGTAATTGTTGTTGAAAGAGCAAATGATGACCTCTGTTAGAAAAACGTTAAAAAGGCTGGTCTGATCAGCGCAAAACCGATCGATTTCTAGCGAAATTCGCCTTGAAAATAACCACAAAATCGGCCGTTTTTTACCGATTGCTTTTCGGTGAAGTTTGCCCCGAAAAGTCCCGCGAAATCGGCCGATTTTTCCGCGAATTTGTCCCTAAAAATCCCGCGAAATTTGACTTTTTCGTCCGAGACCTATCAGAAGCCCTGCTAAGAAGGAAGGGTGTACAAATTTCTGTCCCCCTAAAAATGAAAATGTCCCCCAAAATTTTAGCCAAGGGGACAAATTGTCCCCTAGTGATCAAATCCTAGCTCAAACCCTGATAGTTGTATACTATCCAGTTAGGTAACTCTATTTCTAAAAGTTATTATGATAGTGATCGGTTTTAGCGGAAATTTCGAGGGAAGACTGATGTTTTACTTTAAAAATGACTGGTCCTGAACGCCCAGTTCTGACTTTTGGTAAGCTCCTCAGTTTCCAGCCGTGTGCTGTGGCTTTGCAGTAAGAGGCCGTGCAAACGAGTGTCTGAAACTTGGTAAAAATCGAATTAAGGGTTTTTTGAACGGCAGCAAAAGCTTAACCATGTATGCATTTATTATTGTTTTAACCCTTGGCTTAAATTTTAAGACTTGAAAATACTCGTTAACCATTTTATTTCCTTGCGAGTTTTCCGCGTCTCGCCCAAATCACGGTATTCCAGAGATAAAATATATGCGCTCGGCCGTTTTTTTCTCATTTTGTATGTTATGATTGGCAATCTGTTCTCTATGAGTTATTTCTTCTGTGATTGGCAATCCGTTAACCGCCGCTACATTTGGTGAACAAAGGCCTACTTTTTTTTGAGGTTCTAACACTGATTTTCATTTTTTCTCTCTCTCTCTCTCTTTAATTCTCAGCTAATACAACGTTTGAAGGTACAAACCAAGTTGGAACACCGAGAACAGTTATTCCAAGGCTGCTGATGAAACTTTTTTAACTTCTTTACCTTCAATATTGGATAGAGTCTTTCCTACCAATCATATTTTTGTAACTGCTCTTTTATACATTTCGGTAGTATAATCTCGTGGTGTGTAAAAAGCGGAAAAGAAGGAGCTTTTTCTTCGAGGACTAGAGTCAGTAGAGTCAATATACCAGAGGCCGTGAGGCATGATCTTTACATCCTTCAAAGGGACTCTAAGATACCTTGCTGGCACTAATTTTCGCTGGACTTGAGTTAAGCCATTTTCGCGGTTGCCAAAAAATCGCAAAATTAAAGTCCCGTGCGAAAGGCAACCGCGAAAATTAGCGACGCGAAACGTAATGCCTTGGTGCACAAGTTTGTTATTAATCTAAGACTCGTTTGAAGACTTTGAACAGCTAATTGGTTTGTAGGCAGACATATCGTAAATTCTGGACTGCACTGGAAAGTAGGTTATAACGTTATGCTTTGTCAAAACGAAATCTTCATTTCTCCATTGTGAAAATGAGTCAAAGTAGATCACTTTTTTAGCGAGAAAGCTAGTTCTCTTTAACACGTTTTTATTTTCCCAAATCGCGACAGTTTGAGAAAGACTCGCAATCATGGCCAACGTAAGAGTACCTTTCCTCTGTTTTTCAATCTGTGCGAATTGTCGTGGCTTCGGATTCAGGTTCAAAATATAAGTACTTGAAGGATTCTGCCCAGCTTGGAATGAGCTTTTGTATAAATTCCGCATCTAAGATTAAATCGAGCACTGACATTGTTGCGACATGACGCAGGATGGTTTAATTTCATTGTGTACACATTGTCTTGTATATCACTCTCGATGCCTTAAAAAACTCCTATAAACAAGAATGCGCGAAGATAAATCTTCAAAAGACGTCAGTTTAATGATAATGGCGGGTAAGGCCCGTATGTTTGGGCGAGTAGAGCAACTGTCAGGAGTGGGGTGAAGATTTTGCAGGGACGATAAGGGGGTGGGTGAGGGTCAAGATTAGGTAGTTTAATGAACGTGAACGCCTATCTAGACTTACAGTAGTTGTAGTCGACATTTTGAAAAACGTGAATGCAAAAGTTACTTTGGAAACACTAAGTAGTAGCAAAGTAAGGGAGCTTCCCACGTAGACCGCAGACGTTCCTTACATATAAGGCTCGCTCTATTTCAGCATCGCTCCAGACCTTTTGTTTGACTGTTCGCGCGTACTTGAATAAGTAAAAATACGGACTGTTTTGCAGTCTACCCAGATCTACTTCCAGTACCAAACTCACATATTTTTCTGTACTAGAGAAGCTTGGGCGGTTTAAACCTAAATAGTAACAATCTAGAGCTATACCCTGAATTATGTAGACCTTTCTCGCGTTACTGAAAACAAAGGCACCAACTTGAGGCTTGAGTTGACAAAATACATTTGTGTCATAGTTACAAGAGTAGAATGTTTTCGTCCACCTGACGGTGCACAACGTTCAATAGCATTCTTTTGATCTTATTGACCAATGAAAACAAAGGATTTCTTAAGCACCGGCTGTTTTTATCTTTGATGTTTGCTGCCTTCAACAAGTTTCCTTTACTATGTTTGCATGAAGCCTCAAACGCGCTTCGTCGTGTGTTTTGGAGCGAAAAGTTCGTTTTCACTCCGTTAAAACCAGCATTCAACTAATAACACGTGGTCAGAAAAGCCCCTTTCGTAAGAATCTCCCCTAGTGGCATCACAATAAAAAATAATAGCCGTGCAAGAGGATAATAACTCCCAAGAGGAGAACTGGGTATACTCATATGACGACTGCCTGTCAGTCTTATTCTTACCGACTGCATTCGTTTTGTTTAGCATCAAAAGCCAAACAAAGTGGTAATTACAAAAATAATCTACAAGTGGATGCAAAAACGTTCATGGTTTGGTAATAAATTACAAATATCAGTTCCACCCTTTCATCGCGCGCAACGTGGAGGGGAATGGGTACCAACAAGATGAGGAGTGTGACGTCAGGTATATATAGCGCCGGCGCTATTTTCCCAAGGTGCACCAAGTCGTGTTCGATTTTAGGGGTTTGTCGCTGTCAAACAATTTCAGCATAGGGATCATCGTAAGTCTCAGTCAGGTGCTTGTGTTCTGTTTTGTTTGTCTTGTGTTTTTTCGATTGTATTTGTCGTACAAAGTAGTCGGCAAACATCTGTAAGAGAAACAGAAGTCAGTCAGTTGAGTAACTGTTGCACAGTAGACGGGGTCATGAGATCCACGCGCTTTGTTTGATCTAAATTCTAACTGAAATGTTTTCATTAAGTAGGGTATAGTCATAATTAATGATAATTTATTTTGTGGTAATTTTGTTTAACATCTCATCGAGTGAGTGAATGTCATTCGGCTGCCCTCCAAACTTCACCGGAATGACTTAATGGTGCGTTCCTTGAGAATAATCCGGATCAAGATTCATTTTGAGGATCTCTCGGATCATGGTTCACCGATAAAACCCATCCGAACAAGGATTCATCGGAACCGCTGATGCACCATGAATCGAGTGATCTTGGGTCATAAATCATGATCCGGATCTTAGATAAAATTTAAAGAAGGCGCATCATCATTCAGTAGCCCACATTCGATATATTAAAATTCTAACATGATTCCGAGGCTTTCTGGTCATTTTTTCTACATTTGGTTTGGTTTTTTTCTGCTAAAATCTCTTCTGGGAATTGCAAGGCAATGGAGTAGTGGAAAGTTTGCAATTTCGTCCCTGCAGCCTCGGAGTTGTGTTAGAGTTTTAATATATCGAACGTGGGCTAGTAGCTATCTCTCTCTTTGACCAGCAAATAAGCCTACCGAGAATTTTCACGTGAAGTCACATTGGTCATATTTGTGTACCAGTGTTGATTTCTTTTCTCATGCAAGCTATTTCTTTTTCTTTTTAAAAAAGACACTAAACTAGCCCCAGATCACGCGCATAACAACATCCATGGTCGCACGTCAACAAAGTCCCACGATTCCTCAGAATGGATACTCTACCATTAGATCCCCCCGGGGGGTTTTGTATTTCACAGGAGGTAGCTTGCGAGTAAGCTCTCCATTTTACACTTTCGCGTGCTACTCTGATCTCGCGTGGCTTCTCGCGGCTCCCCCAAATGAGGAGCTTGCTCGCAGGTTCAGAGAGAGCTTATCTCCAATATAGGCCCTAGGAATTCCCCTAAGTTATTTTATTAACAAAACGTAAATCTTAGAGGACATTGATACAAATTAGTTAGTTTCTTTAGGTTTGAGATCTCGGTGACAAGGTCTTTCAGATACTGTTATCAGATATTCCATAACAACGAAAACGACATGTGGCGCTTAATCAAAATCTTTCCGTCGAAAATGACAACATCGTAAGACTTAAAACACAATTTTAGAAAACGAGGAATTCAACTCTCTTTAAAACTACGCACGGTCATTGCATCAAAACTCAAAAAGTTTTTTTAAGTTTTCGCCATGTCGATATCAATAACTTAGAAAGATTGCCTCAGGTGCAGTGAGACCTACAAGGGTGATAAGCTAAGTTATTCTTGATCGTCTCTCGGTGGTGTTAGGGGAACCTTCCCAATCGCTAGTGTTTCGAAATGGTTCCGGATTCCAATCCCTTGGAGAAATTGTCGATTATCCATTCTACCCGCGATCTTGAACGTGAATTTTCAATGCGAGGGTCGATTAAATTACCTTCATAAGGCGATGATCAATAGACGCTGCTATATAAATATCTACGAAAATAGATTTCAAACTAAAATTCATCTTAAAACTTACCATTATTTACAAGTTTAAGTACTCGATTAAGAAATTTGTCTTCACGTTATCATAACATTATAAACTGCTATGTTAAAACTTGCCACAAAGTTACTTAGAGACTACTTCTGTGGTTGTAAAAATAAATCGGGATCTGATTTATAAGCATCCTTTAACAATCAGGAGCGGGGTAAGTCTTAAGTATGACAACTGTTGTATGAACAGCTAATCTGAACATTATAATAATGAACTGTTCTGCCTGATTTAAGGCACAAATAATAAATAATATTCTCTGATGTAGAACAAATTTAAACAATTTAAAAGCAACTTTGTTTAAACCGCGTTTCCTAGCGCAAATGCTTAAAGGTTCAACTGGGATTTTTAAGTCAACCACAAGACTAAGAAGGTGACATCTCGTACGCCCGACTATATAAAGCCAAATTTCCAGTAATTTAGCCCGCAATTTTTCCGCCTCATCATGCAAAATCTTCAAAATTATGTCACCGTCCATATCGCAGGTTGACTTTGGATCTAGGAGGGGGCTTTATGCGTGCGAAGCTAATCTGAAACTATTCCAGAATCAGATTACCTATGGAGCGTGCACGCGAACCTTAATTGCTCTCCGCCGCCTTCGGATGAAATAAATATACAAGGCGATGACAGCGAGAGCTATCGCGGAATAAAGAATTAGACACATGCTGGCGTCAATCGAACTCAGGCCGATAGCGCTAAGATGAGAGATAAAGTGACGCTTGCTTACAATGTCAGTGTCTTCCAGTTCAGGAGAGGAGCGCGCGGGAGGTTTCTTGATCCTAATGTTGTTCACACCGTAGTGGTTCTTCAAGAACTCCAGAACCACGCCTTCATTCCAGTGAATCTCGTCGCCAGTGCTGGTACCAGGGAGGCGACATTCTTCGCAGAGATCTTTCGACGGAAACTGGATCTTAGGATGTTTTGGATCTTCGCTGTTGTCACCGGCCAGACGTTTGTTCACCTTGTTGTGTCTGCTCCACATCCACATAATCGCGCTGTTGTGTGAATCCACCTCTGTTTTGAGATTCTTAGACATAGCCATGAAATGCTTTCTGCAGTAGTCGCAGCTAAAGAAGTATTTGATGTAATCTTGGATTCGTAAAAGGACATCTAGTCCCGTCAAACCACTGCTACTTCCGCAGTTGACAGTCAAGGTATGAAACAGAGTCCACAGACTGCACGGGTAACCACGATATTTAGGCTGGCTTCCCGCACAGGCCGCCCACTTTGCCTTACTGGGTAGAGGAGAATGAAAACCGTCATTTGACTGACTTGACTTGAAATGCATCTAAAAACAAACAAAAATGAATACCTTGGCGTTAACGATGTTTTAAGAAACGTTTGCACTAGCATATAATAGGAGCTCAAGCAACGACGGCCAACGGCAGCGAAACATCACTTCAAAAGCGAATTCACGCTATTTCAAATTTATCATGTTTCATTTCATAGAATTTGTTTAATACTTAAGAATAAAGATAAGCGAAAAAAGTTTAACACAACGTTTCGATGTCGCCATGACATCATTATCAAGTCACAAAGATAAAAACTAAAACCTGACCTAAATAAACTAGAGAACAAAAGTAACATGTTTGCAGGTCTAAAAGAAAATATGTTAAACAAACAGTTTTGCCCGGATAGAGTCTCATTGTGTGTTAAAGCTTGGTTTCTTCTCCTTAATAAAAAGCATTTCGTAAATCAGACAGTCTAATTTTTTTTTTTGATTCGTAATTTGTTTAATGTTGAGAAAATTTTCTGGAGTTGACTCTAAAGGACTGTACCTAAGTTAAAACGTGAAACTATGAAGTTTTATGTGTAACAACGACAAACAAATTTACAAAAAAGTGTGACGCACGTGCAAAGTTGTTGGTTTTGTTATCGGTTTTCGATGCCGTTCCCATTCTCAAAGTTGTTGGTTTTTTTGCCGTTCTCGATGCCGTCACCGTCAGTGTTTAAACTCCCTAAAGCTTCGGTAAAACGGGCAACAAGAAACAACGTACAACTTTGTTTTGCAACAACGCTGTAAAACGAGTCGAATAGCGATTTTGCGCGTTTCACAACCCACGTTCAAACCTGTTAACAACCTGATTTATTGCAAGACAGGTTTGATGTGGGTGGTAAAACGCGTAACATCTTTACTTAACTCGTTTTGCAGCAAAGTTGTAAGACAAGTTGCATAATTTTTGTTTCCCCCGTAAGTCCCAATATCCACAAACAAATTCTCCAAACTGATATCCACGCATTTCCTTTAA
>OZ037779.1:9621004-9701004 GCA_964035525.1 Porites cylindrica | reverse complement strand
AGCCATAAAAATTTCCAGAGGAACTACGCAGCCGGGATATGGGGGAATTATCACGAATCTTCAGACTGTTTAGAATACCCAAAAAAATCCCTTCTTAAATCAAGGTACCCGAAAAACACTTGCGGAAATTTTCCTAACCAAAATTGAAAATTTCAAACCCCAAAAAATCCTTCGATCATCACTGTCACTTGAAATCCGGAGTTCCCCCCGCCCCTGGGCTGCTTACAACCATCGGAGTCTCCTTCGCAGCCGTTATAGTCTCGTCACGCAACGCTCCACCTTTGTTTGCGAGAAGCGCTCTGTGACGAGACAACCACACAACCACCAGTTTACCAGCTTCTTGTGACATCATGCGCATGCCCAAAATAAGGGCGCTTACTAAAAGTCACGACTGGCCAGCCACCGGGACCAGTTATTTTGAAAGTAAAATAGTAGTCTTTTCTCGAAATTTTCCCTTAACCCCACCACTACCAAACATACTGTTCAAGAATAGAATGATATGACTGAATAGTCCTGATTAATAGTGGAATTCTCCTTACAGTTAGACTGGATTGGCCAACCAGTTCTAACAAATGAAAAGCTTCCTTAGAAAGCTGTCATTTGGCAACTTGTAAACAACTTTTTGGGTCATTTTGCTTCTTTTTCGCTCGACTAAATGGCTCGACTAATGTAACTTCACATGGCGTTTTATAGCAAAATCTCAGGAGCGGATAAATTTGTTCATGACTTAAGAAATGTATGTACATGTAAAACAGCAAATAGAACATGCAAGCAGATATTAGCAGGGTTATAAGGCTAATTATACAAGTCATGTTGAAAGCCTATTGTTTACCGTTTAGTCGCCTCTCCGACTCCAAACATTGCATTTCAATTAATGGATTTTAATCTTTGATTTCATCCAACATTTTGCATCCCAAACAACGTTTCCACTTAGTCACCCATGTTCTATGCATGACGAATATGATGTTGGACAAGAATTTCTGATTGTTTAGCCGGGGCTTTAGCAGTCATAACATGTAAACTATATGTGTTATGCCTGAGACAAGCATCTTCAACTTACCTCACGGCCAATGTATGACGTTGGTACCTCGAAAATTAGTGCTAACTCATCATAATTTTCTGATGTTCTGCGACTTCTGCCTTCTATAAAACTAGAGACAAACTCTTTCCTAAACAAAAAGATAAACGGAAACGTCAGGTGTTAGTTAATTAATCCTAATTTCAAGTCCTGGAAAAGTATGCAATAATGAAAATGGTAAAAAGTAACTTTTACTTGTTCAATAAAAAGGAGAAGTGTGGCGTCATGTTACCATTGTAGCAAAATTTCTGAATCTCAACAATTTTTCTTGACAGAGAAGGCAATTTGCATTGTCAAGCGATAGCTATGTGCTATGAGCTACTGTTTTGTTTCTGAGTCAGAGTGAAATAATTAATTTAATTTTGCAACCATGGCATATTGTTGTTTCATGTTTTGAGGATTGGGCCATCTCCCATCTTTATGTCATCTGTCACCATTTTATCTAGTCTGTCTAGTCTTATGTTGCTGTTTTAAGGCCATGTTAACAGAGCCTCATCATATTAATACTATAAAATATTATTTTACAATTATACCATGCGACTATCTTCAAACCAACTGATTAATAATTAATGTCTGTTTGAGTTTGTGAACTAAGAGTAACAAAATTCTCTCTAAATATTTTTTAAACTAAAAAATTGACTCTGCAGAAAAACCCTCTTACCCTACTGGTATAAAATCCACATCTGCACGCACCAAGCCAAGGTTTTTCTGTAGTTCAGCAACCTTGACCATTTTATGAAGAAGGTTTAATAAAGTCTTCTCTCCTGGTTGATTGAATAACAACATTTATTATATAAACACCAATGAAATACAAGGTGAGCTTTCATGCATGAAAGCATGATATCTTCACATGTGGAAAGGTCACTGTTGCTATGGCTACATAATAAATCATGTCCTTTCGTAGCAAAAAAAATTATTCAAGTGAAATGGTTTGGCATTTCATTGGTGATTACATAATAAAATAATAGAACATTACATGGCAGCAAACAAGAAATAGGAAACATGTGTACATGTAAGACTTCTGAAAACAGCATACCTGGAAATTTTTCACCTAAATTAGAACTTGGAGAAGATGCATTGAAAAACTGTTTGAAAGAAAAAAAATGTAACAATAATTAATATTAATGTTGGTTCAGTCACTATACCTCTACCATTTAACTCATTATGCTGGGAAAGCACTATAAATTTACATGGCCACTTTTGCCCAGGGACAGGTTTTGTCAAAATTAATCTTCAGACGATGGTCAAGAAAATGCCCATACTGTAAATAATTATTTACAGTTGTATTTTTGCCTAAAAAAATGCAGATTTCCAAAGAGATGTACAGTCAAATCCTGGTAAATCTAACCCTCTATAACTCGAACCTCCTGCTAACTTGATGCTATTTACATTTCCCTTCAGATCACTTTCTATATAACTCTGCTCTCGATAACCTGAACTCCCGGTAACTCAAACTATTTTCTCTTTCTCTTTAAGGTTCGAATTATTGGGAGTCAACTGTATATGCAAGGCAGCCTTAATTTTGTTTTTCTCATTTTCTTTTTCATGTGACAATGTTATTGCGTTGAGGCATTTTAATATACTTGAAGAGTGCAGCTTTCAAAAGTAAACATTTTTAAATAAAAATGTTGGCACATGTATGTCTTTTACTTAAAGGAAAGGTAGCCATGCAACTATAAATGTTTTTTCACGATGTATTCAACAACAGCCGACGCTTCTCTAGTTTCCTTCATAGCTGTGATGGCCAGAGTCTTGTAACACTCCCTTTCCAGAAAGTATTGAGTGACTCGACCCCCAAGTGCCTGCGAAGGAGACTCATTTGCTCTTAGCTGCTTTAGCAGTAAAGTACATTTTTATCTTCATCCAGTATGCCAATATATTAATGACTCATTTTTACAATTACTTCAAGTAAATTATCCTTGGAGTAATTTAACTATTATTTCTAGGGTTGCAGAAAGAATCTTAAAAGCCTCTCATAAGAGATGTCTGGGCGTTTTCCAGGCCAAACTTGTCCCTGGGCAAGTGACCATGTAAAAATTGCTTTCCCAGCATAATGAGCTAGATAGTAGAGATCTAGTGACTGAGCCAATACTAATATTGCTCAGTATAAAACACGGACTGTGGACTGTGGACTACCGACTGGGTATAAAATACAGACCAGGTATAAAACGCAGACTGGAAAATATGGACTGGGTATAAAACATGGTAAAAACTGTGCTAATTAGTTCTAGGAAAAATAAGATCAAAATATCACTAAATCACAGGACTTGTGAGTTTAAGTTATGAAAACTCCTTGAAATTCTTGGTGGAGGGGTACTGCCCGGTTCTCCAAATCCTTAACCTGCAATCAGGTGCCCTTCTGACCCTGACCAAAATGCCATTTTCTTCACCCATTTTCAGACCTACAATCATGGACAAAAGCCTTGGGACACTTGTATAGTTCGAACGCTTTTAACACGCGCGAAATTGTATCCACGCACTACTAGCACTGTACGTCCCTACCCCTTCCCCAACCCAACGGACAGTGTTGAAGCCGTCAAGGCACAATTCCTTTGATCTTTCAACATTGTATTGGGTGGGGAGGGGGGAGGGGACATGGATTTGTAAAAAGACAGCACTGCTTTTTGCGACAGAACTTGTGAAACGCATAGAATTGAAGTTGCGTTCTGACTGTCCCAAGGACTTTTGTCCATGATTGTAGCCTCAGTCTCTTATATTCAATGAAAGGGGTCACAAACGTGATGTACATGTTTACATAGGGGTAATCATAACTTATGGGGCGTAGCCAGCCTAGGCCATCAAATGTTTGGTTTGACCACTCTCTGCATTGTTGGGGTGAGCTAAAAAGCTTAAGAGCCGAAAGTTTTGGTGAGGTCAGTAGTGCGTTTTACACCTAGTCCGTGTTTTATACCCAGTCTGCAGTCTGTGGTCCGCAGTCTGCAGTCCACAGTCCGCAGTCCATATTTTACACTAATACCATTATTAATTTTATTACAGAAACAGATTATGTTCTCCCACTCCCAAAGTTAATTGATGCATGATTGATAGATTAAACTGGAGACTCTAGACAAGCTTGGAAAATCCATGCACTTTTGATAATAACATTACCAATGCAAAATAGCTACAAGACCAAGTAAACAAAAGAAGACAATGGAATTATGATGGGTTAATTATGGAATGGAATTAATCATGGGTATCAATGGAATTAATCATGGGTTAAGTAAAATCACTCAAATAACTGTGGGAAACTCACCTGACTGAATTAAGATCTAATGAGGTTAAATTTGAAAGATGACATGTCTGAAAATGTTCTTTTCTAAAAAAATGTTGCCAAGTTGCTCTCACCTTTACTGTAGGATAACCTTCTATTTCATAATTTATACATGTCTGGAGATTACGCTCTTCAGCACAGTCAATAGCGCCAACATGTATGAGCTTTCTCCAGTCTGAAATAAATGAATTTCAATCAGAGCTATTTGGAGTGCATAGAAAATAATAATAAAAAATAACATACAACCGGCCATGCAATGAAGTGCTCTAGGAAGGCAAACTACACTATTCTCAACATCTTCATCTTCTGGGTAAGTGAAATCCTGTTTTGATAACAAAGACCCTCCTATGACAAACAATTTTTTCAGTACTGTGGTACTTTCCAGTTTTAGGAACAAAATTAGAAAATTGAACTTTTCTGAGTATATTTCTAATAATAGTAACTGTTGTAAACTCTGCAGTGAACAGACAATAATCTATTTTTATTATTATTTTTTAACATTAAGTATCACAGTATCATAATGATCTACTTTCTGTTGTATTTTATTGAGGGTGTAGATTTTATTGCAAATACTCATTTTTAGCATTTTTTTCTTAATAGTATAGTCTATTTACTGTCCCCACTAGTCCCTTTGGGCTAAATTAAATACTCTGACACTTAAATAAAGATTCTTATCTTATCTTAACTTACTTAGATTTTGAACATGGAAACTAAATCTGCATGCTTATTTTATTAAACAAAAAACAGTAAAGATTTGCACATTTTAGTGCTTCAGGAAAAGTTTCTGATGAGCCATTCTTGTCATTCAATTACCAATATTATTATGTATATTTTAAATTCTCACTCCTTACAGTCCTGCCCACAGTTTTTCACAATCTTATTAGACTATATAACTTTTTAAATTCATTCAGGCACAACACTGAAGCCAAAACTTCAACTTCTCAATGGCTGTTAGATATGTATCTCAAGTTACACCATTCAAAAGTAACACCTCACAGCTTGTGGCCTTATTCAAGTTGGCCTGATCTTTCTTGTGGATAACCAGATGCTACAATTCAGACATAACACTTAAACTCAGAATCATTTTTGCAACAGTAAAGGTGTATTAAACAAGTTGCAAATGGGAAAAGACAAAACAAATTCATAGTACATGTAGGCATGTAAGGTGGGACAGGATGAAATGAAGCTAAGAAAGAGGAGAAAAGAAGACCCAGTGAAAAACAAAGGGAAGCCAGGAGGATAGATCATTCATTTCCTGGACATTTTTTTTAGACTGAACCTGCAGAGGAAATAAAAAACCTGAAAGCAATATTCACCCCACCTCTCTCCCCAAAAAATTAAAATATTAGGCACCATGAGGAGAGGGAAAGAAGAGAACAAGCTGATTAAAAATTCCCCCTTCCCACTCCTCTTTCAAGATCTTGTGGCTTGTGGCTTGTGGTGCATTCTAGTGGTTTCATGGTCAAAAGATATTCAATTCAGTTCACGGTCAAAAGATATTCAAGTCAGTTCTAACACAATTTACCCTAAAATGACATTTTGCATTTAGGTTATTGCACCACAAAATTTCTTATAACCACATTATTGATCCATTAGGAATGCCTAATTTTTTAATCTAATCATTAAAAGAGGACTACCGTACTGTGTTACTAATAATTATCAACACATTCTGCTTTATTTCTATGTAGCTTAGCTGAGTTGATCATCAGAATCAAAGAAAAAGGGAAAAAAGAATGGCTAGTTAATCAACAACAAAAAACGACAGCTCAAGATTGCTTAAATTAGATGCGGAAGAAATGTGATCGTTACAAATGCCAGGTGTTTCTACTCGATTTCACGCTCGGCAATTTTTTGTTTACATCCTGGTTGCGAGATTTACACGTCAGCCACTGCTTGCCAATATTGAACCATGGGTTCAGAGTTTAAATCTCCATAACACAGCTAAGCAAAGCATGTCAGGACACACGAATCTTGATGACATTTTAATTGTTCCGCTTCATATTGCTCTCTTCGTCTCTCATGTTATGATTAATTGATGTGGTAAAAACGAAAAAGGAACACGACCTATCTGACGTTACAAGACTAAATATAGATCGTTTCAACCCACCACGACACAGAAAAATTTTAATTTTCCTGGCTTAACAAAGAAATAAAAAATCCTAGATAAATAAGATATAAAGCACAGGCCACTTTGTAGCTATGCTACATAGTGCTTCATTAAAAATAAATGTTACATTTAAACAAAGAACCGGCCATCGAGCAGATGTAGTCCCCTTTCGTTTTTCCGGACGTCGTTTCCTCTCTTTCCTATCCCTTCTTTTCAAAATACCCCTGTATTTAGAAGATATCTTACTTAACTTTCCTTACCTTTCGCCATCCTTGCTAGCGTTTTCCATGTCGGAGCAAAAGCATGACAATGCCCGCAAAAACTAGAGTAAAACTCGACGATCCAAGCCGACTGACTATTATGAATTACACTGGAGATTGTATCGTTTTCTAAAAGCACTATATGGTCGGCGGATGAATATAATACACCATAGGAGAGTCTAAAAGAACAGTAAAATACAAAAACAACTAGAAAACATCTACAAACAAGCAAGTGATCGGCCATACTTATTTCCTATCTGAAGCCATCTGAAGGGTCTGAAACAGTCTGAAATAAATGCGTGGTTGTAGTTTACCGCTGCATGATTGTGGGCTCAAGTCAAGGGTGGTTCGAACATGAAATAGGAGTAGGGAGAGACAGTTGTGCAAGAAAAGCATTGAGTAAGGATGGGGTTTAGCACCGAAATCCAGTTATTACGGCTAAATGCTGTTCTTAAAAAGGCTAACTTTCATTCAATGTAATGAGCAGCCCCATGTAAAGTACGTTGAAAATAACCAATGTCGAAAGTTAACGCTTAATGGTATTGTAGATACAGATTCAAGCCTTACACATGAAGCAATTTTCTCCCTTCTTTCATTTACTACTTTAAATTCTAAAAGTCTTTCATGTATTTTGAGTGAAGATGACAACCCGTTCTTAGGAATACGTTCCAGTAAAAAGTACCCTTTCAAGAAGTTTCAGTGAACCAAAATAATAAACAGACTAAACAAAATAGGACAGGACATCGTCTCAAAATTAACATCTCTACCTTCCTTCAGGAGCCTATCAAATATTTGATGGGCTCCTACTTCCTTACAATCGTTCATTTGTCTACCCTCTTTAAGACAGGAGACCTTATTTCATGACTTTGATTTATTTCGTTTCCCGTTCAAATTACTGACATTTTCACTTGCATGGAATTAGTTTTTTTTTTTTTTAAGGTAAAAAAAATGGTCGATACCACACACATAGACCGCTCTCAACGGCAACTTTCACACTCTTTTGAGGGCTTTCCTGACCAAAAAGACACCTTGTTAATTACGCGCGCCAAATAACTTGTATACCCTGTTCATCGTCACATACCCACTTAGGCGCACTAAGGACATCGACATACTGTCATGCATCTGAAAGTATTTTACGTTTAGGAAGACTTTTTGGCACACGATTGACAATGGGTCTGTATTAGTGAGCCTAACCGTTCTACGAGAATCTCTTGGACAAGAAAAAATATGTCCGTTAACAGGTAACCATTCTAATCGGAAAGAATGAAGAAAGAATGAAAGGGATTTTTGAATTCCCGGGATAAAAGATAAGTGTGCCCGATATGACGTGATATCTCAATGTATAAGGCGGACGTCTGTAAAGTAGAGTTCGACTGTACGCTTTTAATTCGGGGTAGAAAGGGGACGGAGGACGAAGGGGTATTTTTAATTTTGTCCGAAAACTTTCGTGGCCCTTCCTTTTTCTCACTTCTTCAGTCATGACCCTCCCTTATCAGACAAAACAAAAACAAAACAATAAACCAACGGTGAACATCGACTATTATTGAACCCGATAATCCAAGTTATCGCGTTCTGCTACCGTGGGGAGTATCAGTGACCTTGGAATATGCGCGTTCAGAAGTTCGACCGACAATGAAGTTTCTCACCGGCCCTATTCTCGTCCTCAGAGCCACTTGGCTTAATTTGTAACGAACCCCTCGTTTAAAGACCACGTGACCAAGAAAGACGGGCTCGGGATGACAATACACCTGCCTCGACAAATAAGTTACCGTTTTAGTCCCAAGAGTGAACAGGGACAATTTTCTCTTAACAATACACTTTGAAGAGAAAAGGTTATAAGAATTAACAAAATGATCACTTCAAAGAAATAAAGTGCTTTCATGTGATCTTTTGATAATTTCTTTCAACCAGTCCTCTACAGTGTAGCGAAAAGTGTGGACATCAATCTAGAGAATTAGTATGGGGATATCAGGGTTTCATGGTTTACACGGGACGATTCACAACGACGATTTTTAGCGCAACACAGCGTTGCCACATTGTTGGGACATTGTTTCAAATGGTTGCAACACTGTTCCAACATTGCAACGCTGTGTTGCGCTAAAATTTTAGTCTTCCCTGCGAATCGTCCCGTGTACCATCACCTCAAAAAGAAATTTAATAATTTCAAGTAAGGAAATAAAAATAATAAAAAGAGTTGTGTTTCTTCAATGATCAGTGGTTTTAATGATATTCCGAAGGCCCTTATAATTCACAGGTCATTAAAATTTCAAGTTAGCAGCAGGTGAATTTGCTAACCAATCAGAAGCTAGAAAAACTTAAAACATTATTGCTTAGTTTCCTATAATGTAAATTAAACTATATTTTCAAGAAGCATCACGGATCGATACATGTCGCTTCAAGGAAGAAACGAGTTCGTCAAGAAAGATGAAATAACAAGTTTATTTTCACCTCCGCCATCGAAATCAGTTTTCAGATTTGGGTTACTTTAAAGCATCATCTCAAAGTAGTTTTTTCTTGCGGCCAAAATGTCGACGATGAGAAAAATATCATGAGTGAGCTTATTGCTACCGCACCATTGTATGCAAAAACTAGAGTTCATTTTACCAAGATTGGAAATATTTTATGCACCGGCAAAGGTTGTATCGGCTGCGACAGGAAATTTCACGCAAGTGAAGACGAGGATTTGTCGCAAATTCTTGGCGAAGTTGATTCCGTGGATTTCAGGAAACAGGAACCTCGTTTTCTTTCAAACTCAGATGAAATTGCATATCACGAGGACAAAGCTCGTTGGTATGGCAACACGTTTCCTGCTCGGCGGATCGTGCTGGAGGCAAAAAGGAAACCCAGGAAAAACAGGAAAACTAAGTTGCAAAGGATAAGAAAAATTGGAGCGGAACAAGGCGGTGTGAAAAACAATTCAACTAGAACTGCGCTACAGCAAAGAATCAATAAACCTGATTTATTAGCGTTTCGTGATAGTAAAGATCTTTCGAACCGTCAACCTGAAGGAGATTTTTTAACAAGTGGGAAATTCCAGCAGAAAACGCAAGAAAAAAGTAAAACAGTATCTTTTGCTGCCCCTCTAGTTAGACAGAGCACATTTACGGTCGGAGAAGAAAGAGGAAGATTCAAAATAAGTGACATCAAACCTGAAAAAGGTACACTCAAATCAATTCAATTATCAGAGAACAAACAGGGTAGTATAATTCATGCAAGGTCAAAAACATATCCGTTTATCGCGGAAAAGAGAACAAATTTCTTGAAAATGCTTCAAAATAGTAATGTAGGAATCTTTGATATTGAAGCAATGCAAACCAAAAAATCATCGAAATGGGTTGAAGAGGCTTTGAAATCTGGCGCAAAAGAGGAAGACATTTTCCCTATGATTCACTCTAAGAAACAGACTAGAGCGGTTAAGAAAATTAGTGAAAATAAACCAGCGCTTGTACGGAAAGACCCCAAAGAACAAAACAACAAAACAACACCGACAAAAGCATCTGAAAGAGATTGTCTTGCTTATGGAGAAAACAAATCTGTTCTTGTGATTGAACATGCCTATAAAAGAGTAAAAGGAAATGACGACAATCTGCATAAGCTTGGTTTCCGATCTCAACAAGGTCAAAGATATAAGAGTTTTCCTCAAGTGTCAATCTTGGAAATTGCAGAAAGTCTGGATGACCTGGTACAATTAGGAGTTGTTAAACTGATCCAGGAAGTCCAAGGACGCTGGTTGATTCTGGTAAGCAGCAGGATTATTCGCGATTTTCTTATTCTAAAAGGAGTTACTTTGCGTGGAAGGAATTTTGAATTGATTGATTTAGATGTCGCCGCGAAGTGACTGTCAATTAACGTAACTGCGGTTTTGACCAGCATCCTGGCTGGACGTTGGCCCCAATTCCTTATTTGGCGGAAACGGGCATGTGCTGTTGAACAGGGTATGGTTCTCAGGGTCTTGAGTCTTTCTAAAAAATCTAATTCCATCATGTTAGTGTGAAAAATTACGTATGAAAAAGGGTCATAAAATAAGGTATCTTGTCTTAAACAGGGTAGAGGCCTTAAACTGGGCCAGGCCTTGAAAGCCTCCGGGGGGGCACTCCTCTGACCAAACTTCCTTTGAGTACTTCTCTACCCAGAATGCGCACAAAACATTGACTAAGAGCTGATACCAAAATCTTCAATTTACCATCTATCCCCGGCAGCCTCTTTTATATGGCAGTCGTACCCACCACCCCTGCCCCTCCCCCAGCCCCAGGAAATGCTTCACTAAACTGAAGTGAATATAGTCAACCCCTGTATAGTGATATTAGAGGAAGTGGACAAAAAATTTCAACAAAATAATATCACTGCAGGCAGTTATCTGAAAAAACCGCCTAGGTTTAAAGCATGGCCCCAGTTACAGTAGTCAATGTAATGCTAAGCACTGATTTTAAACCATGATTTTTGAGTTTAACCTTTCCCAAACATGAAACACTCCTTGGCGCCTTTTAGTTTACAAGATAAAACAAAAACTATTGTAGCTAGCGAACAGGCGAACTGACTTACTGACAGTACAGAAATGGAAGAAATTTGTTAGTTCATTGACAGGGTGCCCCCCCATCAGCGCGTCCCACTTTACTTTTACGTTTTTTTAAAATAATTTATGAAAATTTGCATGTATTACTCTCTCTATATAGCTGAAATGTCTTTCCTCTCGTAGCTGTAAATCAGGTGGTGTACATGGTAGTGTACAACTGGGGATTTGCTTGGTTGTTTTGTGTTTTTTAGTTCTGTAGTGATTCTATTAAAGTAATTTGAAGTGTTTGTATTCATTGTTTAATTAAGTGTGAAAAAGTATTAAAAGTTGTTTATAAAAATTGCCAAAAACAGCTAAATATAACACTTTCGTGGCTGGTAAGAGTAATCTTTGGTAGCCTGCGTAGCACCAACGACAGCAATGGCAGCGAAAACGTCACTTTAAGGTGATGTTAGGACGATTCGCAAGGAGGATTTTTAGCACAATACTGCGTTGCAATGTTGGAATAGTGTTGCAACCATTTGAAACAATGTCGCAACAATTTGCAACGATGTGTTGCGCTAAAAACCTTCGTTGCGAATCGTCCGGTGTAACATCTCCTTTACAGACGAAATCGCGTTTTTTCAAACTTTTCCGCGTTTATTCCAATTCGGTTGAAATGTCAAATGTAGACGAATTTCCCTGGAGTTGATTTCATGAGAACCGTTCTCCAGTTTTCAATTAGAAAAAGAAAGAAAAAATGTTGTCGCTTGTTTACGCACTCCAAAAAGTGTGAAATTAGGCATTTTTCAGGTCGTAGTCTTGCAGTGACGGCAGAGAAATGTACAAGAAAAGGGTGATGCACGTGCAAAATTGTTGCCTTGCTTAGTAAACTTATTGCTTTTTGATAATTGCCGTTGCCAAGATGATTGCACGAGACAAATCGCAACGACGATTTTAAGCGCAACACAGCGTTGCAACATTGTTTCGAATGGTTACAATATTGTTCCAGCATTGCAAAACTCTGTGTTGCGCTAAAAATCGTCGTTCCGAATCGTCCCGTGTAACATCAAAGCTCCCACTTTCTTGGCGGTAGAGCGTCCACGCGAAGCGAGAGCGGCGTGCGTAGCTGTGAGGGATTGACTGGCTCCCAGTCTTCAGGCGGCTCCACCACCCAAAAAAATAAACATTCGCCTGCTAATCCCTCCAGCTTCTTAACTGTTTTTGTAAACAAAAATTCTCACATCTTTAATACGTGAATAAAACATGTGAAAAATTCTGGCGTGGGCCAACTTTCATTTGTTCGCTCTTTGTGCCTCGTGTCCATTTTGAAAATAACGCCACGACACCACGAATGTTCACGATGTGTTCAGTAAGGGTTTCCATATAGATCCCAAAGGGTTCTTCTATTATATAACCTACTATATGATCCCTGGTAATCCCAAAGTTTGTTTCGACTAACCGATCCCAAACATAGATAGAGAATCACAAAAGGAACGCAATGTCAGATACGCCTTCAGGAGAGTTGATCATCCTGTAACCAGGCGCGCATTTCATAGTAAATAATATTGAGGTAGGTAGTTTTTAGCTTGACTCGGGAATTCAACCTAGAGCGTAGCTTTTTTCTGCAGGGAACTAAAAAAATGGAAGGTGGGCTTGATCTTTTCTGAGAGACTCACAACTGAAAGATTGACGAGGAGATGCTGGTCAGAAAATTAGAATTTTCCAATCTAGGTCTGGATTGGGCTATATATGATCTCTAAAGGAGACGCACAGCCTAACTAACGATCAAAAAAAAAAAAATCGCCTGATCGCAGGTTACGCACAGCCAGGTGTAGGCTCCTGGCACGATCATATACGATACCTTTGAGGACAAAAATATTGGCTTTCCGTGCTCAACACCAATGGTGGTACCAATTTCTGCAATTTCTACCCTAAAGCCAGACGACGATGATCCCCGTTTATTGAGGAAAGCTTAGCGCTTTTCTTCTCCGTTTACCAATCAGGGACACCCAACGACGATTTCCTCTTGTTAAACGTACATTGAAAACACTTTTTAGGCTGTCCAAAGTACTTTTACATCTCTAGAAATAAAATTTGTATCTGTTCGGTCATTCGAGGGCAACTTGAGTCCCTTGGAAGTTACAAGGGCTTCAGTATTATTTTCCCGAAAATGTTAGATGCAATTTAACGTATTATGAGGTTTTCTTGTCGAAGAACATGCAACCCGAGCTGGAAAAATACTGTTGAGCCTTTTCCAAGATACGTTAATGATAAAACAAAATATTACTGTAATTCATTTTCTTTGAACCAGCAATCGTGATCAGCAGGTATATAGCATGCGCATTGTTCAAGGCAAGAAAAAACTGGGTTTTTAAAAAACCTCTGAGTTTGAAAAAAAAACCCTGAGTTTTGAAAAAAATCTGGGGTTTGTCAAAAAAACCTGAGTTTTGAAAAAAAAAATCTGAGTTAAAAAAAAACATGAGTTTTAAAAAAGAACCTGAGTTTTGAAAAAATCTAGTTTTTTTTTTTTTAAAAAAATTGAGTTTCGAAAAAAAATCTGAGTTAAAAAAAAGACATGAGTTTTGAAAAAAACCCTGAGTTTTGAAAAAAATCTGTTTTTTTTAAAAAAAAAAAACTTGCGTTTTGAAAAAAAAAATTATAGGTCTGAAAATAAGACCCCAAACCTAAAAATAATACGTTTTACCATTCAAATTTCCCAAAATAAATAGCTGGGTTTTCATGTCCCTTAGGGACCAGTCATAATTTAAGTTGGAGGGGGGGGGGGGGGGGGTGGAGGAGAAATTGGGGGGCCTTCAATTTTTTTTGGATGGAATATGGGGGGCCTTAAAATGCCAAAAGACGACCTTGGGGGGTCTTCAAGTTTCTTTTAAGTAGCATCCCTACTGAGCAGCATGATGTTTGGGTATTAAAGGACCTGATTTTGATTCAGTTTTACACGAAGTCCTACATTGTGTAAAACTAAAACAATTTAATCAGCATTTTTACAAAAAGATTTAATGCTCAAATAGTAGGTGCATCAACACAACATCCATTATTGTGTAACACTGAAACAATTTCATCGGCATTTTAACAAATGATTACATGCATAAAGTCATGTTATGCAATCTCACTATCCGAATCATTATTTGTAGATGAGGTTGATGCGGACTCACTGTCTGTGTCACAGTCAAGTTTTTCGCTATTAGAGCATGTACTGCTCATATAAAAAGAAGTAAGCTTTGGCTGATTATCTTCTTTCTTCCTTGAAGCGGTCCTGTCGGCCTCTCACCTTTCGATGGCTTGTCTTATCTCAATTATAACACAATCACTGATATATCCTTGCTCTATAAGCTGTTTGAGAGGCTCTAGGTGAAATCTCTTTCTTAGTTTAGTGTGAAGTGCTTCTCTGTCGTCAGTTGGCACATTCGGAAGTGACAGTGAGTAAGAACAGTAAAGTAAAGAAAATGTTATTTGTTATTACCATTTGGGTGTTATGTATAAGAAAGGGGGGCCCTTAAATCTTTTAACATGGTTGAAGGGGGGGTGTACCTAAAAAACATGGGTGCTATTAGTGGGGGTCTGGAAAAAATTTGCAATAAAAAACAATTTCTCCTCCACTCCCCCCTCCAACTTAAATTATGACTCGTCAATGACTCGTCCCTTATGGGCCACCGTAGAAATTACCGTAGAAACGGGCCAAATTCGTACCCAGATCCCATGAACCAACAGCAGCCTTGCGGTTATTCAAAATGGCGGCGCTGCGGGGGCATTTAGTCAATTTATTAGTCATACTTTTTTTTGGCTTGCGTGGCACGCCATTTATTTTATCTCGCTGTGTGTCCTCTTCGCGTCATAGTCTGGGAGAATCTACAAAAAGCGACGGTAAAGTTAGAATCTTGGGTCGGCAGTGTTGGTTCAGTGTGTTGACGGGTAAGAGCAATTATATCAAGCTTTCGATTACTGAGTAGTGTTTAATTTTACGCTGTGGCTATTGCTGGTTTTCAGTGTCACGCCATTCAAAATAGATCAAAATAAAAATAAATCAAAACCGTTCAATAGATAAAGTCCAGAATCTGGGAAATGAAAGGAGGTACATATACAAAGACCCTGCCCAAGATTCAGCAGGTCAGAGGAATATTTCGTATACGAGATATCCGAAAAAATGTTTTACCCAAACTTGTAGAGATTCGTATGGAGTCCGAGACGCCATGCTGGTGCTCATCTGGATGAGCTCCAACATAGCAGACAGAAACCAACAGAAACATCTGTTACCGAGTTTTGCTACAAGAGCGTGAATTTATTCTTCGAAAAACTCATAAACATTAAAGTAATACTTTTTCTAACACACGAACTGTTTAGATAGCAAAATTTTCTGAAATAGGTCATTTTTTAACTTACATGACAGCTCTCTTGGCCATCATGTAAATGCCGCGTCACACAAAATCTTAGAAATTCAAGAGTACTCTATTACAAAACCAAGAACCCTTTTGAAGCGAAAATTTGTGTGAAAATTGGTTTTCAGCCGCTCTAATACATCGTGAAAGTAAAATCTCGGTAGGATTGATAGTTTTTTAGTTTGAATTTTAGTGACGTCATGTGGAAACCAACAATATGGCTGGTAAGCGGTCAAGGTTTTTAAAACACTAAATGATTGGCAGTCCTATATTGTCAGTAAATTTCACAAAATCAAAAAATCCCAGGTAATCTATGTCGATAAAGAAAAGTCAAGCAATCCTGAAATGCTTTATAGATCTCAGGTCTAGCGTTTGGTTTACGCTGGGCTCAGAAGACGAAACCATAAGTTTTGTGACACTTAGGACTTTGTTCAGCTCGACTGCCGGTCAAGGTTTTCATACACTAAATGACCAGCAGTCCTATATTCTCCGTAAAATGTCACAAATAAAAAAAATCCAGCTAAGCGTGGAGGCAGCGTGGCCGAGTGGTCAGCGCGTCGGACTCGCAATCCGGCGGTCCCGGGTTCGAGTCCCGCTCTGGCCACTTGCTGGATCTGTGCTCGGTCGTCCCGAGTTCAAATTCTCGGCCATGCTTGTAAATAGCCAACTGGTTGCCTTCTGCCAGTTGGGGTTTTTAATCCTTTTTAAAGGAATTTATTATCATTGTCACTGAAAAGCCCCACCAGGGGAGTGTCAATAAACTATTGTATTGTATTGTATTGTAAGCCAAACTATCATATGTCGATTAAGAAAAGTCAAGCGAAATTTACTGAGAAATATTATATTGGACTGCCGGTCATGTTTTCAGCACCTTGACCGGCAGTCGAGCTCAAAACAGTTTTAAGTGTCACTTAACATGGTTTCGTTTTCTGAGCTCAGCGTAAACCAAACGCTAGACTTGAGATCTATAAAGCATTTCAGGATCGCTTGACTTTTCTTAATGACATATGATAGCTTAGATTACCTGGAGTTTTTCAATTTGTGAAATTTACTGAAAATGTAGGACTGCCAGTCATTTAATGTTTTGAAAACCTCGACCGAGCGTCACAAAACATGGTTTCGTTTTCTGAGCCCAGCCCCAGCATGAACCAAACGCTATTCTTGAGATCTATAAAGCATTTCAGAATCGCTTGACCTTTCTTAATCGACATGTGATAGTTTGGTTTAGCTGGATTTTTCGATCTGTGATATTTACTGAAAAGATGGGACTGCCGGTCATTTAGTATTTTGAAAACCTTGACCAGTTACTGGCCATATAGCCACAGCGATTAATTGCGTTAATTTTAGTTACAGGCTGGTGAAAAAATCCGCATTCTGAGACCACAAACGGAAAAAAGTACGCAATAAAAACAACTTCCAAACCTTCTTATATCAGACAGGCTATCAAGCCATATTATTGATATACCAAGTGATAAATGGGGATATGTAGGTCATCCCCTGTGCAATAGGGTTGAGGTTAAAATCAGCACAGCAGATGATGGACGTGTAAAAATTGTGTTTTTGTTTTTGTTATCAGGACTAAAATGGGCGGTAACCATAGCAACTTGCCTCCCAGGCCGATTGGTTTCGCTTACATGTGCATAACCATTCGTGACTCAGATACACTGAGCATTATCTTTGGCAGTGATCATGAGGCATCCATCGTACGCCAGATCATACAAGAAACATGGCCCAAAGGGATGCAGAAAGAAATCTTTGAGCTCAATGGAGTATACAAGTTCAGATTGAAGGGTAGCCCATTTTCCCCTCTTAGTTCATCAAGTGAAGCAATTGCTTGCAGAAGAATGGCCGAGAGAATTTTGAACAGGCTGTACCAGCTTGGATGGAAGCTTCAGATGACAAGCAACTTATCCCAAGAGCTTGATCTGGCCACTTGGATATTTAAGAAAGTTCCAGTTCCAGAATTTACTCCACCCCCATTTCTTGTTGTTGGCCTCAGTAATCTTGATAGTTTGATGATACTCAATGCTCCCAGTCAACTCCATCAAGTCTTCAAAGATGCCATAGAAGAATCATGGCCCAGTGGAATACAGAACTGGACAGTTGACAATGAAGTGCTGTCCATCAAGCTGAAAGGTAAGCCATGGCTTCCAGGTGGAGAGGACACTGTCCATTCAAGAGTAATGCTGCAAGCAATCATCAGCAATCTCATAACAAAACAATGGAATTTATATGGAAATTCCAATATCAGGGCTGACAGCAATACATTCTTCTTTGAGCACAACCCAAGCATGGTACCATGTGAGCGCCCACATCCAGCTCATTTCATAATTACCTTCAACATGAATGATGTGCTAAGGGTGATTGGCCTCCCAGAGAGCTTAGTGCCTGTTATTCAAAGTACTATCCAAAGTGCTTGGTCAAAAGGAATTGAAAAGGAATCACACCATGCTGGGAGTTACCAGTTCAAGCTTAAAGGGTGCCCATGGTGGACATCAGGAAACGAGGCAGTAGAATCCAGATTCCTTGTCATGAAACTGATGGAAGTTCTATTAGCTCATGGTTGGAGCCCTATCACCGCATTTGACAGCTCAAGAAAATGGTGTGATAAGAGATCTCTGCTTTTCAGACAGACTCAGCCTCGGAACACACCATTTTTCTGTTTGAGTCCATATCTCAACGACAAACTGCGGTTCATTAATGCACCAGAGGATGTAATCAAGGTATGTTATGACAAAGTGAGGGGTTCTTCCATTAATGTATGGGTCACCAAATGTCCCCCAAAAAATAGACTTTTAAGCTTTTCTGTGCTGTAGTTTGGAATTGAGCTCACTTACCCAAAATTGGAAATATTCTTCGATTTATAGTACAGTGTCTGGGGCATTTTTGCACGTATTTGGTCACTGACAAAGATTGTTTCTTTATAGTGAATTTTGATGCTTGTTTGTCATGTAAGACTTTTTATTATAATGTGACAGCCAACCTATAATTTTGGGACTCTGTCAATTTGTGTTTATCATGAGGGAAGGGGGGTTGGGTTGTTTTTGAGGGAGGTAATGCAAAAAAGGAGTCTCCAGATTTGGAATTGGAACCCCGACCAAATTTGTAGAAGGCAAGTGGTCTCTTCACTACTGTCACCCCCTTGCTCGCTAACAATAAGGGCAACAACAACAATAATAACCTTATTTACTCTCAGTAAAAAGAATCATTAGGCACAAAAGGGTATGAGTCATCAGGGTTGTTTTCTTTTTCACATTTTTAGATCTGCCAGAATGTCATTCGATCCCAGTATGCCCCTGGTATTAAAAACATGAAGCAGTGTGGTAACAGCCTGAAGTTAAAGCTTCTTGGTAATCCTTGGTGTGCCTCAGTTAGTGGTCATAGTGAAATCCATGCCAGAAACATGATATGCCATTTAATTAGTGCTCTTGCAAACCATGGTTGGATGGCACTAATATCTGCTGATTTCTCAGGGAAACTTTTCTGTAAAGGAGGCACAGGCTGCCCATATGATGTTGACAGTTTTTTCTTCATTTATGAGCCTGCAGTTGGGTCTACACCACCAATAGCTCTATCCTCGCAAATGTCATAATCTCAGTTGTAACTCCAGCTTCAGATTCAACTATATTCCTCACTTTTTCTCGTCTAGTAAAGACAATAGTCAACATTCAACAAAAATCCAACTTTCCAGTTGTAAAATACTGATAAACAAACAGTCCTATATGAATGCACTGCTCAGTTATTTTTATTTGTATGGAGACACCATAGGTTTTCAACCATAGTCTCAAAAAAAAAGAACCATGTCTAAATGTACTGCTGAAGGACCTGAAGAGTTTTCATGAGTGGTCTCAGGTCACACCATAGCGTTTCATCCACAGACTTAAAAGTTAGAGCTACATACTGAGTAAATAATGCCATGTAAAAGTACTGCTGAAGAGGTTTTATTTGAATGGTTACACCACAGGATTTCATCCATGAGATGTAAAAAGAAAGTAGTTGGTCTCGCAACTGGTAATGTTGATATAGAGTATGTCTAGGCTGCTTCACCTGCCTTTCTTTCCCTGCTGGGACAGTTTAATGGAACTCAATGTGCCTATAGATCTGCTAGTTCTCAAAGATGTTATAAAAAGATTATCCACAGGCATGGACTAAAGGTATCCAGAAGTTGACTTATTAAATTGAATGGCTTTTAATCAAGCTAAAAGGTTATCCCTTGGCGTCCAGATGGTGAGGAGGCAGTTTATAAAAGGTTATTGATGCAAACTATCAATAGTGATCTTTATGAGACAACGGAATTTATATGGAAATTCCAATATTAGGGGTGACAGCAAGACTTTAGTTTTTTGAGCAAAACCCATTCGTGGTACCAGGGCAGCCACCTCCATCAGCTTCAACAGCACTAACTTTTTGAAGGTTACTGGAGTGCCAGAGAGCACAATAGGGACCTTAAGGTCCCTAATGTGTGCATACTATGGGTTTAATGGGACTATTTTGTGTGCAAATTCAAACCATGCATGTCAGGTCATTTAAGTACATAACAGACTTGCGGCTATACAGTAGACAGCAGCATATTTAAGAACCTGTCTTTAAATGTTTCCTTTTATGTAATGTCAAATGGAATTGAAGCTACATATTTAATTGGTAGGTTCATTTATTTAAAAAATTCCAGTGAACAAAACAAAGCAACTGTGATGATCATGAGGTATAATTCAAAGAAGGAACTGTGAACGATTCATTGCTGTGTGCTGGTTCTTACTTAGAGGTCGGGAAAGGTGTTACGTACAGAATGCTTTAGCAAAGGAGAATAATGGAACAGAAAGGTAAAGGCCAGTCTAGACCTTGGGGTTTGTGAATTTCACCAAAGCTATTTTGAGACAAAATGAACGCTTGAAATTAATCGCAAGTCAGTTTCCAGAAAGGTTCACAAACTTTTCCTCAGTGTTGTCCAGAGAGAATTCAACAGTTGTCATCACAATTTACTGCATTGTGCATTGTTTTCTTTGAGACAGTCATACATGGACTTGATGACGTTTCAAACAGTCGATTTAAATGTGCAGAGGTCTCAGGAATTAGACTTCCGTTTAATTACAACCTCTAAAAATAACCTAAGTGAAATTCCCACATCCTGGCCAACTCTCTAAGGCCCGAGGGGTGGGGGGGGGGGGGGGGGGGGGTACTGCCATAGATGGGCTATATAGGTATGTGCCGCCATGAAGGGTATGGTTTTGAAGCAGTTTACTCTAGGATAGGGTATATAAATCAGAACGTTTGGATCTAGAAAACGGTATCATTTTTCATGAAACTGATCAAATGGTGGAAGATTTTATCTAGACAAGGGATTGTGGTATAAGGTTTTGTTTTGGCCAGACTGTGCTAGTGACCTCAGTAGTTTCTGGAAAACAGCTACTCTAGGATAGGGGGGATTAGGGGAGTTTACTCTAGTATAGGGTAGTAAAATTCAGCTGAACTAGCTCTGTTATAGGTTGAGGGTTCCAGGGTCCCAGCGGCACATCCCCACCCAGAAATTCCTATAGTACCCCCCCCCGGGCTCTAAGGTCTCTTAAGATTCCCTTTTTGTCCCATTGTTTTTATTTCCTTTCCTTGTAACAAACTGTCAGTAAATTAGGCACCATTTTAGCAATAGACCCAAAGTTTTATTCACAAAGTGTAACTTTAATAAAAATTTCCTCATCACGCCCTCCGTTAATTTTCAATAGTCCGTCCGATACCGTACAATGCTTTTTTGATGTCAAAAGCACAGGCTGCTCTGAGACTCAATGGGATTTTAATAAAATTTCAATTTTTTAAGAGAATGTATGAGAATAATGTATGGTTCGATTTAACCTGTTACCATCGCCCCCCGAGGCATACCCCCCCAGGGATTAGCAATTTATTTTTCTTGGTGGTCTATTCCCCACCCTCCGGGCTCGTAGAAAGAGACAATTCCCCACCCCCGAGATAGTGATCGGCTTCACATGCGTTGTTTTGGGTACTACTTATAAGAGAGTAATATTGATTTCCGCACAATAGCAAAACGAGACGTTTTTACTAGAACTATTAAACACGTTTCCTAGACATGAATACTAAATTTGAAAAGAAAACGAAGAAAAAACTTTTAAGCTCTTCCTTGAAAGAACGACCAGCGAACAGAATAAGATGAGAAAGTTTCTTAAGACGCCTGTTGTTTTTTCGGACCCTAGTCTCTTTAGCCCTGAGCGCTACATGAAGTACAGATTTCAGATTGTTTCAGGTTCAAAGTTCTAGCCCAACCACTTTGCGAAAAATTCCTACGTTTTCCCTCGAAAATAAGCAGTCTCGGGGTCCGCCGCCATCATGTCAACCGCGCGAGGAATGACGTACTTCACAAAAACATGGAGAAGCTAGTTTCGATTTACCCCGCCTCCTGCCCCCGGGTAGGATCGCTTTAAAGAAATCCCCATCCCCTAGCCCGAACGACTGGACTTGTCCCGGGGAGTGCCCGGGGGGGGGATGGTAACAGGGAAAATTGAACCGTGCATAAACCAAATAGGTTATAAACTGAAATGGCTCTAGAAGCGAACTGAAAGTAAAAGACACAACACAAACGAAAGGTCAGTCATTTTTATTTCGAATCTTTTTAAATAGCGGAATTTGGTACAACGAACGCCCACATGGTCTGGGTTGCCTGTGTCAAAAAGGGGAAATTTGCTCAACGCTGATTGGTTACGTTTTTTACCTGAGTTGAACATTGAAAAATCTTGTTTTTGAGCAGACAGTTTTATTTTTGGAGTCCTTATTAGATGAGTCGAAGAAACCGCCTGGCAACCTTTGGAGCCCGTTCTAACCTGTGACAGCTTTGCGATAAGTGAAAGGACTTCCCGACTTAAGGTTTTTCTCGAACTCAAGGGGACGACAGCAATTAGCTTGTTCGACATCTTTAATATCATTTTGGACTTTATGGTGAAAACGCTCTTCGCACGGTCATATCTTCACCATGTAATTTAAAACTTTTGAAAGAAGAAATGGGGAAACTCGCGTCCAAATGACTTGTTCAAAATTGATTGGACTGAAAACTGTGGAAAGGTTCGGTGATGCATGGACAGGTGAGTTGAAGTTTTTTCCCGTAGAAAAGTGAAACCACTTTAAAACTATTTTCGTCAGTTATCCTGCACTTACATTAAGCTTAAGTAAAACACACTCGTTAAACAAAACCTTTAGAAATAAAAAAAAAAAACATTTCATGTTTATATCTCTTCAAAAACGGCAAAACTTATAACTGTCATAAGTTTAAACTTGAATTCAAGTGATCTTCAACTGGCCTTGTATTTCGCGGAAATTGTAAGATTATCAGCTTCCTTTATGCTGTAAGAAAGGGTTTTTTATTGCCTTCAGAGAAAACTTGATTTTAAGCAGCAGATTATACAAAGAAGGCTAAATTCCACATGAATTCGGAAAATCTTACGATATTTGCCTGCAGAATGTCTTTGCGCGAGCATTCGAAGAAAACTCGTCCTCAGAGCAGCGTTTGTGACGAAATACTTTTCCATAGCCATTCAAAGAAAACAATCATTTCGCTTCAGCTTTTCGTACGTGTGTACTTACTTTTGGTGCGGAGCAGTTTTTGATATTTTAAAAGTGACTTTTGGAAAAAAAAACGACGAGAAGCAAAAACAAACAACAAAAAGTCAGTAACCGGTTGAGAAATCAGTCGTCTTGTGAAAATCCCTGTGACAATCACGATGGCTTCGGCGAGCGTAAAGTGTGTACAGCAATTATGCAAGGATGTCGTTAGACAAATGAATGAGGAGTGCAGCATACAAACAGAGGACACCAAGGTCTTGAATGTTCCAGAGGAAGCAGAGTTGGATGAAGGCAGTTATAATGGTGAGGATTCCTGGGACGCTTTAGTAGAGTTATACAAGAAAGAAAATGAAAAGCTAAAGGACCAGCTTGCTCTAATGAAGAAAGATCTTGAAGAAGTTCACAGCGAGAATGAAAGTTTTCAAACTGAAGTTGAAGCTTTAAGACTTGAACTAAAGCGTCGCAATTCTAATGAAGAATACAGAGAAAGAGCATTTACAAATCTAAGAAAAGACATCAAGAAAAAAGACAAGTTGTTAAAGAGTTTGGAAGATGAACTGAACTATACGCAGATGGATAAAAACTACAACTTGTACCAAATTGAACTGTTAGAAGATAAGCTGAAAGAAACCGAAGAAAAGAATGATGATTTACAATTTGAATGTGACGAACTGAGGGAGATGGTTAAGGAGTTAAAAAAAATCAAGGAAGGTGAAAACAACTTTGCGCAGATGGATAAGAACTATTACTTGCATCAAATCGAACTGTTAGAGCACGAACTGAAAGAAAGCAAAGAAAGCAACGAAGATTTACAATTTGAATGTGACGAACTGAGGGAAACTTTTAAGGAGTTAAAGGAAATGAAGGAAGCTGAAGACAACTTCGCGCAAATGGATAAGGACTATTACTTGTATCAAATCGAACTGTTAGAGAACAAACTGAAAGAAAGCAAAGAAAAGAATGAAGATTTACAATTTGAATGTGACGAACTGAAGGAGACTTTTGAGGAGTTCAAAGAAATAAAGACGGATGAAAACAACTTCGCGCAGATGGATAAGAACTATTACTTGTATCAAATCGAACTGTTAGAGGAGAAGCTTAGAGAAAGCAAAGAAAGCAACGAAGTTCTGCAAGTTGAATGTGACGAAGTGAGGGAGACGTTTAAGGAGTTAAGGGCAATGAAGGAAGCTGAAAACAATTTCGCCCAAATGGATAAGAACTATTACTTGTATCAAATCGAACTGTTAGAGAACAAGCTGAAAGAAAGCAAAGAAAGCAACGAAGTTCTGCAATTTGAATGTGACGAACTGAGGGAGACTTTTAAGGAGTTCAAAGAAATAAAGGAGGTTGAAAACAATTTCGCGCAGATTAATATGAACTTTTACTTGTATCAAATCGAACTTTTAGAGGATAAGCTGAGAGAAAGCAAAGAAAGCAACGAGAATTTTCCTCTAGTTTGCGCATTAATTTCAAACCATCCAATTTTCTTAGTTTTTAAATAAGCAAAGCTTTATACTATTTTGGTTGCAGATATTTCAAGAACATAATTGACAGTAAACTAAACTAAAAATGAATCGAGTTTGAATGTGTGTTTAATATTCATGTTATATAAAATTGTGAGAAATATTTTTCGCAAACTTAGGCTTAGTAATGAAATTGTATCATATAAGTGGAATTAAGTTTAAATAACATTGAGAAAATTGTTTATAAGCTTTTGTTTGTGTTATTGTGTGTACGAAATATTGCCTCGTTTGGAAGCCCGTTATAAGCTAATCGCCATTTACACAGCTCCCATTGTTCCACAAAACTTTGCTTCACCTTCGTTTTTGATGTCTCCGGTGTATTATAGCGGTCCCTGTAAAAACGAGTACCATACTGTGAAGAAGCTAGCAAAAAGTTTCCCATGCAGAAGTCTTTTTAAAAATCATCTTTCGTTTCACGTCTCAGAAAGTTTTTTCTCGCCAAGAGCAAATTCGTGGAGTGGAGGGGGGAGGGGGGGGGGGGGGGGGGTGGGAACTCCCATATATCATATAAAAGTGACGTGATGCTCGTCGTCTCGCTTAGGGATTGAATGAATTTTTACCAAAGGTATCGCTTAAGGATGTGCATAGGGAAATATTTACATAAAAAGAAACAAATACCGTCGAACTTTGTCTCCATTAGCGGTCAAATAAAGCCTCAGCTACGCCCAACCTCGTCCCAAGGGCTTTTTCCTTAGAAAGTGGGAGGAGCGCCCTGTGAACGTGCCGGTTGAGCTACGCTCAGTTTGTTTCCCAAAACCTAACTTTCCGACGAGCATCCTTGTCTATAATTATCATATTACAGTAGTGTCTCTAAGGGGAATCACCGATTACCCAACAAGCGGAGAAAAAACGTTAAGGACGAGGTTGCCCATTACTGTTCTGCTTCCTGGCTGCTTCCTTGGGCTACTGGAGCTGCTAATATGCCGTCAGAAACTTTCTGAGGGATTGCGAACATTTTACGTTTTCCTTTGCCCCTGTACGGCGTCCTTTAGGCCTTCTTGGTCCATGCATTTCGGTGACATAGCCGTATGAGGAACAAGCACAGAAATTCCACACTGATGACCTGTCACTTCCCAGATCTGGGTCGTGCTTCTGATTGTTTGGAACAAATTTTCCACGCCTTAGGACCAGTCAGAAGAATTACCCATCTGGGAAGTGACGTTCATTAGTATGGAATTTCCCCGCTGTCTCCGCTCGTTTCTCAGGCATCCCCCGTCACGAGGAAACCCTGTACCAGTGGTGGCGCCTCCAGACTGTAAAATCAGCCTTGCTTCTTTTGTTCGGTATTTCAATTTATAGCTGCTTAAATCCTTTATTAAGATCCAGTCCTTCTATTTTATAACGCTGCTCCTTGCTTCCAAAATTGAATTCACAAAACGACGGCGGCTGTTTTCTCAGGCCAACAACGCTCTCTCAGACCACGTGATCCGAAACGCACAGTAAACGATCGAACTTTTTTCGCGCTGACCGAGAGCAAGAGAGAATACCTCCCTTGCCGAGAGGCCGGCACAGGCTCCCTGTGAGGGATAGACTACAAGTAGTCCTCATTTTTCCCCAAGGATAGTAGAGCGAGCGAAACGCGAGCGCCCGTGAAAAATGGGGACTACTCGTAGTCTATGTGAGGGATAATCCACATTAGCGTATTTGAATTTTTATTGTATTTGAACAACCTACTGCAATCTCGTTCCCAGAGTCCGCGTTGCTTTGTCAACCTGAACGGGCACTGACCAAAAGGATCGCGGCCTCTGGGAACGAGATTGAACCTACTGCAGTCGGAAGTCGGGCACGCGCATTCGATCGGACGCTGTTGCTAAGTTACGCGGTTTGTGAGAAAGTCATGGCTTCCCGGCTTGTTGTTTGTCTTGTTTTTGTTAAGAGATTCCACGACTGGAACGGTTTTCAATCGGGAAATGGCCTTTGATGTCTCAAATAAGGACTTTCCGAGGACTCCGGCGAGAGGAGCAATATCGAAGACATGGCAAAAGTCGAAATTTGAAAAACAACGCGAAGAAGAAGTGATTCGCAATGCCCACGAAAGAGGATATTTGAAGGCTCCAACTGTTAGTGGTATTTGGGACAGCATAGGTGAAAAATGCGATCTTGGAGAAATCAGCTACCTAAATATGAGTGGGATTTGTCTTCATACGGTGAAAACGATTGACTTATGTACAAGACTTCGAATCTGCGTGCTACATTCCAACTACATTTCGACGTTTGATTCCCTCGCTTGTTGTCGCGAGCTTGTTTACATGGATTTGCACAATAACCAGGTGAGTTTGAAAATGTGATTTAATGTTGTGAGTTAAGTTAAAAAAATAACTCTTCCTATTAAACTCTCTAAAATACTGCATTAAAAAGCTGATGAAACGTTGCTATCTATGTAATGCTGGCATTTCCTGATCTTGTGTCGGATTAAAATTGGTTAAATAATTAACACAGCACCGTAATTTGTGATGAAATGGTTCGATTTTCAATACCGGCTGTAAACGTACGGAAGCATGCTTGGGTATATATATTTTTTCTTTATTCAAAGGACAAATGTACCAAATCTGCAGCTGCAAGTGTCGTGTTGGGGAGAAGCCGGGACCTACCGCATTGGTCGCAGAAACTTTTGAGCAGATACAAAAGCTCAGAAACTTCTTGAAAACTTACATTTATTTGTGTGTTTCTTTGCTCTCATCGTTTGAAAATATTGATGACAACTGATGTGCTAACAGTGCTATTTATTTGCTAGATTGCCAAAGTGCCTGGTCACAAGTTTTGGGCATCTCTTACTGAACTCAAAGTTGTATTTCTTCATGACAACAGCATTTCAAAGCTTGATAATGTACATTACATGGCAGCATCCCCAAGCATCTCTATTCTGACACTGTATGACACTCCGCTTAGTCTAAAACCCAACTACAGGCATCACCTGGTGAACAGTCTGTGGTCATTGAAATCTCTTGATAACATTGTCATCTCTGATGAAGAAATAATTGAGGATTCATCATTTGGTGGTTCCTTCGCACCTTTGCAGCCAAGATTTTTTATCAAGCCATCATGTTCTCTAACAAAGGTAAGGTGATTTAAATTTTGTTAGTCTCTTCTCATTGGTGGACTGTAAATAGCCTGCTTCCCATATCCCACCAACCTAACTGCAAAAAAACCGCCAGTATTGCCTTGGATACCATTCCAATATGAGCAAAGAAGACACTGGCAACAATGGTTATCACAGGGTTTTGCTACCAGCTTGCCTTTTAAGTTGATCTGAGTTCAACTCCACAATATCTGGTGGTATTAAGAACACCCTGTGATGACTCTTGTTGCTGCTGGTGCGATATTAGATTGTTATCCTTATCTGTCAGAAAAGTTTAGCAGTTAGTGGTGGCAGCTAATTGTTGCATGTAGGCTTTTGTACAGTTGGTGCCAAAAGTGTGTATAGTTGTCTTCGAGAGAATTGAATTTGTACTCATTATTAACATTATTTGTATTTATACATCCTGGATAAAGGCTTTTTTCGAGAGGCACTTTACAAAGAAAAAAAACTAAAACCAGGCCAAAAAACACAAAACAAAAACAAACAAACCAACAAGAAAGAATATTGTATTTACTGTACTTGTTGAGGGTGACTGTAAAAGTTAATGTGGCTAACTGTAACTGTGGTTCTTGTTTAGGAAAACACATTTGAAGAAGCCATAAGAGAGGTTAACAGGCTTATAGCTGTAGTGAATGGTATCCAGGCTAAGTATTGTCCTGTTCTGATAATCCAGCGTTGTATCAGAGGATATTTGGCAAGAACAAGATTTAAATTTATCCAAGATTTGAGATTGTGGTAAGAGCTGTTATTTTTAAACCAGTGCAAGTTTTTTGCTTTCAAATTGTGATAACTATGAAAACCAGGATGATTTCTGAAATGTTGTGTCCAAGCAAGGAAAATAAAATTAACTATTTAACATAAATGAAAACACTACAAGCACTATGGTTCAATCAGATTCAGCATGCCGCCATAAATTTTATTAATGAATTCATTTGATTGGCTTAAAAATTTTACTTTTTATTTCATAGTGGAATTCAGAAACTCAAGATAATCATTTTGGTAGCTGTGGTGGTCATTTCGTTCCACCTTTTTCATGTTTCAATGGTTAGAGTATCCAAATACATGTAAATTTGTTTCATCAAGAAGCATTTGAAGTAGAAAAAGTTATTCTGCCCAGGAGGAAATTAAGCCCAGTGTTGAAGCACAACTAATATGAAGCAAATGATATTATTCATGGATTGACTGGGTACAAATGTTGGGCTAAACACCCCCCCCCCCCCCCCCCCCCGGTTGGGAGTGGTAGCCAGGAGCCAGGAGCCAGGTTTTTTTACTTTATTTTATTTTATTAGCTTTGCCAAAACAAACAAACAAACAAACAAACAGAAAGAACGTTGGCAGGGACACCGCAACAGCTGTGGCCAATTACAGCGGGCCTGGATACTAAAAAAAAAAAGAAATCTTAAAAAACACTGCGATACAAGAAAAACTACAGCTACAGGTTGGGTGTGACTTGGCTGGCAAAGCAAAAAAAAGGCAGAAGCTGCAGAGCTGAGTAGCCCAGCCAGTACTAAATGTCAGAGAATGACCTTGCTTCCCATGTTAGACCCTTCAGGGCAGTCATGGGATGGCTCTCACTCAGTAATAATGGCAGGCCTGTACAAATCAATTATATTACAATCTAGCGTACTACCTTCGTCCTTGCATAGTATTGGCTGGTAATTGTCCGTACTTTTATGTCATTTATCTCTTGACAGGGCTGCAGTATCTATCCAGAGGTTCTATCGTCATTACAAAGGTTTCACTGAGGGGGGTACCCTGCCTCCTCCAACGTCCCCAGCTCCCAGCCGCTCCTTCACGGCCTTGACTCGTTTTGATTACGAGGCTTATTTGCATGGCGCGAAACCAGCGTATCCCAGTAGCCCTCGAGGTTCCTCGGGAAAAGTTTTAAGAAGAACCAGGAGTCGAAACGTGTCAATCACGGTGGAACCAATCAGTAGCATTGCCGAGGAAGGTAATGGAAGAACTGAGAGCAGGGTGACTACATCTCCTGTGGAGGATATCGAGCTGACAAGAAAGGAAAGTTTTCCTGTCAGAATCACCACAAGAATTACGTTGAACCTGAAGAGGCTGGAAACGAGTACTTCTGACATCATTAGGGCGCAAGAGGAGGCCGTGAGCGTTCAGAGGAACCTGGGTTTAGTTGGTATAAGATTTAAGAAAAGTATGAGTGAAAGCCGTGAGTCAATGCGGATAAAATTGGCTACAAGGAATAGAATCAGGGCGAAGAGCAGAGAACTGAAAAAAGAGGAGGAAAGAATAGGAAACAAGGATAGAAAACAGAAGAAAAGGGAGCGTATTGGAAAGTACTATGCTGTGAATGTGTTTTTGGGGCGGGTTGTTGATACGCATCCCCGCACCGAGAACGAACCGATTGAGACCGAACGAGATCCGAACAGGCTTCGGTTCAGGTTATCGGGATTTCGTCCTCCGATTCAGAAAGTAGATCCTTTACGCGAACTGCTGATTTCGAGGCAAGAAGCGGGAAAGGATGTAAGAGAAGCCGCGAGGGAAATAGAAAAGAAAGCCGCGGAGGAGCCCAGAAAAGTTGCCGTCAAGAGACATACGGTTACTACGGACCAGAGGTTGTTTATCCGTACTCATGGCACAATGGGTTTGGCGTGTTTACGGGCTGTACAGCATGCGTACAGAGAAAGAGAACGCGCTGATGCAGTGTCTTCTAAGGCCAACACCGTGGCGCAGCTCAGGGAAGACAGAGAACAAGCTAAAGAACGTGTCAAGGTTTTTAAACAGGAATACAAGGAAGCGTCGCTAAGAAGAAGGGTTCGGGATGGTGTAAGAACTGCTGAAGCATTAAAGGAACGACAAGCTAAGGAGGTTATTGAACACGAGCGGCTCTCAACCGCCAGAGCTGTCACGGCAGAGCAGGCGAAATCTCGGCGTGCAGAGCTTGCCTTTATAACAGACTTCAACTGCCAGCATACGTCCATTTCTAATGCGCTGCAGCGTCATGACAGAGTCTCACACAGAGATGAGCGGGCTCAAGAAATTGAAGACTTTGTCCGAAAAGAAAAGGAAGTCTCCGAAGACCAACAAGTTTTGGTGCGCCGCTACATGGAACACAGGCAGCTACTGCGTCAGGCGGAAACCGCCATGGCGCGCGCTGATCTGGACTCGCATTTGACACGCGAAGCCAATCAGCGCAAAGCGGCGGCAAAAGAACGCGTTGCGCAGATAAAAGCGCGAAATCGGGAGACAGTCGAGTACTTCTCTCCACCGTTGACGCATGCGCCAGCTAAGCTTCCTCCGCTGGCTGTTGTTTCTCCAGAGCAAATGGACGTATGGAATGATTTGGAGAAATTTGATTGGACGCCTGCGAGACACGATCGTTCGTATTCTGAGCCTTACAATAGAGTGATGTCGTCAAGGAGACAGCGCATGTATTCTTTGGAGCCTACATTTGGGGTCGCTTAATCAAAAAGAAATACTTCTTCATCACAGAAATGTTCAAGGGTATTCTGTTGCGTAACTTTCATAAAACAAAGAGAGATGTTTAATCCTCTCGAACCTTGTTCGCTAAACCAGAGCTACATTTTTACAGTGTGTCAAGTTGAAAATTTGCGAGTTTCAAATGAAGAAGTGCACATTTTGTTAAGTAAAATATAAAATATTATTGAAATAAGCAAATTCGTAAGGGAAAGAAAGGTCTTTTCAAATTGCTGAAGCCCGATACGGTTCATTGAAAACTAATGAGTTGTTGTAAAAGTGAATTATGTTCTGACGTTCTGTTTTCTTTCTTCCACCAAATAGGTTAGTAATAATGATGATTTGTCGTAAGAGACCTAATTTAACCTAAAAATCTATTTGAAATTTCATATTACTGGGTTATTAATTTATACTTTACAGTAGATTCTATTGTAATATATTTCAAAAAGTTCACCTAGTCAAGAGTTCGTTCTATTTGATTGTACATACAGTGTTTATGAAAAAGAATAAGTATGAAAAATATGTATGTGGATGGCCATTTTGGGCAGGGTTTCTACAGAGACTGGGTCGGCATTGTGTCGAACTTCATTATTGGATTGTTTCTGGATTACGACTACGCGAACGAGGTTTTGTAGCCTGCAAAAACACAAATGCATAATTTTTCCTGCTCCTTTCCCCGTCGCACGTGTCCCGGGCTCCTCGCTCGCTTCGCGCCTGCCTTCGTTCGGCTGAAAAATACTGATTTTTCTGCAGGCTTGACTGCTGGAGATTTTCCACGAGCTTGAGCCAGCGTCATTTTGGCGGGAAAACGCAATACTCGTCATCATTCTATTACGGGTTTTGGAAAGAGAACGAGTTATCCATTGCGTTCAGGATTGGGTCTTTCATTACCTCCTTCCATAAAAATACCAAGCTAACTTTCCGTGTTGAAAAAAGGAAGAGAAAAATGAAGCTTTTCGGGGTCTCTATCTTCTTGTCCTCTAATCTAACAGTCTCTATTGGTTATTACGAAGTTGCGCATGAAACTAAACGGGTCGGAATTCGTCTGCCAAAGCAGTCCCATAATGAAATTCGACGCCACATAGATCCAGTCAGTTGGCTTTCAAAGTGCATCCATCCTAAAGTAGGGCATCATTATTACCCTTAATTGTTGGCGCTGAGTTTCCCGCGTCATCCTCAGATACGGCACTGGTATTATATCAGTTAAAATTCAAGCGCGTAATTGCACAGCTACATGAGAAAAATCATCTTGGTAATACTGAACTTAACCTTAGAGTAGTAGGAAAGCGATTTACCGCGCTTTTCAAAAACACGCGAACTCCGAATTTCAAAAGCCAACTGACGTTTGCGTTTTTCGCTGCCGTCAATCATCATAGCGGAGCTCTTACGAAACAGAACTTTACTTAAACGGGTTCAAAAGGTCATGGTTTGTGATCTATGATTGGTTGATTTGGATCCTTTTTTGTGGGTTCCTTCATAGTTCGTTGCTTGTGATCGTAATTATGATTGACGGCAGCGAAAAACGCAATTGTGACGGCGGGTTTTGAACTTAAGAGTTCTTTGACTCATATCCAGTCGTCACTGATCAAATCTGGGAAGATATTGATGCGCGCAAAGGCGCTGGGGAAGGAGGAAAAAACTGTGCCTTTCCTTTTTGCTTCCTTCCTTCCCTTGACGTTACACGAACTCGCTTAAACTTTCCCATCAACCATTGCGCAGACAAGAGAAGCGGCTGGGTACGAGTTTGCAATTTTCGGGTGTTTGTTAAAAGCGCTGTAAGGAAGATTTGTGTCTTTCCATTAAATTTGAGGTTTGGGCCTTAAATAGCGTGTTACATGGTGCCTACAATCTTGAAAAGGACTTGAATTTTAGTAGTCGTCTCGAAACGTCCTGGAATTTGGTTAAGGTCATTGAAAAGTACTTGCAATTGATTTCTTTATTAGGTCTTGAAATATCCTTGAAATTCACTAATTGTTTACGCCATGCACCATTTTCTGTGCAATTAGATTATTTCGCCGAGGAAAATTTAGGACATCCTCGGTGTAAGAACATTGTGCATGAACAACATTTTGTTTCTGTTTCTTTATTTCAAATGCTATTTCTATACCTCAGACGCAGCTCCAAGTCATACCCAGTGACTGTTGCACTCTTGCAAAGCGTCATCGCGGAAAATCAACCATGACTGAAGAAGTAAAAAATTGTAAAAAGCTAATAATAGATGTTCAAAAAAGAGTTCAACAATTCCGATTTATTGAACAAATCTTAGTCCTTGAAAACCTTAAGTTGTCCTTGAAAAGTCCCTGAAGTTTGCTTGTCTGAAGTTGTACGAACCATGGTGTTTACTTTTGTTTGTCTCATCCTTAAATTAAATAGAGTCAGCAAGTGATCGATGATTCTGTATGACCCACGTAAGAGAAACTTGTCACATTTGCAATTTCTCGTGAAAAGTTGATCATGTCGGGTAGATGGAAAATACTGAGGGCGGATTATTTCGAGGGGTGTACAGGCTACGTTCATTATAACGAAGCAGTAAAAAGAGCAAGGCTGACTTTGAGAATTACAGCCGACGAGAATGTATTTTTCCATTATTTCGTCTGGCATGGCCTGAATTTTTTAGGGATTGACTTAACCTGCTATCAGGCGTTTTTTTGAGACTGAGAGGGAGGGAACGATCGCAGTTTAGGAGTGACGAAGAAGAAGGCAGGTCTTGCCTGACAAAGTATTGGAAAAATACATTCTCATTGCTAGTCAGTATTGCTCTCTTTCTGCTTAACAAGAATGGCCCTAATTAAATATATAAATTTGCACAAGGAAAACAAGATTTCAAGGAAATAGAGCGATAACTGCTCTGAATGAAGTTTGGAAACGAGGCTAGTTGCTCACGAAAGACGAAAAGAGAGGGAAAAAAGCGATTCCAGGCCTCTCTCAGCCTGTTGTGTCAAGATGAAGAAAACAACTCGCTGAGGATAAAGTTGCATTTTTTAATTGGTTCGAAGTATTAATTCTGGAATGATACAAAATGATTGTCACTAGGCTGATTTCTCTCTGTGACTTATTACTCAATTATAAGAGCAAGGAATGTACATATGGCTGAACAATATTCCTATCAATATTTACACTGTGGATGTGAACATTTGCCAGTCCCATTCTTGTACAATTTGCAGCTTTCGCGACAAGACCATTAAGGTTATAAATTAGTCGAGTTCTATTTAATTGAAAAATAAATTATAGCACAGGATGCTATTAACCGCTCTCACAGCCAGGCGCATGATCCATGATGCCATCTTTAATAGGAGGATTTATCTAAGTTTCTCAGAATGGGCTATTACAGCCCAGTCCCTAGGCGTTCTCTTCGCGTGAAGCCTGGGAAAGGGTGGCCGAGGGCTCTGAGCGCCTCTTTCGGTGAGACGTTACAGCTAACAGTAGAGTCCTGGGCCCGGTTGTTCGAAAGATAGATAGCGCTATCCAATGGATAATGGATAAATAACTATCCACTGGATAACGCAATTGATTTCCCTAATACTTATCCGCTGGATAGTGATTATCCAAAACAACCGGGGCCAGGATGAGCACGGATAAAAAGTTAAATTTATTTTCCCATCGGCTGTACCTTTTGGGATCAGTGTAAGATTCTGGTAAACTGGCTACCTACCCCTCCCCTAAAACCTACATTTTGCCCGAAGGAGAATTTAGCATTAAAGTTAAGTTAGCGGAGGGGTAGGTGGGGCAGTTAGCCACATCTCGTGCTGATCCAAAATATTACGTACGTTTTGATTTAAGATGAGATAATTTGTATGAAGACAGTGTGTTATTGGGACTTAAAATCCCTAACTATCTCAAAATGCTGTGTTGGACCAGGCGATGGTGCGTTTTTTTGTTATTGGGACTGGCTAAATATTAAGGGTAGAGTACGTATATTTTTCAATACCACGCGTCGTTTATATAATTTGAAATAAACTTCTAAAATATATATTTATAACATCTAAATTAACTATACTCTGCAGTCTAACTGCAACTAAATATTTCTATTTTCATACTTTATATTTTGCGAAGGTAATTTTTTTCCTCCAGCACGTTGGAGCGCTGACACATGAGTAAGATGTATGAGCAAACGCTAAAACAAAAATTGGGATAACTGACGACCATGAATACCGTAAATCTTTGCTTTATCGCAAGGGCTCTCATATCCGATTAGAAAAACGATTACTTACTCAAATCATTACGTGGGTGTGTTTTCTTTGGGCGTAGAATTTGGCCATTTCGAATTTGAAGGAACCTGAAACAATCTAATCGGACGTGAGGGCCCCCTGTGCTTTGTCAAAGTGCACACTTGAGTGCCTTAATTCCAGCTTTTTAAAAAACAATACTGCCAAAAGTTTTTCAAAATATCCAACTTATCAACTTTGTAAGGTACATAACGCCTTACGGCAGAGAGGGCTAATTGAACTCGGCTTCAGTTCCAATTTCTGACCATTCACAGATAATATTTTCGTTTAGCACTATTTTAGCCAGAGCAACGCGACGCCGCCACTGGGTTCCCTGTGAAATGACGTCTGAGGAACGAGCGCAGAATTCCATACTGATGAGCGTCACTCACCAGATCAGGGTAGTGCCTGATTGGCTGAAGATTTTGCGGGAAAACAAGTGATGGCCGTCGCGCAATCTCGGCTGTTTTCTTAGGCTAGCATTAATCAACAGCTCACAGTCAACACAGCTAAAATCTTGTTCTCTGACTAATTTCCGCTATGGGTTCATCAACTGTTTCTTATTTTAGACATCACCCCCCCCCCCCCCCCCCCCGCTTTCACTTTTTCTTCTCAGGGAACGACTTGCCCTGAAATTCAATGCACTAACAATGATATTTTTCCTGCCATTTCGTATTCCTTAAATTATCTAAAAATCTTGATTATATCGTTATTTTAACAAAGGGAGCCCACATTTTATTCAAACCGCGTCGAAGGATTGTAGGCAGCGGACTTTTCTGGAGGGACGTGAATGGCGTAAAAACCTCCGCACGGTTGCAAATGTTTTTCAAACTACTGCGATTGTTTTTGGTGTATTTAACATTGACAATGAAATTTTTGTTACGTCTCTTAAAGTTTGTTGGGGTGTTATGACAGGTTCAAAAAGTCTGCGATAAATTGAAGCGTTTGTAAAAAATTTTGCTAAAAAGCGCCTAGTTCAGTTTCAGACGAAACGTTTCGGGAATAACCCCGTCAAACGCCTGTGGCCGGCTAACTCTGCTTGGGTACCCTACAAGGAAACCTGATCACGGGCTAGTTCAAAGGAATATTTTTTTTACGGTATTTTTGGTAAGGCCTTACGTTCAAGTTGACATACATGTACAGTATGTAGGTCACGTGCAACAGCTGAGGCCAAGCTATTTTTGAAACTCCTGAAACTCCAACGATGTTTTCAAGCTCAATGCTTTCTGCCTTGAATTTACTCAGTGTATCACTGGAATCAGCTCGGGTCCATGAACGGCCATGTGCTACTGCACGTTTCATTGCTGCTGCTGCTGCTGCTACACTTATTACGACTGCAAAGCTCTTTCATGCTCATTCTTTCTGTACCTGTCAAACTTCTTATAAAATTCACGAGAGGTCGGGTCAGCTGTCAGTTTCAGAAATGTAGTCTGGTCCCTGGAAGGAGAAAACAAGCTTTTTATGGAAATTTATCATCGCTCATTAAAATATTCTCCCTTTCTAGTTGACTTAAATCTCCTCTCTAATTTTTCATGACCACCAAATGCTAACCAAATTTAGAGGAATTAATAACGCAATAATTAAAAAAATATCGGACGACTAACGTCACGAGAGGACTGCAGTGTGGAAACTCAGCTGTTTCGGTGGGACAGCGAGCTCGACAAAACAGCATAAGATTTCATATGCTATGGCACGACGGAATAGCCGAATTAATGCCCAAAAACTGCGTTCTCGATCTGCGCAATTCTTCATGTTGCAATCAGCCTCATGCAATAATTGTTAATTATTTAAATCTCACTATACGGGAGTGGAGGTGGAGAGGTTGGAGGTGACATACATAATAAAAGAAAAAAACTGTAATTTTCGAGCAAATTTTATTGCTAAATTTTTAGGAAAATAACCACAGAGGTCTGAATGAAACCTATTTCACGACACTTACATACGGTACAATTTGACTTCACAACCTAAAACTTGAAAGTAACCTTTTAACCTACAGATCATAAGACCTTTTTTGCACTCTGACTGAGGTCAGGTTTGTAAATTGAAAGTTGTGTGCAAACCTGTACCTAAGCACAACACTCACAACCCATGCAGGGACCCAAAGTTCAGAGGCCCACAATTAGCAAAAAAAATCTTTCTGTTGAAAGTTCCAATTTGCTTTGTTTTTTCTCCTCCTCCGTGTCAATCCCCTTTAAGACTAACAAATTTGTGTTGCCACAGGAATGGGAATGACAGTTCCTTATTAATTACTTTTATGCCACATAACACTTGCAATAAGAGAAGCAATACTTGCAACCAGGAGACCTGGAAAAAAACCACAACATGCACACAAAAAGGAGGTAATGGGATCACACAAACCTCGTCAATTTTTCTATCAAGCATTTTAAAAAATTCTGTTTGAGACTTTGTCATCTGCCTGTAATAACAAACGATGAAAACACATAATGTTAGTTATAAAGTTGTGTGAAGTATGCATTTTGTATATGTTGTAATTGTAAGGTGAAAATACAATTAAGTCTCACTTTTTGTATAAAGAAGCAAAATGAATACAAATAGGTCCTGTCCACTCTGATTTATCAAAATAAATTGTTTCTGGCTCCGAGGCAATATGCGGAATAAGACAAAAGGAATGAATTATTGTTGATTCCTGAATGGAGTCTCTTTTGTTTTATTTCTCCCATGCCTCTGAGTCTAAGAACGAATTTTAATAATTCATAACTGGATTAGTGAATGAACAACATAACAAACCAGTAACTATACAATTAATTATAGTTACGTTTATTGTTGATAAATGCCAAAAGAATATATATTTTTTTTACAAATAAACAACATTGAAGGACAGAATTAGACAATATATGTGGGTTGAAAAAAACAAACAAACAAACAAACCTGGTAAATGATAACCCATAATAATTATTATTATTCATTCAAAATATTTCCCCAATTCTGATTGGCTAGAAGCAAATGTTTAATTCACCATAACCAGTTACTGATGACCAAATTTGGAAGAATTTTGTGTTTAGCGAGGAAATGACGTCAAAAATGCAGCGTTCTTGCAGGTTAATGCACCGTTAACCGAGAAGACCTGGCAATGAGGTTGAGTTGTTTTGGTTGCCTATGGCCTTGACGGATAACACCCTCCCTGATCTCCATAATTCTTCAAAAGATACTCAGCCTCATTCATTCATGGTTCATAATTATTTACTTACACTCTGACTTGGTTAATTGGAATGGGCTTTGGAAGTGCACCACAGGTTTCACTTGACCTGGGAAAACAGACATGTATGGAAATAAAAGATGAGCACAATGATACAGTCAATTGCCTCAATGTGTATGTAGCCAGTTCTTGTGATAATATTACAAGAAGTAGCCACACTTTCCCTATAGCTCAAGGCTCACGTGGTGACCACAAAAGACAAGTCACTGCAAATATTTTGGGGGATAATGGTTTAAAAATTTTCTGTTCTTTTAAACCTCTTGTGAACAACCATTGAAACATGCTCTGATCTCTTATCAGTTCGCTGTATGTACTACGCTTCTCAGAGTATAATAATTAGGAAGGCCTAAAGCTCTTCAAAATCAAACCTGAAACAATTATAACTATTGAAAACTAATCTTAGTACTGTAACAATGGAGAGCTTTTAATATTACTACCTGTTAATTGGAATAGGTCTTCTTGCAAAAGTTCTCTCATCCACCTGAAAACAAAGTGATTTCATCTCAAATTATATTAATGAGGCCCTCTTCTGAGGGGGGTGGGGGGGGGGGGAGGATTGGCTTGTTCCTAAAAGCCCATCATTTTGTGCATTCCCTGGGAGGTAAGCCATATTGTCCCTCTCAGAATTACCATTATCTTTGCACTAAGTTACTGTTAAGCAGTTTCAACCCATCTTAGTGTTGTTCATTACCATTTCATCTGTCTTTACCCTTTAAGTCCCAATATCAACATACAAATTCTCCAACCTGATCTCCATACATTTCCTTTAAGAATCAGTTGAGAGAATTTAATGTAAGATCAGGGCCTTTTCTCTTGGGTGTCATTTTATTAATTCTCATGACTCATCTCTTGACAGTGTATAGATATTGTTAGGAGAAAATTGATCTTGGTCACTATTGGGACTTAAAGGGTTAAGTTTCGATGTCAAGGCCATGTTACTTGTCAGAATTTTACCTTAATTAACACTTGACATCATGCATTAATTAGTCACCTGCAAAGCTTTACTTGTGGGGAGCTTAAATAAGTGGCCAGTACAAAACACAGGTCACAGGTCATAAGCATAGGTCACTGCATGCTCTGATAAATGACTGAGATAAGCTTGCATTTCCCCTTTGGCTAAAACTCTACTTCAGGTTGCATTATGTCTATAAGACACATTTAGTGTTGTTTATATACAGGTACCGTAACATGGTGACCTTTGCTCTAACCTGCACTTGAGATCTGTGACCTCCTGCGTTTTGTACCTGCCATTAAATAATTTCTGAACCTATGAAATCCGGGTTGCCTAGTTCGTGTACTGAGGTTCTGTGCCTGCACTAAGATTTCTTTGCATCCAAAAGTCACGCAGGAGTAGCTATAGCTAGGTTTTTAACACCATTATTTTGCCAAAAAGACTTTTAAAATATTATATTAATAGTTATTAATATTCCATACATATGTTTTGTTGCAAAGGTATTATTCCATGGCAGGATTGCATAATTTGACAGTTCCAAAAAAACAATGTTAGTTAAATGGCATCTCTGACACCTCTTATGATCAATGCTGATTTCAAGCATTAGATTTTACCTTTTTGGTGGATATGACAGAGTACATGTCATTGTTTGAATCAGGAATATCAGGTTCCTTGACTGAAGAAACACTGTTACTTGAATCTTTCCTCTTGAGGTTGTGAGTACTGCTTTCCAGAGAGTGTCTAGGTACATCTGAGATGAGGGAGAGAGCAAATGGAGTCATGTTACATTAATGTCTTAGATAGATTCCAAATAATGATAACCCTGTTTGGATCCCTTGAAACAAAAGAAAATAAAAAATTATATTTCTTTTTTTATTTTACAATAATTACAAATTATAATAATAATTATAAAATTATTTTATAAATAATAATAATAATTTATTATTATTTATTTTTTTAAGGATACCTTATTATACAAGCAATACAAGTTTGAACCAGTGCAAACATATATAACCTGTCAACTCTCACGCACTATGTATTGGTGTCACGCCCATGGACTAAAGACCTCACTCCAACACATCAAAGACGATTTTCTATGCCTGACTCATACATCCTAAAAAATTGTTCTTTTCCCTTCTCACATGATAACTGGTAACAATGAAAATTCAATTAAATCCCCCCCCCCCCCCCCGCCAAAAAAAGAAAATTCCAAAAAAGGTGCTTAACGTTGATTTGTGCACAAAACACTATGCTGCCTTTTAAATAGCTTTGGAAAATGCTCAAAGGTTGTTGGAACATCTTCCAACATTTTAGACCATGTTCAGAAGTCTCAAGAAAATATTGGTAATCAGAGATCTCCAGTGGGAAGTTTTTGGTGGAAATCTCAGTCATGAAAATTAGACAAAAATCTCATACATTCAACTCAGAAAAAGTTGGCAGGTATATAAACATGGTATGCCTAATTATTATTATTATTATTATTATTATTTTCCACAGGAAAACTGTTTGCCAGATGGAAGGGGCACTTTTTTATGATTTTTACCAATTGAGAAACATTTTTATTACATGTACATGTACTGTAGGTAATCAATGTTGGTGTATTAATTATCACATAAAATGAAATCAAAAAAAAAAAATTTAATCACTACTAAACTTACAGTAATAAATGACTGACCTGGAGTGTGTGTTGCATGACCATTCTCCTTGGTCGAGTGAGAACTGGTGCTGAGCTCAGGACTTGTAGTCAAATGTTTGCCAGCAGAACATCCCATAATATTAGCCCACAAGGGGCAAGGCTGCGGCCAAGACAACCCAATGATGAAAGATCTTCTGCCTTTGCTGTTTTATTTTAACCAATAATAACCTACCATGATAAAGCAGAGTTCTCCCTAAATTTTAGCTCAGCAGGTAAGGGACCATTCATGGCCACTAAGTCAAAAAATATGAGCCAGAGGTGCAATTTCCTGGGGGGGGGGGGGGGGGGGGAGAGGAGGAAAGTACAGTGAGGGACATGGCCCCGCTCTCACTGGGAAATTTAGGAGCTAAGTTCTCTAAAATGTCACAATTTCTCTCATTTTAAGACCTATTTAATCCAAATCGACTGTTGTCATCTTTAGACAAAAATTTAAAACATTTAATTCCTGTGATTTTACCGTGTCTTCAATGTTCTCTTTCCAAAATGTGTGGCCCACAAAAAAAAAAGCTGTGTATACTTTAGTACTTTTCCATATATTTCATTCATTTCCCTGTGAGAATCAGATCGGATCACAACTTGCGTATTTTTTGAAACTAATTATTTTATTTTAGTAAACCTTCAAGCAGTTGCAGGCGGTAAATTTTACCTGTTAGGGAAAGTTCATTTAATATGACAAGGGGGGGGGGATGAAGATATTGAGGGGGGGCTCCAAAAATTTTTAGACACCCAAAGGGGGGGCTCTGAAAAAATTGTTGCGCTAGGAGGGGGGGCTCCGAAAATTTGTATACTTCAAAACCAACACATGACATCATCATACAGATCGGATGGTTTTCAACTCAACAATTTAATGACCTGTGCAACTCAGCTATATCACGTGGTTTACAGATATAACAAATGTAGTCTCAGTAATTATTACACTCTTGTTCATCCTAAAAATGCTTTAGAAAATTGTATCACAACTGTATCTCAAGTTTGTCATAGTATAAACCATTGAAGACAATAACGGTAAATATATTTAATACAGTCTAGCGATCTTTTTTCAGGGGAGCAAAGGAATTGAAGGAGGGGGGGGGGGCTCTGAAATTTTTTCGACTACCAAGGAGGGGGCTCCTAAAAAATTGAACCGCTAGCGAGGGGGGCTGCTAAAATTTCAAGCTTCGAGTTTCAATATCTTCATCCCCCCCCTTGTCATATTAAATGAACTTTCCCTTACCTCCTGATAATGAAAGCACTGATAAAGACAAGATATGGAATTAAGGACATTTCAAAGCTGATACTATTAAGGTACCTATACCCTACCTAAGGATCAAACCAAGAAAAAAAATGCCAACAAGGGCAAAAAATGATGGATCTTGTGTCTTACAGGGAGGTGTCGGCTGACATATTGGTCAACAAATCGGTTGACATACCAGTTGATAATCAGCCAAGTATCGTTCGAGTGTCTGCCAAGTATTGGTCTCGTATGTCGGTTTACTATTGGCTGATATGATGGCTTAGTGTTGGTTGATATATGGCCAATAGTCAGCCATTGACAGTCAGTGATTACTTTGCCAATGGATCACCGATATATCACAGACAATCAACAACACTCCAAAACAAATGGATAACAGGCGAAGCCTGGGTAGTGTTTTCACGACTGTCTGCTCAATCCTATGGGTGATGCATGCGTTATTTGTGTGACGATGCTAATACTGGTGATGGTAATTGGCCAACTGAGGGCCAGTTCATAAGATTAACCAGCTTGCACGGTTAGCTGGGCTGGCTCGGCTCAAGCCGCAATCCTCTTAAATTTTTCATTGTGTTCATGTTGAGTTTTCCCTTGCTTTATTTTGACTAAGAACAATGTACCCCGGATACTAACCATTTTTTTTCGCATGCAGTGGAATGCTTCGGGGGCTGACACATTTTCAGATGAAACTGTGCATGGAAAAGTCTCTGACACCAATGGTGAAAACATTGAGATTTGAATTAAAAACTCCATTTATACTTTATGTTTTTATTAGTAAGTTTATCCAGTAAATGCGTTGTCAATGGCTGCGACACGGAAGAGGTTATTGAGCCTACAACAGAGTGCATAATCAGCCCAGTCGCTTTTTCTGTGAAGAAAAGGGGATGGGCTACTGTCATAAACACAAATAATTCAGGTGTCAAATCAAAAGAAGTAAAAGTGCCTTAGGAAGCTCAGAGGATCTATTTGGTAACTTTGTTACACACTACCATGTACTCTTTATATCTGCATGACTGGAAATGGAGTTAACAGAGTCTTGAGGTCAGTCTCTACTAATCAAAACCAGCTCCGAGATTTTCCATCCCCAATTATATGGACATTTGGATTAGATTAATCTTAGGACAAAAAATTTAAAATTGCGTTTTCGGGGTGTTTCATCACCTTTTTTTGGAGTGATGCAGTGTTTGATATTTTTTTCTGCGGTGTTGTCGTGTTGACAGTCCCCCAATATCCCCCTCCTTGATGGCCTTGCGATAACTCAATTCTTATTGTTTAAAGAGAAAATAAGGCTATTTTTCCACTGCAGGTGGACCTTTAATCCATTGCGCTTGTTTCCACTTTCAGGTTAAGTAGATAAAGGGTTAAGTGTTAGTTCTGTTATTGTAAAATCATGCAAAATCACCAATTACAGTCAAAGCCAAAACTGAAACTAAGTAACTGTAAATAAAATGGGTTTGACATGATAGACAGGCAATAAATGAAATTGAACTGATTATTTTTTTACTGTTACTTTTAAGGAGAGACTATATCATTCTAGACGTCACAAATTCATCCATTTTGACAACAAACCAGCACTCCTGACCGTAGTCTATATTTAACAGAGAGAATTACGAGACATCAAAGGCAATTTGTCCTTCTTTTAGCCTTAAAATTACAACTTTAAAGCCTACAGTACTTTCTCGAGTACCATGTAAAATTTAGCTCTCTTTCCAGCTTCCATTAGCAGGTGCATTTGTTTGACAAGCATTAACATGAACAAGGAAAGTCATTTGATGACATACTCAGTATTCGATCTTTGACGCAAATGTCTCTGTTCGCCGAACAGAACGTTATTTACAAGTTTTCAAATCATTGGGAATAAAATTAGACTCAAGAGGCGTGAGGTTTCAAATTCATTATCATAATTTACCTAAGTACTTCGCGTTATGAAAACCACCATTTACTGTTAAAAAAACACATTTCAGCCTCAAAGCCACGGCGAAATGAAGAATTCACGTTAAACTTTCTATAGAATTATGGAAATTGCCTCTGAGGTGACGATATTATGACACCGATACTGTCTATTTCATTCCTTATTCATAATCACCGTCCTTCGACAGCTCTTGTCATCCCAAGACCTTTCAACCTCTGTGCTGCAGGTATCTAAGGGTTCCATGCCAACCAAATTGATCATCACGCCCACCGAGTTAGAAAATCTTTTTTACATTTATTTCTCGTGAGAAAGGTACAGTATTAGTTACCAATCGTCCTAGAACACGAAATCGACCATTTCCTACAGTCAGTTTGAACCAAAACATTAGCAGCTGGCCAGCTGTAAAACAACGAGTTCAATCACACAAAGAAGACTGCGCTTTGCTCGATATTTGCGAAAGGATGGAAAAACTCAATTAGTAACAACTACCAAGGTGCATATCCTGGTGGGATTTTTAATTCACACTAACAAAGTTCGCTCGCGCCTGATAATCTTATGGCAAATAACGCCATAACAAAAGGAGCTCACACTGTTAACTGAAGACAGATTATCGATAGCTATGCAAATGACCAATTCAGCAACCCCGCGCGTATCAACGCCGAATTCCGTTAACTTTCGAGCAAAATATGTCCATAGTAAAAGATTAAACAATTTTAGTATTACCATGAGCTTACACCGTGTATCCCCTTTAAAATATGCAGCGCTGACCGGCGCTCTATCGAGATTTCGTTGGTTAAGCTGACATGTTTAAGTTGATCTGCTTGAACCCGCTGGCGAATTTCTTAATGACTTCACGAAAACGGTTCTCAAGGTTGTACATAACAGAAATAAACTTACCTAACGCGTGAATCAGCATCTATCTGATTATAAAAACTTGCAGGATTCCCGGGTATGTCGCACTTTGAAAGAACGATTTCTGCATCACTTACACACAAGCTTATATAAGCTTAACTACTGACAACGAGAGGTAGACAGTCAACTCGGAGTGTGAAGATTTCCTCTCACCCTGCAAAAAAATTAAATATCAAGCTTACTTCTCGCTTCCTTATCTGGTAAATCAAAAGCACACCAAATGGTGGCAACTTTTTAGCTTTAATTTGCGCCAGAGCTATGTGAAGAGCGAACCTTGCAAGAGACAAATTAAAATGCTTCTATAACCACTGACTCATCTTACTAGAATAATCAGCCGTCTGTAGTTTGCAATTTCTTTCAGCGGGTCTGTAGACTTCAGAAACCAACTGCCGTTTCTCTGGTTAGAAAGCGTCGTTTATTCTCAACATTGCCGGTCGATCGCTGCACATTCAAGCAAGACTGGTTGTTTCTCCGATCCTCGATTTGTGTGATGTTGCCAAGGCGAGCGGAAGGATGGAGTGACGGGATATGTAAAGCCCCCGTGTCATCTCCGGCCGGGGGCCGTCTGCCATTCAAAAACAATAGCAAACTCAAATTTTCCAACAGCTGAGCAAAATCTGTAAGAACTTCCCGAGGGATTGGACAAGTTTTCATGACTGAATGATGAAATAGGCAGTACGAAACACAGGAGATGTAGGTATTTGTTTCGTGATACGTTTATTTGATATTTCCGGTCGCAAAAGAGAATCATGAAAGACTACATTCCGAAAAGATGCGATCACTCAGATCGCGGTATGTGCATTCTAATATTAAAAGCCGTGGCAATGTATCATAAGACATAACTTAGTAATATTAAAAGTATTTTATTCCTCAAAAGTTAAAACTCCATGCCAAACCGATCTCCGACTCTCCCCATGGATGTCTTCTCTCATGAATTTTTAGGAATGTTAAGCCTATAAAGTTTTAAAAGTAGAAAATAACAGTTTTGTTTTTAGCAACAAATGGAAAAGCGAACGGTAAAAATTCCCTGGGACTGCCGGATTCCACTACATGCCACCACCATCAATACTCGGAGCACATTACAGAAAACTGGATTTCCAGTGTCCGTGGCAGGTTCAATATCTTCTCCACGAGTTTGCCTTATTGCACTGTTCCTTCTCGTGTAAAAGTACCCGGCCTTTCCCAGCGAAAAACAGGCCTCCCTATTGTTAGCTTGCTGATGTCTAATCGAATATATCATTGTTATATGCAATGATAATGAATACAAATATATCTAATAATAACAACACATGATATATATTTCATAATAAAAACACGAAAATTAAACCTGGGAGAGAAAGAAGTAATTCCCGGCTTACGTCTCTACAGGTGGAAGAATTGACACTGATAGACCATTTTTCCAGTCCTTTGTAAATAAGCAACAAAAAGTGCTGCCGGCCTGTAGATTTGACCATGTGGAAAAGAGTTTCACGAAATTAATAAAAAAAAATTGGGTTTTTTTTGGTGTCCGCGTTGACAGCTAAATTTCTGAATATTCAAACCTTCGGTAAGACTGAGAGAAAGAATCATATATTTTAAAAAATTTTGGATAGTTGAGTACGTGGTAGTGTTTTCAAGTTCGCGGAAGTACTGTCGAGTTTCTGCTCATTTGTTTACACTAAAATATGTTGAATTTTGTGTGCTATCAAATGTATCAGATTCTTATCACGTTTCGTCACTTTAAGTCTAAAAAATACTCTGCAATATTTATATTTATCGCGGAATATTTAATAGTTTACCGATTTATTTATTTTCCAAACCTCACTCTCTTTACAAAAATTGCCTCTCATTTTCAAGTCTATGATTTGGAATTTAAAGACTTCCAAACTGAAGAGTGTTTTCAGAAGAGATAATTATTTATCAGTAAAAAATATAGTAAGGTTCCATACGATGAAATTAAATTGCAAAAGTCCTCACGTGTCGCTTTGTTTTAAAACATAAGCTAAGCGTTTTTTTTTTTTGTTTCAACCAATGAAAATGATAAGATTCATCCCTACGCAAATAATGCTAAGATTTGACGGATGTTTAACATCATGGTTCTCAATTTTGTATACGAGAAATGATTGGAGATCCGAGAATTATTTTCTTGGGCCAGAACAAGATTAATAATTCCAGTCTTGCTCTATTCTTTTCCAAGACTATGACATCGTAAACATCCCTTATCAAAAATAGAGAGGAGATAAACTAAAAAAATTAAAAACCACTTTTAATTTCCTCGACGTGTGCTGTTATGACTTTTCCTCCATGACCGGCGGTGACGTTCAGTCAACGTAAATTTCTATTCGATCTGAGGTCGGCGCTAAGTTCAGTTCCTTGTATCAGCCGAGGTTTTTAGTACCGTAATTGGATGTTTAATACCCACTTAGCGACGCTCTTTTTGTGGAACAAGTTAGCTTGTCAGGTTTTAAGAGTGCTTAATAGGGCAGCTCGACAGAATACCCTCTCTTCAGGTAGAAATTGGTCTGGCTGGGAAATAAAACATTTGCTAATAAGTTAAAATCTGTATAAGCGCCTCTCTTGCTGAGAATTTTTTTTTCGATAAAATACGTTTACTTTTTCTCCTGGCAGGAAACGAGTCCTCCATCTTTTTAACCGAGAGCGAAACAGGCAAGTGCGCGTGAATATCACCTCACGCTAGAAACACACGTTGCACCTTTGAAAATGGCGTCTTTTGCAAAGAAACAGGATTTTTGTGTTGAAAACAATATCAAGACTTACAAAAACAAAATCAGGTGCCAACCGACCATGAAGTACTTCCAGCGTTGTTGACTGAAGGAAAATAACTTACCCGGGAGTAGTCAATCGATAAAAATCGGTATCGATTTATCAATCGATAAATCGATAGAAATCGGTAAATCTGATTTCATTGATATCGATTGTATCGATCAATCGGTAGAAATCGATGACACACTCGTTTCGTTCATCGATTTATCTTGATTTTTACCGATTTAATCGATTCATATCGGAAGATCATCTGTTCTTTAATAAATGAAAACTGAATTCATGCAAACGGTAAATGTATTGACAGTTGAGCTGCAATTGAGAGTCGAAGGATCAAGCAATTATCACTTTTCCAAAAAATCTTTAAAATATTTTTTTTTCTTTAACATCAGGTTTAAAATCTTCTGATGGCTTATAATGATCAGGTTTGTAAGCACCCAATTTGTCATGATTTAGATCTGCCACCCCTTCAAAAACAACCTCAGTGAAGTTCCAGGTATGTTCACATACTGGTCAGGAGTAATCAATAGATAAAAATCGAAATCGATAAAAATTGTCAGCAATCAAGTGATTTTTATCGATTGTTAACGTAAAACAATGAAAATCTTTCTACGGAAATCTTTTAACCTGAATTTCAGAAATCCTTCAAATCGAAGGGATGTCTGAAATTCAGGCTAGGAACTTTTTATCTTACGGTTGTATTTCTCGTGATACCTTCTTGCGAGAACTGAATGTAATTAAACCGAACCGTTTTTGTTATTATGTGCAAAATAAAGGGTTTTAGAGAGGAACTTGTGTGTGTAATAGTTTTCACATTTCTCATTTTCATATGTCTGTCAATCAGTTGTAACCCGGGGATATGTTTTAAAAGCTGTACTATCTTCCTTATGCCAAAAAACAACAACAATAACGGACTTCCGTTATAAATCGTTAAAATCATGAAAAATCGATAATATCGATTTGACACAGCAATTTAGTTAATAAAATTTCACCGAGTTCCGTTAACAATCGATAAAAATCACGTGATTGCTACCGCGCGATTTTAATCGATTGACAAGGCCGGGCTTAATGTCTACGTTTTTACAGACATGATAAGTAGGACATTATTTACCCAATTATCAGGGACTTCAGTGGGGATTTTAAAATACTTCACACTCTGAAAATTAAAAAGATCTGTTTCAGCCCCAAGTGTCAATTCAGCCCTGCAGGCCAAAGTCTGATTCAGCCCTTCTTGGAGCCATTTGAGCACAATGAAGGCCAAAAAAGCTCAGTCAAAAGGCTATTCCAGCCCAAGATCGGGCCCATTTCAGCCCTGGCTAATTGGACTGTATTGGCCCTGGTAGTTACTAACCTTAATCATTTTCATTGGCTCTGCTTGTATTACAGTGTAAACATTGACAAGAGATCTCTTGACATTGATTATATTAACTTTACCTTTATTCTGAAAAGTAGTTTTGGGGTGAATAAGGTATGATGTATGTTACTCTACGGAAGTTCTTCAAGGGTACATTCAGACCAAACTACCTACAATAAAAACCTACGACTAAGAACCTGTATTTTCTCAAGTTGGCGTGAAAAGGTTCTTATATATATAAATGGTGGTTAGCACAAATTTAGGCTATTAAGGTTCTTATTTTCTGAAGAAAAAAATGATTGTAGCTAAAAGTAATGATTGATATTCAGCTTATTCCCTATATAAAATCTGCATAGCATTACGTGGCAGTTGGAGTGATAAGGCACCTGTGTATTCAAAGAGGATCCTTAAAGTTGGCTTATCTTATTTGCTTAATTCTACACAATTTTTTTATGGATTTTAGAAAGCAAAAACCTGTTTCAAATTTTAGGCTAAACAGTTTCATATATAGAGAGGTTCTAACTGGCAAATTTAAGCCTAACCGGTTCTTAAAAACCAGTTTTCATGCAAGCTAAGGCCTCTAACAAATTGAAAACAATCTCTTGCTACGCTACCCTCTTCCATTTAAATCAATACTGCTCATGCCCAAGCTCTTTATTGAGATCAAACAACTAAAAGCATCACCTCAACCCGCTCGCGTAACCTGCTAAGGGTGTCAGCCCCTGTGTCCTAGCTCTACCCATGAGCATTCAGCTTTGCCGCCGGATTGCCGGTGGACAAATAAGATTAGCCTTGATCGTCTGCGATCAAGCGGAACTTCTTCTCCTTTTCTTTTCCCGTCGGCTGACCTTGCGGTTCTCCCCTCCCATTACCAAAAAATAGTCTTATTTTAGAAAAAATCTTAGGGGTATTTTTTTTTCACATCGGTATCCCTAGAACGCGCGAAAAATCAGCTGTTTGAAGGAGTCTTCAGGACTTCCACATGATGTTCCATGTCCTTTTAGCCGGCTTGGCGGGCGCAAATGAGTGGCAAGAAAACCCCAAAAGGGAGGCTAGGGTTTGTTTTTCCGCCTTGATGTGTGGGCTAATCATTCAATATCAGGAGTGAAATAACTTACAAAACAAATCATAAAAACAAGTAACAACAAAGGAAAGAAGATTACCGCGATCAATATATACAATATACTTAAAGCTATGGCTTGAAAAGGGTGCTGCTTGCAGAAAGAGCGCCAATTAGAACATTTGCTCTCTGTGTCTGAGTGCTTCACAGTAATGCTGGTCTCGTGCTCAACTCCAGAGGCAGAACTTAAAGCTGGCGAGGCACTGAGTATCATATTCACATCAGTCACGTGACAACTCTGGGGAACAATTTGCGAGCCTTCGAACTCATTGTGGATCTGGTCAGTTCCGTTTGGAGCAACTTCTGCAGATGGTAAATAGTTGTACTGGATCGTTTCATTAGAGTTTCTACAAACGATAAGTGTGTTAAAGTCGACGATAGTGTAGGTGTTCGTTGAGGAGCCCAGATACACTTCTTCAAAGAAGTCTTCGCTGTGTTCGGCCTCTTCATTTTCCACGGTCGAATGGCTGTCATTTTCACTGTGACTGTACGAAAATCAAAATTAGGAGGATTAAAAAATAAAGGAAAACGACAAGAATGTCACATCTGTGGGATTAAACGAGCAGGGAAAAAGAACGAAGGTGTTTTTTGAGTGAACAGCCCAAATTTTATGTTCAATTAGTTTGTATAATTGGTTTGAAATGGAAATGGTCAGTGAAAGGGTTGATTTCAAAAGTCAAATGCTCGGCATGTTTTTCCCAGTTGGAAATATTTTTGAATCAACGATAAAACAATTATTGGTTCGGTTTTTGTATGGTATGGAGAATTATGTAGATCTCAAGGAATGTTGCCAGCCTCGGCTGAAAGTGAAATTGCTAATTAACACTCGCTAATATACGAAGTAGTCTTTTGAAAATTTATCACTGAACATACAAATGTTTCCAAATTTATAACATATATTTCATATCGTTTTAGTCCTATTTTTCTATCCTTACTCCTTTGCTGATATTTCTTCAATATCTGACATTGAAGGCAAATATATAAAACAACTATAATGTTTGATGTACTGAGCAGCTGACCGAGTATCTTGGGTACCAAAGGTTTTTCTCGCGTCAGGCGGGAGTTTTTGGTGTTGGCCGAAGGCCGACACATCTTCGGCCGTACGCCGAAGACACGAGCGGCGAATGTGCTGAGCCAATCATTGACGACAAATTCGCATCTAACAACAAACTCGACAAAATATCCCGCGAAAAAATTCTTTTCACAATGTCATAATGATAGAGTGATTTTACCTAACCCGTAAAATAGATATAGTAGAATACTACGCACCATTATGCACTAATTCTATTGTGTTCCTTTGTTTATTTGTAGCTATTTCGCTCTAGATGTTATTAACTGTCTCACGGGTCAAGTAGAATCGCTCTATGATGTGGAATATGCTCGATAGACACAGAACAAAAAATGCAAGATATTTAAGTTCACAAACCGCGAAGAGTGAGAGGAGGACTTTCTTCGTCCATCATATATGCCCAGTTTCGTCGAAAAGATAAGTCATGGTCAGGTTATTAAATAAATTCTTGCTCGTTGGGGTAACAAGTTTATTTATGAAACAGTTACCATTGTTATATTTAAATCGTGGTAAGTGTTAAAAATAACTTTGAGGCCAAACTAAACAGGGTCGTTCAAGGAAAATATGATAATATGAAGTTGTTATGTGAGAAAGACCCGTTCACGGACATCACATAAAAGCGAAGTTCAGTCTATTTAAGTGATCTAAAAGTAAACTGTCCTTACTTTTTCAGGGTAGGATTTGCCTCAGTTGACGAGTTAATCTTTTCTTGTTCAATTTCTGAGGATGGCCAAACTAGTCCAGAGTGTTTGTTCTTTAAATGCATCATAGTCGATGCCATGACCGCGAGGTAACAGTATTTTTTTTCATTTTCGTCTCAAACCCTGGTTTCGCTAACAACTCCTTTGATCTCACCCGGAAATTATGTAGTTTCTTATTATCGTGATAATCATTGGTTCACAGGAGGTCCGACAAAGGTGGGTATGGTAATTAAATTATCATAGTAAATTGTTGTGTCGAAGTTCTCAGGGGTACAAAAAAGAAGTAATTTGGATCCAAAGAATTCATTTCTGTGTTTCTTTTTGCTTCATTGTGTTTACGCCTTCAACAATGCATAAACCGTTTCGCCACAATATCGTGCACTTTTCTTTACTTAAGACTATAACAATATCAGAATGTCTAAAAATTGTCTTCGATGCAGTTTTTTTTCGTCGGTCTTTAATTTCAGGCTGCTTCTCCTTGCACTTGGGAAATTATTTTTTCCTGCAAGACAACCATGATGAAATGTCCACATTGGACTTGTTTGGCAACTTGTACTACCATGTACCACGTTCCTTTGTACTCGTGGATATAGGACGGGCATCTCCTTGCCAGTTTACTGGCTGTTTTTGTGCCTACACCATTCCTGAGGCAGCTGCTGTAAAAAGAAAAGACTTTGTTGAGTAAAAAATTAAATTGTTGTTGTTGTTGTTTTCCTCTTTTAAACTTCTACTACCTACATACTTTTATTACCCCTGTCACATACTTATTTAAAAACGCTGCATCCCCTTGACCTGCTGTAAATGTGCGGTCATTTAACTCCGAATTAATCACTAAACCAGCAAGATTTTACATAGCCATAACATGCATCTGTTTGCCCTTTTGGGTCCTTTTACACTCCGAAATCACAGATGTTCCTTCTCTATTTATATATTTCGACTGGAGAACTCCCCTTTCTTCCATATACTTGAAGCCTGAAAAATGTGCCTCTTTTCGGCGGAGAGGTACTCTCTCTTGGAGCGCTGCCTCTAACCAATTACATAGGCCAGGGTTCAAACTCCAGAGGCAATATAACGATATATGAGTTGAGTTTATTGTATTACGGTTGTTTCTATTCGCCGCCCTGAGAGGTGCACTGTATTTTCCTGGGCATGCCAATTTTTCTGTCTTCTCTCATACCGTATTTTGTAGACAAAGAGCCATTTAGTGAACATGATACCACTAATATCATATTCATTAATTTAATACCGTTGCAATTTCCAACTTCCTTACTTTAATTTGTTTAGTACTTGAGGATATATCATGGAGGTTTTCACATTCTCTTCTGTAATGGTCTAAGACAATGGTGGACCATGAATTAAATGAAGAGAGAATGAAAACCCCGTTAAATAAATCAGTTACAACTGACTCGTTTGAAGAAAATGAAGACCATGCAGAATTTTAAAATTCTCAACATGTTTTGTCGCTGACGCAAGCTTTTCATTTAGGCATGCCAGAGTCACTTTATAACTCTGATCATTTGCATTTAAGCAAAACAATCACAGGAATGAAGACACTCTGGCACTATCAAAATGTCCTAAAAAATTGTATTCGATGTACTTTGCATGTATTCATAAGTCTTTAGGCAGCTTGATAGTAAAGAAGTCATTTGCGCCACATGGTACTGTTTGGCTACTTCTGCTGCATTTACCTCGTTTCTTTAGAAAGGGCTTCTTCTTGTCCGTTTCTCCTTGATTATGAGCTTGTTTGAAAAACATCATTGGCTGTTTTATTGCCTATATCATTCCTGAGGCAGCTGTTGGACAAAGAAACGACTGTTGATTAAAACATAAAATTGTTCCTACAATCACCGGAAGAAAAAAAATGTAATGAGTTAAATAAAACATCAGTAGTAATGGAGGCAGGACGTGCCGCATGAATTGGGAATAGCGTCAATGAAAAGTTTTAGGCCCTGTTCATAAGTTGTGCTTCTGCCTCGCTGAACGAAATTGGACAAAAGCACAGAAGAAGTAGGGCTCATTAATCATACTCTTCAATTCAGTTCAACTCGGGACAGATGGCAAATTGTTGTTGCTGGAAATATCTGTAAGTCCTAAATAGCTGTTCAACAAAGTTCGACAAGCTCGACTCTGCCGTTCTACACACCTCTGATGTAGCAGTGATTCAAACCTCCGACCATATCAAACATCATAAAGTATCCTGTGTCCAGTTCTAAATTCATAAATTTTGGAACTGTATTTTCGGAAATGTGTTTCATATATTATTTCTGACTTTCACACTACATACACAATTCAACTTCATTTTGACATCTGAATTGAACTTGTCCCTTTTGTCAAGCTTCTGAAGCTCGGCAAGGAAGAAGTACGTGACCCATGAACTAAGCCTTATGACTCACATGTACGGCAAAAAGCAAACCTCTCACTCAAGTTGACAGTTTCTCATTGGAAAATAAACAGATAAAAACTGTCCGCACCAATTCGTATGGGCAAGCAACTAGAAGAAAGAGAGCAATAGGTTAAATTAAGAGAACAAAACAAAAACCTTGCACGTACATCATCGTACTTTTGGCTTCATTTTGTTGCTATCATTGCACAACTACGACGCAAAACTTCTCAATTTCACGTTTTTGAACGACGTGGTCATAAGGCAACAATTTCTCTTTCTTTTTTCCAACTTGGACACAGCCCTTGCGAATTCTACTCCAAAAAAGAATGATCAATCAACATTTGACAAATTTAAGGTGGTGAAATGATAGTGATGAAGTTGGAAACAGCGCGAATCAATTATTGTGACATTGTCGCTGCCATCGGTGTCGTGGTTGGGACCCGAGTAGGTGGCTTAAACTCCTTTGCTGAATTTCTTTACCTGAAAACAGGGTTCATGGTATGAGCTCCAAGTTCATAGCTTGAAAAAAGGGGAGCCTGATCCTTGTCTTCCTAGACAGCCTGAAGGTCCAGCCTCTCCACTGAGTTGAGTGACAAGCGTAACTTTACCTGTCGCTAAGTTCAACATTATCCTGCGAGAATGGAACATGAAGCTTACTTAGTGCTAAATATTTTTAGTTGCTAGTTTTCACAGCAACCCTGGCGATAATAACATGGATCTGAAAATATCAATAATCCCAGAAGTAACAAACAAAGCTAGAGAAAGATAAGATATTTTTAACAACACTCCAGCTAAGAGCAGCTACCCAGCTGGCTAATCATGCTAATCACTGCATTCCTCTACCATGAGGGACAAAATACTCCAGCAATTTCACTTCCAATGACAAAAGTTATTTAGCTGGTCACACCATAGGATTTTCTCACAGACTCGTAAATCAGAACTTAAAATTCTTACAAATTAATAAAAGGTGAAAGTACTGCTTAAAAGGTTTCGTTAAAATGGTTACACTTTAGGGGTGAGTTCATCCACAGACCCAACAGTTAGAACTACATACTAAATAAATAGTACCACGTGAAAGTACTGCTTAGTAGCTTTCATTTGAATGGTCACCACATGGGATTTCCTTCACAGACTCGAAAGTTAGAACTACATACTATAAAAATAGTACCATGTCAAAGTACTACTGAGGAGGTTTCATTTGAATGGTCAAATCATAGGATTTTGTCCATAAACTCTAAAGTTGGAATCATAAAATACTAGACAAATGGCACACCATGTGAAAAAACTGCAAATTGAAGACGGGTTTATCAAGATCATGAACTAGTTTTGGATTCTCCCTAAGCGACGCCTTCTAGATTTTTGGTTCCACTTAAAGTAAAAATTAATGAGAACGTGGAGTTATTACCTTAAAATTACTCGGAGTTTGCTTTGCTGCCACAGAAACAGGGAAACCACCGCTTGATGAAGGAAGGCTTATTTATTGCTTTGCCAGTTTCCTTATTTCCTCGTTTTAGTCTTGATTTAAGAGCTGACCACAGTCGTCTAGTTCTCTGTGAAAAATCGAAATAAAACAAGCTTACATTATTTGCAATCACATTATTTTAACCAATAGGTTAACCACAGGCAAGCCGTTTTTCACTTAGATTCGGTAAGTGAAACACGCAAGCTCATGTGTTTAATGCACATACTACCCCGGCATACTACCCAACTAATTTTGAAGACATAGATTAAATAATTGCTCCCAATCTATCTGCTAAATTGATAGAATGAAATGCAATGCTTTTTGGTCCTGTATTCTCTAAAATGGAAAGCAAGAGTTAAGTTGGACCCTGCTGATTCAACTCTGTATAATTTGCCAGACGCCTTGAGATTAACAGCGTTGACCTCTAAGATATTTACAAGCTGAAGATAGATACAACTACACCTAGTATTTGGAAGAAAAAAAGGCAGGGAAGACCAACAGAGGAGCTTCACCAGCAGTCACAGCTAAAAATAAGACATTTCCACTTGAAAATCGGCTAGGAACCAGGAGCTTAAGAAAAGTGTTGGACTACCTCGTGCATCTATTCCTTTTTTTTCTACAGGCCTGCAGTTTTGCTACATCATATTTTTCATTGTCCTAACATATTAATATTGCACCATATCCCTCAACTTATGGATCTCAATCTACTTACCATTATTGATTTCTGATTCCTAATTTCTGCTGTTGGCTCACTACATACTGGGTCAATAGCTTTGGCTAAAAACAAAAGAAATTAAAGTTTCTTATCTCAGCCACTGGTACGGGCGTTATGTTATCATGCTTGGTAGTTCCCTTGAGGAGACGTGCAGCACTGTTCTGAACAAACTGTAGTCTCAGAGTCTGATTCTTGAAAAGCCCGGACAAAACTGAATTACCATAATCTAGCTTTGAAGTAATAAATGCATGAATTAAGGGTCTTGCAGTGCTGAAAAGATATAAATTTCCTTATTTTGGCTACGTTGTTTAGATACTAAAATGCACATTTGCAAATAGAAGCAATCTGTTTATCCATAGACACCAAATTGTCAAACCAGACACCAATATTTCTTGCTGATGTTGATGCAGTAATATGATCAGTTCCAGCTAAATAGAATTGAGTGTTGGCGTCAGCCGATGGCAAGCATTGAGAACCAACAGTTCAGTTTTATTGCCATTCAATTTCAACTTGTTTATCATCATCCATTGTTCAATATCCTTAATGCCCAGTTCAACTCAAGATCTGAAATGCTGGATCCACACCTGTTTCAATTTCCACGCACCCGTTTAATGGAAATCAATTAGATTTTTCAAAATGAATATATTTTATATCATAGAAAAACTTTTCAAGTTGAAATCTGGAAAATAGTTTCAACAGTCACTAAATATCCTGTTTGAATGACTCAAAAACCCAGAGACTTTAAGGAGTTAAAGTTTCCAAAAAATTTCCCGAGGAGCGGACTGGACCCCCATAAGAGCTTGCGCTTTCGGTGCTTGTTTTAAAGGAAATCGGTGGATGTTTATTTTAGATCCATGCCTGATGTTAGCCGGTAAAATGATGGATGAATTTACAACAAAAGACAAGCAGGCAGGCTCACATGAGTATAACACAGTACAACAAGGCTATAGTGCACACATTAACATTAACATTAACAACCGCCGCCTGGTTAGCTCAGTTGGGAGAGCGCCGGTCTGCTGAGCGGGAGGTCGCGGGTTCAAAGCCCGGCCAGACCAACGCTTAGGGTCTTTAAATAACTGAGAAGAAAGTGCTGCCTTTGTAATGACATCTGCAAATGGTTAGACTTTCTAGTCTTCTCGGATAAGGACGAAAAACTGTAGGTCTCGTCTCACAGCACTTTCACTGATCTGTTCTTGTGGGACGTAAAAGAACCCACGCTACTGTTCGAAAAGAGTAGGGGATGTAGACCCCGGTGGTGTAGCCAACCTTGACGGGTTGTGGGATTGGGTAGGGATGGCACCTTGCATGGGACCTTTGAGTCCCGTTCGTGCCTATTCCCTCTGGGCAGGCCTGTGTCCAGAAAAGCTTGTAAAACTAAAACAAAATGTGCGAGGCCATGGTTAAAGACAACCATAATAAAATCAGGCACAAGAAGAGGCCACAGTGATTGATGATGTCATTTAAGGCGGCTCGAAAGGGTTTTCTAGGGTTAATATTTGAGCATGAACAGGGAGCAAAGAAAATCATTTTTACAGCTTGTCATTCGGGCAAGCTGAAGCTAGCATTTACTAGCCCAGACATCATTTCAACTAGCCCCAAAAGCGTTTGGTCGAGCTGAATTGATTTCACACTTCTTCTGTTATTCGAATTCCTCAAAGAACATCACTTGCCCGTCGGGCAAGTTAAAAACAGATTTCACTAGCCCGATAGCAAAATCCACTAGCCCCGGGCTGTCGGACACTAATTTCTTTGCACGCTGTTGAAGCTGTGTCACCATTAACAGAGATTTGAAAAGATTTCCACCACAGCTGTATTAAGGCTACAATGACTTAATTTACAGTTGACATAGCATAAAAATGACGACACTAGTGACTACCTTTGTTCATTTGAGCCAGTCCTTGTGTCTCATTGCTGTCTTCTGCACACTTTGCAGGGATGAGTTCTAAAGCATTGTAAATTTAATGGTTTAAGGCATTAATTATGACATAAACTCGCATTGTTATTTTAAAGTACCATTCAGCTTCTTTACTACAATCAGTGGCTTAAACTTTGTACAAAAATTGGCTGACTGAGAGCTCCCAAGTTTGAGCATATACTAGACAAACTACGCTGTCACTAACAAAGATAATTGGAAAAATTACGACCACACAGCTGTATTAGATAAAGATGAAAAGTTGATATGATCAGGCCGGGTTACAATGACATTGGATTACCAACAAAACATCAGACACAACAGGGTGCAAAGAAAATCATTATTACAGCTTGCCATTTGGGCAAGCTAAAGCTAACATTTACTAGCCCAAACATCATTTCAACTAGCCCCAAACACGATTTGATAAGCAGACGGATTTCACAGTTCTTCTGTAATTTGAATTCCTCAAAAAACTTCACTTGCACGTCGGGCAAGTTAATAACAGAATTCACTAACCCGATAGCAAAATTCACTAGCCCCGGGCTATCGGACACTACTTTCTTTGCACGCTGCACAAGGAGAGACTGGAAGTAAAATAGGTAATCTTTTTAGCTTTCAGCCTCTCTTTGTGTCTGATTGCTGTCTTCTGCACACTTCGTAAGGGTGAGTAATATAAGAAGAGCAGTTGTGAAAATACAGATACTAGTAGAAGTTTATGTTTTGGAACGATTCCTAACAACAACTTTTAGCACAACACAGCCTGGAAATTTGGCACAAAATTGCAACCATTCAAAACAATGTTGAAATAATGTTGCAACACTGTCTTGTCACTACGTTGTCCTAAAAATTGTTGTTGCAAATCATTCTGTGTAACATCAGCTTTGTCAGTGCATTATCCATAAACAATGACCCATAAACAACAATATTTAGTTATAAATTACTTAATTATTCTTTCTTAATAATACTGTAACATTACTTTCTATTTTATTGCATATGATCAACATCCATCTGTTTTTTGGCTAGGCATACATAGCCTGTGAACAGCAGACCTACAGTATTGCCGGTTGTTGCTTTTCTCCCTCTGAGGAGGAGAAGCGACTACTGGAAATATGTCTTTGGTTCACAGGCTAAGCCACACAAAGCTCTATTCAGATATAATTCCTTTAAGTCAGAAGTCATGCATTAGAATAGCTTTTGTTAAAGCACGTCTTCTCAGTAGCCCCTGGAGTCAAGATCACTAGAGAAGGAAGTCTCTAGTGATATAAAAACTTACCTCTTTCAACAGAGGGACTGGGATCTCCAGGACTTTCTGGTGAACCGTCCACTCCTTTCTCTCCTTTGTCTCCCTGGGGATCTCTGTCTCCAACATCCCCATCTGCAGCCTGGTCTCCCTTTTCACCTTTCACCCCAGTTGCTGCTTGTCCAGACTCAGCTTTGGGTCCTGCAACAAATACCAGATGATGAGCACCTCACAGATGTAAGAGCATTACAGCAAAAACCCGTGACTAAGAACCAGTTAGGCTAAAATTTGCCACTTAGACCCCCTCTATACAAGAACCTGTTTAGCCTTAAGTTTGAAATAGGGAAATTTGAAAATAGGGAAATTTGTCATTTTGATCTGTAAAAGGCCTAAAAGGGCTAACAAATGAACTGTTTAGAAGTCAGGGAAACCTTCTGGTTTTGTGATCTATTCAAATTATAAAAAACAGTGCATTTACAGTAATTAAAAGGGACGCAAAGTTCTGATTTAAGTAGGTAGGTGAAAGGAGTGCGATTCGTCCATGGAAGGTGTACGACCTGGACCATGGGGCGGAGTACCCCACAAGCGCCCCCCCCCCCCCACACACCCCAAGTCTGCACACTCACCTTGAGCACTCTGGTCTCCATCATCGCCTTGAGGCCCTTGATCACCCGAAGGTCCAGGCTGGATCTTTGCACCTTTCTGTTCATTATCACCCAGTGCTCCTTCTGGTTCTGGTTCTGGTTCTCCTATTAAACCTGCTTCGCCGGTGGGACCAGGTGGACCATCAGTGCCCATCATTCCAGGTTCACCCTTTTGGCCCTGCAGGCCTTGGAGTCCTAATTCTCCTGCCTCTTCTTTCAAGCCAGCATCGCCTATTTGACACAAAACAAGTCTCATCAATTAGAATTTTTTTACTGTCATCAAAATCTCATAATTTCTTCAATTTAGGACACATCTTTTGGTGGCTCAATATCTTTCAAAACACCCATTCCAAAACAATGCATACATTAACAGGAAACCTTGACTGTTCTAGGATAATTGTAATTCGAACTGAACACAGACTTTCAGGTTTATTCTCTTTCTGGGACAGACACAATCTTTCTCTTTCTTTGAGGCTAATTAAGCTGGGGAATGAGATACCCTGTCACATCCAACATCTCCCTTAATGAATAAATTCAAAAAAACTGTACGCAAATTACTTTTGGATATTTTGAATTCAGAAGATGACTATTATGATGTTAGCTGGTAAAATGATGGAGGAATTTATAGCAAAAGACGCACAGACTGGCTCATGAGTATAATACAATACAACAACAAGACTATAATGCATACATTAAAATGTGTTAATAGGCCATAGTTAAAGTTAACCATAGCAGACACAACAAGAGACTAATGAGCTTGATGATATCATTTAAGATGGCTTGATAAGGTTTTTCAGGGTCAATACTTCCCAAGTTTGAACAAAAACTATGTCGCCACTAACAAAGATATGGAAAAATTTCCATCACAGCTTTATTAGATCAGGGTTAGATTGAAATCGGAGTTGTCACAGCAATGAAATGATGACGTTACCTTTGTTACTTGGAGCCTCTCCATGTGTCTCATTGCTGTCTTCTGCACACTTCACAGGGATGAGTTCTATAAGAAACGTATTGTGACAATAATAATTTATTAAGGTTTATGTACGTTTTGGAACAATTCGCAACAACAAATTTTTAGCACAACACAGCCTGGAAATGTTGGTACAATGTTGCAACCATTTGAATCAATGTTGAAATAATGTTGCAAAGCTGCGTTGCACTAAAAATCGTCGTTGCAAATCGTTCTGTGTAACATCACCTTTGTCACATTATCCATAAACAGTGAGCCGTAAGCAATGACATTCAGTTATATTCAAGGACTGCTAATGTTCTTTGTTAATTGTAACATTGTTTTATTTTCTTGCATGATCAACATACATCCATTTTTTGGCTAGGCATACATAGCCTGCAAACCACAGATGTATTTCAGTCGTCGCTTCTCTCCCTCTAACAATGACAGAAATATGTCTGCAGTTCACAGGGTAAGGTATACAAAGCTTTATTCAGTTTTATTTCCTTTATGTCAGAAGGCATGCATTTAGAATAGTTTTCTTATAGCAGGTTTACCTAGTTGTAAGGAGTCTATCACAATGTAAGGAGCTAGTGGAGAACCTTCGGAGTTATTAAAAATGTAGGAGATTTCGAGTTTTTCTAGTCCCCGGAGTCAAGATCACTAGAGAAGGAAGTCTCTAGCAATATAAAAACTTACCTCTTTCAAAAGAGGGACTGGAATCTCCAGGACTTCCCGGTGAACCATCCAGGCCTCTCTCTCCTTTGTCTCCCTGGGGATCTCTGTCTCCAACATCCCCATCTGCACCCCGGTCTCCCTTCTCACCTTTCACCCCAGTTGCTGCTTGTCCAGGTTCACCTTTTGGTCCTGCAACAAATACCAGAAGATGAGCACATCACAGATGTAAGAGCATTACAGTAAAACCTGCGACTAAGAAACTGTTAGGCTAAAATTTGCTACTTAGACCCCCTCTATACAAGAACCTGTTTAGCCTTAAGTTTGAAATAGGGAAATTTGTCGTTTTCATCTGTAAAAGGCCTAAAAGTGCTAACAAATGAACTGTGAAGATGTCAAGGAAACCTTCTGGTTTTGTCATCTATTCAAATTTTAAAGACAGTGCATTTACGGTAATAAATTAAAAGGGATGAAAAGTTCTAAAGTAAAGGTATTTGAAAGGGGTGCAATTTGTCAATGGAAGGTGTATGACCAGGAGCTCAAAGTGGACTCCCCCACCTATAAAACTTTCTTAAGCCCCCCCCCCCCCACCCCCCAGTAATCAAAAGGGATGTAAAGATCTGATTTAAGTAGGTAGGTGAAAGGAGTATGATTCGTCCATGGAAGGTGTACGACCTGTCCTGGACCATGGGGAGGAATACCCCCCCCCCCCCCCCTACACACACATACACCCCAAGTCCGCACACTCACCTTGAGCACCCTGGTCTCCATCATTGCCTCGAGGCCCTTGATCACCCAAAGGTCCAGGCTGGATCTTTGCACCTTTCTCTTCATTATCACCCAGTGCTCCCTCTGGTCCTGGTTCTCCTATTAAACCTGCTTCCCCAGTGGGACCAGGTGGACTGCTGTGAAATCTTTCCACTGAAATGTAGACAAGTCTGTGTGTATTTTATGTCACCAAATATACATTAGCAGGAGAACACACTCAAAAGTTGCCATGCCTTGGGAGCGATTGTCTGGACTTGCTTTATTCTTTGCCCTCTCCTCGTCTAACCCTCTGCACTGGTTTCTCGCTTTGCAGACAAGCCCCATTCAGCCTTGCTTGGCTCATAAACTGAGCACCTGCTATGCAGGCTACTCTAATATACAACCGTTACAGTAAGCTCTTGACGTAATGCACCTATCAATGTAAATCCCGTGAGGGGGGAGTGCGGGCAAGGGGCGGGGATTTGATGCCTGAGAATATCCACCTGTCGGGCTTTTGATCGTGCAAAGCGACCCCGGGGTCGGGACATTTGACTTTGACCGACAGAAGCCTGGTATCAATTCAGAAGTGGTTACCAAGCCCGTCCCTCGAGGCTTTCTGAAAGTCACGCTGTTGGAGAAAGGTATGAAGTTAATAATGTCTATTTTGAGAAAGGTTTTTTCTTCAAGTTCCCATCTGATTGTAAAACTCGATTGAAATCGAATTCCACCATGATAGTCAGAGGGTTTTGTACAGGTCACTGATCCGACCTGTTCCGACATGTTGAGCAGATGTTATAAAGCATTTTACGTTTTATTAATATTATAATAGCACAGTCAATCTTCCTGGAGTGATTTTGTTGTTCAAAATAGGAGATGCTAGTGGAGAGAGAAAATACTTAATTACAGCGAGTAATTTAACGGAGCTTACGTTAACCATAAATAAAAGTAGTAAGAACGTACTTTTGAAATATTCTTTTAATTTGTTTTATATAGTGTTATAGTATTGTTTGTTTAGATTTTTTCCCCTGGGGTGGGGGCTTTTTTGACACTTTTGATCAACCTTTCGTTTCCCACCCTGGGGAATTTGATCAAAAAATTTCAAAATTTGTCAAATCCCCACCCCTTGCCCGCACTCCCCTCTCACGGGGTTTACATTGATAGGTGCATAAGTTCAACAATCAACATTTTTGCACGGAAGCATGGAAGGCACCACCTTCTTGCTACTATGCTAGCTGAGTGAACAGTCCATTACAAGACCACAGTCCTTGATAAAGTATGTTATGTATTCAACAACTACTGAATGGCACACTTTTAACCATTTCTACAGGAAGAGTGATCTGCAACTACCTCTTAGAAATTCCAGCTACATTTGACACTGACGCTATTAGAAATTTGTGGCCAGAATCAAGAAATCGACATTATGAGGACATGCACCCGCAACCAATGCCTCTTGCAACAACACCATCCTAAGAAACCATGTATGCCAAATTGCTGGCTACGCCCCTGACACCCATTCCAAAACAATGCACATGTTAACAGGAAACCTTAACTGTTCTAGGAGAACTGAACATAGACGGTCTTGTATAAGATGCCATGAGAACTTATCTTCGATGATCTTTAAGATCAATGATACAACCTCAAGTGCCTCACAAATTTCAAAATTTGCATAGTGCTTGAAGTTGTATTATCAGATGTTTTCATTTTCTCATCTGCCATAGTCTTTGCATTCCTCAGATCAATCAATTTTCTTTTAAATTTTCAATACCTTTTGCCTGTGATGTAAGCACTTCATTTGGGCAAGCTGCCCAAGTCTCTAGCTTTTCATGACAACTTTGATGCTGTTCCTGAAAGAAGAGAAAAGACTATGACTTTAACTGTCGTATTTAGAGTTTAAAGCCCTCCTTACTTAATGCGATGTTATCATAAGCACAGGAATAATGAATAAGCATAAGAATGATCATGAACAGGAGAAGCTTTTGCACTGGTGAGGATGCAAATGTCTACCAATTAACCATAAAAAGAACACAAAGTTCTAGCTTGTATTTACACTTATGCTTATGCCAAGGCTGTCTTCATCTGTGCAATTCTTATGCTCATGAATATTATTTTACACTCATGGGTATAAATAGCACCATGTAGTACTTATTGATGCTGGTTAAATCCACAATGCGACTGTTAAATCAAACCAGTTGGAGACCGCTGTGTTGATGGTACATTTTTAAAACGCACCATAAAAACAGTAGTTGCCAATTAACTGACGCTTTTTTTTCATTTTAAATTCAAACCAACAGAAACTTTAAACCTAAATACAATTGCCCCGCAAATTAGCAAAGAAATGCTATTTGAGGCATGGAAAAGAAATTGTATTGAAATGAAAATGAGCTAACATAACAAAACAGAAACTGATCTGTAGATTTGTAATTGGTAGCAGACACTGAAAATAGAATTAATAATCTTAGGCATAAATGGGGAATGACATAACGAACAAATAATGCATAAATAAGGAACTCGATCACTACAAGACTTAGTGATTTATGCATTATTTGTGCATTAATGGAGAAAGCTCTTTCGGTGGCTCCATCTGAATAGATTCTACATAATTGTTTTTACAAGAAACCTATAGCGATCCTAGCTTAGAGAATGTGTGGCGTGCAGAATGGGGCAGTGAAATCCTGTTTGCGCATGGTTCCCTACACAGTAAAGACATAATGATATTCTTTAAGCCTTCCCTAAATGCTGATATTATGAAAATCACTGTGGACAAAAGTGGATGTTTTCTCGTTTTCAGTTGTTGTTGTTAAACTGTTGAACTTTTGTATTTCGCTGTCTTTTTATTTTACTGTTTTGCCTCCTTTTTTGCCCTGTTATTATAAAGTTTATTGTTATGTTACATTGTATGTTGAATTATGTTAAATAAATAAATTTAATAAATAAATAAATAAACACACAATGTTGTTGTTAAAATTTAACCCAGTCAAGTGCTTAGGATATTCATGGCATATTTAATCTGCCATGAAAATAGTCCATGCCTGACTGGCTTTCCCATCTCTCAGGTATGGATTGGGAATAAGACCATTTGTTATATTCCTAAACTTTCTCTCAACTAAACAACGACTGCCATTGGTTTATTCTTGGTCACATGGCCTTGACTAAAATCAAATGTATCCCGATCATGATACATTTGAGCAATAAAATTATTATTTATTGTACCCCGTTCAGGCTAGGCTACATTACAGCATGTGATCAAAGCATGGTGGAAAGTGGTGTGACAGAAAGCGCAAAAAACAACGCCAGTTTTCTTTTTCGTGAATGAACACAACAACACAAATATGAAGCCTCAAGCTAAAGAGCAGCGATTTTCAATGTTATCCCAGAAGAGAAACAGCAGCTAGTGGAGGAAAAAGATGCAAATAATAAAAGGAAAGTACTTTGTAAATCATTCATTCAGTGGTTTTGAGAATTAAATTTGTGTTAACACAAATTTAATTCCCAAAAGTGCCAGGTCTCAACTGTTTTGATTCATTCCGGCTATTGCTCCAGTTATTACTGTTGAAGTGAAAGTGGGGAAACAGTTAGATTTGTTTCCCTCGAGTGGAAACATCAGGACTTTTGGGAAAATGGTAACTCATCTACCAGAGCATTAAGAAAGAGCTCGGTAAGGAATTTCACATCAGAAAATCTTCTTATTCACAAAAAAATATGGATTCACTTACTATTTTAACCAGGGGCTCATAGTGCAAGTCTTTGAGCATGAACATGAGGCCAGGTTGGAGACATTTCTTCTCCTCCCTGTTGGGTGTGATATCGTGTATGAAGGCCACCTTATCAGAGGCTACTGTAATCACTTTGCAGGCTTTCTCTGTAAGGTTGGTTAATGCATAAATAATGAGGTCTACGATGTCGCAGTTAAATGCGCCTTCATAATAGTAGGCACTCAGTTGGTTTTCCCAGTTTTCCGGCATAAATGCAGCATAAAACCATTTATGATCGTATAACTCGGCTACAACAGCATTTAAAAGAGCTTTGTAGGTTGGGAACGTGTGAGCTGATCCCTCTTCCTGCATCTGCATGGCCTAATGGGAAACCAATATGCAATATATCATGTTAGTCAGTTGAAAATTCCCTAAACTCCATCTTCTTATGGTTTGTGGCAACAAGCAGATCTAATTTTATGCAAGTGAAATCCAGTGAATTCTGCTTTCCACTTTCAGGAAGGGCCAAAGTGAATGGTGAACGTCCGAGGCGTTATAAACAAAACTCAGTCTTCAGGCTGGGTTAATTGGAAGGGGGAATTCTAGACAAGGGCAACATTTTTCTGTCTCTTATCCATTCTGAAGATTGCCTGCGCCACACGGAAACGAAATTTCCAGGTTTTTCTCTCGGTCTTCCAGGATGAAAAACCGGCGTACTAATATTCGTTTTGAGTTAGTTCTAAACGAATTTTAATTACTTACTGTAGAATATTTAACCTTCTAGCGTCTGCCACTACTTACAAATAACTTAACAAGAGTCTGTGTGATAGCCAAAAGACTGGATTTTGACGCATACCTTTCTTTTCCCTGCCCCCGCTGAAGCTGCGCGCCTTGTGCGACTTGTGCGCTACATTCGCGCCATGTTGATCGCCATGTTTGATCGCCATGTTGAAAACACACAAGTCGTTCCCAATCTTCTCTCAGTCATCCCCAAGTTTGGCTGCTTCCCAACATGACTCGATAATACCGTACTTCCTCGAATAATAGCCGGGTGCGATTATTTCTTTTTTCCCAACAAAAGGGGGCGATTATTCGAGGGAGGCGATTATTTTAAATATTTCCGTCAAAGGGGGACGATTATTTGAGGGAGGAGATTAATCGAGGGACAGGAGCCCATCTCAGCTCATCTCCTGTCGAGGGACGGCTGTTATTCGAGGAAACAGGGTATTTTTCCTAAACCCTGCGGGTCTTAATGTGGTCCAAGAGTAAAGTGGGCCCCCACCTCCCCTAGACTAAACCCAAGGACAAATAACATGAACGTCCCCATCTCTTTACCCACATCGGCCAGATGCCCGGGTGTATCACTTCTCCTCTGGAAAAAGCCGTAAACTAATATATCTGGTATCCAGCCTAAGATGTCTTTTTTTCTGTTTAGTCGTCAGAATCAGATCAATTACTTTTGAAAAAGGTTATGAACTGGTTTTTCACTTACCCTATGCCACGCATGTATCAAGCAATGGCCGTCCTTTGGGACTGGCTCTCGACGCAGTCCTTCCTGCTGGAGGTATTCATCCACGGAGCTTTCAGCTGCAACTGCGAAAAATTAAAGAGTTTCTTTCTCTGTCCGTTAACTTAAAGCGTGATTCCATTTAAAAATCAGGCCCGCCTCACTCTACCGAGTCGCTTTAAACAGAATTCTGTTTATGCGAGCAATTGATAACAAGGCTGACCAAATGGAAATACCCTCCACACAACGTGGAAAGAACCTGACGATTGGACAGATAAACAAAACCAGAAGCAATAAAATTGACTGGAGGGGCGATATCACATCTAGTATAGGCTAAAGGAAGCGATCTGTAAGTTCATGCGAAAGGCTGGGTCACTTTTCTAAAAGAAGCCTTCTGGATTTAAGAGTTTTGGTTCCAATGTTTGTGAACTACGTGATCTGGCACCGTTTAAATTTTTGTCGGAGCGCGGCGACATAAATTTCGAATTCAACATCATCGTTAAAGCATCGCGTTTACGGCAAACGGCAAACTTGAATTTGCACCACGTAACCAAGTTTCCCCTTTACTTGTTGTTTACTGTTCATCTTTCATTATACACTACAGGAAAATTCTATCCAAAAGAATGCTTTTAAGCTGTATTTATCTGCTCAATTCACATTTTGAAAATTTCTCAACTTGAATCTCAAGTTTGCCGTTTGTAGTATAGGCGATGCTTAATGTCTCTATTATTTGTAGCGCCTTTGAAGACAACGCAGCGTCCAATGAAAACGCAAAAGCGCGCGGAAATGGATTGGACAGGACTTCCGGTGCTCATTTTCCAGCTCTGCCATTGGTCAAGTCAGTTTTTAAGAACTGCGCGTGGCTTTGTAACTGTCATCATCTACCTTTAATACAACAAACTTTAAATTCCGGCGTATTCTTCTTCTCATTTTCAGTTTGAGCTGGATAATTAAACAGTCGGCAATTTTTAATATTTCCCACAAAAATTTCAGTTTAATACAAGTGAAAAAGGATTATGTTTCACCCTTTACAATCACGCATCAAAAGATGAAATTTTTTTTTTCGCATTTATGACGTCAAATGGAACTCTCGTTCTTATTGTAAATTATGCCAACTCTGAAAAGACTGTAACAATTTACGGAATAGTTATGCTTTCCTGCACCAACTTTTCTCACAGTAATTCGCGCTTTTTGGCTAATTTAAAGAAATATTTTCCACTATCTAACTTTTTGTTTTGCTTCCCTTAGTTTTCAGTAGTGCGCGCGCATAGGCAGAAAACAGCTTAAAAAAGAAAATTATAATGAAGCTTCTCCATCATAAAAATTCAGTTTCCATTAGTTTCTCCTGCACGAAAAGTATCTCTTTAGTTAACATTACTTGAATTTGAAGTTCTTGTATTAATGTCGAAAGCGTACCAAATCATTTTTTCCCGAATATCTTAAATAACCTGGCTCGCAAGTAGTGAAGGGTATTGGCTTAACTCGAGTAATATAACAAGTTTACCGTCCTTTTTAACACAAAAACTAAAAGGCAAATCAGTGAAGCTATCAACTCACCTTTACTGTGTTCGCTCATTCTGATAATCAACTTCTGTAGCTTTAGAAAAAAAACGCGTTTATTAATGCACTTGTTTAAGCAGGTCTGTCAAAGAATTTTACTTCTCAGCGAATGCTTAGTTACCTTTATGACGTCACATGGAGACTAAATATGGTCAATTCGTTATTTTACGCGTGCGCATTGTATGATCAATAAAGACTCCTTTTATGGTGTTATGACAAATCATTATGAAGTAAATGTGTTTTATTTCCTTTGCTATAGTGCAGAACTTGATAGCAAGCACAACGTTGCTGGCTTCCGGTTGCTATCCCTTCTTTGTGTAACGCTCACCTGTACCTTCACTGGAAACTCAATTCAAACTATTGCACACTTCTGCGCTTTCAGTTTGGGATACGTCGAAATGTGTATTAACCCTTTAAGCCCACTGTCCAGACATAAATTCTCTATACCGATCTTCATTCAATTATTTAAAGACATAGTTGAGAGAATTTGATAACATATCAAAACATTTTCTCTTTAGTGATCATTTTATTAACTCTCATAACCATTTCTCTTGACTTATGTATGGATATTGTTAGGAGAAAATTGATGTTGAACACTATTGGGACTTAAAGGGTTAAATTATAATGAGGATTATACTGCCCCATGAAAGGTGCACTTCTCATGAAACCGTTGCAAAAATAGCAACCTAACTGCATGCACCTTAAATGTCGCTGCTGTTGTTTCGCACGGCGGTAAAATCGTCAGTATTAAGCAGCCTTAATGATACTCAGAACCACTTTAATTAAAACGAAAACTCTTCGAGGGCATCAGACGTTTTGGTAGGTTCTTTCTTATTTTATTTTCCTTATCATAATCCTCTCTCTTATCCTCTCTTGTTGGAACTTAAAAGTGGTCGGACACGAGCAATTTTTTTTCTTAATAAGGAAAACTTTAATTTTATTACACGTTAGTTGATTTCAATATATAATTGGTTTACCGTTTACTTAAGGAATCTAACGTAAGAACTGCACTACAATGCTCATGAATAAATAACAACTATAGTTAAATTATTTAAAAATTTCATAACTATAACTGATAGCAATATTTACTATGTTAGCTATCAGTAGCTATCAGTCTAATCTAATTATCAGTTTGGAACCTCAAAAACGCTTTGAAACTATACCCTAAAAACTATAACAAGCGTTTCAACAAGCATTGTGATGTGTCACCTTTTTAACTCCTAACAAAAGGAATTCTACCTTCAACAATTTTCGTTGCGGCTGTTTTACAAACTGTGCAGCAGTAAATATATATGACATCTGATCATTCTTGATTTGGCATAGCCTGTTTCACTGCTCAGTCTAATTTCGCACACGGTAATTTTCAAGGAGTCATAATAACTCCCCTAGTAAGGTTAATTTAACTCCTTACAGTGGAGTTATTTTAACTCCGTAAAAGGAGTTTTCAAAAATTTATTTTTCAGGCGAATACCGTACCTAAAACTTTGACTCCACTTTCAGAGTTAAAGTGAATCCAGAGAGTAAAAACAACCCGTGTAAGGAGTAAAAATAACCCCATTTCAAAGTTATTTTAACTCCAGACTGGGAGACCTCTTTTTCAGGAGTAAAAATGACCCCAAACTGTTATCCTGTACCTAAAATTTTTACTCCATTTTTGGAGTTATAATAACTCCCTAAAAAGTACTGTGCAGCTTTGCCAACGGCAAAGAGCTGCGTTTTTTTCTGTTGTCGAGGAAATATGTTCTCTTGTGTTGGAGCAGAATTGTAGGTAGTTTGGTGGCCTAAAGGAACCAGGTTAAATAAGCGATAATTTTGAACTACAATCACGCGGCCCCACATCGACGAGGATTAAATTTTACCCGGTACCAATGGCCGGTGGCCTTCAAACAACCACATCACATTGATCTACAAAAAAAAAAGTCGTGCATTTGTAAATATATATTAATTGTTTTTCTCGGTAGTTTTGGCATTTTACAGGTTTCTTTGCTTAATTAAGCAGAAAGTGTTCCATGGAATCATCAAACTCTTCCATAAATGGAGTGTGCGATAGCGAGGCCTTGTGACCGGTAAACTTGCTTGTAAAACTTTGGTCTCTGTAAGTTGTAATGTTATCATGTTTGGTCTCTTCGCAAACGTGAAGCATTTCGGATACATCTAAATCGTAGCTGTAATTGGATTCTTTGACAAGATCAGCCACATAAGCAGTCTGGAAGTCGATTGCGTCATGTCCGTCTTTTAGTTCTCCCATCCTGGTGGTGAAAGTACATCACAATGAGTGCTTGACTTATTGAACTTATTTAACTTTTTCACAAAACATCTTGGAACAAAAAAATCCAGCATTATGCATCAGTCAATTCCAGCTGCGCCCAGCACCCCCCCGGGCTACTGCGGGGCATTTGCCCGCCTTGTCAGTCCCGGGGGTGGGGCATTTGCAAATTTTGCGCTGCCTGGGGGCCGGGCATTGGCCAACCCCGGGGCCATTCCTGAGCTTTTGACACGCACGCGGTTTGCTATCAGAAAATAACTACACAGAGGATTTTACTGGGAAAGAAAGCAGATTGGCTCATTTGTCAAGGACAGGAAAAATTGAAGAGGTTTGTAAAGGCATGTTCTTGATTTTATGCATGCCTTTCTTCATTGCTTATCAATTTGTGCTGGCGTGATTAGCGCGCGAAAAGCTCAGATCGAGCGTACTATCTTAGATATTTTCTAAAATATAATAATATACTGGGCCACCTACCGCTATTAAAGTTGTTAAAATTCCCAACTCGTGGCCCAAAATTATTGGTTATTAATAGTACTGTAGTAGGTCAAATGTTCCTAACCCAGTGACTTTCATGGCAAAGAAAGTTAAGAAATATTGACGACACACAGCTTGGCCAAGGTCTTTCCTCTCTACCCGTACATGAAGAAGGCACGAAATTGCCATTAAATTATTCTTACAACTCGATTTCAGCCGCGACTTTTAACCTAATATTTATAAAACTTTGTGCACTGGTCAACTCCATACCCAGAGAATGCGGGGCATGAGCGGAAAATTTCAGCGGTTTTAGACTGTCACTTTGGCCACGATATGCGGGGTTTACGACAGTATTACGAAGATGCAAGTGTCAAAGAGAGAAGGCCATTAACGGTACTTAGTCGAGGATTCGCCCTTGCCAACATCTTGAATAGGCGTGGTACGGGAACAGGTCTACCGCTCTGGTATTCCCCGGGTATAGGGGTGCGAGTCTTTCAACCATCCCTCTATGTTGCTGTCAAATGGGTACCTCAACGAGCTACTCAAATGCCCGCCCTCCACGGCACAACCCCCCCGCCCACGAAAGTTGTATATTACGCATTTTACTTTGCGTAGTCGCGTTTCATTTAGGTTTGATGTACCTTTGCTTCACTGTTTAATTTTGTTGTGAATTGGTACTTGAATAGTCTGCAAGCGCAGAGTATGCCACATGCTTCCGCGCCATTGCAACCAGAACCGACCACTCAGCTCCCTTAAAATTGTCACGCACCAAGAGTAAATCATATGAAAGTGTCCTTCTTCGTAGCTGATACTGTCGCATCCTGATACTGGGCGCGTTGGATATGAGATGCTAGATAGCCAACGAGGCGCGTAGCGCCGAGTTGGCTATAATCATCTCATATCCAACAAGCGCGAGTGGAATAATTGTTTTATTAAAAACGCCCACAAAATCTCGTTGAATCTCTCCGACTAGAACAAACCGGAAAAGACAAGGGACTTTCGCTATTCATATGTCACACGTCTATCAAAACTGTCAACGCGCGAACAGACTCGCCTGGACTGCATGAATGAAAAATCAAAACATTGTAGCGATGAACATTTATAGTTTGTTAAAAACTCATCGGGACTCTAGGATTTTACACAGCAGAACAGCTTAAAAAAACCTGGCAGATAATGTGAAGGGAAAGAATTTTTAAGTAACAGCCGTCGAAATTACTGTGAATTTGGATTTTCGGTGCAGTTATAAAAGTAAGAAAAACGGAGAAAAACTATTACCTCGGTCGCTTGTTATGAAGTTGTTTGAAGCCACAAGCTGGTTTTGCTGAACGATGAAAGAAGCTATACTGCCGCCTCGATTGCTCTAGCCTGTATTTGTAGCTGGTCACTCGTGATTTATATTCTTGATGTCGGATAAACAAGCCGCAGTTATCTATCGGCGAGTGACTCGATCGGCAAATGGCTTCGCGATCATGAAGAAACAACACTTGTCTTCTTTCGTAGCTGGTCAAGGTACTTTAGTTCCATGTGTTTTCATGCATTTTTCGACAAACTTTTAAACAACCTCTTATGGCTTTTTTGTTTGTTTTTGTCTTTTTTCTTTCGATGAAATTGTATTTCTAGTATGATATGATAGTAACGATATGCTTCGGGCGCCGCTCTATCCTTCGCGAAAAAAAATCTCAGCTAGCTTTCAATTTTAAACTGACGCGTACACCGACCGTATATGGAGAGCATGGTATAATAGCTCATATACCATAACGGCTAAGCCAATCAAAATGCTAGAACTGCATTATCAAATGATTCAGTTTTTAATAATAAAGGTTATTTGATGAAACGTGGTTAAAAAATGCACATCATATTAGTATCCTCTCGTAAAATAGTATGTAATGAGTTTCCTTTCATCCCCAGTTGGTATACCTGAAGATGAAGTCATTGTTATTCAAAATGGAGAAAACTTCGATTCCAGAGTACTCGTCGATATCATCATCAACCTCGTCCCCAGGGCGCTTTTCCGCCAGGCAAAAGCGCCCTGGGGACGAGGTTGAGCTAAAGTTTCTATTAACTCAATTACCGTTGCATCTGTGGATGTTTCATCGGCTGGCGAAGCTGGCTTGATTCAAAGCTTACAGTGTCTACTCACATTAATAAGACGTGTGGAGCAGCATTTTTCTAACTTTACAATATTCACCTCACCATAAAATTCGTATCTAAAGAAAGCACTGAGACCCTTATTTGCGTGTTCGTTACTAGCGGGCTTGATTACTGCAACAGTTTAATTTATGTTTTGCCTAACAGTCTTGTCTTAAAGCTCCAGCGAACTCAAAACGCATGTGCTTGCTTGGTTTATTGAGTGCCTTCAAATCTGTCACGTTAGGCCAATATTAGGGAACTTAAGATGGAGACGTTTTCGGGGCGACGGCGACCGGACTGGCAGAGAAAGCCTGGAACTAAGGCAGCCGTTGCTTCCCGTCATCGTAGTGAACTCAGAAGGACGGCGCCTTTAATTAGAAGAATACCGAAGAGGAAAATATGGCTTCACATAAAGAATTAAAAGAATAAATATTTACTGTGCAGACAACATGTATCGGATGAAGAGTTTCTCGTTTTGTGGGAAAATTATGAGTCCAAAAATCTCGATTTTCCTCGGGACAGTTACGATCCGTTCACGCTAGAAAACGTGCGGGATGTAGCTGAGTTCAAGGCAGAATTTCGTGTTGAAAAAAAAAAGATCTCCACAGGCTTGCCGAAGCCTTGCAAATTACAGGAACATTAAAATGCTACCAAGGAACCGTATTCTTAGTTTGGTATTGAAATAATTCCCGGGAAATTCTTGCATGCAACAACAACAACAACTGCAGCAACTTCACTTCAGTATTCCCACGCCGAGTTAGTACATGGTATTACCTACTATTCTATATAATTTTCAATGCGTTTCACTTATACGATATTCTAACGAAAAGAGCGAGCTAAAAACACACAATTGAAATATCGGAGTTCATATTTTTTGTCTGGATACTTTTATTTGGCTCGTAGGAAAATTTTGTCCATGTCAAGCTCACTTACGGTTGGCTGTTTGCCAAGTTAGATCTTGACCCTGTGACATGAAAACATAGAGACATTATAAAGATGTAAGTTTAGATAACAGAGCTTGGAAATCGGGCTTGAAATGTGCCTCAAAGAAAACAAGGACAATTTAAAAACGATAATCTGCAAAATGTTGGTTGCGAAACGCAACAAACCTGATTGCAATGAAGTTAAATACTCACGTTTTCGCCACAACGCCAAACAGACCAGTTTCACGTCGCCGACGGGACCACGACGGCTAGGTGGTGAGCACGAGCATGCGCAATATCCAACAAATGATGATGTCACGTCCGGTTGAAGTTGCCGTCGCCCCGAAAACGTCTCTATCTTAAGTTCCCTTTTACGGGAATTGCACTGGCTAACCGTGAGACAACGCATTGATTTTAAGATCATTTTAATTACTTTTTAAGATTTTAAATAATATGGCTCTTTTTATAGTCTTTCGTCTCTTGTTTGTGTTGCGAAACCTTCACTTTACAGTCTTCGTAGTTCTTGTGATGGAACCTTACTCTGCTTTCCACCAAAGAAGTCACCAAAGACCCTTGGGGATCGCGCTTTTATGTTCGCGGCCCCAAAGTTGTGGAACAGCCAACGGTCCAACATGAATCCATCAACTTTTAAAATGAAACTGAAAACAGTTTAATTTTCCCAAGTTTTTTCATGACTAGGTTCTTGTTTTAACTTGTATATACTTATATTTAGGTTCTTAATTTTTACTTCAATTTAGAATTATTTTTACTGTTTTTAGAAGTTCTGTGAAGCACAATCTATACAAGTGTTCTTCTTCTTCTTCTTATTATTATTATTATTATTATTGTTAGCCCGAAACTGTTTTGTGTATCAAAACATTGTTGTGTGTCACGAAACTTTGTTTTGTTTCGGAAATAAATGTTTTGTAACAGAAAAATTTGGTTTTGTATCGGGAAGTTTGTTGCGTTTTCGACATAATATTGATTTGTGTTTTGCCCCTGTATGACACCGTATTTTTCCTGAAGATAAAACAACAACAACAACAACAACAATCATTACCTTGCTATCCAGTTTCTGCAGTCGCTTTCCATTTCTTCCTTGTCAGGAAGTTTTAGTTCCCCTATAATGTAATTTACCACCCACTTTGCTTGTGCATCAAACATGGTGAATGTGTATTCTTGGTCCAACATACCTATGTACAGAACTTTGTCATTTCCGCCCCGGGTCCAGAGAATCGATTTGTAGAGGCCCTCTAGGTAAAAGACATTGGTTGTCTTGAGACGCAAGCGCTCTTCCAAAAAAGGAAAGGAATAATGGTAGCCTGTGCAAATTATGACGTCATCAACCTCCGCCCTGGTGCCATCTTTAAAATGGACTGTGCTTCCTTCTATCTTGGATAGTAGTGGCTTTTCTGTTATCTGTGGGGGCCATTTGAATCCCATCGGTCGAGTTCGCCAACAGCAGGTGATATGTTCAGCGCCGTACTTAAGACACTGGAGAGCAATGTCTTCTGCTGAGTAGCTGGAACCAATGACAAGAACTCTTTTGCCTTTGAAGTGAGAGGCATTTCTGAAGCTGTGTGAATGAAGAACTCGACCAGGAAATTGGTCAATTCCAGGAAAGGAAGGTATGTTCGGTACGGAGAAGTGCCCAGTTGCTACAATGACGTAGTCAAATCTCTCAGCCGGAAGGACCTCATCTTCTGAAAGATTTTTGACGACTACAGTGAAAACGTCGGTAGAATCGTTGTAGGTTACTTGACGTACAACATGACTGAAGTGAACCCAAGGGCGAAGTTTGCTTTTTGACCATCGCCCTGTGAAAGAAAACGTTTGTTAAACTCTTAATCTTAAAGCCAAGAAATTTGAATAGCCCCTGGTTGAAAAGAATCTTAAATGAGTTTTATTAGTTTTTATTTTTGAATGTCTGTGATACACATACCAAATAGAGGTTACAGAAAACCCGCATTCTCTCCGATGAGGGAGTTTCCCTACCCCTGGGTTTTGTCAGAAATACAATTTTTATGTTCCTCCCTTTCGTCGCCTTGTAACCCATAACAGGATTGTTTTACTGTTTCTATCAGCGTTATGTTGCATTGCAAACTTCTTCTATTTTTAAAACTAACAGTATTGGTATTTTGGCTCCTTATCAAAGTTGTATTGGTTCCCAAGAGGAGACTAACTTTATCTAGTATATTTCTTTTTTTTTTTTCGATTTTGTGGCGTTAGTTGCAGCCGTGGCCGGGGTTTAATTGGAGTAGATACGTTGATCTTTGTTACAAAAGTTTTAGCAAAACATTAGATTTAATTAAGGACAAATACTTTAAAAAATATTCAAAAATACTTAACTGTCAGATAATCACGAAAGACCTCCCTTGGTGGATACGATGGAATAGGTTTTCCAAAATGATCTTCAAATGTATAGTCTGGAAATTCATAACATTCCTTTGGACCATTTGTCCACAGACCCTGGTACATACTTCCATGTATAGGTTCTCCGTATTCATCGCTACCTGTGAACAAAGCAGATACATCTTTTGTTCTACGTTCTACGTGCTCAGGTCATCTATCGACTCAACTACTTCATGAAGAGTGTACCATCACCATATTTCTCTTGCCTGCCATTCACAGATACCACTACCATCACATTCAACAAACAAACATGATTTGCATTGAATCTACAGGGCGGATCCAGGATTTTTCTTAGGAGTGGGTGCACCACAAAGGAATGGTACAACTGACTGCTGACGTAAACAAATTTTAAAAGCGAATACGAAGAAGAAGGCTTTTGACCAGGAAATAACATAATAGGAACTGCTGAGATCACATATCAAACGATACAGCAGACTCCTGTGCCAAACTACGGCATTTAACACAAATTCTTCAGCCTAGTCTCATGTTTTACTTCAACACCAATAAACCACAAAGATTTTTTTTGCAGAGTAACAGATTAGTTAGTCATCTGCATGCTAGCCATAACTGACTAATCTGTAGGTTGCACGCGCAATGCCTGATTTCCAATAACAATATCAATTCAGGTTCTTTGCAACGACGTGTTTGCCGTTAATTCTTCAAAACAGTGTATAATAATTAAAACGATTATTAGATTTGGTTTTTGTGATATCCAGAATAATCAAAGTCTAGGTAAGTGTTATCAGCCTCGGCCTTCGGCTCGGCTGATAACTCTTACCTCGACCTTGATTATTCCGGATATCACAAAACCTCATCCAATAATTGTTTATAATAGGAAACCGCAGGTCATCTCAGGGTGGTGTGGGGGGGGGGGGGGGGGGGCACTCCCTGCACCCTCCCCCTAGATCCGCCCCTGACCTGGTCTTACTTACTTACCGGTTAATCATTCTTGTTCACCCAACAACCACTTAATAATTTCTCTTCTCCAGTACATTTCTATTGCCCTCCTCCCACCACCATCGCATTTCATTTATCTCCTGTCCACCGGCGTTAATACAACCCCTACATTTTATTGTTTTCCATCTATCACAATTACATTAAATTGGTTTTCCCTCCACCACCACCATCACCACCCCTACATTTCTACTGTTTTCTATCTACCGCCATCATAATTCTAATGCCGTTCTCTTCATCAATACCAAACTTTCATTCTCTTCCCTCATCCCCCGCCTTAGTTCTAAGAATACACCCAAAAAACAACTTTGGATCACAACAAGCAAATTAAAGACTTCGCAATTTTAAATCAACAGAGTAAAGTAATGAAGTATGAAGTATGAAGTAATTTCCGTGAGTATTGAATCTGACCCCGGTCACTCAAACGTTGGATAGCGCTATCCAGCGGATAAGTATTGGGGAAACTAATTGCACTATCAGCTGGATAGAGATTTATCTGGCCCCAGTTGTTCAAAAGATGGATAATGCAATCCATCGAGTAAATCACTATCCACTGCATAACGCAATTGGTTTCCCTAACACTTGTCCGTTGGATAGTGGTGGGTAGCGCTCTCCACCTTTTGAAGAACGGAGGCCTGGTGAACGAAAATGAAATGGTGGGCCACACCCCTCAGTCCCATCTTCTTCGTGTTCCCTGTAACTTACTTAGTCTTTTACGATGAGAATAATAAACTTTATAGAAATAATTAAGATAGTACGCGCTTCGATTGGAAAGCCTTTTTTCTTTGCAGAACAAGATTACGCGTGCAAGACTTCGTGAACAAGTCTTCGCGGCCGGTAACAATTTCTCTTTTAATCAGTGCCATAACTAAGCGTTTTGCGTTTTTTCGCGGGAAAGTTAATTTAAGTTAAAGCAATAGAAAGCTTTTTTCCTGTATTTGCTTAACCTGATATAAACACGAGAGGGGTCGGGAGAATTCTCGACATTCAGGGGCGGATCTACGGGGAGGGTGCAGGG